>CP136058.1:341759638-342959638 GCA_032464435.1 Aegilops umbellulata | reverse complement strand
CGGCTAATACAATTCTAGCATGAATAATAAACATTTATCATGATATATGAGGAAATAAATAATGACTTTATTATTGCCTCTAGGGCATATTTCCTTCAGTCTCCCACTTGCACTAGAGTCAATAATCTAGATTACACAGTAATGATTCTAACACCCATGGAGTTTTGGTGTTGATCATGTTTTGCTCGTGGAAGAGGCTTAGTCAACGGGTCTGCTACATTCAGATCCATATGTATCTTGCAAATCTCTATGTCTCCCACCTGGACTAGATCCCGGATGGAATTGAAGCGTCTCTTGATGTGCTTGGTTCTCTTGTGAAATCTGGATTCCTTTGCCAAGGCAATTGCACCAGTATTGTCACAAAAGATTTTCATTGGACCCGATGCACTAGGTATGACACCTAGATCGGATATGAACTCCTTCATCCAGACTCCTTCATTTGCTGCTTTCGAAGCAGCTATGTACTCCGCTGCACATGTAGATCCCGCCACAACGCTTTGTTTAGAACTGCACCAACTGACAGCTCCACCGTTTAATGTAAACACGTATCCGGTTTGCGATTTAGAATCGCCTGGTTCAGTGTCAAAGCTTGCATCAACGTAGCTGTTTACGATGAGCTCTTTGTCACCTCCATATATGAGAAACATATCCTTAGTCCTTTTCAGGTACTTCAGGATGTTCTTGACCGCTGTCCAGTGATCCACTCCTGGATTACTTTGGTACCTCCCAGCTAAACTTATAGCAAGGCACACATCAGGTCTGGTACACAACATTGCATACATGATAGAGCCTATGGCTGAAGCATAGGGAACATCTTTCATTTTCTCTCTATCTTCTGCAGTGGTCGGGCATTGAGTCTTACTCAATTTCACAGCTTGTAGTACAGGCAAGAATCCTTTCTTTGCTTGATCCATTTTGTTCTTTTTCAAAACTTTGTCAAGGTATGTGCTTTGTGAAAGTCCAATTAAGCGTCTTGATCTATCTCTATAGATTTTGATGCCCAATATGTAAGCAGCTTCACCGAGGTCTTTCATTAAAAATTCTTATTCAAGTATCCCTTTATGCTATCCAGAAATTCTATATCATTTCCGATTAGCAATATGTCATCCACATGTAATATCAGAAATGCTATAGAGCTCCCACTCACTTTCTTGTAAATACAGGCTTCTCCAAAAGTCTGTATAAACCCAAATGCTTTGATCACACTATCAAAGCGTTTATTCCAACTCCGAGAGGCTTGCACCAGTCCATAAATGGATCGCTGGAGCTTGCACACTTTGTTAGCTCCCTTTGGATCGATAAAACCTTCTGGTTGCATCATATACAACTCTTCTTCCAGAAATCCATTCAGGAATGCAGTTTTTACATCCATCTGCCAAATTTCATAATCATAAAATGCAGCAATTGCTAACATGATTCGGACAGACTTAAGCATCGCTACGGGTGAGAAGGTCTCATCGTAGTCAATCCCTTGAACTTGTCGAAAACCTTTCGCAACAAGTCGAGCTTTGTAGACAGTAACATTACCATCAGCGTCAGTCTTCTTCTTGAAGATCCATTTATTCTCAATTGCTTGCCGACCATCGGGCAAGTCAACCAAAGTCCACACTTTGTTCTCATACATGGATCATCTCAGATTTCATGCCTTCAAGCCATTTTGCGGAATCTGGGCTCACCATCGCTTCTTCATAGTTCGTAGGTTCACCATGATCTAGTAGCATAATTTCCAGAACAGGATTGCTGTACCACTCTGGTGCGGATCTTACTCTGGTTGATCTACGAGGTTCTGTAGTCACTTGATCTGAAGTTGCATGATCATCATCATTAACTTCCTCACTAATTGGTTTAGACGTCACATAAACTGGTTCCTGTGATGTGCTATTTCCCAATAAGGGAGCAGGTATAGTTACCTCATCAAGTTCTACTTTCCTCCCACTCACTTCTTTCGAGAGAAACTCCTTCTCTAGAAAGGATCCATTTTTAGCAACGAATGTCTTGCCTTCGGATCTGTGATAGAAGGTGTACCCAACAGTTTCCTTTGGGTATCCTATGAAGACACATTTCTCCGATTTGGGTTCGAGCTTATCAGGTTGAAGTTTTTTCACATAAGCATCGCAGCCCCAAACTTTAAGAAACGACAACTTTGGTTTCTTGCCAAACCATAGTTCATAAGGCGTCGTCTCAACGGATTTTGATGGTGCTCTATTTAACGTGAATGCGGCCGTCTCTAAAGCATAACCCCAAAACGATAGCGGTAAATCTGTAAGAGACATCATAGATCGCACCATATCAAGTAAAGTACGATTATGACGTTCGGACACACCATTACGTTGTGGTGTTCCGGGTGGCGTGAGTTGCGAAACTATTCCGCATTGTTTCAAATGTAGACCAAACTCGTAACTTAAATATTCTCCTCCACGATCAGATTGTAGAAACTTTATTTTCTTGTTACGATGATTTTCAACTTCACTCTAAAATTCTTTGAACTTTTCAAATGTCTCAGACTTGTGTTTCATTAAGTAGATATACCCATATCTGCTTAAATCATCTGTGAAGGTGAGAAAATAACGATATCCGCCACGAGCTTCAATATTCATTGGACGACATACGTCTGTATGTATGATTTCCAACAAATCTGTTGCTCTCTCCATAGTACCGGAGAACGGTGTTTTAGTCATCTTGCCCATGAGGCACGATTCGCAAGTACCAAGTAATTCATAATCAAGTGGTTCCAAAAGTCCATCAGTATGGAGTTTCTTCATGCACTTTACACCGATATGACCTAAACGGCAGTGCCACAAATAAGTTGCACTATCATTATCAACTCTGCATCTTTTGGCTTCAACATTATGAATATGTGTATCACTACTATCGAGATTCATCAAAAATAGACCACTCTTCAAGGGTGCATGACCATAAAAGATATTACTCATATAAATAGAACAACCATTATTCTCTGATTTAAATGAATAACCGTCTCGCATCAAACAAGATCCAGATATAATGTTCATGCTCAACGCTGGCACCAAATAACAATTATTTAGGTCTAATACTAATCCCGAAGGTAGATGTAGAGGTAGCGTGCCGACGGCGGTCACATCGACTTTGGAACCATTTCCCACGCGCATCGTCACCTCGTCCTTTGCCAGTGTTCGCTTAATCCGTAGTCCCTGTTTCGAGTTGCAAATATTAGCAACAGAACCAGTATCAAATACCCAGGTGCTACTGCGAGCTCTAGTAAGGTAGACATCAATAACATGTATATCACATATACCTTTGTTCACCTTGCCATCCTTCTTATCTGCCAAATACTTGGGGCAGTTCCGCTTCCAGTGACCAGTCTGCTTGCAGTAGAAGCACTCAGTTTCAGGCTTAGGTCCAGACTTGGGTTACTTCTCTTGAGCAACAACTTGCTTGCTGTTCTTCTTGAAGTTTCCCTTCTTTTTCCCTTTGCCCTTTTTCTTGAAACTAGTGGTCTTGTTGACCATCAACACTTGATGCTCCTTTTTGATTTCTACCTCCGCAGCCTTTAGCATTGCGAAGAGCTCGGGAATTGTCTTATCCATCCCTTGCATATTATAGTTCATCACGAAGCTCTTGTAGCTTGGTGGCAGTGATTGGAGAATTCTGTCAATGACGCAATCATCCGGAAGATTAACTCCTAGTTGAATCAAGTGATTATTATACCCAGACATTTTGAGTATATGCTCACTGACAGAATTGTTCTTCTCCATCTTGCAGCTATAGAACTTATTGGAGACTTCATATCTCTCAATCCGGGCATTTGCTTGAAATATTAACTTCAACTCTTGGAACATCTCATATGCTCCATGACGTTCAAAACGTCGTTGAAGACCCGGTTCTAAGCCGTAAAGCATGGCACATTGAACTATTGAGTAGTCATCAGCTTTGCTCTGCCAGACGTTCTTAACGTCGTCAGTTGCATCAGCAGCAGGCCTGGCACCCAACGGTGCTTCCAGGACGTAATTCTTCTGTGGTGCAATGAGGATAATCCTCAAGTTACGGACCCAGTCCGTGTAATTGCTACCATCATCTTTCAACTTTGCTTTCTCAAGGAACGCATTAAAATTCAACGGAACAACAGCACGGGCCATCTATCTACAATCAAACATAAACAAGCAAGATACCATCAGGTACTAAGTTCATGATAAATTTAAGTTCAATTTATCATATTACTTAAGAACTCCCACTTAGAAAGACATCCCTCTAATCTTCTAAGTGATCACGTGATCCAAATCAACCAAACCATAACCGATCATCATGTGAAATGGAGTAGTTTTCAATGGTGAACATCACTATGTTGATCATATCTACTATATGATTCACGCTCGACCTTTCGGTCTCAGTGTTCCGAGGCCATATCTGCATATGCTAGGCTCGTCAAGTTTAACCTGAGTATTCTGCGTGTGCAAAACTGGCTTGCACCCATTGTAGATGGACGTAGAGCTTATCACACCCGATCATCACGTGGTGTCTGGGCACGACGAACTTTTGCAACGGTGCATACTCAGGGAGAACACTTTTATCTTGAAATTTAATGAGATATCATCTTATAATGCTACCGTCAATCAAAGCAAGATAAGATGCATAAAAGATAAACATCACATGCAATCAATATAAGTGATATGATATGGCCATCATCATCTTGTGCTTGTGATCTCCATCTCCGAAGCACCGTCATGATCACCATCGTCACCGGCGCGACACCTTGATCTCCATCGTAGCATCGTTGTCGTCTCGCCAATCTTATGCTTCTACGACTATCGCTACCGCTTAGTGATAAAGTAAAGCATTATAGGGCGATTGCATTGCATACAATTAAGCGACAACCATATGGCTCCTGCCAGTTGCCGATAACTCAGTTACAAAACATGATCATCTCATACAATAACATTTAGCATCATGCCTTGACCATATCACATCACAACATGCCCTGCAAAAACAAGTTAGACGTCCTCTACTTTGTTTGTTGCAAGTTTTACGTGGCTGCTACGGGCTTAAGCAAGAACCAATCTCACCTACGCATCAAAAACCACAACGATAGTTTGTCAAGTTGATGCCGTTTTAACCTTCGCAAGGACCGGGCGTAGCCACACTTAGTTCAACTAAACTTGGAGAAACTGACACCCGCCAGCCACCTGTGTGCAAAGCACGGCGGTAGAACCAGTCTCGCGTAAGCGTACGCGTAATGTCGGTCCGGGCCGCTTCATCCAACAATACTGCGGAACCAAAGTATGACATGCTGGTAGGTAGTATGACTTATATCGCCCACAACTCACTTGTGTTCTACTCGTGCATATAACATCAAACCATAAAACCTAGGCTCGGATGCCACTATTAGGAACGTAGTAATTTCAAAAAATTTCCTACGCGCACGCAAGATCATGGTGATGCATAGCAACGAGAGGGGAGAGTGTTGTCTATGTACCCTCGTAGACCGAAGCGGAAGTGTTGATGCAACGTAGAGGAAGTAGTCATACGTCCCCCCGGTCCAACCGATCCAAGCACCGTTACTCCGGCACCTCCGAGTTCTTAGCACACGTTCAGCTCGATGACGCTCCCCGGGCTCCGATCCAGCAAAGCTTCGGGGATGAGTTTCGTCAGCACCACGGCGTCATGACGATGATGATGTTCTACCGACGCAGGGCTTCGCCTAAGCACCGCAACAATATGACTGAGGTGGAATATGGTGGAGGGGGGCACCGCTCACGGTTAAGGAACGATCACGAAGATCAACTTGTGTGTTCTAGGGTGCCCCCTGCCCCCGTATATAAAGGAGGGAGGGGGAGGTGCGGCCGGCCCCCATGGGGTGCGCCTGGAGGAGTCCTACTCCCACCGGGAGTAGGACTCCCCCCTCTCTTGCCTTGTTGGAGAAGGAAAGGGGGAGGGAGAAGAGGAAAGGGGGGCGCCGCCCCCCCTCTTCCTTGTCCTATTCGGACTAGGGGGGGAGGGGGCGCGCGGCCTGCCCTGGCCGGCCCCTCTCTTCTCCCTTATGGCCCATGAAGGCCCATTAACCCCCCGGGGGGTTTCGGTAACCCCTCGGTACTCCGATAAAATGTCGATTTCACCCGGAACGATTCCGATGTCCAAATATAGGCTTCCAATATATCGATCTTTATGTCTCGACCATTTCGAGACTCCTCGTCATGCCCGTGATCACATCCAGGACTCCGAACTACCTTCAGTACATCAAAATGTATAAACTCATAATAACTGTCATCGTAACGTTAAGCGTGCGGACCCTACGGTTCAAGAACAATGTAGACATGACCGAGACACGTCTCCGGTCAATAACCAATAGCGTGACCTGGATGCCCATATTGGCTCCTACATATTCTACGAAGATCTTTATCGGTCAGACCGCATAACAACATACGTTGTTCCCTTTGTCATCGGTATGTTACTTGCCCGAGATTCGATCATCGGTATCCAATACCTAGTTCAATCTCGTTGCCGGCAAGTCTCTTTAATCGTTTCGTAATACATCATCTCACAACTAACATATTAGTTGCAATGCTTGCAAGGCTTATGTGATGTGCATTACCGAGAGGGCCCAGAGATACCTCTCCGACTATCGGAGTGAGAAATCCTAATCTCGAAATACGCCAACCCAACAAGTACCTTTGGAGACACCTGTAGAGCACCTTTATAATCACCCAGTTACGTTGTGACGTTTGGTAGCACACAAAGTGTTCCTCCGGTAAACGGGAGTTGCATAATCTCATAGTCATAGGAACATGTATAAGTCATGAAGAAAGCAATAGCAACATACTAAACGAACGGGTGCTAAGCTAATGGAATGGGTCATGTCAATCAGATCATTCAACTAATGATGTGACCTCGTTAATCAAATAACAACTCTTTGTTCATGGTTAGGAAACATAACCATCTTTGATTAACGAGCTAGTCAAGTAGAGGCATACTAGTGACACTCTGTTTGTTTATATATTCACACATGTATTATGTTTCCGGCTAATACAATTCTAGCATGAATAATAAACATTTATCATGATATATGAGGAAATAAATAATAACTTTATTATTGCCTCTAGGACATATTTCCTTCAGCATGCTCTGCTGCCCCCCTCCTCCCGCCTACTTATAGCCCCATGGGCTGAGAAGACGAGGGGGTGATCGTGGGATTAACTACGCTCGGAGCCCCATGACCCCCATGATTTACCACACGAAGTTACTGCTGCAGTTACTGCGCGGGGAGCCCAACCGCCCGAGCGGCCACAATGGATCCGTTCGCATGCCGAGGCGCGGTAGTGGCGGGCTCGGCCTTAGGGCCTGTCCCGTCGCGTGCGTGGGTGGTCAGACTGGCCCGGCCACATGGCGCCGCGCGACGGATCCGCAATGGGCGGCAACCCGGAAGCTTGTCGAGCACGCCGCCTGGCCCCCGCCACGACTTTCAAACTCTTCGAAGGCAATACGGCCTTCCGCGAGTCCGGCTCCAGATAGTCGGCCGAAAGGAAGACGGCGAGCCAGGCCCAAATTCAACCACTGGAGGGAAGAAACTGATGACGCTCCTCGACATGTCTCCCTCGGCGCCTCACCAGCTTCGGGGACTACTGTCGGAGTAATGGGCCACGGGTAGGCTAACCCGAGGCCCAGAACCTTTCAAGACATCGGGGCAGGCTACGCCCCTCAAGACCCTAGGACATAAAGCCGCCTTTGGGAGTCGGCAGCAGCGCAGCCGACTACCTACTCTAGGACGAGTCCCAGGGGCGACTTCAAGGTGAGCCGACTCCTAGCTGGTGGCTTCCAGAGAAGCCGGCTATGGGGAGTCGGCCCGCGACCCCAACCACCTCATGCTCTCGGCAGGAGGGACGGGACGGGGCGTGGCCTCGGCAAGGTCCACGCCCGCCCCTTACCAAAGGCAGGCATGGCCACAGTGCGTTGTACCATCGGAGATCTCTGTCCGGCGCGACACTGTTGCCATGCCAGCCTCGACATCAGCCCCAGCGGGCGGAACCCTGTGCCCACGATGGCCTGTCTATACAACCCAGAGACGGCAGGACCCACAGGTCAGCGGGCGTCCCAAAGACGGCAAGAGTGCCACCAGTAGGGCCCGGTGGGAGTCGGCCTCCAGGAGTCGGCTGGCCCTTCCCATGGGCCCCACACGCCATTAACCAGAAAAGACGGGGAATGACAACAGTGATCGCCCATCAGGCGGCGGCACTGTTGCCATGACCCCACGACCAAGCCAGCGTCATTAGAAGCACGGCTACAGTAATCCGCAGCCGGCAAGACCCGCCCGCGGCGGACACGGCCCTACGGCCCTGTACCTGACCAGTCGGCGGGGCCCACCAGACGGCGGGCCCCGGCAGTCGGCGGAGAAGACGGCGCCCTGAGAGACAGACGGCTGGGACCTATATAAACCCCTAGGGCACCCATGCAAAGGGTTCGAATCCATTAGCACTAGACCAGATCATATAGGAAGGAGAGAGCTAGCCTTGCCTTCTCCTACCTCCAGGAAACAACTCAAGGAGCAACCTTGTATGCACTTTGCCATAGTGATCATGTGGAGACCCCGCAGAGCAGCAGTAGGGGTGTTATCTCCACGGAGAGCCCTGAAGCTGGGTAAGATTCGCCAGCGTGCATGTCTTCGCCTCATTCCGTTTCCAGGCACCGGCGATGTTCTACTCGCCCCCACCATGATAAGCCATCCCTTGGCATATGTCGCACCCAACCCCCGACAGGGGTAGTCCTGGTATCCCCGCGAGGTGATAAACTCAGTTACGTTCTCCAGATTCACTTTGATTCCTGCAACAATGAAGCTGAATATGAGGCACTTTTGTATGGGTTGCGTATGGCCATTTAACTCGGCGTCCGTCGCCTAATGGTTTACGACGACTCAGATTTAGTGGTCAATCAAGTCATGAAGGGGTGGGACATTAGAAGCCTAGCTGTGACTGGCTATTGCAATGCTGTGAGAAAGTTAGAAAAGAAGTTTGAAGGGTTAGAGCTCCACCAACCCCGACTGAAGAATCAAGCAGCTGATGACCTGGCAAAGATAGGTTCCAAGCGGGAGCCCATTCCCAGTAATGTGTTCTTGGAGCATCTTCACACACCATCAGTTCAAGAGGATCCTTTCACAGAAGAGCCCCCCGCAACCAAAAAGTTCTACCTATCCGACTGAAGTCGAGATTCCGGCCGTGGTCGACCTGATCATGGAGGTTTTGGTCATCACTCCTGACTGGACAGTACCGTATATTGCATATCTACTTAGGAAGGAACTTCCAGAAGATGAAGATGAGGCCCGTCAGATTGTTCGTCGATCCAAAGCCTTCACCGTGATAGGTGGACAGCTTTACAGAGAAAGTGTTACTGGAGTTGCTCAGCGGTACATCACGCCTGAAGAAGGTCGAATGATCCTCAATGATATCCACTCGGGGACCTGCGGTCACCATGCGTCGTCCCGGACCATTGTGGCCAAAGCATACCGAGCGGGATTCTACTGGCCGCGAGCAAATGAAATGGTAAAAGATATAGTCGACAAGTGTGAAGGTTGTCTGTTCTACTCCAACATGTCTCACAAGCCTGCATCAGCCTTGAAGACCATTCCACTCATCTGGCCCTTTGCTGTTTGGGGATTGGATATGGTTGGACCTCTGAGGACCGGCAAGAGTGGTTTCACCCATCTGCTTGTTGCAGTCGACAAGTTCACTAAACGGATTGAAGCCAAACCCATCAAAAACCTCGACGCGAGTACCGCCGTCAGCTTCATCAGGGTGTTAACATTCAGATATGGGGTCCCGCACAGCATCATCATGGACAACAGTTCAAACTTTGATTCAGACGAGTTCAAAGCCTTCTGTGCTTCCCAAGGCACTCGGGTCGACTATGCTTCAGTCGCTCATCCGCAGTCGAATGGACAAGTAGAAAGAGCAAATGGTTTGATCCTCCATGGGTTGAAACCCAGGTTGATGCATGACCTCAAGCATGCGACAGGCGCTTGGGTGGACGAGTTACCATCAGTACTTTGGGGATCGATAACAACACCAAATCGGTCGACTGGTCAAACTCCCTTCTTCATGGTCTATGGGGCTAAAGCCGTGCTGCCGAGTGATTTACTTCCCAACGCCCCTCGAGTAGAAATGTTTTCAGAAGCCGAAGCGGAACAAGCTCGACAAGATGCTGTTGATATGCTAGAAGAGGAAAGAGAGATGGTCTTGATCCGATCGACCATTTATCAGCAAGACCTTCGTCGATTACATGCCAGAAACATGAGAGGTTGAGCATTTCAGGAAGGAGACCTTGTGCTCCGGGTGGATTAGCAACGACCTCACAAGCTTGCTCCTACTTGGGAAGGTCCCTTCATCATCACTAAGGTGCTCCACAACGGAGCGTGTCACCTCTACAATGTGGAACACAAGAAAGACGAGCCACACGCTTGGAATGCGGAGTTGCTCCGCCATTTTTATACTTAAGCATTCAGACTATTGAGATGTAATAAGAAGTACCTTCTAGTTTGTTTATGAAAGATGCAGTTTTACAGTCTCTTAAATGATTGTTGTTACATACACATGTGTTCAAAAAAAACCCCAACGGGTGGCTTAGCTGCGAACCCGATTCGCTTAAGTTTCAAAAATCTCTGAGTAAAGAGCAATCCTCTCCCTCGGGGACTTGGCCACACGCTCCATCCCGGTCCACAAGGACGACGAGGTGTAGGTCGTCTGCGACCCTCTCCTTGGAGCTGCACCACAAATACAACGTACGCTCCATCTCGATCCGCAAGGACAACGAAGTGCAGGTCGCCTGGGGCCCTCTCCTCGGAACTGCGCCACAAATACAACGCGCGCTCCATCTCGATCTGCAAGGATGACGAGGTGCAGGTCGTCCGCGACCTACTCTTCAGAGCTGCATCACGAATACAAGAGTCTGTTCCGAGTGAAGAAACAAGTTCTGCTCGGAGACAAAGACAAGCATATTCAAGGAAAAACCAAGTCCAGATAAATCCCACGAGGTTTCGAACCACAGATAAAAGTACTCGGGCATCAGGCCCGAAGGAGTTTAACGGTTACAAAATCACTCGGCATACCGAGGCAAATTTAATCGGGGCTTAAAGTTTGTTCACTTCGCGGGAGGAGGGTTGACAGGCTCGACGAACTCATCCAGGTCGATTCCGTCTGCAATACGAGTAGTAGCAGCAATAAAGGTCTCCATGAAGGACTGGAAGTCAATCCTCTTGGTGTTGGCAACCTTGATCGTTGCTAGTTTCTCTTCTTTGGCTTCTTTGCAGTGGACACGAACCAGAGACAGAGCCACGTTAGCACCACACCGAGCAGACGATTTCTTCCATTCCTGCACTCGACCGGGGATCTCATTAAGTCGAGTCATCAGAGACTCGAGGTCGTTTTGGAGCGTCACCCTTGGCCAGAGCGCCATGTCGATTCGTGACACCACAACCTTCAGTCAATCAAGGTAGTCCATGACGCTGGCAAGAAGAGATTCCAGTCGAATCACGTTCATGGCAACTTCATCTTGAACAGGGGAGTTGATGGGGTCCAAGCTTGTCTCGATTCGCCCAGTCTTTTCCCTGAAGTTTTGGCAGAATTCTGCACTCACAGAGAAATAATGAGTTGACAATTTTTATGACTAATCGACGATAGCAAATCAATCGGACAAGGAAAGGTACCTTCAAGCATAAGGAACAACTTCTTGGCGAGTCCTCCCAGATAAACTTCCAGCTCGTTCTTCTTCTGAGTGAGATCTTCAACCTTGTCAGTCAAAGCCCCCTTGTCCTTCTTCAGCCGAGTCACCTCCTTGTTGGCCTCGTTAAGAGCAGTCTTCAGCTTGGTATTCTCTTCTTCTAACTTTCCGACTGAAGCCAGCTTCTGGTCGGCAAGTGTTGTTTTCTCTTCTGCCGTTTTCTGTGTGGCCGCAAGGTCAAGATCCTTCTTCTCCAAGGCCTGCCTCATTTTTTCTAAAAAGAATAACATTCGGGTCAGAAAAAGGAGGGAGAGGATGGCAAGAGAATCAGTTGACAAGTTTAAACCTCCCATACCAGCAGTTTCATCCTTAGCCTTCTGCAAGTTTTCCTTGGCTAACTCCAGATCAAGATTGAGCTGGTTCTGCTTCTGCTCCAAGTCAGAAAACCGGGCTCCAAGTACAAGATCTCTGCAGTCAGAGGACAGTCAACCGACAGAAACAAAGATTGGTTGCTTCCAAGCAATAAAGTACAAGTTCAAAAAAGTTCTAAGACTACTCCCGAATCCAACATTCAACGGTAGTCTCAGGGACTACACCCAGTGGGTGCAATTAGCGTGCCCCCACTGGTTCGACTTTTCAATCGACTTGACCCGTCCAGTCGAGAAAAAAAGGCAATAGTTGTTCTCAGACCATAGCCGACTGCCCGCAGTCGACTACGGTCTTGGGGACTACACCCAGTGGGTGCACTCAATGTTCCCCCATTGGTTCAAGTTCCACTCGACATGGTTCGCCCAGACCGAGTGGAAGAATGTCAAGAAAAAATCTGTTCAAAGACCCCCGCCGAATTAAACATTTGACGGTGCCCTCGGGGACTACACCCAGTGGGTGCACTCCACGTGCCCTCACTAGTTCAAAGATACAATCGACGCAATCTACTCGACTCAAGTGGAAAAACTACTCAAGAAAAATTAAAACACCCAGTGGGTGTACAGATGCAAGGTGCAGACTGACAAATAGATGCACATTAAAGGTTTTCAGGTAGCATATCCTAACAGAACAAGCGTCGGGGTAGAAGATCAGTCAGAAATCAGCTAACCTAGACATTGGCCTGGAGTATTGAGCTGGCTTCATAGGCAACCTGACTGGCCTCGTGCACCACTTTCATCTGTTCCATCATAAGGCCTGCCTGGCGTATGGCTTCCTTGGCAGCGCTCACTTGGTCCTCTGGGACATGATGGGCGGTGAAAAGTGGAGAAGGTGGATCAACCGCAGCAGCTTGAGGATCTGAGGCATGGAGTCGCATAGACGAAACAGGGGCTTGTGCAGTCGACGATGAAGGACGTTCACTCGACACAGGAACCGCAAAAGTAACATAAGCTCGGTTGAGGTCTCCGGACTGCTGGATCACTGGTTCTAACGATGGCGTCGTCTGGGGCATCTGGCTTGCTGGTACCCTCCCGCCTGAGGTCTTGCCCCTCCTTCCAGTGGGCTTATGTGGGACATCTTCATCGTCGTCTGGAAGTTCAATAACATTCTGCAAAGCTACAAAAGAATCGACCGCAAGAGTTTAGTCAACCGTGAAAATAGTTGGCAAAATAAAGACAAGATGGCAGGAGTCATACCCGCTTTGGATGTGGTCGCGTCCTCCATCTCCTCGTCATCACCATCCTTGTAAATGGAAGTCCCAGAAGTAGCGGCACTGCAAATTTCAGAATTCACTCGGTCAAACAGGAGAGTGAATCGACTGAAGGTCAAACTATTCAAAAGCAAGGAGATAAAGCACAATGATTACCCAAACGCGACGGGGACGACCATTTTGATCTTAGGCAAGGCCTTCCGAGGCTTTGAGGGCGCTACCTTGAGCTGCTTTGGAGCCTTTTCAATCGGAATGGGGGAAGAAGTCCGAGTGCGCTTCGCAGTATGCGTGCTTGGTGCAACCGCTTTACTGCGCCCACCCGTTGGGTCGTGCGTCTGCTTGGAGCGTCATTCAGAATGAGGCGGTGATTCGACTTCCTCACCACTGCTCGAGTCGTCTTCGTCATCGTCGCATCTTCAGATCTATAGTTAGCACTCTCGCCTCCGCTCGCCTCTCCCTCCTGGGCCTGCTCTCCATTCGGCATAGAGTACATCTCAGTATAGATCTGCAAGGAAAAGGAGTACACAAACATCAGTCAGGTTCAAGAATAATTACGAATCGAGACAAGAAGACACTCGACAATAAAGGCCAGACCTTGTCTGGTTCATTGGCGGCATCGAGTGGTGGAACCCTCCTAGACCCCCTGAGGTTGTCTTTGTTTCCGGTGATGCCCTGCAACCACTGCGCCACTGTCTCCTCGGTAACCTCCTCTGCGTGGATCCGAGTGGTGTCTTCAATACCCGAGTACATCCACATAGGATGATCGCGGGCCTGGAGTGGCTGGATGCGTTGATTGAGAAACACCTCAAGCAAATCCATGCCAGTCACACCGTCACGGACTAGTTGGACTACCCGTTTGACTAACATATTCACCTCTACTTTCTCCGTTGGAGTCACTTTCAAAGGAGAGGGCGGTTGGACTCGGTCCATGGAGAAGGGAGGAAGTCCAGTCGACTGACCAGGGGTCGGTTGGTCTTTACAGTAAAACCAGGTCGACTGCCACCCCCTAACTGAATTGGGAAGTGTCATAGCTGGAAAAGTGCTCCTACCCCTCATTTGAATTCTTAGACCTCCGCACATCTGGATCACGTGTGTCCTCTCATCACTCGGGTTAGCCTTTTTTATAGACTGGGAGCAACAAGTAAAGATGTGTTTGAAGAGACCCCAATGCGGTCGACAACCCAGAAAATTCTCACACATGGAAACAAACGCAGCGAGATATGTGATGGTGTTGGGGGAAAAGTGGTGAAGTTGGGCTCCAAAGAAGTTCAGGAAACCCCCAAAAAAGGATGAGGAGGTAGAGAAAAACTGCGGTCAACATGAGTCGCAAGGAGGACGCACTCACCCTCTTGTGGTTGCGGCTCGGTCTCATTTCCTGGCAACCGCCAGGACCCATGGGCAATCAAGCACCCTTCGACCAGATCCTCCATGTCCTCCTTCTGAATCGTGGATTGGATCCAGTCAACCTGGATCCAGCCAGGCGGCAGGCCAGACCTCGATGACGATCCGCCCCAACTCTACTTCTTTCCCTTCGCCACCACCGTCGCCTTCTTCGCACGCTCCACAACCGTCTTGTCTTTCCCCATCGAAGCAGGTTGCGTGCGGACGGCGCGGCGGCGTCGAGGGTGAGGGAAAATATGGTGGAGAAGCAGAGGAGGGAGAAGGGGAACGAGGCTCACTGTGCAAAACACATCGGCCCAGAGACCTTATATAGGCCTACTTCCGAGTGGCTGGCCGGTGGACCCAAGCAATCATGTTAAATCCCGCAATAGTCGCACGCTCAACACGTGGCAAAAAAGGTGACACGAGGATTGAGGTGTCCCTACCTAATCCATCCCGTTTACTGCGGTGCCTTCCGTCCCGTGCGCTTCCCCAAATTTTGAATCCTGTGAGATCCGGGAACAGCAGTGAAACGATTGCTCTCAAGATTTCATGCCACTCCATCACTCGGAACATATATGCATAAAGTTCACTCGACAAAGTCTAGATGGGTCGAGGCGAGTGAGGATGGAATCAAAAGTTTTAGCATGGTTCATCGACCTAGGTAAAGTGCCCCTGAAAGCATCAAATTCGGGTCAGAATCATCTTCAAGCCCTTCTCCACTCGGACCCCAATCCATTCGGGGGCTAATGACGATGACATGTACCTAGGGTAGGGTAATGGGCCTGACCTAGACACCCTTCCCAAGGACACTGCCCTAAAGTCAAAGACATTCAAAGCACAATAGCATCTACCAACTGTAATCACCTCGGAGTGGAACCCACTCGACCAAAAGCATTTCACTCGGATAACCCAATTCCATTCGACCAGGATATACTCACTCGACCACATCAGGAATCACTCGGAGTATAGAAGACCTAAAGTCACTCAGGATGGCAACGGTCAGGTGTTCACTCTGTAGTCTTAATGGTCCTTTATATGTCTTTGTTACTGGTGTTATTAGTAATGTCTCCCCTTTATGTACATTGAACCCCTTGTAACATGGGCTGGCTGGGGTCCTGGCGCACTCTATATAAGCCAACCCCTCCACTGGCACAAGGGTTGGCACCCCATGTAACTTCACGCATAATCCGTTCGACCGCGTCCGGGCACAGAGACGTAGGGCTTTTACTTCCTCCGAGAAGGGCCCGAACTCGTAAATCCTGCGTGCACAACCTCATCATAGCTAGGATCTTGCCTCCTCCTACGTACCCCCTATTCTACTGTCAGACTTAGAACCACGGCAGCAACTGCCTATTGTCCTTACTGATAACCCCTCTCCAGTTGCCGAAGCCACTGTCGGTGTCAAAACCGGCGGATATCGAGTAGGGGGCCCCGAACTGTGCGTCTAAGGTCGATGGTAACAGAAGTCAGGGGACACGATGTTTACCCAAGTCCGGGCCCTATCTATGAAGGTAATACCCTACTTCCTGCTTGATTGATCTTGATGAATATGAGTATTACAAGAGTTGATCTACCACGAGATCGTAATGGCTAAAACCCTAGAAGTCTAGTATGTACGTATGATTGTGATTGCCTCTACGGACTAAACCCTCCGGTTTATATAGACACCGGAGGGGACTAGAGTTGTACAAAGTCGGTTCCAGAGAAAGAAATCTTCATATCCGAACACCAAGCTTGCCATCCATGCCAAAGAGAGTCCCATCCGGACACGGGTGAGAGTCTTCGGTCTTGTATTTTCATAGCCCATCAGTCCGGCCCATGTCCAACAGGCCGGACGCTCGAGGACCCCTTAATCCAGGACTCCCGAAGTAGCCCCTGAACCAGGCTTCAATGACAAGGTGTCCGGCGCGCAGATTGTCTTCGGCATTGCAAGGCGGCTTCCTTCTCCGAATACTCCAAAACTGCCTTCGAACACAAAGAACGTGTCCGGCTCTGCAAAAACAAGTACCACACACAACCGCAGAGAGTATGGTATTTCACGAGTCCAATCCACTGACAACTTTTGTAGCATGACGCCATGTCACCACCTGGTCATTATTTCAAACCGTTTTCAGTCTGCCGCTCCATGTTTTGAGATGCGGTTTCATTGGCACGTCTTGTCAAAGCAGAGGTCATTTCCCCTTATTACGGGATTCTCATCAATGCGGGCGTGGGCAACCCAACCGTCCCGTTGGCATGATTCCTTGGGAATAGGCAGGTGTTAAGGCCTACGAGGAGGCGTTTGATATTCATCGTCTTTATAAAGGGGCACAGACTCGTCTTTCTCCTCTACGCCTGCCTCTTCCTCAACCTTTCCAACCTCGAGTTCCAGCACCCAGGTTTCAACTTAATTGCTTCGAGCCTCCCAGCCATGTCCGGACTCAGCCCTCAAGGTCGGTGGGTGGCCTCCTCTGTCACAGAGGAGGATATCGCGAAGCTCCGGGCGGCAAGATACCTAACCGCGGAAATCCTCCACAGGCTCCCTGCTAAAGGGCAGGTTATTCCTACTCCCAGATCCGGCGATAGGGTCGTATTCATCTCCCACTTCCTCCGGGGGCTAGGGTTCGCTCTCCACCCCTTCGTTCGCGGCCTCATGTTCTATTACGGGCTAGATTTTCATGATCTAGCTCCGGACTCCTTTCTCCACATCTCGGCGTTCATCATCATGTGCGAGGCCTTTCTCCTTATTCCCCCACACTTCGGCTTATGGCTCAAGACCTTTAATGTGAAGCCGAAGGTAATCGAGGTGAGGCAAGCGGAGTGCGATGGTGCAACGGTGAGCAAGCTTACCAATATTCTTTGGCCAAAAGGCTCTTTCACAGAATCCTCCAGCTTATGGCAGCGGGAGTGGTTTTACATCACTGAACCCCGTGGTACCAAGTGGGTAGCTACACCTGCGTTCCGATCTGGCCCTCCAGTACAACTCGCATCATGGATCAATAAGGGGTTGTAGTGGGGATCAATTGACGAAGTGCAGACTCTACAAAGCCGCATCCGTAGTCTCCTTGAGAAGGACACCGGTCTCATCAATGTAGTCCAGGTAATGCTAGTCCGCCGGGTCCTTCCGTGCCAGCGACGGTCCCTCCGCATGTGGGAGTTCGATCCGGAAGGACCATGAACCCTTTAGCGCTTCTTCGGCACGATGCACAGAGGAATGTGGAAGTTATTTTTTGGGACATGAAAATAGTGTTCGGATACCACCGAGGACATTTGCCTCGACTGCAACCATCCGGATACCTCGGTAAGCACTCGACTCCCGAACACAGTTTAGTTGAATATACCGTAATAAGATACTGAGAAAACCATATTCGACCAGGGCTGGATAAAGAAGGCAGAACGAATTAGCTATTCGACCCCTCTTCCCGAAGACTCAGCTGATCCTGTGTTAACAAGGATGCTGGCTCCGACACCATATCAAGTGCTGGTGAAGGAGGACAAGGAGGAGAGCAAGAAGGCCAAAGGTGGCCTCCATTCTGAAGGTACACCAGACACTATGTCCGGGGAGATTGGGACTCCCTCTTTCGAAGACAAAAGATAAGGAGAAACTGACATCCCTTCTCCCCATGGTAAGAAAAGGGCCGCCTCCGAAGGTTTGGAGGAAAAGGCTCCTAAGCGAGGGAAGATGCCTTGTTGGGGATGTTATTATCTGGGGTAAACCGGCCTGCAGGGCCCGGGTTACCGCCGTCAACAGACCCGAGATGTTAAAGCCCAAGGAGAAGTAGAAAGGCCCAAGGTCTATAACCGGTTTAAAAGCTTATGGTGTAAACCGGCCTGGGGCCAACTTGTGTTGTAAGATAGGAATAGAGAGACCGACCCGGGCACGGTTATAAGCCGGAGGTCGAGACTTTGCAGACCGACGGGCGTCACCCGTGGATATAAGGGGACGACCCGACGGCGGTTTGGGGACAGAAAAAGAGAACTCGAGGTTTAGGCGAAGCTTATCGCTCCCTAAGCCCTCGAAACCCATCAATCCCATCACAACTAGACGTAGGCTTTTACCTTCATCGAAGGGGCCGAACTAGTATAAAAACCGTGTCCTTGTGTCCACTTTAACCCCTTCAAGCTAACCCATTGCGATGGCTCCACGACTAAGTCCTCTTACTAGGACATCTGCCGTGACAAATCCACGACAGTTGGCGCCCACCGTGGGGCTATCGCGAGATGGTTTCAGGTTCTTGGAGGGCCGCTTTGAAGGACTCGAGGGTTACGCTGTGGGACGGATGACCAAGAGCCGCCGCGGAAAACTCTACATCGACAGCACAGGCTGGGGCCCCGACGCCGGCTCGATCGAGTACGGGTACCGGGTCCCCTTTGGCGGCATTCATGTTTTCATCGGCAAGATCGGAGAACCGGGCCCCGAGTTAAGCGTCTGCGCCGACCTTGTCGAGACAGCTCAGTGCACGAGATCGGCCCTGGCTAAACCGACCAGGAGGCACGCCTTCGTGGGAGTCATTCACGGGGGAAGCTACGAGGAAGGATCTGAATCTGGTGACGAAACCGCCATCTACTCTGGTGACGAAACGTCGACCGGGGAGACCGAATCTCTTTACCAGCTACAAGATGATCGGGTTGGGGGCGGCTCCGATGGCAACAGTATTCCGGACCCCTCTGATCTGCCCTATCGAGTTGGGATCTTCATGGCTGGGACGCAGGCGGCGCCACGATCATCAACTGCAGCAGCAGCGATCTCCGGATCGGCAGCAGCAACAGCTGCGCGGGCAGGAGGCCCTACCGGTTCACCAGCCCAAGTTTTGTCAGACCTGTTTGACGCACTAGCAGCGCTCATGGCGGAGGCCAACCCGGTGGATCAGGAGGTTCACAATGCTGAGATTGCCAAAGTGAGAGAGCAGATCACTCGCGCTAAAGCGGAGCTGGCAGCGGAGGAGATCAGGATGACGGCGGAGCGCGCCGCTTTAGATGCACAGGCTTACAGGCTCATGATGGACCAGAAGGCGTCTCAGGAGGTCCTGAAGAGGAAATCCCGGTCTTGGTTGCCCGCCGCCCTCGACGCTCGAAATCTCTTCAACACCCCGGGGGTAAACCGTGCGGAGGCGACAGCCGGCGCCCCGGTTCAGCACCGGATCATAGACCTGCCTCGTCGTAACACTGATACGCCACCGGCCATGCCAACGCCGTCAGGTCATTATTCCAACCCGATGGATAACCTCGTCGCAGCGGCGGCTCGGTTGGAAGTCATTCCGATCGAAGGAGATTCACCACAGGATGAAGAGACACGCCGGGTCAAGGAGCTCCTTAGGACCGCGTTGGCCCAGCAAGAAGCGTATTCGCAAAGCCGTGATCGGATTCACTCCACCCCGCGCCCCAGCAGGAGCTATAGTAGGCGCGCGGAGGAGCCGGCCGTTTCAAGTAACGCCAGGCGTGAAGCGCCCCGCGGCAACAATCCGGCGGGCGTCGACAATACTCACGAGGATGTGGATCGCACCCGTGCACGGGAGGCCGGATTAGCAGCGCAGCATCAGGCTCGTCAGCTTACACCTATCTTCCCAGCAGCTACGGTTGAACCGGGGGTGGTTACCAGTTCTTTGGGAGTACCGTGCCTTGTTCCCGCTTTACGCAACGTACGACTGCCCAAAGACTTCAAAGGCCCCCGCAAGGTACCAAACTACACGGCAGACCAGCCTCCGGAGACATGGGTGGAGAGCTATGAAATGGCTATGGAGATGCTGGATGTGGATGACACGGCGTGTGCCAAGTATTTCACTATGATGTTAGAAGGGACGGCCCGGACTTGGCTAAAGAGTTTACCGCCTAATTCAATTAGTTCATGGGCCCAATTGCGCGCCCGGTTTATCAAGAATTTCAAGGACACGTGCAAACAACCAATGTCAATAGTTGACCTAGCAGCCTGCGTTCAGCAAGAAGGGGAATCAACTACCCATTGGGTACGGCGGGTATCAGAAGTTTTGCACTCGTCAGATCGCATCAACGCAGACACCGCCGTGGTGCTGTTGGAGAGCAACTGTCGGTTTGGCCCTTTGAAGCTAAAGCTGGGCCGGATGAAGCGTGATTGTACAGATATAGGAACGCTCATGACCGCTTTAGTGAAGTATGCGGATTCTGACAGTACCAAGGATCCTGACTCTGGTGATGACAAAGCAGGGAAGGGAAAGAAGAATAGCAATACCAAAGGCCAGCAGCATCGACCGACAGGTAATGGAGGCGGAGGAAAACGTAAACCGGACGGGAGCATGGACTTGGTGGCCAGCACAAATGCACAGGATAAAGGCCAGCGGCGTAAGGGAAAACAGCCAAGTTTTCGCACACATCCCGGTCCTAACCCGGAGCGTTTGAACTTTTTCTTAAACCAGCCCTGTCCGAAGCACGGAACAAAGGAGGAACCAGCAGCCCATCTTTGGAAGGATTGTTATATCATGAAGGAGTTCAAAAGCTCAAACACTTTCCAATATGATCACAGCTCCGGCGGCGGTTCCGGTTCCGGATCAGGGTACGGTGGCGGGAATTCCGGTCCAGGGTTCCAGGGTAACCCGGGCGGACAGGTCAGCCAAAATAATCAGAATAATCAAATTAATCAAAGTGGTTATCAGAGCAACCCGAAACAGTTGAGTGGTGGACAGTATCATGTCTTCACTACGAGCTTGGATAAACGAGATAGGAAGCTTCAGAGGCGGGCAGTCAGTGCTGTCGAACCGGCCACGCCTCACTATCTGCGTTGGTCGGAACAGCCGATCATATGGAGCCGAGAGGATCACCCTCCCAGGGTTTATAACCCGGGTCAGTTAGCATTGGTGGTGGCGCCTCAGGTCGGAGGTTATAAGCTCACCAAGGTGCTCATGGACGGAGGAAGCAACATTAACATCTTGTATTACGAGACCTTCCGTCGTATGGGACTAGTAGATAAGGATCTCAAACCGACCAATACGGTGTTCCACGGGGTGGTGCCTGGCAAGTCTGCATATCCGGTTGGTAAGATAGCCCTTGAAGTGGTATTTGGCGATAGTCATGATTCCAGATCAGAGACGCTGACGTTCGAAGTGGTTAAAATCCAAAGTCTGTACCACGCTTTGTTCGGACGACCAGCTTATGCAAAATTTATGGCACGGCCCTGCTACGTATATCTGCAACTTAAGATGCCAGGTTACAAGGGCACTATAACGGTTCAAGGGAGCCGCCGAATCGCTTTGGAATGCGAGGAAGGAGATGCGACTTATGCAGAATCGGTTTGTGCTACGGAGGAGCTAAAGCAGTACAAAGACAGTGTTGATCCGGAGGATATGACCTCATTAAAAAAGCCAACTACGGACCACGATCCGGCCTTGAAGTTCAAGTCAGCGGCCGAAACTAAGCTTGTTGACTTCGTACCTGGCGATTCATCCAAGCAGTTCAGCATCAGTGCAAACTTGGATCCAAAATAGGAAAGCGCGCTCATCGAGTTCATCCGTGAGAATCGGGACATCTTTGCATGGAAGCCATCTGACATGCCTGGTGTACCGAGGCAACTCGCTGAGCACACCCTTAATGTGGATCCTAAGTACAAGCCGGTAAAGCAGTTCTTACGACGGTTTAACAAAGAAAGACGTAAAGCGATTGGTGAGGAAGTGGCCAGGCTCCTGGCAGCTGGGTTTATCATTGAGGTTTTTCATCCCGAATGGCTCGCTAATCCGGTGCTAGTTCTTAAGAAAAACGGCTCCTGGCGCATGTGTGTGGACTACACAGACTTGAATAAAGCTTGCCCAGCAGATCCTTTTGCTCTCCCCCGGATTGACCAGATCATTGATGCTACGGCAGGTTGCGAGCGTTTAAGTTTTTTGGATGCTTATTCTGGTTATCATCAGATCAAGATGGCAGTTAAGGACCAGGAGAAGACAACGTTCATTACTCCCTTTGGAGCCTTCTGCTATGTGTCTATGCCCTTTGGGCTTAAGAGTGCGCAGGCTACTTATCAACGATGTGTGCAAAATTGCCTCCACGAGCAGATTGGGCGGAATGTGCATGCTTATGTGGATGATATCGTGGTTAAGTCACGAAAGAAGGAGACCCTGGTTGACGATTTGAAGGAGACTTTCGATAACTTGAGAGTGTACCAAATGATGCTCAACCCGGCTAAATGTGTTTTTGGTGTACCTGCAGGCAAGCTGTTGGGATTTTTAGTGTCCCATAGAGGAATTGAGGCCAATCCAGAAAAGATCACATCCATCACCTCCCTGGCCAAACCGAAATGTATCAATGATGTTCAGCGCATGGCCGGGCGGATTGCGGCGTTAAGCCGGTTTATCAGTCGCCTTGGTGAAAAGGCGATCCCCTTGTATCAAATGCTCAAGAAAACGGATCAGTTTGTCTGGAGTCCGGAGGTTGATAAAGCGTTTGAGGACTTGAAGCGACAACTAGTCAATCCGCCAGTGCTGGCAGCCCCTATAGATAAAGAGCCACTCCTGTTATATGTTGCAGCGAATGCCAGAGCAGTCAGTGTGGCGATGGTGGTAGAACGAAAGGAGGCTGGAAAGGAACATCCGGTTCAGAGACCGGTTTACTACATCAGTGAAGTGCTTATCGAGTCCAAACAGAGGTATCCGCATTGGCAGAAGCTGGTATATGGTGTTTTTATGGCAAGCCGGAAGCTAAGGCAATATTTTCAAGGACACCCAATCACGGTGGTCAGTTCTGCTCCTTTGGGTGACATTATACAGAACCGGGAGGCGACCGGTCGGATTGCCAAGTGGGCTATTGAGCTCGGGCCGCACGATTTAAGGTACGTACCCCGAACGGCCATAAAGTCACAGGCACTTGTCGATTTCATAAACGATTGGACAGAGTTACAAGCGCCTGAGGAGAAGCCAGATAACACCTATTGGACCGTTCATTTTGACGGGTCAAGACAATTGGAAGGCTCGGGGGCGGGAGTCATTTTAACTTCCCCACGAGGAGATAAGTTTTGTTATGTCCTCCGTCTAATGTTCCCCTGTACAAATAATGCGGCGGAGTATGAAGCTTTGCTTCATGGTCTTCGGGTGGCTAAAGAGATGAATCTGAGCAGAGTTAGGTGCTTTGGTGATTCGGATCTGGTGGCTCAGCAAGTATCTGGCACCTGGGATTCTAAGGATCCGCTTATGGCTGCATACCGGCGTGAAGTAGATATGGTGGCCGGGCATTTCAAAGGCTATCAAGTGGATCATGTGGACCGCAGAAAAAATGAGGCAGCAGACGCTTTAAGTCGCTTGGGCTCTCAGCGTAAACCGGTACCACCCAATGTTTTCTTGGATGTATTATACCACCCATCGGTACAGCTACCCGGTGAGCTGGAGTTGGCTGTTCCTGATCCGGAGGCTCAGTTAGTGGCGGCTCTTCACGCCACCCCGGATTGGACGCTCCCTTACCTGGCATATATGAACCGGGGTGAGTTGCCAGAAGATGAAAGCTTGGCTCGACAGATAGTACGACGGTCCAAGTCTATGACCATTTTCCAAGGAGAGTTACATCATCGCAGCGTATCAGGAGCGCTGCAACGGTGCATATCCCCTAAGGAGGGGTGCGAGATATTACGAGAAATTCATGAAGGGGATTGCGGCCACCACGCCGGTTCAAAATCATTGGTGGCTAAAGCGTTCCGCCACGGTTTCTACTGGTTAACTGCTCATGCTGATGCGGAAGACCTGGTCAGATTATGTGATGGTTGCCAGAAATTTTCCAGACGAGCACACATACCGGCTCAAGAATTGAGGATGATTCCAATCACTTGGCCGTTTGCGACTTGGGGGCTTGATATGGTTGGGCCTTTTAAGCGTTCCAAAGATAAGAAGACCCACCTACTGGTGGCGGTTGACAAATTTACAAAGTGGGTAGAGGCAGAACCGGTCAGTAAGTGTGATGCCGCCACGGCGGTTCGGTTTATAAAGAAGGTGATCTTCCGGTTTGGTTTTCCACACAGCATCATCACAGATAATGGTACCAATCTATCCAAGGGGGCCATGAAGGAGTTCTGTGCACGGGAGCATATACGGCTTGATGTGTCTTCGGTAGCGCACCCACAGTCTAATGGTCAGGCAGAACGAGCGAACCAAGAGATCTTGAGAGGTATCAAACCCCGGCTTCTGGTCCCTTTGCAAAGGACGCCGGGTTGTTGGGTGGAGGAGCTGCCGTCTGTATTATGAAGCATCAACACCACGCCTAACAGATCCACGGGGTTTACGCCGTTTTTTATGGTTTATGGAGCAGAGGCAGTTCTCCCAAGTGATATACGACATGACTCACCTCGCGTGGCAGCATATGTTGAAGCGGATAATGAGCAGGCACGGCAGAACGCTCTTGACTTGTTGGATGAGGAGCGTGACTTGGCAGCTGCCCGTTCAGCGATTTACCAGCAAGATCTTCGCCGTTACCACAGCCGTCGGGTTAGGACCAGAACCTTTCAGGAGGGGGATTTGGTGCTTCGGCTCATCCAGGATCAATCTGATCAGCATAAATTATCCCCGCCTTGGGAGGGACCTTTTGTGGTCAGCAAGAATCTGAATAATGGGTCATATTACCTGATTGATATTCGAGAGCGCAAGGATTCACGCACATCAGAGGAGGAAACCAGCAGGCCGTGGAACATAGCTCATCTTCGACCTTATTATACATGAGCCCTGGGCTCTGTTTATGTACATATCATGACCATGTATATATTATGATTAATACAATAAACCGGAGCCTCGAGTAAAGCGGGGTCTCTACTGTTCTTCACACCATGTGTACTTACCCCTGGAGGTCGCTTCACAGAAGTTCAAATTCCGGTTTAGAAGCTGGTTCAAGGGAAGATGTCTCCTACAGGGTTGTGAAGCTCTTAATATCCGGTTCAATATCCCGGTTCAAGCATAAGGCTTACTGTTCAAACATAGGCCGTATTCGAGCCAAAGAGAACATAGCCATTCAGCATGAGGCTTCCTGTTCAAACATAGGCCGTATTCGAGCCAAAGAGAACATAGCTATTCAAGCATGGGGATTGCTGTTCAAACATAGGTCGTATTCGAACCAAAGAGAACATAGCTATCCCTATAAAGTCAGTTGGGGACCTAGTCGGCCTAAACCGTAGCTACACCTCCGGGGGGCTTGGTCAGGTCTTGACGACGGTAATGCCTTCTGGCTGGCATATTTGCCACTGAATCAGTTGGGGACCTAATCGACTTGAACCGTAGATTACGCCTTATGGGAACTCGGTCATGTCTTGATGATGGTAATGCCTTCTGGTCGGCTTTTTAGCCATTGAGTCACTTGGGGGCTTGGTTGACGAACCAATGCAATGCCATTTGGCCGGCATATTTGCCACGATTCAGTTAGGAACCTAGTCGACTTAAACCGTAGCTACACCTCTTGGGGGCTCGGTTCTGTCTTGACGATGGTCACGCCTTCTGAACGGTTCGTAATAACCATTATTCGCATGCGTTTTACTATCGCGTTGCCCTTTCATATTTGGTTTTGTTTTCTGCCTTTATTGCGGTGTTTTTTGGTTCTTCGGAACGTCAAGTATCCTTAAACCGATTCAGCTGGCATAGCCCAGCCCGGAGGCAAATTGCCCGGTTTGGTAGTGGCGCAGCACGGTTCAGGTGGTCGAAAAATCACATTGTGTACTCAGTAAAGACAGGAAGCATAAGTTGGAAACGTCATTGGAAAGAGCATCAGTACCCGTGCGCGAAGGCACATCCAAATGCAGAGGTATTAAACTATCTTATTACAAGGCAACGTAGTGCCTGAATATATTGTTCGTTGACGGATTAAGACGTCACCAAGTAAGGTGAACCGGAGCGTTGATTACGCCTGTTCGCCGCCTCAGTTCGAAGGCTGGGGATCGTCTCGCGCCGCTTCAGCTCCATCTTGGTTACCCATTGGCTGGAAATCAGCAGTGGTCCAGTCGATTCCCATTAGCGCTTGAAAGACGGCTTCTTCGTGAATCAGCGAAGACGGTTCAATGTCTGGGGCGTAAGTGTGCTTACGGATTGGAGGAATAAGGTTTCCCGCTTCAGGGACCGGGGCAGATACTCGTTTGTTCTGGTTGTCGTATTGGGCTTGGTAACGTGACAGATCTGCTTCCTCAGCCAATTGACAAGCTAGGGGGCGCACCGCCCGGTTTATCGCCCTCAAATCGTCTTCACCAAAGTCTGAACCGTCTTCCTTCAAGCTGGGGTATCCTTGGGCCGCTTCGACAGGATCGAAATCTGGTACCCATGCTTTGGCCCGGATCAAGGCAGTAATGGCTCCAGTTCGAGCAGCTGATCTTTTCAATTCTTCAATCCGGGCTGGAAGCATAGACAGCCTCTTTAATGTGTCTTGAATCAGAGACGGCGCAGGGTTGTTATGCGATGCAGTGGTGATAGCTCTTTGTGCTCCAGTGTATAACTGTTCAATCAGGGTATAAGCAGCTTTGAGTTTCATCCGCACATCAGAACCCAAGTGTCCAATACGTGAGCCTGCAGTGTTTCAAGGTGGATTACAAACCGGACATAGGGTGTAGCAAATAAGGTACAAATTGGAAGAAGGGCATTGAAAGGTTTACCAAAGACGGCAGATGTCATGGAGTGTATTTGTCGCTTCACGGTGGATAATTCATCGACCACCGGTTTAAGAGCAGCTTCGGCATTTTCAGCCCTCTTCGTCAAAAGAGCTCTTTCAGTAGCCCAATCGGCTTGCTCCTTTTTGCGGCTTGCTTTCAGCTGCTCCATAACAGTTAAGGCTTTGGTCAATTCCTCCTTTGCTTTTTCAGTTTCAATCTGCTGGGCTTTTAAAGCTTCCTGAAGGTCCGAGACTTGGTTCTCTTTGGTCTTCAAATCCCCCTGCAGCAGGTTATCAACAGTGTTCAGAAAATATTGCACGGTTTGGAAGTATCAACCACACAAGCAAGTTATGTGCTCGATACTTGGGGGCTAATGCATACTTGATTTTAACGCAAGCTTTCCATTACAAAGAGTCCCAAGATTAATACAAGTATTTAAACTTGGCACTTGGGGGCTAATGGTTATCTAATGATGTTTTCTGATTATGACCGATGTTGAAACCTGGGGTTTTCTAAACCAGCCCTTAATTGTCAAAAGCAGCCTGGTCCGGTTTACCTTCTCGGTTTGGAAATATGGATAAACTAAGTTGCAATAGAATGAAGCACAAGGGAGTTACCTCAAGTTTCTCCTTCATCATCTTGATCATGGCAGCCTCATAATCCCGACTGGTGTACAGCCGGTTCAGATACCCAGAATAAAGATCCGGGGCGCTTAAAGAGGCGTACGTAGACAAGTCAAGGTCCCATTTGCCCTTTAGGGCCGAGATTTCGTCCTTGGCAGTATGCTTGGCCAAAGTAGCAGTGTTCCCCGGTTCAGAGCGGCCAATACCGGTAATCACGACATCATCATCCTTGGAGTCGCTGCTCTGCAGTGGCCCTGTCGGTTTATCAGCAGTTGCAGAAGGGGGGATGGATTCCTCAACCCGAACAGGACTGGCAGGCGGATCAGTATGGCTAGCAGGTTCGGTAGTCTTTTCTTCAGCGCAGATGTCATCTTGCGGAGATAGATAGTTCTGAGTATCTTCACAACCCAGAGCGTCAGCACCAGGAGTTTTCTCCGGTTCAGGAGCGGCAGTTCCTTCAGCCGGGTTATCCAGACGAGCCTTCTTGCTCGGTCTAGGCTTAGCCCTGAAAAAAGCCCAAAGATTGAAAAAACGGTATAAGATGGGTTAAGAGACCCATACAGAGATATGGTGTGATCGGTCCAACTCACCCAATAACTGTCTTCAACGGTGGCAGTTGAGTGGCTGAAGATTCACCGGAAGAGGAATGGGAAGTGACCTGATAATCGGAGTCAGATGGATTTAGAGGCTGACGAGTTAAACCTGCTTTAGGAGGAAAGCTAGCGCGTAAATCGGAGACCTCTGAGCGGCGTTTCCGAACCGGGCTGTTCGGTAAACCGGCGGAGGTGACTACCTGGCCGCTATGTCGGGTGGTGCGTCGAGCTTCATGTTGCTGGGTCTTCACAAGAAATTTGGGATCCAAGTAAGCAAGAGGGTGAGAAAATCTAATTCTCCGGTTTGCTTGGCGAGGTTTTTTCAAAGGCAAAGGAACGGCATCAGAAGAAAGAAGGGTTACCTCTGGGCCTTCGGCATGGCTCACTTCAGCGTCGTCCTGACAAATATCATCATCAATAAGACGTATAAAAAGCAAACCAACTGAATCGAGGTCTACCCCGAGGTCCGGATTACCCACATCATCCTCCTCTAAATCCGGAGTATTGGAAGCGGTGTTCCTTTTCCTCTGAGCAGGCTTCTTCACCCTCGTCTTGGGTCGGGTTACCTTTTCGATCGGCTCTTGTAACTTCTTGCTCCAAAATGGATCATCTCCCTGTTTCAGGAAGGACTGGAGTTAACAACATATATATAAGGAGATCAAAGATTCTATAACAGAGGAGTTACTTACAGCAGGTGGTTTGTTTGTGGCACAAAATGGAAGCAGGCCGGTCCGAGCGCAGACATGTTCCGGTTCGTTCAGCATCTTCTTTACAGCTTCAGCGATTTCGTCCTCCGTCAGCTGAATGTTGCAGTGCCTCAAAGGATCATCAACCCGACCCGTGTATTGACACATTAAACCGGAGCGGATGCTAAGGGGCAGGATGCTCCATGAAATCCAGCAACGGGCAAGATCTACCCCCGTTAAACCGTTAGCCATGAAGGCTCTGAGCTTGGACAGCTGAGGGGCGTACTTACTCCTCTCTTTGGCAGTTAGCCGTGGGGGGAAGGGGTGAGTATTGCTAAGCCTCTCTGGACGGAAACCGGGCAGTGGATTTTCTTCAGCAGGGGAAGTATCTTTGCAATAGAACCAAGTGCAATTCCATTCTTGCGGATGACTATGCAACTTGGCGTGAGGATAAGTCACCTCTTTCCTCTTCTGAATCGCCATACCACCAAGTTCCATATTAGGGCCATCGGTGAATTCAGTACGTCGGTTCAGATGGAAAAAGTCCCGGAACAGCTCTATAGTGGGTTCCTCTTGAAAGTATGCCTCGCAAAGTACTTGAAAATGGCAGATGTTCGTGACTGAATTTGGACCAACATCTTGTGGGCGCAACCTAAAATTAGCCAAGACGTCCCGATAAAATTTTGAACCGGGTGGGTTAAACCCCCGGGCCAGGTGATCCGCAAACACCACCACTTCTCCCTCCTGCGGGGTAGGAGGACATTCGTCTCCTAGAACCCTCCAATGGATGGTACTTTTGCTACTCAAAGCACCAGTCAGAACTAAGTTGTTTAGTTGGGTCTCAGTGATGCAAGAGGGAACCCAGTTGCATTCATACACCTGTTTTGCCATGAGGAAATCTACAAGGCAAAGGTATTCCGGTTTGAGAGCAAGTATGATTGTAAACCGAAGATGCTCTTATATAGAGTCAGGTTATCTACAATAATATCAACCGGCGGTTCATCAAGGGGACTAATGGATGTGTAGATCGGTTTGTTCGCTTTGCTAAGAGTTAAACCGACCAGATCTAAACAGTTGTGAGTATGAAAACAGAAACAGATCCCGTACGGATTCTTTCAAAGCAATGGATCTACAGCTAGGGCGAAAAGAAATAAAAACAGGTAATATGAAGTCGGGCTCACAGCAGAACAACATAAGTTCGACAAGCAGGAACAAGAGTAAGAGCTAAGGAAATGAGTGCAGATTTATAACGACTGCTAAGAGGAACTACAAATCCAGATACAGGTAGCATCATCTGTTCGCAAAGGCTGCCATGGGGATGAGCAAGAAACAGTAGCAGAACGATGAACCCTAGAACAGATCTAAAGCAACAAGAACAGGGGCCTTACCGGGGTCCGAACAGATGCGGAAAGTCGCCGCGGTGCTCTGATCCGATCAGGTTGATGCGGCGGCCGGAGTTGGTGCAGCAGCTGACGGCGGCGGCGGAGCTCTGAGGTCTGGGTCGCGAGGAAGACGAAGAAGGGGAGGAAAGGAAGATGGCCTTCGAGTCTTATTTATAAGGTGCGGCGCGCGTGTCAGGCGCGCGAATCCAGGGGCCGGAGATTTCGGAAGCCCAGCCGTCGCCCTGATTCTTGCGGGTTAGCGAAAGGAGACGGTAACTTGCGCTGACGTCATATCGGTTTACCACAGCAAGAGGAGACGGAGAAACAACGGTTTAAACAAGTCACTGGAAGACATTTGAAGACAGAAATTCTTATTAAGGATTGACATGAACCTGTTCAAATCAATCTGGGGCCTAATGTTGGGGATGTTATTATCTGGGGTAAACCGGCCTGCAGGGCCCGGGTTACCGCCGTCAACAGACCCGAGATGTTAAAGCCCAAGGAGAAGTAGAAAGGCCCAGGGTCTATAACCGGTTTAAAAGCTTATGGTGTAAACCGGCCTGGGGCCAACTTGTGTTGTAAGATAGGAATAGAGAGACCGACCCGGGCACGGTTATAAGCCGGAGGTCGAGACTTTGCAGACCGACGGGCGTCACCCGTGGATATAAGGGGACGACCCGACGGCGGTTTGGGGACAGAAAAAGAGAACTCGAGGTTTAGGCGAAGCTTATCGCTCCCTAAGCCGTCGAAACCCATCAATCCCATCACAACTAGACGTAGGCTTTTACCTTCATCGAAGGGGCCGAACTAGTATAAAAACCGTGTCCTTGTGTCCACTTTAACCCCTTCAAGCTAACCCGTTGCGATGGCTCCACGACTAAGTCCTCTTACTAGGACATCTGCCGTGACAAATCCACGACATGCCTGATGTCTACTACACAACCTTCTTCTTGTAGACGTTGTTGGGCCTGCAAGTGCACAGGTTTGTAGGACAGTAGCAAATTTCCCTCAAGTGGATGACCTAAGGTTTATCAATCCGTAGGAGGCGTGAGGATGAAGATGGTCTCTCTCAAGCAACCCTGCAACCAAATAACAAAGAGTCTCTTGTGTCCCCAACACACCCAATACAATGGTAAATTGTATAGGTGCACTAGTTCGGCGAAGAGATGGTGATACAAGTGCAATATGGATAGAAGATATAGGTTTTTGTAAACTGAAAATATAAAAACAGCAAGGTAACAAGTGGTAAAAGTGAGCGTAAACGGTATTGCAATGATAGGAAACAAGGCCTAGGGTTCATAATTTCGCTAGTGTAAGTTCTCTCAACAATAATAACATAGATAGAACATATGACAAGCCCTCAACATGCAACAAAGAGTCACTCCAAAGGCACTAATAGCGGAGAACAAACGTAGAGATTATGGTCGGGTACGAAACCACCACAAAGTTATTCTTTCAAATCAATCCGTTGGGCTATTCCTATAAGTGTCACAAACAACCCTGGAGTTTTTACTAGAATAACACCTTAAGATACAAATCAACCAAAACCCTAATGTCACCTAGATACTCCATTGTCACCTCAAGTATCCGTGGGCATGATTATACGATATGCATCATACAATCTCAGATTTATCCAACCAACATAAAAGTACTTCAAAGAGCGCCCCAAAGTTTCTACCGGAGAATCAAGAACGTGTGCCAACCCCTATGCATAGGTTCCCAATGTCACGAAACCCGCAAGTTGATCACCAAGACATACATCAAGTGTTCTTATAAAGACTCAATCCGATAAGATTACTTCAAAAGGGGAAACTCAATTCATCACAAAGGAGTAGAGGGGGAGAAACATCATAAGATCCAACTACAATAGCAAAGCTCGGGATACATCAAGATCGTGCCATAGAGGAACACGAGAGAGAACACGAGAGAGAGAGAGAGATCAAACACATAGCTACTGGTACATACCCTCAGCCCCGAGGATGAACTACTCCCTCCTCGTCATGGAGAGCGCCGGGATGATGAAGATGGCCACCGGAGATGGATCACCCCTCCGGCAGGGTACCGAAAAGGGGTCCCGATTGGTTTTTGGTGGTTCTGGAGGCTTGCGGCGGCGGAACTCCCGATCTATCTTCTGTTCTGGAAGTTTTACAATACGTAGGTATATATGGGTGCAAGGGGTACGTCGGTGGAGTTTCGGGGGCCCCACGAGGCAGGGGGCGCGCCCCCACCCTTGTGGCCAGCTCCCGTATCTTCTGACGTATAGTCCAAGTCTATCCCGTGGCTTTCCTTCCAAAAATAACTTCTCCAGTTGATTTCGTTCCGTTTCGACTCCGTTTGATATTCCTTTTCTTCGAAACACTGAAATAGGCATAAAATAGCAAATCTGGGCTGGGCCTCCGGTTAATAGGTTAGTCCCAAAAATAATATAAAAGTGGATAATAAAGCCCAATATTGCCTAAAACAGTAGATAATATAGCATGGAGCAATCAAAAATTATAGATACGTTGGAGACGTATCAAGCATCCCCAAGCTTAATTCCTGGTCGTCCTCGAGTAGGTAAATGATAAAAAAGATAATTTTTGCTGTGGAATGCTAGTTGGCATAATTTCATTGTAATTCTTCTTAATTGTGGTATGAATATTCAGATCTGAAAGATTCAAGACAAAAGTTCATATTGACATAAAAATGATAATACTTCAAGCATACTAATCAAACAATTATGCCATCTCAAAATAACATGGCCAAAGGAAGTTCATCCCTACAAAATCATATAGTTAGGCTATGCTTCATTTTCGTCACACAAAGATGTTCCCAACTTCTATACCCCCGATGACAAGCCAAGAAATTGTTTCATACTCAAATAATCTCAAACTTTTTCAACCTTCACGCAATACATGAGCGCGAGCCATGGACATAACACTATGGGTGGTATAGAATATGATGATGGGGATTGTGTGTAGAAGACAAAAAAGGAGAAAGTCTCACATCAACGAGGCTAATAAATGAGCTATGGAGATGCCCATCAATTGATGTTAATGCAAGGAGTAGGGATTGCCATGCAACGGATGCACTAGAGCTAAGAATGCTCAACAAAAGAAAACTAGTGGGTGTGCATCCAACTTGCTTGCTCATGAAGACCTAGGGCATTTTGAGGAAGCCCATCGTTGGAATATACAAGCCAAGTTCTATAATAAAAAATTCCCACTAGTATGAACAAGACAACTTATGAGACTCACTATATGAAAATCATGGTGCTACTTTGAAGCACAATATATGAGACTCACTTCATGAAGAACAAGGTGCTACTTTGAAGCACAAGTGTGGAAAAAGAGATAGTAGCATTGCCCTTTTTATTTTCTCTTTTTTTGGGGCCTTTCTTTTTTTTTCTTTTTGGCCTTTCTTTTTTTTATTGGGCAATGCTCTAATAATGATGATCATCACACTTCTATTGATTACAACATAATGATTACAACTCGATACTAGAACAAGATATGACTCTATTATGAATGCCTCCGGCGGTGTACCGGCATGGTGCAATGAATCAAGAGTGACATGTATGAAAAATAATGCATGGTGGCTTTGCCACAAATACGATGTCAACTACAAGATCATGCAATGGCAATATGACAAAAGGAAAGCATGTCATGATGATGATGATGATGGTGGAAGTTGCATGGCAATATATCTCGGAATGGCTATGGAAATGCCATGACAGGTAGGTATGGTGGCTGTTTTGAGGAAGATATAGGGAGGTTTATGTGTGAAAGAGCGTATCATATCACGGGGTTTGGATGCACCGGTGAAGTTTGCACCAACTCTCAATGTGAGAAAGGGCAATGCACGGTACCGAAGAGGCTAGCAAATGGCGGAAAGGTAAAAGTGCATATAATCCATGGACTCAACATTAGTCAAAAGAACTCATATACTTATTGCAAAAATTTAGAAGTCATCAAAAATCAAGTACTATGTGCATGCTCCTAGGGGGATAGATTGGTAGGAAAAGACCATCGCCCGTCCCCGACCGCCACTCATAAGGATGCACAAGCCAGGTACACTTCATGCTTCAAATTTGTTACACAACTTTAACCATACGTGCATGCTACGGGACTTGCTAACTTCAACACAAGTATTTCTCAAATTCACAACTACTCAACTAGCACGACTATGATATTATCACCTCCATATCTCAAAACAATTATCAAGCATCAAACTTATCTTAGTATTCAACCCACTAAAAAGAAAGTTTCACATATCTTGAATACCAAGTATATTAACATTAAGCAAATTACCATGCTATTAATGACTCTCAAAATAATCTAAGTGAAGCATGAGAGATCAAGTTTCTTTAAAACAATCCACCACCGTGCTCTAAAAGATCTAAGTGAAGCACTAGAGCAAAAATTATCACGCTCAAAAAGATATAAGTGAAGCACATAGAGTAAACTATCAAGCTCAAAAGATATAAGTGAAGCACATAGAGTATTCTAAGAAATTTCAATTCATGCATGGCTCTCTCAAAAGGTGTGTACAGCAAGGATGATTGTGGTAGACTAACAAACAAATACACAAATAATACAAGACGCTCCAAGCAAAACACATATCATGTGGTGAATAAAAATATAGCTCCAAGTAAATTACCGATGGAAGTGGACGAAAGAGGGGATGCCTTCCGGGGCATCCCCAAGCTTTGACTTTTTGGTGTCCTTGGATTATCTTGGGGGTGCCATGGGCATCCCCAAGCTTAGGCTCTTGCCACTCCTTGTTCCATAATCCATCAAAAGAATTCACCCAAAACTTGAAAACTTCACAACACAAAACTCAATAGAAATCTCGTGAGCTCCGTTAGAGAAAGAAAACAAAAGACTACTTTAAGGTACTGTAGTTAACTTGTTCTTTATTTGTATTGGCGTTAAACCTACTGTATTCCAACTTCTCTATGGTTTATAAACTATTTTACTAGCCATAGATTCATCAAAATAAGCAAACAACACAATGAAAATAGAATCTGTCAAAAACAGAACAGTCTGTAGTAATCTGCAACTAACGCAAACTTCTGGAACTCCAAAATTCTAAAATAAATTGGTGGACCTGAGTAATTTGTCTAGTAATCTTCTGCAAAAAGAATCAACTAAATATCACTCTCCAGTAAAAATTTGAAGCTAATCTCGTGAGCGCTAAAGTTTCTGTTTTTTACAGCATGATCATAAAGACTTCACCCAAGCCTTCCCAAAGGTTCTACTTGGCACAAACACTAATTAAAACATAAAACCACATCTAAACAGAATCTAGATGGATTATTTATTCCTAAACAGAACCAAAAAGCAAGAAACTAAAATAAAATTGGGTTGCCTCCCAACAAACGCTATCGTTTAATGCCCCTAGCTAGGCATGATGATTTCAATGATGCTCACATAAAAGATAAGAATTGAAACATAAAGAGAGCATCATGAAGAATATGACTAGCACATTTAAGTCTAACCCTCTTCCTATGCATAGGGATTTTGTGAGCAAACAACTTATGGGAACAATAATCAACTAGCATAGGAAGGCAAAACAAGCATAACTTCAAAGCTTTAAGCACATAGAGAGGAAACTTGATATTATTGCAATTCCTACAAGCATATATTCCTCCTTCATAATAATTTTCAGTAGCATCATGAATGAATTCAACAACCAGCACCTAAATCATTCTTTTCACGATCTACAAGCATAGAAATTTTATTACTCCCCACATAAGCAAAATTCTTCTCATTTGGAATAGTGGGAGTATCATAAGAGACTTGAATACTATAAATTGTTTCCACATTAAAAGAGTAATGTTCAGAGAAAGGGTACTCATAATCATGACAAGTTTTATAAATATAATCATCACTACTCTTTATAGCATAAGTTTTATCACAATAATCATCATAAGTAGCAACTTTGTTCTCATCATAATCGATTGAAACCTCTTCCAAAATAGTGGATACATCACTAAATAAAGTCATGACCTCTCCAAATCCACTTTCATAAATATTATAAGATTCAACATCCTCCAATATTGTGGGATCACTATTTCCTAAAGGCGACACTCTTCCAAACCCACTTTCATCAGTATAATCATCATAGGTAGAAGGCATGCTATCATCATAACAACTTTGCATATCAAAACTTGAGAGGCTAAAAATATTATCATTATTAAACATAGCATCCCCAAGCTTGGGACAAACGTTAATTACAGCAAATATATTCTCAAATATGTCATCCTCATCAAACATAGCTTCCCCAAGCTTGGGCCCTTTCATATCATAAGCATAATCACTCTCATCATTAATAGTATAGATAGCACCAATAGTATAGCAATTATTATATTCTTCCAAGCAAGTGCCAAAAAGATTTTCAAGATCATAAGGAGTATCATTATCTTCCCAACCATAATCATCACAACAAGCAATAGGCATAACGAGATCATCATCAAGTGTATCATCTTCATTTTCATGAGGCACAGCAATAATAGGAGCAACTTTATTTGGGAGATATACCTTTTTACCTCTCTTCCTTTTTCTTTTCTTCTTCTTCACCACATCATGTGTGGGTTCAATCCTCTTTTTGGAGCTCCTTATTAATGAGATTGGTTGAATAGAAGGCTCCTCCTCGTTACCTGATTCATCATAAGAAATAATAGGAGGATATTGGGAAGTCTCTTCCCTTTCATTAGTATTGTCTTCATCCTCTATTTGTTTCCTTTTCTTTATGTAATTGGCAATATAAGGATTTTCAATAAAATTCACCGCACAATACATATAAATTTTCTCTAGATCAAAATCAAGTATTCTATCAAGATTAAATTTTGGAATACCCTCAGTTATACGTTTCATTTCTTCATACCCCAAAAGAAGGCTAAGCTATTTATGATGCTCAAGAGTAATCAAATTATCACAATATTTGGACACGACTTGATCATGAAACAAATAGCATTGGAGCTTTAAATGACCATGTTCATTGCAAAGTTCACAAGGGGCATGAAAAATATTGAATCTTTCAGCACATTCATCTAGCTCTTCTTGCAACAATTTGGTTTCTAAGTACTTATGCCTCTTGCAATATCTATCTTCCCTATTTGGTGTGTACTTGCAAACCCAATCTACTCCACAAAAATTGACATGTTTATAGGAGGCATTTTCATCATAACTAGTGCAATCATCATTAGTACTATGGATATTCAAGGAGTTCATACTAACAATATTGCAATCATGCTCATCATTCATAGATTTAGTGCCAAACATTTTAATGCATTCTTCTTCTAACACTTTGGCACAATTTTCTTTTCCATCATACTCACGAAAGATATTAAAAAGATGAAGCGTATGAGGCAAGCCCAATTCCATTTTTTTGGTAGTTTTCTTTTATAAACTAAACTAGTGCTAAAACAAGAAACAAAAAGATTCGATTGCAAGATCTAAAGATATACCTTCACTTACCTAGCCTCCCCGGCAACGGCGCCAGAAAAGAGCTTGATGTCTACTACACAACCTTCTTCTTGTAGACGTTGTTGGGCCTGCAAGTGCACAGGTTTGTAGGACAGTAGCAAATTTCCCTCAAGTGGATGACCTAAGATTTATCAATCCGTAGGAGGCGTCAGGATGAAGATGGTCTCTCTCAAGCAACCCTGCAACCAAATAACAAAGAGTCTCTTGTGTCCCCAACACACCCAATACAATGGTAAATTGTATAGGTGCACTAGTTCGGCGAAGAGATGGTGATACAAGTGCAATATGGATAGAAGATATAGGTTTTTGTAAACTGAAAATATAAAAACAGCAAGGTAACAAGTGGTAAAAGTGAGCGTAAACGATATTGCAATGATAGGAAACAAGGCCTAGGGTTCATACTTTCGCTAGTGTAAGTTCTCTCAACAATAATAACATAGATAGAACATATGACAAGCCCTCAACATGCAACAAAGAGTCACTCCAAAGGCACTAATAGCGGAGAACAAACGTAGAGATTATGGTCGGGTACGAAACCACCACAAAGTTATTCTTTCAAATCAATCCGTTGGGCTATTCCTATAAGTGTCACAAACAACCCTGGAGTTTTTACTAGAATAACACCTTAAGATACAAATCAACCAAAACCCTAATGTCACCTAGATACTCCATTGTCACCTCAAGTATCCGTGGGCATGATTATATGATATGCATCATACAATCTCAGATTTATCCAACCAACATAAAAGTACTTCAAAGAGCGCCCCAAAGTTTCTACCGGAGAATCAAGAACGTGTGCCAACCCCTATGCATAGGTTCCCAATGTCACGAAACCCGCAAGTTGATCACCAAGACATACATCAAGTGTTCTCATAAAGACTCAATCCGATAAGATTACTTCAAAAGGGGAAACTCAATTCATCACAAAGGAGTAGAGGGGGAGAAACATCATAAGATCCAACTACAATAGCAAAGCTCGGGATACATCAAGATCGTGCCATAGAGGAACACGAGAGAGAACCCGAGAGAGAGAGAGAGAGAGATCAAACACATAGCTACTGGTACATACCCTCAGCCCCGAGGATGAACTACTCCCTCCTCGTCATGGAGAGCACCGGGATGATGAAGATGGCCACCGAAGATGGATCCCCCCTCCGGCAGGGTACCGAAAAGGGGTCCCAATTGGTTTTTGGTGGTTCTGGAGGCTTGCGGCGGCGGAACTCCCGATCTATCTTCTGTTCTGGAAGTTTTACAATACGTAGGTATATATGGGTGCAAGGGGTACGTCAGTGGAGTTTCGGGGGCCCCACGAGGCAGGGGGGCACGCCCCCACCCTTGTGGCCAGCTCCCGTATCTTCTGACGTATAGTCCAAGTCTATCCCGTGGCTTTCCTTCCAAAAATAACTTCTCCAGTTGATTTTGTTCCGTTTCGACTCCGTTTGATATTCCTTTTCTTCGAAACACTGAAATAGGCATAAAATAGCAAATCTGGGCTGGGCCTCCAGTTAATAGGTTAGTCCCAAAAATAATATAAAAGTGGATAATAAAGCCTAATATTGCCTAAAACAGTAGATAATATAGCACGGAGCAATCAAAAATTATAGATACGTTGGAGACGTATCAATGCCCTTGTCAGGCGGTTCGGGTTCGGAAGACAACGTTGCCACACAGTTCCTCCGTAAGGACAAGCCTTTAGCCGAATCGTAAGTGAACAAGGGTGTCTTTAAACATATCCCGTTCTTTTCTGGTTACAAGGGTAACATTCAGAATATACGTTTGCAGTCCGGCACGCAGTCTTCCCCAACAGTCCTCTTCCTCAGGGGATCTTCTTCCGGAGATGATGGAGAGCGAGACGCCTCCTCTGACCTCCTCTCCCATTAAGGCGGACAATTTTGAGGTGTCGTCCCAAAGGATCTCTCCCGATCAACAAGTGGTGCAGGGGACAATGAAGACAATGCCCGAAGGTGAAACTTCGGTCGCCCAGGGTCCGGGGAGTGCGGCCCCTACGGGTACCAACAATAAAGGCCCTGGACTATCCGGTTTATAGCCGGAGACGACTCTAGGGTCGAGTAAACATATCCCTTCGCAGGGAGTTCGTACTCCCGCAGCCGCTTCCAGGAATCCGGAGACGCCGGATACATTGATGGACATGTTGCAACATGGGTTCGTCTCAGAGGAACAATTTACCTTAATGGGTACGGTAGTTGAGAGGATTCTAACTGCAAGAAGCGGATTAAATGAAGCCTTCACGGGCCTGCTACGAGGCTTCGAGGTATGCAATGGAATATCTTCAATTGCATTCTACGTGCAAAATGCACTTGTGTATAGATAGTAGCCCCTGAGACTCTGGTTGGCATCCAAAGGGAGGCGATCAGAGGATAAAAAAGATATGCCTAGGAAATAACCTAATTAATTTGAACACAGGCTGTTACTTTCATGCGACTGCCCAAGCTACCGAAGTTGCAGATTTGAAGTAGAAACTTGATGTGGCGGATGACGACGTCACGCTTATTAACAGTCGGCTCGACGAGGCACAAGGTATGTTTTGGGGCGGTCAGTATATGCATGTATAATAATATGAGCACGAAGCTAAGAAGTATATACTAACATATGCATAACTGCAGATAGGCTGCCGCGGTTGAGACCCTTCGGGCTGAGCTTGCCCGGGCCAAGAAGCAAGCCATGATGAGTAACGCGACTGCCAAGAAGGCAACTGACGCGTTAAAGGCCGAACAGGCTGCTCGGCGCCAGTGCGAGGAGAGAATATCTTCCATAGAGCGAGAGCTAAAGGATGGCACTGGCAAATGCCAAACACTCGAGGAGGCGAACAAAGCCAAAGTAGCCAAACTCGACAAGGCCTTACAAGAGGCGAGAGAAGCACGGTCCGAGTCTAGAGCGGCTCGGGAGGAGATCCGGCAAGCTGGGGAGATAGCGACCGGTAAGCCCTTTCTATTACAGACTAAATTTGGCGATCCGAAGTATGCCCCGCTTAATCAAATGTGGAGTTCTCCAGACGCATTCTTGGACTTGTCGAAGAGTGTCTCCGATGCGGCGCAGTTTTTCCAAGCACAAGAAGGGCATGTGCCGGAGAAGCTTTTCTGATCGCAATTCAGCATGCCAAAGCGTTCACTGTTGCTGAACGAACAGATGGCCCAGTGGGCCGAGCTCCACAGGAGATCTGAATATGCCATGAAGGACGTCGTGGTCCGGTTGTGGCCGACCGAGCCGATTCCGAATAGTTATTTCGGTTTGGTGCAACGACTTGTTGATGCGGTGCTGCATATCGACGACGTTAAGCGGTCAACGTACATTGAAGGTGCACGGATGACCTTTGCCCGCGTCAAGACGTACTGGGCGAAGATGAAGGCCATCGACATCGCAGCCAAGAGTCCACCCGGGGGGAAGGACCATCATAAGCCGGATCATTATTTTGAGGATGTCCTAGAGGGCGCCCGCTTGATAGAGGGTCAGTGCTCAAAGGATATGATATTCGAGTGAATGTGCCTGAAATTCTAAAACAATATCATGATATATTAAGGCTATGTTTTTTATACTTTCGCCTGAAAGTTTTGGTTCCTCCTGTGCGGCTGTTTTTTGTATAATCTGAAAGTTTACCAGTCGTCGGCTTCGGCCCCCTCGCATATAATACGAGGGTGTTCGGAAAAGCACTTGATCACTCTTGACCCAACATCTTGGTCCGCGAAGGAGGTGTCAATGCGGCGAACTAGGGAATTGGACTATAGGGCTTTAACACTTTCACTTAGCCATAGGAGTTTGATGGTGGGTCTACGATATAGCCCCTGGTATGTACGCGGTTATCCGAATACGGTGCGTTATATAGATGACCAGAAGAACGGTCCTTCGTGTAATACAGAAGGAATCGCGAAAGATTCTGATAAGTCATCGAGTGGTTGACCAGCTCTCGCCGTATCATGACAGTCAGTTTTCAGCTTTCTCTACTGAGGTGCTTGACCAGATGAACCGGAAACATAATCGCAGTAGTTCTCCCTTTACTACCCTAGCCGATAGGACGGAACGTAAGGTAGTAAGCACAGGAGCCGGGCAACCCAACTATTGACTAAAGACATGATTCGGAGCTGATGCATATAAGGCCAAAATCGTGACGCCGAAGTGTGCTATAAAGCTGTTCGGACTTGTCGGCAACTCATATGTTCCCATATCGAGCCCCTGGAAATTTATGCTGACGTGCGTGCGTGAAACAACCGAAGAAGCGAAATTCAGTTCTTAGAAAAAGCGAATACTGAATATGGATTATGTTCACTAGGATCTGATTGATACGTCAAACGCAATCTTACAGATTATAACGCCCCTACCCGGGCTATTTGACATGCCGGGGGTCGAAGCCTGAGGGAAAAGGCACTTTACAGGCTCGAAATAAAGAGTGTGGTCTACAAAAAAATATTTGGACCTCCTGTCGCACGTCTGCGCCGCCTAGCCTCGGTGAAAGGACTCCTTAACAGGAATAGCCTTTGGATAAATATACAAAGCCGGACTCCGAAAGAGTCCGTAAGTTGACCAGCCTTTGAGTCACCTATGGTAAATGATAAAAAAATAGTTAGAAAAGGGAAAAAAGGCTATGGGATTGCGGACCGCGTTGTAGTATTGTCCGTATTGTGCCTCCGCCGATGACCAGGGTATTTTAAGTGCATAATTATGTATGTGTGGTACAAACTTCACAGCTATATGAGGCGAACGACGGAGGCCAAACTGCTAATCCAGCTCTGAGATCGATCGGTCCTGTTTAAGAGGGACCGGTGGCTTGATGTCCAATGAGATATGCGGCTTGATGAGACCGCTTCGTGCTTCGATTGCAGTAGCCGTAGTATGCTCCTTTGTATGGAGGGAGCGTTCCACATTTCCGTTTTATCATGATGATGACGCGTGGACCGAGCATCTTAATCTTGAGTTAGGCGTAATGTGGGACCGCATTGAAACGAGCAAAAGCGGTACGCTCAAGTAGTGCCTGGTAGCTACTGCGGAACGGGACAATATCGAAGGTCAAACCTTTGCTTCGAAAGTTGTTCGGCGAACCAAAAACGACTTCCAATGTAATTGAGCCCGTGCAGTGAGCTTCTGTGTCGGGTACTGCTCCCTTTAAGGTATTTGTGGTGGGCTTGATTCCTGAAGGATCAATGCCCATTTTGCAGGCAGTGTCTTGGTAAAGTAGATTAAGGCTACTACCGCCGTCCATAAGGACTTTCGTGAGATGGAATCCATTGATAATTGGGTCGATGATCAGAGTTGCCGAACCTTCGTGACGGATACTGGCTGGGTGGTCCTTGCGATCAAAAGTGATCGGGCAGGCCGCCCATTGGCTAAATTTTGGGGTGACCGGCTCTATGGCGTATGTGTCCCGTAGTGTGCGCCTGCGCTCCCCTGTAGGGGTGTGCGTCATGTATACCATGTTTACGATTTTCACTTCGGGGGGAAATTGCTTCTGACCCCCGGTGTTTGGCTGGCGAGTCTCTTCGTCATCGCTGTCACTGGGCGGCCCCTTCCCCTTGTGTTTGGCATTAAGCTTGCCGACTTCTTTGAAGACCCAACAGCTTCTGCTGGTGTGAGTAGCTGGTTTATCGGGGGTGCCATGAATCTGGCAGGGTCGATCCAGTATCTTGTCTAAATTGGATGGTCTATCTCTATTTGCCTTTAATGGCTTTTTCCATTGACCGGGCTTGGAGCCGCTGAATCCGGCGTTGACCGCCGTGTCTTGCGTTCCTTAATTATTATTTCGACGCTTGTGTTTGTTGCGTCGTGGCTTGCCGTTGCCATCTCGAACTTCGGAAGTGCCCGGATCACTGGTGTTGTTGCTTCTACGAGCGAGTCAGTTGTCTTCTCCCGCGCAAAAGTGGGTCATCAGAGCGGTAAGGGCTGCCATAGATTTTGGTTTCTCTTGAACAAGGTGGCGGGCGAGACACTCATCCCGGACGCTATGTTTGAAGGCCGCGAGGGCTTCGGCGTCCGGACAATCAACAATTTGGTTCTTTTTAATTAAGAACCTAGTCCAGAGCTTCTTGGCTGACTCTTCGGGCTGCTGGATGATGTGACTTAAGTCATCGGCATTTGGAGGTCGGACATATGTACCTTGGAAGTTATCGCGGAAGGCGTCTTCCAGGTCCTCCCAGCTGCCAGTGGAGTTTTTGGGCAGGCTATTCAACCGGTGCTGAGCTGGTCCCTTGAGTTTTAGTGGGAGGTATTTGATGGCGTGAAGATCATCACCGCAGGCCATATGAATATGGAGAAGGAAATCTTCGATCCATACCGCGGGGTCTGTTGTCCCATCATATGATTCGATGTTCACGGGTTTAAACCCTTCTGGAAATTCATGCTCCATTACCTCATCAGTGAAGCAAAGAGGGTGTGCGGCGCTTCTATATCGGGCCATGTCGCGATGTAGCTCGGATGGAGTCCGTCTGCGGTTTTCGGCCCGAGCGTGATTATGCTTGTTGCGTCCGACTAGGTAGCCATCGTTGCGTGTCGGGGCACGCCCCCTCGATCCGTAGATCGATCTGGTCTGTCCTGCTCTACTGTCCAGGTCCTGATGCAGGTCATATGTATATCCCCGAGCTGTTTCATCTCTGCCTTTACGGTGAGGTAGTACGGGCTGGTGTTCGGCTTGAGTTGCCGCTTTGTCCCGGCCACGTGTTGGCCGGTCAGCCGCATTGCACGATGATGGTACGGGCTCCAGTGCCTCGTCATCGAACTGAGGTAGCAATTTGCGCTTCGGGTAACTTTTGGTTGGGCGCTCGAGGCCGTATTCCTCAGCTGCCAGGACATTAGTCCATCTATCGTTGAGTAGATCTTGATCAGCTTGAAGCTGCTGCTGCTTCTTTTTCAGGCTCCTTGTAGTGGCTATTAGCTTACGCTTAAAGCACTCATGCTCGAGAGGTACCTCGGGCACGAAGAAATCCTCGTTGCCGAGGCTCACCTCATCCTCGGAGAGTGGAAGATAATTACTGTCCTCCGAGTCTTCGTTTACGGCCTGTTCATCAGGGCTGACTCGCCCATCTTCCCGTTCGTCCTGTTCGGAGGTTGGCTCAACGGGGTCTTCATTGTCTTCGGCATCGTCTAGATTATTATTTTCTCCTGTGCTGGTATTGCTGTTTTTTCCACGGCGTGACTTAGAGCGGTGCCGCTGTCGTCGGCGCTTTGGCTGTATCTCCGGAGGTTTATCCTCGACTGGGTCTTCTTTTTCATCACCGTTAGCTTCTTTGGGTGTATCCATCATGTACACATCATACAAAGAGGTGGCCGTCCAGCGCCCGGTAAATGGCGGGTTTTGGGCCTACTCTTCTCCAGCATCGTCATCCATACCGTCGATGTCTTCGGAGTCGTAATCGAGCATGTCGGTTAAGTCCTCGACAGTGGCTATAAAGTGGGTGGTGGGTGGGACAGAAAATTCCCTGCTCTCAGCCCCTAGTCCGGGCTGGGCATAGTTCGGACGTTGCTCCTCTGTAATAATAAGGGATCACATTAAGTCCAGAGCCTCGCTTAAAGGCGAGGTTTGGCCCGAGAGAAGAGAGCCCGTGAAGTACGGTGAGAGGGAGACTCCTTGGCCGAACTCACACGATGCTAACTCCGAGGGTTCGGAGCCAGTGTTCGGAGAAGGGTCCGGATTCATGATGGTTGCCAGCGACACTACTTCCTCCGGCTCTCCCGTAATGGGCTTAGTGGCCGCAGATAGTCCGGCGGGCTCAGGGAGCCCGTCTTCGGACCCGGCGGTGCGCTCCGGAGCTAAGGCCAGAGCGGAGGTTGGGGGCGCGAATCCTTGGAAGATCAAGTCTCCTGCTCGGACGCCCTAGGACCCCTTAATTCAGGACTCCCTCAGCCACCGCCCCATATGTCATGTATGTCAAGCCGCCTCTCTTCTGCATCTATATGTATATATTTTTTGTTAGAATTGTGGTGTTCCTAAGTGGATCTGAGGCAAGAGGTGAAAATGTGAAGGCGGCGATAATGTGATGGTCTTTGTTTTTGAGAAAACGCAAAAGTCTTGCATTTCGATTTGTTGATAGAAGAAGAGTTCGTACAAGCTCACCTACGAGCACACTCGACGTTACACCACAACACCACTAAACACTAGTTGTATCTGGAGGCGCGAGCAACGCAGCCGCTCGCGCCCGCAGTCACCCAATGCTTGACTTCCGTCCTAGTCGTGTCAAGGAGGCTGGATAGGCTGAGTTGTGCGCCGTCAAAGGTGGTCGCATTGCGGTGCTGTTTGATTTGAGCCAATGTTCACCCTACCAAATATTTGGCTAGCTAGAACTTTGGCCAAGGTTTTGCTTGCCTATGATTTGGCTAATATTGTCACGTACTCCCTCCGTCCGGAAATACTTGTCTTAGAAATGGTTGAAAATGGATGTATCTATAACTAAAATAAATCCAGATACAACCATTTCTAAGACAAGTATTTCCGGACGGAGGGAGTAGATGAATTGGACATGATAAGTCTGCATGGATACATGCCAAAATGTTGGCAATCATCCAAACAAATACTAAAATTTTGGCTATGATATTTTTTGATCATTCACCAATCAGTCCACCTCACAATTCTTGTGTTTTTTATCACGTTACAATTGTAGATGTTTATATATATGCACATACATTTACCCCTATGAATGCATGCACACATGCATACTCTATCTCAATGAATACCTCTGGATACCGAGCAGACACAATATCTGAAGATTGACGAAATAACTACAGGCGTCTCGTAGTTGATAGGGCGTCGTATGTTCACTCAGGTACTCTATAAGTTACATTATACGTTGATTTGACAAGTACAGTATAATGCCAATTTTTGCATGTACAACAACTTACAATCAAGTCGAGCAGTACATAGTATCCGAGCCTACACCAAATAAACATGCATACACAAGTTTTAACGGCCCAGACTGGGGTATGTCACCTCAAAGAATCAATGAAACCACAGCCAGACTGGGGTATGTTCACTCTGTTCAAGTCTAGAACCGGCGGCCGCTGCACCTGCTGGCATTCTGCCGCCGTTCTGACCTTGCCCGCAGCACGGACAGCTGCGCCTCCCACACGTCCCTCGCGAACCCATCTGCCGTCGGCCTCGTGGTAGCCCGGCCCGTACTCAGCTCAGCGTCGTACTGCACCCTCGTGGCAGGGTCGGACAGCGTCTCGTAGGCGCGCTGGAGCTCGACGAAGAGCTCCGTGGACTCGGCCCGGCGCGACGGGGGGCACACGTCCGGGTGGTACTGTAGCGCCAGCCGCCGGTACGCGCGCTTGACCTCCTCCGCGCCCACGTCCGGCGAGTGCTCCAGGGACAGCACCTTGTAGTAGTCGCCCCTGCTCGGCGAGCGGACACCGGCGCTCGCGGCCGCCGCCGCCTTCACCCTGAAGTTGCAGTGGCCGCTCCTCCTGCCAAAGCCGGCGCCGAAGCCAGCAGGCTTGCCCGCGCACCTCAGCGCGGCGGAACTGGAGCTGGCGGTGTTCATGGATGGCTAGCCGATGAAAACAGAGGAGGAAGAAGAAGAAATGTCTTGTTGGTCAGGTGATCGTGATCAGAGCAAGTTGTGTTGTGGACTTGTGGGTCAGGTGGTCGTGATCAGAGCGAGTTGTGTTGTGGTAGATGGTGATGTTGGAGAATGAATGGCGATACCACCCATAATATATAGGCGACTGGAAGCTAGGGGTGACCCGGCCGATCGAGGATGAGACAAACGAGGCGTGCCGTTGGTTGCTGTACTGTACGCGTGCGTTTGTTGCACGGGCGCGCCCGCGGTTATTAACGTCGCCGTCGCCGGCGATCGAGCCGCAGTGCAACTTGCAAGGTGGTGGTGGACCGGTGAAATGGCGCCTTGCGGAGCCAGGGGACATGTTGGGCCGGGCGGTAAGGTTTAAATTAACGTTTTTTGTTTTCCAGACCACTGTTTAAAGAGCCGGTTTCTTCGGGAAAGTTCGAGGAAGGTGCGCGCCATCTGTTTGGATGCATGGTGTCATGGTGACGATCGAAGAGGCGCCCGGCCGTGTGCACCAGCCATAGTTTAAGGTGGGCTGAGGCTCAGGCCCTGCCCCTGCCCGACGTTTAGGCTCGATAAACGGATTTGACTTTCCTACCTTCGTCTCCATGGTTCACACCCAACTTCCGCTTCGTGGCCGGCTCCGGCCGGCCGCCGCCTGATTTTTCATCGTCGCCGTATGGATCTTGGGGACCAATGCAACTCTAATAAAACTACTGATGGCGGTATAAGTTGAACGATCGGCCAATGTCAAATGCACCCCGGCCCCTTGTTTTGTTGGGATTCATGTCTTATCTTGTGAAATTCACATGACACATGGCGCGGTGAACATGTCTTCATTCGACCGCTTTCAGAAAGAAAAAAAATGTATTTTTCGACCTACAAGGCTACACCTAACCAGAATTAGGTCCCCAGTTTCAAAAAAAAGGCCACCCCCTACCCCGCAAAAAAAAGGCCACCACATGGCGTATTACCAGCCACAAAACTCATAATCTGTTCGTATTGACTTGTATTTTTTTGAAAGATCCAGCATCGCTGGCGTTCATTGATTATAGCAGGAAGCAACAGAAAATAATAAAGTGGTGAACGTTCTAAGGCCAGAAGATCTGAAGATCAAAGAAAAAGAAAAACAACAGCCCTAATAGCTGTAGCACAACAATCCATACTAGGCAGCACAGCTTCGACTCTGACGGTGAACTATAAAGGAAAACGAGGCGAGGTTGGCGTCACGAAGGATCATCGAACGAACCGCCTATCATGCGTCATCGTATACCGCCGGTCCCCCACCGCGGCTTCGACTTCACAGCAACAGCAGTCGAGGCACTCCCACAAACACGTCAGAGAAGAAGCCGACTACCACGACCAAGGCCACGCCTCCGACATTGCTCACCGCCGTCAACATTGCCACAGAAGCCACCATGCACGTCCAGTCGTACGAAGCACCAAAGGGATCAAAGTCTTCAAAACGGCGCCCTAGAGAGGGGAACGACGTTGAAGACGACGATGCCGCCCGACCCTGCAGCAGGATCTGGGTTTTCACCCGAAGGACTTGATCCGGGAGAACTGACTGTGAGAATCTCGACGACGCCTCCAAGGAGGATAGCGATGCCCACAAGCGCCGTCGTCGGTGGCCAGCCAGCACCGGCCAGGCTTTCACCTGGAGCAACCACTCCCACGCAGCAGGCCGAGGTCGACCCGTACCTCCATTGGACCGTGCACCCCCACACAGCGAGCACGCCATTGCTGTGCATGGCCACCAGCTAGCCTCCCCGACGACGGGCCTGCAGAAGACCAGATCGGGTCCTGCACCCCGCATCTAACCGCAGCCAGAGCCTCCCTGCTCCAACAAGCGGCACCAGGGCACCACCAGCAGCCGGTAGTGCCCCTCCCGGGCCGTCAGCAACGAACGACTTGGCAGATCCAGGCCCCGCCCGCACCTGGGTGCCCGCTCGCGGCCGCAACATCCTCCTGCGCCACGCCCGATGCATCCCTCGCATGCCGCCTCACTCCCTCCAGCGCTGGATCCCGCGCCCCCAAGCCGTCGCTACGAAAATGAGGCCGGATCCGCCACCGTCCACTGAAGTCCCACACCACCGCCAAGGGCGCTCACTGCAGCAGCGAGCCACCCGCCCGCTCAAGGCCCGCGCAACCCCGCACTCCTATCCGCCTCGCGCACCGGCAACTGCACCAGATCTGCGCAGTCCCATGCCGCCACCACGCGCCAGCGCCAGATCCGCGTGCTTCACCTCACGCCCGCGTGAGTAGCGCGCCATGGCGCAAGAACCACACGAGCTCATTGCTCCCGCGCCTTGCCTCGCCGAGCTCTAGCCCCCGCCAGATCGAGACGCCCGCGTCGCTCGATCCTGCGCGAAAGGGACCAAGGGCCCCGCCGCCGCCTACGCTGCACGGGCTTTGCCCGGCTGCGCACACCAGCGGCGGCGAGGGGAGCAGCTGCGGTGGGTGGTCTCCCGGCGGCTGGCTAGGTTTCCTCTCCCGAGCCGCCCGCGGGAGCGGCACGAGAGAGGAGCAGTCGGTCAGCCAAATCAAATCGTATTGACTTGTATTCTAAAAGGAAAAAATGATTGCTTGACTTATGTTCCCTCCGTTACGAAATATATGACATTTAAGAAGCTCAATAAAAGAGTTAGTCAAGGCGAACTAAGCAACTGGTTAGGCTCGTCTTAGACTTGGGGAAGGGTGCTCACATTTTTCTCGATTCCACCGAGTTTTTATATGTTCTCATAGGATAGAGTGTACATGTCTATTGAATGAGTGTGCGTGTTTCTACACCAAGGTGCATGTCCTCTAGCATTAAGCTCACCTAGCTAATGGATGCATGGCCTGTTCATCGGTGGGTATCAAAAACTCTTTTGATGACTTCAGTTTTGTTTGCTATTTGGCATGACCTGAGAATTTATTGTGGAAACAAGGAAAAATGCTTGTTATTTTCATTAAATAAGGGAGAAGCTTTGTAACAAAGCTCAACAAAAGAGCAAGAAAAAAAAAGGTCATCACTCTCGTGGCATTACAAAACCGAAGTGTTTAACACCCGCGAGTGCTCACAATAATTTTCTTGTTGATGTTGTGCGCGACAAACGTGGAGGGAGACACGGTGTTGCAGAAGACCCTCGCATTGCGCTCCTTCCAGAGCTCCCAGGATATCACATGAGCATGGAGGACATGGCCTTTCTCGAATGACTTTTGGCTTGGGTGACTCCAATCCATCACTCGTTGATGCTACCCATTGAGCTCCATTCCCGAGGTCTGATATCCGAAAGGCCAAGCTAGTCGGCAGTGGCAGAGAAGATTAGTCGGAGTTTCTTGGGTTTCCGTAAGTTTCATCCGTAACTGATCCGTAAGTGTAGCATTTTTGGCCTGAGAATAGCACTTTGAACTTTGCTCGAAACAAGGCAAAAGGCCGACCATTTTCATTAAATAAGGGAGAAGCTTTGTAACAAAGCTCAACAAAAGGGCAAGAAAAAAAGACATGGCCTGAGAATAGCACTTTGAACCTTGCTCGAATAACAAATTAACAATGATAATGTTGATTCATCTTCTACATATTCTATGAGATTCGATGGTTGCATTTAGATAGTGAAGGCCGGCGATGATCTATGTTAATCAGTCACGGGTTCAGTTTAGGTTTGCTTGCCGACCCTAACTAGAAATATGCAGCTTCCTATGTATAGTAGAATATCTACCTTTCCAGCTTACCTAAAGCTTGGCCACTATGTAAGACAAGAGTGACGATAAGATGCAAACCAGATCGTATCCGCATACGTTGCATTTGCAAAATTAAAAAAAATGATAATCCTAGTGCATGAATGATGTGTACCATGGATGCGATCCAACCAGATACAGGCCTCCTCACCAAAAGCTCAGTCTTGTCGTGTCCCGCCGCAAATCGACATGCTCGACGTGATCAAGAGCTTATATTGACTATTTCCCTCCGGAAAAAGAGAGAGCTTAATTGACTATTTGTATAGCGTTTATGTGCAAACTGGTTTCATACTTGGACTAGCCTTCCACCTAGAAGAGTTGGTGTTGACGGCCTTCCGGAATCTTGAGCCTCAGTGGGATTGTGGTTCTTTTTATATTTTATATCTCTAGTATCATTGTGCTTGTGTCGGGGTGGTTTTCTGCATTTAGAGTATGGTCAAGCCGATCTCTTTTGTGGTTGTATCATTTGAATACTAAGCGAAAAATCAATAAAATATTATATTTATAAAAAACTTGTCTATTTTTTTGCGGGAAAAAAACTTATCTATGACTTGAAAATATTTTTTTCCAAAAGAAAGGATAACCCCGGCCTCTGCATTGATTGATGCATACAACCTTCCTTTGATACCAACTTGTAACGCCCTCGATGCGGCTATATCTCCCACGTGTCGAAGCACGACTTAGAGGCATAACCGCATTGAAAGCAATGTCGCAAGTGAGGTAATCTTCACACAACCCATGTAATACATAAGGGAAAGAGATACATAGTTGGCTTACAATCACCACTTCACACAAATACATGAATAAAACATTACATCATACAGTTACAATCAGGGCCCGACTACGGAGCCAGAATAAAAGAAGAAACCCCAAAAACGACAAAGGTCCACGATCGACCCCAACTGGGCTCCACTACTGATCGACTAGAACGAAACAACATAAAGGACAAGATCTCCATCGAACTCCTCCTTGAGCTCGGGTGCGTCACCTGCACGGTCTCATCGGCACCTGCAAACTGGTTTTGGAAGTATCTGGTGAGTCACGGGGACTCAGCAATCTCACACCCGCGAGATCAAGACTATTTAAGCTTATAGATAGGGTAAAAGGTATGAGGTGGAGCTGCAGCAAGCGACTAGCATATATGGTGGCTAACATACGCAAATGAGAGCGAGAAGAGAAAGCAAAGGACGGTCGAACAACTATGATCAATAAGTGATCCTGAACTGCTTACGTCAAACATAACTCCAACAATCGTGTTCACTTCCCGGACCCCGCTGAGAAAAGACCATCACGGTTACACACGCGGTTGGTGTATTTTAGTTAAGATCAACTTCGGGTTTTCTACAACCGGACATTAACAAATTCTCATCTGCCACATAACCGCGGGCACGGCTTTCGAAAGTTCAAACCCTGCAGGGGTGTCCCAACTTAGCCCATGATAAGCTCTCGCGATCAACGAAGGATATTCCTTCTCCCCGGGAAGACCCGATCAGTCTCGGAATCCCGGCTACAAGACATTTCGACAGTAATAAAACAAGTCCAGCAAAGCCGCCCGATGCGCCGACATCCTGATAGGAGCTGCACATATATCGTTCTCAGGGCAACACCGGATGAGCTGTCCGTACAGCTAAAACCAGACCCCAAGTTTCCTTGAGGTGGCGCTGCAAAGCGCTCTAGTTCGGACCAACACTTAGACAAGCATTGGCCCGGGGGGGCTGAATAAAGATGACCCTCGGGTTGATCAGACCCAAGAGAAAGGGGTAGGTGGTAGGCAAATGGTAAAACCAATGTTGGGCCTACTGGAAAAGTCTTATTCAAAGCGAACTGTCAAGAGGGTCCCATAAATCACCCGACCGCGTTAGGGACGCAAAATCCGGGAACATAACACCGATATGACGGAAACTAGGGCGGCAAGAGTGGAACAAAACACCAGGCATAAGGCCGAGCCTTCCACCCTTTACCAAGTATATAGATGCATTAATTAAATAAGATATATTGTGATATTCCAACAAGTAAACATGTTCCAACAAGAACAACATCTCCATGTTCCAACAAGGAACAAACTTCATCTTCACCTGCAACTAACAACGCTATAAGAGGGGCTGAGCAAAGCAGTAACATAGCCAAACAACGGTTTGCTAGGACAAGGTGGGTTAGAGGCTTGGTTTAACAATATGGGAGGCATGATAAGCAAGTGGTAGGTATCGCAGCATAGGCATAGCAAAAGAGCGAGCAATCTAGCAAGCAAAGATAGAAGTGATTTCGAGAGTATGGTCATCTTGCCTGAGATCCCGCAAGGAAGAAGAACGAGTCCATGAAGAAGACAAGCGGACGTGGACGAACGGATCCTCACAATCGTAACGTTATCGGAACTAACCCGAAGAAGCAACACCGGAAAGAAGCAAACAACAAAGTAAACAACCACCACATAAACATGGCATGATATGCGAGATGTGGTATGCAATGCATATGCATGCTTCGGAAGGAAAAGATGAACAAGGCATAATCTTGGCAAATCAAGTATGCCACTGGATAGGTGAGATGATTTCGGTTGAAATCGGTATAAAGATCACCGGAATCGGATGCACGGTTTGCAAATGACAAGCAAAACAAGAATGACAAGAATCTGCCATTAACAGCATGATGCTACTTAGCAAGCAACAAGAAATTAAGCTACTGCAGCCAAAAATATCAACAAAGCATATGACAATAATCTACTCAAGATGCTTGACAAAAGATGACCACTGAGCTACGGCTAAAACTCACCACAACAGGTTCAAACAAGCATGGCAAAAGTGCAAAAGATAACAGGTTCACAGACTTGGTGAAAATACTAACATGCCAGAAATTAACATCAGGTTGACATGTTTAGAGTAATGAAACAACATGCTACAGGATCAGGACATAGCAAAGCAAGGCATGACATGAATCTACTCAAAGCACTTAACAAAAGTCCCTTACTGACCATAAGCCAAAAAGGATCAGAAAATATGATAACACCCATGTCAATTAAGCAAATTTTGTTACAGGTTTCAGACTTAGCAGAAAACTAGACATGTCAAAAACAGATAACAAGTAGGCATGTTTACGAGCTCGATGCACTCACTACAGAGCATTGCATGATAAACTAAACATACATACATCAAGAAGACATGGCATATAAGCTATACATGGCAAGAACAACATCATAGCATGCAAGGATCAACTACAACAAGCTTGGCAAAATTAAATAACATGTAAACAACCTGCCAGCAACATTTTATAGCAAAAGTAGAGCTCGATTGACTCAATCTATGGCACTCCATAATTACAAACAAAGGCAAGTATGGATAAAGCAAATCCATATGCTTAAAACACTCTTACTGATCATGCTCAAAAGAGGCACATATCTCTCTGAAACATCACGCACACATGGCATAAAAATAACAGCAGGCAGGGACTTGGTGAAATTACTAAGTCTCTGAAATCAGCAACATTAAGTACCCTAGTTTGCATGCTTGTATTAGTCACCAAAAGGATCACAAAAATACATGGCATAAATCTATGTAAAGGTAACATGGCATATTACAAAACACATGTAGGACTCAACTCCATGGGATGCACACATCAATCATGGCAAAAATGACAAAAGTGCATGTGCTGATAAAGATCTGGAACTAACATCACATAGCCCTCTTCTAACAGCATTTAGGGCATCAAGATGAGCTCAAATGAAAATGATGCAATGGAAAGAAATGATGTACTCTTCCATACGAACAATTTAACATATTATACGCCCAAAACGGCGCTACATGCAGAGAGTTATGTCATGATGAACATGACATGATATGACAAAGATTTCGGGACTTAGCAAAATAAACCTCGGGGAAGAAAGTCAACGGCGAGGTGGTGGATCTGGATCTGGCCGGTGTCGGGGAAGGAGGAGGAGGCCGGATGGAGCGGGGCCGGCCGGAGCTGAGCGGCGCATGGCGGGGCGGCGGAGCGGCGCCGGGCGCGGGCGGCGGGGCGCGCAAGGCGGCGGGCGCGGGGCGGTCCGGCGGCGACCGGGCGGCGCTGCGGGGCTCGGGGCGCGGGGCGGTCCGGCGGCGACCGGGCGGCGCTGCGGGTCTCGGGGCGCGGCGTCCGGGCCCGGGCGGGCCGGCCTCGGGCCCCGGCGGGCCGCGGCGGCGTGGGGAGGAGAGAGGAGGCGGCGGACGCCACGTGGCGCTGCGGGATTGGATGTGGCGGCGGGGAAGGTGACGTGGCGGCCCCTGATAGGTCGGAGTGAGGTGGAGGGGCAAGGCGGACATGTCCGGCCGGTGGGAAAAGTGTCCTGCGGCGCGCGGGGAGCGGGGCTAGGGTTGGACTGCGCGAAAAATCCGAGGGGAGCACATATTTATAGGTAGAGGGGGCTAGGAAGCTCCAAATGGAGTGCGTTTTTCGGCCACGCGATCGTGATCGAACGACCGAGATGATGGAAGAGACTTAGATGGGTTTTGGGCCATTTAGAAGGGGTTGTTGGGCTGCACCAAAAGAGGCCTTCACGGTTACCCGGTTAACCGTTGGAGTATCAAACGACCTCCGAATGACCCGAAACTTGACAGGCGGTCTACCGGTGCTATACCAAGGCCGCTTGGCAAACCTCGGTCCATTCCGAGACCGTTTAACACCCGCACATGAAAAGAGGTAAAAGGGGACGCCGGGGAACATAGGAGCGTCGGATTGCAAAACGGACAACGGGGAAAATGCTCGGATGCATAAGGCGAACACGTATGCGAATGCGATGCACATGATGACATGATAAGAAATGCAGAAGATGACATGGCAAAGAGCGACACGCAAGCACATGACATGGCAACGACGGCGAATAACTGGCGGACACCTGGCGCATCAGATCCGGGGCGTTACAACACTCCACCACTACGAGAGGATCTAGTCCCGAGATCTAGAATTGCACCGGAGGGGAAAACGGAAGAGAAAGAGAAGAGGTAAAGCTAAGTTGCTTCTTTGACAAAAGAGTGAAACCAAAGAACCTTGAGAGGTTGAAAAGTTGAAAGAAAGAATACAACGGAGTTGAACGAACTTGAAAACACTCCGTTAGATAAGAGGAACATGGGATACGACAAGAACCAAGAGGTTAAGTGACAAGGTAGATATTGAAACCACTCCGGTTAAAACAAGATAGAGAAGGAATAAGAATGACATGATTTGGCCAGCATTCAGGTAGAAAAGAGAAGAAAACTTGATGAGATGAACAGTTATTGAAGAGATGATACAACACTCCGGTTAAAAGGATAAGCAAGAAAAGAAGATGATCTTGACAAAACAAGAAGATGGTTCGAAGAGAGCAACATCACAATGCCTCCAGAACAAAAGAACGAATAGAATGGAAAGAACGGAGAAGACAATAACATCTTCTACCTCAAATGAATTTGATATAGCATCCTTAAAATAAGGATAGAACGGAGTTGTTGGAAAACCAACAACGGAAAGAATAAGCTTGTAATGGACTTATGGAAACATCTCAACATTATGATGTGATAAACGCCACTAACGGAAACAACTGCTTGCTTGAGATCAACGAAGAGATGAAAACTTCTCTCGCCGAGAGGATAGGAGAAAACTTGGATCATTGATAAGCACCACAAATAGCAACAATCCTTAGGGAAGGCTTTAGGTGAAATCTAACCCAAGATAACTCCAATGAAGAGATTGATGGATTTAAAATACCTCATTCTTGACAAGATGTGAATCATGAGACATGAACTCAAATTATCAAGAATGACATAATACCACCTCGAATGATATGGTCGAAAGAATTGCACTTAAAAATGCAAGACAAAGAATACTCAAGCTCCTCTGAAAAGAATCTCGATGAAGACTTCGAGAAGGAATTAAATCCTTGATGAACCATCATGAAGAACTCCGGTAAGAAAAGGATGATCAGATGAAATGAAGGATGAAAATAATACGGTTGAGGCCTTGCAATGATTTAGATGGATCTTCGTGATGATGAGAGCTTGGAACTCCGGGAAAAGAAAAGATGAAACAATTGAAATCAAGAATTTGAAGAACCTCCGAAATAGGGAATAGAATTCCCCTGTCCTAGGGTTTCGAGTTCCTCCGGCGGCGCCCCCGCTGAGAGTTATCCATCCACGGCGGCGCGGCTGCCGTTCGATCGCACATCCCCTCCCACTTCACCTCTCCCGTCTGGTTCTGTCCAAGGGGGTTGTGAGGCTGCGGGGGTCCTGTTTCTCCTCTGAGAGAGAGTTAGGTTGTGGAGTTGGGTCAGGATGGCATCTCAAGTTGGAGCAGGAGGATCAAGGCAACGTACTGAACCAGTGGAGGATTTGTTGGGACGATTGGAGTTACAGGAGGAGGAGGAGGAGGAGGAGGAGGAGGAGCAGTTCGTATGGGAAGAAGAGTTCCAGGAAGAACAGATCGCGGCGAAGTGGTTGGCAATCGCAAAGGTACATACAGAGAAGGGGTTCAGCCCGTCAGCCTTGTATGCCGACATGAGAGCTGCATGGAACCCGGCTAGGGAACCACGCTGGCGCAAGATTGAAGATAATCTTTTTACAGTCCAATTCGGTTGTCTAGGTGATTGGAATACTGCCATGAATATGGGCCCCTGGCTATTCCGCGATCAAGGCCTCCTAATCGCGGAGTATGATGGATTTATGAATCCAAAATCCATTGTTCTAGACAAGATAACGGTATGGGCTAGAATTCTGAAGCTACCTGATAACTATTTGATCCCGGCGGCCATCAGAGGGATGTGTAGGAAGATGGGCAAAGTAACTGAAATACAAACTACACTACCAGCTGGTTTTGCAGGGGAATTTGTCCGCGTTAGAGTGGAGCTCAACGTGGCAAAGAAACTGATCAGATTCGTGGGTATCACGAAGAGCGAGATCACTGATTACTACCAAGTGCAATATGAGAAACTTCCTATCTTCTATGGGAAGTGTGGCATGATGGGACATTGGTACCAGGAGTGTGGTACAGGAGAACATGATGTGTCGAAACTAGAATGGGGTGATTTCATGCTTGTGGATGGTGGAAGAGGTCGTGGTAGGGGCCGTGGTGCTGGCAGGGGCTATGGACGTGGAAGAGGAGCATCAACCCAAGAGGCTAACCCTTTTGGTTCAGGGCGAGGAAGAGGACAAGAACATTTTGGTACTGGAAGAGGAATGATGAACAGCTGGCGACACAACGCTTTATATAAAAAGGATGGGGTGCAAGACATGGAGACAGATCAAGAAGCTCAAAATTACCAGAACTCTAGTCAAGATGCTAGAAATAATGTGTTGGGAAAACGAACAACGGCAGATTCACAAACAGTACCCACTGTTATTGGAGCAGAATTGGCAATTATACCTGCAGCTCCAGCAAAGCTTTCGGTTGTGGCCAATTTAGTAGACCGGATTGAGGGTGGAGATATACCAGAGTTCCAAGTGACAAGTGAGGGCACTCCTCAGGAAAATGCCAATAGGAAGAAGTATAAAGGAAAAGATGGTGATGCTGTGGATAGCTCAAGTGGAATACAAACTTCAGAGATATCGGCGTCCTCCCAAGAGGGGGATGACCGGACGCAATGAAACTGCTAGCATGGAATTGCCGGGGACTCGGGAACGCCCCGGCAGTTCGAGCTTTGCTGGATGTTCAGCGAAGATGTTTCCCCGATGTGATGTTCTTGTGGGAGACTCACCTCGACAATTATCCGGATGAATGCTTGCGTAGGAGATTGAAGATGGATCATAAATTGGTCTGTCCTAGTAGTGGAAGAAGAGGAGGTTTAGTTTTGTTTTGGAATAATAATATTAAGATTCAAAAATTAGCTCTTGATCCTATGTTTATTGATGTAAAAATTGAGGAAAGAAATAATGTGTTTTGGCGTTTGACTGGTATGTACGGGGAGTTCCGTTGGGAAAACAAACACCTGACCTGGAGTCGCATTCGACAGCTCCATCAGAATCTGAGCATTCCATGGCTCCTTATTGGAGACCTCAATGAAATTCAATTTCTCCATGAAAAGGAGGGTGGCAACCCTCGACCGATTCAATATATGCAAGCCTTCCAAGACTGTATAGATGACTGTGAACTGCATGACCTTGGCTATGTGGGTGATCGATTCACTTGGTTTCGAGGGAGAATTAGAGAGCGCTTGGATAGGGGGCTAATCAATGACTCCTGGGCGTCATTATTCCCCCAAGCAGCTCTTGAGAACTTAGAATATAACCACTCTGATCATCGCCCTCTCTTGGTGAATACAGAGTACTATTGTAATAATGGCAATTCTGCAGGAACCACACACCCGATGAGATTTGAAGCAAGATGGTTGAAAGAGAAAAATTTCAGTAATATTGTGATGGATGCATGGACTGCAGCTGGAGTGGAACATGGTATGGCATCACTCTCCCAGAAATTATATATGATGCATGCCACCTTCCATGACTGGGACCAAAGAGTACTGAAGAAACCAAAAAAACGTTTGCGCAAAGCTCAGAGAGAATTAGAGAGAGTAATGGCCGGCCCACTGAATGACGAAAATGAAGTAAAAAGGAAAGAAATTGCAGAGTTAATTGAATACCTATTGGAATTGGAAGAAATTCAGGTTATGCAACGATCAAGGGTCACATGGCTGACTAGTGGTGACCAGAACACTGGTTTTTTTCAAGCTTTTGCATCAGCCCGAAGGAAGAAAAAATTTGTTAAAAAACTCAGAGATGAAGGGGGAAACTGGATGGAAGGTATATCTGATTTGAGCTCACATATTCATCAATACTTCTCTCATTTATTTTCTTCAGAGGTGCAGCATACAGACCCCAGTATCCTACAGAAAGTACAACGAAAAGTAACCCTGCAGATGAATGATTTTCTACTGGCCCCTTACTCGGCTGATGATGTGAGGAGGGCAGTGTTTAGCATTGGTGACCTCAAGGCTCCAGGACCGGATGGCCTCCACGCCATATTTTTCAAAAAATATTGGCACATTTTGGGTGATGATATTACACAGGAAGTCCTACTAGCTATTAATTCAAGGAAGATCCCTTCTGAATGGAATGAGACAATGATTGTTATGATCCCGAAGATTGACACTCCGGAGCTGGTAACTCAATTTCGGCCAATTAGTCTTTGCAATGTTTTATATAAAATTGTGTCCAAGATGTTAGCTCTCCGTCTGAAAAGTATTCTTCCTGAAATTATTTCACCAACTCAGAGTGCCTTTGTCCCGGGGAGGATGATCACTGACAACATTTTAATAGCTTATGAATGTATTCATAAGATCAAGAATAAAAGAGCTGGCCAAACAGGTTTATGTGCAGTAAAATTGGACATGCATAAAGCTTATGACAGGGTGGAGTGGTCTTTTCTTCGTGATATGATGGCTGCCTTGGGGTTTCATGACCACTTTATTGAGATGATGATGTCCTGTGTAAGCTCGGTCAGTTACAAAGTGAGGTTTAACTCACATGACACCGATTCTTTTATCCCTACGAGGGGTATCAGACAGGGGGATCCCCTCTCCCCATATTTATTCCTATTGTGTGCAGAAGGACTTTCTAGTCTATTGCAGTTTGAAGAAGAAGCTGGTGGCATTGAGGGAGTTAGAGTGTGCAGAAATGCACCATCAGTATCACACCTTTTATTTGCTGATGATTCTCTGATTCTCATGAAAGCAGATGTTTTAAATGCAGCTTCCTTACATCATGTTATAGATACCTACTGTCAGAGTTCGGGACAATTGGTGAGTCTATCAAAATCTAGTGTATTTTTTAGTCCAAATACCCCTGTGGTCACAAAGACTGAGATCTGCCAACAATTGAATATCGACACTGAAGCTCTGTCTGATAAATACCTTGGCCTGCCTGCAATGGTGGGAGCAGATAGGAGTGACTGTTTTAGACACTTTTGTGAAAGAATTAAAGAAAGGTTGAAAGGATGGATGGAGAAACAACTATCTACTGGTGGCAAGGAAATACTTATTAAATTTGTCGCCCAAGCAATCCCTGTTTTTGCCATGTCAGTATTCAGTTTACCAAAGGGCATCTGCAAAGAGATCACAGACTTGATAGCCCAATTCTGGTGGGGCGATGACGAGGATCATAAAAGAATGCATTGGTACACTTGGTGGAAACTATGCTACCCGAAAAATGAAGGAGGGATGGGTTTTAGAGACCTCTATTCTTTCAATTGGCTATGCTCTCGAAACAATGCTGGCGTCTCATTACCAACCCAGAATCCCTATGTGCCCGAGTGTTGAAAGCAAAATACTTCCCTAATGGAAGTTTACTTCAAGCAACTTTGAAAAGTGGGGCATCTTTCACCTGGCAGAGCATAATGAAGGGATTGGAAACATTTAAATTGGGATATATCTGGCGTATTGGAACTGGTGAGAATGTGAAAATTTGGAGTGATCCTTGGGTATCTTCAAGCCCTAGTAGGATGGTAATCTCCAGTAGAGGACAGTCCATCCTCACGACAGTGAGCGATCTCATCGATCCATATACTGGAGTATGGGATGAACCTCTAATTCGGTCTATATTTAATCCTGTTGACGTTAGAAGGATTATGCAAATCCCTTTGAACCATGGGGCATTTGAGGATTTTATTTCCTGGAACCCAGACCGGAGAGGGATGTTCTCAGTCCGGTCGGCATATCGCATTCAATGGATTCAAACTTACCGTGCACAGGCAAATCTATTGGCACGTCCTTCTGGTTCTAATACACCAGAAATATGGAGTGAAGTTTGGAAATTGCAGGTTCCACGCAAGATACAGATTTTCTGCTGGCGGACCCTTCATGGAATTATCCCCTTGAAATCAATTCTCACAAACAGACATGTAGGATCGAATAGCTCTTGTCCGATCTGTCATCAGGCTGCTGAAGATGTGCGCCATCTACTGTTTGACTGTACACATGCTCAAGATTTATGGCATAGATTGGGAATTCTTGATATTATTGAAGAAGCAAAGAAAATTGACCGTTCGGGCTCGATCATCTTAGAATATCTTCTGTTGACGGAGGCCAGGTCGCTACCTCTGAAACCTTGCCTTGATGTTAAACAGGTCCTAGCTGTTGGATCCTGGTACTTGTGGTGGGTCCGGCGAGAGCTCACTCACGGTGGATCACCACCTCCGCCTAGGAGATGGCCACTATCTGTCTTAGCAATTTCGAACAACTACCACCAGATGAATAAGAAAATACGTGAGGTACAGGAGCACACATGGAGAAAACCAGATCCCAAGTTTGTGAAAGTGAATGTGGATGCTTCTTTTCACCTGGAAGAGGGAACTGGAGCTACGTCAGCTGTTATTAGAGATTGTAAAGGCAATTTTGTTGCAGCCCAATGCAGATTCATTCCTTTTGCAGCAGACGTAGTAACTTCAGAAGCAATGGCAATGCGTGATGGACTAGTATTTGCTAATGCCTTGGGGTTTTCTCGAGTTGAAGCGGAGTCCGATTCTTTAACTGTGATTAATTATTGCAACGGTCAAACAAGATGGTGGGACGCTGCAGCAGCGATTTTTGCGGAGTGTGTGGATATGGCTACGTCTATTGGGAAGGTCACTTTTAGTCATTGTTTTCGTTCTTGTAATGATGCAGCGCATGTGCTAGCTAAACATTGTTTCTATAATAAGATTTCTAGTAGTTGGACGGATGAACCCCCGGGTTGTCTTGTCTCAAGACTTGTGGATGATGTATTACCAGTTTAATTTGCAATAAAGCTAGCCATGATGGCCTTCCCTCGAGAAAAAAAACCTTCCCCGCAAAAAAAAAAGATTGATGCATACAACCTGACTTGAAAATAACTAGGGAGCAATAGTCTTGTTATGTGCTTGGTGAAAATGAAATGCAATGGAAATGCCACGTACTGCATCGAAAATTCAACCATGTTCATCCACGTACGTTCATACATCATTATCGGGAAATAAATAACGCTTATACATCAACCGATGCAGAGACATGGTGCTGTCCTTTAAAGAAAATGTTAAACTAATTGTGAAACTAAAATAGCCGGCTCACCAAGTCCTTAATTAGACTCTTAGACATGTTCTATATCTGAGCCGAAGGGTAGGCATTAATCTTCGATGCCCTAGGAAAAAGCCGGCCTGGTTCCGCAAATAATGGTGCTTGTTCCCCTTCCATTCCATGCAGGCCAAGCCTTTGTTATATGGTCCATAGTTAACCTTCAGAAATGAAGAAATCGGTGGGTATTTTGAGAGAGTAGTAGCTTTCAGGGCAGCTGCACCTCCCCTTGTTGTGGATTTCTAGAACTCTATCAAATAGAGAACCTGGAGCTTCATTTCCTTTTTTGCCCTGAGCCCTTGGCCATCAACTATAAAGGCACATCTTTCTAGAAAGTGATGAGAATGGCTTATGAGCTTGTTAGGCTGTTTTAACTTACTTGGCCATGTGCTCGTGTCAAGACTGAAGTTAAATACTCCATCCGATCCACATAATTGTACTAAAGCTGTGATGAAAAGTAATATGGATCAAATGGCTATGTTTCTTATCCCCAAAAAAAAAAGGATGCGATGAAGTAATCCTATATCCTACTCCCTCCGTCCGGATCTATTAGGCCCCTTTTATTTTGGGCTAAAATTTGACCTAAAAAATTAACTAACAAAATATGAACTATATGTCACGTTCTTTTTCCAGAAAATTCTTTCAAATACAAATTCAACAGTATAATTTTTTATAGCATATACTTTATATTTTAGTAGTCTATAGATGGTCAAAGTCTGATTCAAAATACGAAGGACCCCAATAAACCCGAACGCAGGTAGTACATACCTAAATAGTTGATCTGACTCTACCTGACCATCCGTTGGGTCGGGCCGGACCTAACAAAGCCCAAGGCAGAAAGCCTAGGCTTGGGCCCGGGGCGTCAGTGAAAAAGCATGTCGGGCCTCGGGCCTCGTGCCGGACCTCTTCCCTAAAATGCAAAAAAGCCAAGCTCATGTCTGGCCCGACGTGTCCTTCGGGCTCAAAACTCAGGCCCAGACTTGGCCCGCGAGCAAGACCAGGCTGGGTCGGGCCATGCTTTTCCGGGCCGGGTATCCCATGGCCAAGTAGAATCCCCACTAACTCCAACTTTCTCAACATGCAACTATGTCATCTCATCATGCCACCCTGCATGACCTAAATAATTGATTCCCGCTAAATTTAATTATCTGAACATGCAAATATGTCATCTCACATGTCACCAAGCATGAGAAAAGACCCACATTAAAATGCACCATTCATATACTACTCATATGTAATAAATATTCTATAACTAGAATATGCAAATATAATAATAAATTATATGTTAGTTTCAATTTAGTCTAAATACTAATGTTTCATAGTAACAGCTCTCACTGAGATAGTTTTAACAAATTCCCCTAGCAACGTGTGGGCATCGTCTCTAGTGTTCTAGAGTTATCTAACACAAGTATCTGATTACTGGTACAATTGGACCTCTTATCTGAACCCCGATTATAACAAGGAAAGGAAGATAATGTTTGCAACGCTACACTTGCTCGCGCCGGACGAGAGCTACGGACAACCAGGGAAAGAAGGATAATCTTGACTCGTCATGGTCGATCCAGATCGTGTAAATTAAACCAGCCAGCAAGATAATTTTCGCGATCGAAGCCATTCAGATTCAGACGATAGGATAGGAATGTCATGGGTTGGCCTCCACTAATTAAGCTCACACCCGCACATGGGAGCATATAGTATTTGGTGGCCGTAGATTAACCCAGTTGACACTCGACAGTGAAAGGCCGGCAGCCTCCATACCTGCATGAACACGCATTGCTAGCTGGTTTTCCCGTTAAGTTTACTTTGTCTCCGTGAATCACGCGCTCGGCAGGTTGAGTGTGTCAGCATGTGCGTTTATACTGTGTTTAAGAAAAAAGATGAGTACGTCCGTGTCCGTCCAGAACATAAGACAAAGTGCACGGCCAGTCGACCAGATACACACGGACATATTTTGTTTACAACAACTGACGCACGAATGCTCCATTGACCGATCGATCGGTAGGTATATTTTGTTTGTACGAGACTCCAGCAAACAATTGCTTGAAGGTTTCACGAACCGGTAGGTGCGGCCTGCGTGTTTTAAGTTTTGCTTGTGCAGCTGACCAGCTCAAATACTCCTACTACCAGGAAGGCCATGACATTGCCATCTGAGAAGAGGCAGCTACGGACAAATAGACCCTGACAAATGTGTGTTGCAAATCAAAGACTGCCAAAAGGTTCAGTCTTTTGACTCTTTTCTGCCATGATCGATCAAGTCTGCTGCAATTGCTTTAGAGCTAAAAAAAGAGAAATCTAATATGCTTGTGAAGACTAAAACCTTGTTGGTTTTCCGCCGGACTCATTGGAATCTGAATGTTCCCTGTTGATCTAAAGTGGCTGGATGTTAATTCTCACTTCTCGGTCTTTACTTGTTGCCGCACGCCCCTTCATGGCTAACTGAATAGTGCTGCTAAGAAACATATTGTGTTCACTCAAGAACTTAAGATTGATATCTACAGACGGACTCCCATATACTGTTGGAGATAAGAGATTAAATAAGAACGGTGAATTCGTTTTAATTCCACGAGGCTCGGTAGTTTTGGGAGTGGTCTATTGGACCACATGGCCAGCGCTATGCCTATTGACCTGTATCCAGCATTCTGGATGTATGTTTGGAATGATTCTCCGCTAGCCCAGAGATAAGTACGCTGTCTTTGGTCAGCTAATCACAAGCCGACTTTAGCTCAGTTGGTAGAGCGGAGGACTGTAGTGTTGCAGATAAATCCTTAGGTCGCTGGTTCGAATCCGGCAAGTCGGAGCTTTTTTGTTCTTCTGAACAAATATTTTCCATTTTAAATCATACTGCTGAAGCACTTTGTATTCGTATATGCTTGTGGGAAGAATCTACTTAAAAAGATTCGTATACATTTTTTTGTTCATCTTCTGCTTAAGCAGTGTATCATGACCAGCTAAAAAAACGATGTTGCTTTGTGTCTTCAAGAAAAAATAAGGGAAATGATTCTAATCAGCCGGCGGATGAAAATTTGGCGTCCGTCGCCTCTGTTGCTTGACACGTGTCTTGCTTGACCACACACGTCTCTTTCCCTCTTCTTTTCTTGCAACAACATCATTGTTGCAGAACGGTAGAAGCGAATGATGACTTCAGAGTGCGTAATGCGCCTGTTGCAATTTTTGCAATATGCGCCTTGTTGCGGAAAATTAGGTGCGGCGGAGATTTTGTTGCAATTTTTTCAACAAGGGTCTTATTGCAGAAAAATAGGGAAGAAGAGGTTGTGCAACATGGGTCTTGCTGCAGGAGATTAGAGAAGAAAAGATTTTGCAACAAGGGTTTTGTTGTAGAAGTTATCCTGCAACAACGTCCATGTTACAAAAACATTAAGATGAGAAAAAAAAATCCGCAACATCATCTGTGTTGCAGAAGTCCGTCCGCAACAACGCTCATGTTTCGAAAAAGTTAAGGCGAAAAAAATCTACAAGAAAATCTCTGTTGCAAAAGTTTCCGCACCAAGAAATATGTGCAAACAATTCCGCAACACTGCCTTTGTTGCGATTGTGAGGAAAGAGTCGGACCAATGAATGCGCTAGATCAAACGGCTGTAAAGGTGATGGATCTTTAAAAATAATCCGCCGGCGGACGCGTAGCGTCGCCCAAAAAATAAACGTATACATCTATTAGAGCATTTCTAACCGATCACTATAACTAGTTAGAGACGGATAAATCCGGTTTTTCTCCTCTAACCGGGAACTAACCGAACCTCGAAAAATGTTCGGGGAGTAGGAGCAACTCCAATAGCCCCCCTAAAAACTTCCCGTGGGATGACCGTATCATTTACAGGAAGTTTTCTAATGGCCACTTTTCTCGGTTTTCATAAACACCATTCGTATTTTTTATTACCAATTAAAAAAACTAGCTAGCAGTTCAGGCCCGCAAGTTAGTGATAGGGCCACAGGGGCTAGGGGCGGCGCGCGCACGGCAGGCAATGCGGCAGCACACCCGTGAAGCTTCAGGCGGTTATCAGCCCGCAAAACGAAGGACATGATTACATGGGATTGCATAAAAATCGAGTTTATGGGGCTGATCCGCAAAAAGGAAGACTCTATGGAGAGCAACGTTTTGGCTCCCGGGCTCAAATGAGCCCGGGAGTGAATAGTGCTGTGATTTAAAATAGAAAACAAATTCAAAAATTCTAATTTTTTGTGAGGAAATATACATGAGTGAGTGATGTCCGTGCCAAATTTGAAGAAGTTTGAACATTCGAGGAGCTCATGACAAAAAAACAAATTCGGGGCTGAGAGAAATATTTGAAAAACAACACTATTCATGCCTGGATTTGTCTTTTTGTTGCACGCTACTCGAATGTCCAAACATTACCAAATTTTGCACGAACATCACGCACATGCACATCTTGCTTGCACAAAAATTTCAGAATTGTTTGACACTTTTTTCTATTATTAATCATGGTACTGTTCACCAGGCTCATTTGAGCCCGGGCACCAAAGGGGATTTCTGGACTCTATGTAATTTTTTTTACTTAATTAATAAATGGCGATGTTTCTCAAACAAAACAAAAAACTGCATGGGCAATATGAAACCTTTGCGGCGTTCCATATTCTCTGGGCTACGAAAACTATGTTCTGGCCTGGCCATGTTGTCCGTACCGCTCACACAGGCTTGTCATGGTTTTGTTACCCTGCCCAGTTTTCGCTCTTTTTTATCGGTTTTTCTCATCTTTAGTAGTAGTATTTTATATTCAGTTTAAATCTCTTGTTTTTTATTTCCCTTTAAAAATTTGTAAAAAAAATATTAGTAAAGCAAAACTTTTCTCACATATAAAAATTTTGCACGGACATTTTTGGAAATGATATTTTTTTCAAAAACAACATTTTTTCAACAACATGAACATATTTTAATATTAAAAAAACATGATTTTTTTTAAATGTGTGAATATTTTACAAGCATGGAATTTTTAAACACATGATCACTTTTAAACACATGAGAAACATTCAAAGGCATGAACATTTTTAACCCCACGTGCATTTTTAAAAACATGCACGGACATTTTCTTAATGTGCAAATATTTTTTAAAGACATGAACACTGTTTTCTAAAAACACTAGCAAGAGGCTCATGCGTTGCACGGAACATCAAGACGCATTTATACGAGCTGTTTATCTCATGGGAGACGAAGATGAATGGGGGAAGGGCTTATCTGCAAATGTGGAGAGGGGTGCGGGTATCCTTTTGTAAAATTGTCATAGTTTGCTTTATATTCGTCAGATATAGATCGGACAGTCTATATTGTAGGATGGCAGGCACTACATCACCACCAACTCGATTTTTTATAGGAGTAGAGCTATAAACATTTAAAAAAATTGAAGATTGTTTTCTAAATGTACGAACATTCCTAAATACACTAAGAATTCTCTCAAAACACTATTTTTACATACATGATTTTTGTTCACATAAACATGCAAGTTTTTGAAAATAATGTAAAAAATGAAAATATGATTTTTATTATGCAATATAAATTTATGTTACCTCTCTAACTCACATTATTAGATAAGAAACAATGTGTAACCATTTTTCTAGCAATTGGGAAACTGAAAGAAAAAAAATAGCACTGATTCATATGGCCATATGGGCCCGACCCATCCCCCCGTCAGTAGATCCTGGTTAGCGTGGGTGGGCCACTGCTACGTACACTTGGGTCGGCCCAGCAACATTTTTGGAAGGTTGTAGAACCTTCCCTGGCCGCCTTTTTTTTTGGTATTTTATCTCCTTTTTTTCATTTTCGTGTATTTTTGTAAGGGAAACGCTATGAATCAGTCGGCCGAAAACAACAGCGTGCGTCATGTAGAAATAAAACGAGAGAGGGAGAGCAAATGATGGAAAGGATATTCTCATTGATTGAAGATTGGGTATATATACCCCAGTACAAGGCGGTTTACAAGGAGCGGTTACCAAACTATGGAACCGACATAGCAGTGATTATTAACTAATAATTAATTTAATTAATTATTTCCTAACACTCCCCCTAATCGATGCTTGTCTTTGTGAATATACATCATCTTGAAGACTCCTCCTTGTATGTGCTTGCCTTTGAGAATGATCATCATCTTCATCTTGAGAAAGACTCCTTCAAAAACCCTGTGGGAAAAATATGAGGAAAATAGTATTTGATATGTTGTTAAAACTCCTTTAAACCCAATGGGAAAATAAGGAGAAAATGATACAACATATAATGATTATTGTCTCATGAGAACTCAATTGAGAAAAACCTTTGTAGAAGGAGAAAACTAATATTTGAGTTCAGAGAACAATAAATATGTCTTGAGTACTTCCTTTAAAAACCCCAATAGGGAAAATAGAAAGTATGACATATGATCTTTGAGAAGATATTGCCTCATTAAAAACCATTATGAGAAACTTTGAGAGAAAACTCATAGGGAAAAGAGTGCGATCTGATATGTCACTGAAAACTCCTTTAAAACCCAATGGGAAAAATATAAGGAGAAACTGACATGACATATTGAGGGAGTCCCGGATTAGGGGGTATTCGGATAGCCGGACTATACCTTCAGCCGGACTCCTGGACTATGAAGATATAAGATTGAAGACTTCGTCCCGTGTCCGGAAGGGACTTTCCTTGGCGTAGAAGGCAAGCTTGGCGATACGGATATGTAGATCTCCTACCATTGTAACCGACTCTATGTAACCCTAACCCTCTCCGGTGTCTATATAAAACGGAGGGTTTTAGTCCGTAGGACAGAACAACAATCATACCATAGGCTAGCTTCTAGGGTTTAGCCTCCTTGATCTCGTGGTAGATCTACTCTTGTACTACCCATATCATCAATATTAATCAAGCAGGACGTAGGGTTTTACCTCCATCGAGAGGGCCCGAACCTGGGTAAAACATCGTGTCCCTTGTCTCCTGTTACCATCCGCCTAGACGCACAGTTCGGGACCCCCTACCCGAGATCCGACGGTTTTGACACCGACATTGGTGCTTTCATTGAGAGTTCCTCTGTGTCGTCGCCATCACGAAGGATGCCTCATCCCGTCTTTAAAGACGGCACCGTTGCTAAGGGAGCTTTGGCTGTCGGCCAAACTCTCCGGCTAGGTGGTTTTCTTATGACCGCCTGTTCGGCTTCTGCGCCGACGATGACCTCTCGGGCCATCAAAAACAATCTTCATGTCAGCTCGGAACTCGCCGAGCAGTTAGATCCAATGGAGCTCTCCTCCATAAACGAGCTCTTGGATCGCATCGCCGCCCTGGGAGTCGCTATAGATCACGACCAGATTGGGCCTAAACCCGATCTGAGAGAGATTAACTCTCCCCAAGTCACCCATCACGTTGCCGTGATAGAGGGACAGTGCGGCGACCCTTCGTCTATCTTAAGGACTAGCTACGTCCGGATTCCCGATCCCTCCAAGCCGGATACCTGCGGAGGGGAGGATATCACTCAAGACCTGAACTTAGAGTCAGGCGACGGGCTGGATTCTTTGGACAACATCCAAGAATCCAAATTTCCGAGTTCGGAAACTCCTCGGCCTCCGAGTCTCAAATTGGGTGGGGTTTCGGATTTAATTCCTCCCACCCACCCGAACATAAGCGATCTATCCCAAATCAGGCAAACGCCCGAAGAAACAGTACATCATTACTGGGCCAGATTCCTCCTGGTTAGGAACAGGATAAAGGATTGCCGCGAGGAAGACGCAATCTCAATCTTCTGCAATAATTGCACAGACAAGGGAATCCTCAACGCCATAAGTCGCCGTGATATTACACGCTTCGCTGACTTGGCATCCATAGTACGAAAGTACTGTGCGATGGAAAGCGCCTGGAAAACCGAAATAAAATTTTGGGACGATACGGCCCTGAAAACAAACCTAGTCAAAAATAAAAGGGTGCATCATCGCCAGACACCCGGGTCAAACACCAAAAAGCAAAAACCCTCTACAGGGCATGGAACCGTACTGGAAGGATGGCTTAATGGACGGGAAAACTTTGTTTTTGCCACTCTAGTTTTTGCCAACTTTGCTTATGCCACTCTAGAATTTGACATTTCACTTTTGCCACTCTTAGCTATTGACAATATATCATTTTTGCCATTCCGTGGCAAAAGCAAAAGTTTTAGAGTGGCAATTGTGATACATGTCAAAAGCTAAGAGTGGCAAAAGTGAAATGAAAAATTATCGTTTTTGCCACGGAATGGCATTTATGATGTATTGTCAAAAGCTAAGAGTGGCAAAAGTGAGATGTCAAATTCTAGAGTGGCATAAGCAAAGTTGGCAAAAACTAGAGTGGCAAAAACAAAGTTTTCCCTTAATGGACCCTGTAAAATTCACAGTATAGAGGGTGCCACACCAACCCACAGCCTTAGAGCATGTTGGATACTCCGGCAGGTGGCCAAAATTGGCGAAGATCTCCTAATTCCGGAGGCCACAGAAAGCCACCCCAGGGACACCAATACGGTATTAACAGTCTTCGAGACTTTCGCATCAAATAATATGCGAAAAAGAACACTCCGCAGCCTTGCCGAAGTCTACCAAGTAGCAACAATAAACCCATGGAGTGACACGGCTATCACTTATAATGCGAGTGATGAACCTAAATTCCGAACAGCCTAAACACCAGCCGCATTGGTCCTCAGTCCAATAGTGGACGACTTTCGCCTCACCAAGGTACTCATGGATGGAGGCAGCGGATTGAACCTCATTTATGAGGAAACCCTTCAAAAAATGGAAATACACTGGACCGCATTGAGCGAAGCAGTACAACCTTTAGAGGAATAATCCCCAGTCGGGAAGCGCGCTGTTCAGGAAAAATCACATTAGATGTGGTGTTTGGCACGCTGAACAATTACAGGTCCGAAGAGATCACGTTCCATGTGGCCCCGTTCAGCAGCGGATACCACGCCCTGCTAGGGCGGGAAGCGTTTACAACCTTCCAAGCAATACCCCATTACGGGTACATGAAGCTCAAGATGTCCGGGCCGAACGGAATTATCACTCTCGTTAGTGATCCGTACATAGCACTCCGCGCCGAAAATAAGACAGCCGCACTGGCCCTTGAGGCACTATCCGAAGCCCTGGCGGCTGAGGAACTGAGTGCGCTGCGCTTCACAGTGAACAGGGACGATGTGATACTCGATAAAAGATCCAAGTCCACCTCCTTTAAACCAGCGGACGAAATAGTCAAATTCTGTTGGGGAACGTAGTAATTTCAAAAAAATTCCTACGCACACGCAAGATCATGGTGATGAATAGCAACGGGAGGGAGAGTGTTGTCTACGTACCCTCGTAGACCGAAAGCGGAAGCGTTATAACAACGCGGTTGATGTAGTCGTACGTCTTCACGATCCGACCGATCCAAGCACCGTTACTCCGGCACCTCCGAGTTCTTGGCACACGTTCAGCTTGATGACGATCCCCGGGCTCCGATCCAGCAAAGCTTCGGGGATGAGTTCCGCCAGCACGACGGCGTGGTGACGATCTTGATGTACTACCGGCGCAGGGCTTCGCCTAAGCACTGCAACGATATGATCGAGGTGGAATATGGTGGAGGGGGGCACCGCACACGGCTAAGGAACGATCACGAAGATCAACTTGTGTGTCCTAGGGTGCCCCCCTGCCCCCGTATATAAAGGAGCCAAGGGGGAGGGGCGGCCGGCCTGGTTTGGGCGCGCCAAGGGGAGTCCTACTCACACCGGGAGTAGGATTCCACCTTTCCTAGTCCAACTAGGAGAAGGGGGGAAAGGAGGGGAGAGGAGAAGGAAGGGAGAGGGGGCCGCGCCCCCAAACCCCTTGTCCAATTCGGACTGGGCTTGGGAGGGGCGCGCGCCACCTCCTGGCTCCTTCCCACTAAGGCCCAATAAGGCCCAATACTCTTCCCCGTATTCCCGTAACTCCCCGGTACCTCCGAAAATACCCGAACCACTCAGAACCTTTCCGATCTCTGAATATAGTCGTCCAATATGTCGATCTTTACGTCTCGACCATTTCGAGACTCCTCGTCATGTCCCCGATCTCATCCGGGACTCCGAACTCCTTCGGTACATCAAAACTCATAAACTCATTATATAACTGTCGTCGAAACCTTAAGCGTGCGGACCCTACGGTTCGAGAACAATGTAGACATGACCGAGACACGTCTCCGGTCAATAACCAATAGCGGGACCTGGATGCCCATATTGGCTCCTACATATTCTACGAAGATCTTTATCGGTCAGACCGCATAACAACATACGTTGTTCCCTTTGTCCATCGGTATGTTACTTGCCCGAGATTCGATCGTCGGTATCCAATACCTAGTTTAATCTCGTTGCCGACAAGTCTCTTTACTCGTTCCATAATACATCATCTCGCAACTAACTCATTAGTTGCAATGCTTGCAAGGCTTAAGTGATGTGCATTACCGAGAGGGCCCAGAGATACCTCTCCGACAATCGGAGTGACAAATCCTAATCTCGAAATACGCCAACCCAACATCTACCTTTGGTGACACCTGTAGTACTCCTTTATAATCACCCAGTTACGTTGTGACGTTTGGTAGCACCCAAAGTGTTCCTCCGGCAAACGAGAGTTGCATAATCTCATAGTCAAAGGAACATGTATAAGTCATGAACAAAAGCAATAGCAACATACTAAACGATCGGGTGCTAAGCTATTGGAATGGGTCATGTCAATCAGATCATTCAACTAATGATGTGACCTTGTTAATCAAATGACAACTCCTTTGTCTATGGTTAGGAAACTTAACCATCTTTGATTAACAAGCTAGTCAAGTCGAGGCATACTAGTGACACTCTGTTTGTCTATATATCCACACATGTATTATGTTTCCGGTTAATACAACTCTAGCATGAATAATAAACATTTATCATGATATGTAAGGAAATAAATAATAAATTTATTATTGCCTCTAGGGCATATTTCCTTCAGTCTCCCACTTGCACTAGAGTCAATAATCTAGTTCACATCGCCATGTGATTTAATAGCAATAGTTCACATCACCATGTGATTAACACCCATAGTTCACATCGCCATGTGACCAACATCAAAAAGGGTTTACTAGATTCAGTAATCTAGTTCACATCGCTATGTGATTAACACCCAAAGAGTACTAAGGTGTGATCATGTTTTGCTTGTGAGAGAATCTTAGTCAACGGGTCTTTCACATTTAGATCCGTTATGTATTTTGCAATTTTCTATGTCAACAATACTCTGCACGGAGCTACTCTAGCTAATTGCTCCCACTTTCAATATGTATCCAGATTGAGACTTAGAGTCATCTAGATCAATGTCAAAACTTGTATCGACGTAACCCTTTACGATGAACCTTTTGTCACCTCCATAATCGAGAAACATATCCTTATTCCACTAAGGATAATTTTGACCGCTGTCCAGTGATCTACTCCTAGATCACTATTGTACTCCCTTGCCAAACTCAGTGGTAGGGTATGCAATAGATCTGGTACACAGCATGGCATACTTTATAGAACCTATGGCTGAGGCATAGGGAATGACTTTCATTCTCTTTCTATCTTCTGCCGTGGTCGGGCTTTGAGTCTTACTCAATTTCACACCTTGTAACACAGGCAAGAACTCTTTCTTTGACTGTTCCATTTTGAACTACTTCAAAATCTTGTCAAGGTATGTACTCATTGAAAAAACTTATCAAGCGTCTTGATCTATCTCTATAGGTTTTGATGCTCAATATGTAAGCAGCTTCATCGAGGTCTTTCTTTGAAAAACTCCTTTCAAACACTCCTTTATGCTTTGCAGAATAATTCTACATTATTTCCGATCAACAATATGTCATTCACATATACTTATCAGAAATGCTGTAGTGCTCCCACTCACTTTCTTGTAAATACAGGCTTCACCGCAAGTCTGTATAAAACTATATGCTTTGATCAACTTATCAAAGTGTATATTCCAACTCCGAGATGCTTGCACCAGTCCATAGATGGATCGCTGGAGCTTGCATATTTTGTTAGCACCTTTAGGATTGACAAAACCTTCTGGTTGCATCATATACAACTCTTCTTTAATAAATCCATTAAGGAATGCAGTTTTGTTTTATCCGTTTGCCAGATTTCATAAAATGCGACAATTGCTAACATGATTCGGACAGACTTAAGCATAGATACGAGTGAGAAACTCTCATCGTAGTCAACACCTTAAACTTGTCGAAAACCTTTTGCGACAATTCTAGCTTTGTGGATAGTAACACTACTATCAGCGTCCGTCTTCCTCTTGAAGATCCATTTATTTTCTATGGCTTGCCGATCATCGGGCAAATCCATCAAAGTCCATACTTTGTTCTCATACATGGATCATATCTCAGATTTCATGGCCTCAAACCATTTCGTGGAATCTGGGCTCATCATCGCTTCCTCATAGTTCGCAAGTTCATCATGGTCTAGTAACATGACTTCCAGAATAGGATTACCGTACTACTATGGTGCGGATCTCACTCTGGTTTACCTACGAGATTCGGTAGTAACTTGATCTGAAGTTACATGATCATCATCATTAGCTTCCTCACTAATTGGTGTAGTACTCACAAGAACAGATTTCTGTGATTAACTCCTTTCCAATAAGGGAGAAGGTACAATTATGTTATCAAGTTTTCTACTTTCCTCCCACTCACTTCTTTCGAGAGAAACTCCTTCTCTAGAAAGTATCCATTCTCAGCAACGAATGTCTTGCCTTCGGATCTGTGATAGAAGGTGTACCCAACTGTCTCGTTTGGGTATCCTATGAAGACATATTTCTCCGATTTGGGTTTGAGCTTATCAGGATGAAACTTTTTCATATAAGCATCACAACCCCAAACTTTAAGACACGAGAACTTTGGTTTCTTGCCAAACCACAGTTCAGATTGTGTCGTCTCAACGGACTTAGATGGTGCCCCTTTTATAACGTGAATGCAGCTGTCTTTAATGCATAACCCCAAAACTATAGTGGTAAATCGGTAAGAAACATCATAGATTGCACTATATCCAATAAAGTACGGTTATGACGTTCGGACACACCATTATGTTGTGGTGTTCCAGGTGGCATGAGTAGTGAAACTATTTCACATTGTTTAAATGAAGGCCAAACTAGTAACTCAAATATTTTACCTCTGCGATCATATCGTAGAAACTTTTATTTTCTTGTTACGATGATTCTCTACTTCACTCTGAAATTCTTTGAACTTTTCAAACTATTCATACTTATGTTTCATCAAGTAGATATACCATATCTTCTCAAATCATCTGTGAAGGTCAGAAAATAATGATACCTGCTGCAAGCCTTAATATTCATCGGACCACATACATCAGTATGTATGATTTCCAATAAATCTGTTGCTTGCTTCATTGTTCCGGAGAACGGCGTTTTTAGTCATCTTGCCCTTAAGGCATGGATCGCAAGCATCAAGTGATTCATAATCAAGAGATTCCAAAATTCCATCAGCATGGCGTTTCTTCATGCGCTTTACACCAATATGACCTAAACGGCAGTGCCACAAATAAGTTGCACTATCATTATTAACTTCGCATTTTTGGCTTCAATATTATGAATATGTGTATCACTACGATCGAGATCCAACAAACCATTTTCGTTGGTGTGTATGACCATAGAAGGTTTTATTCATGTAAACAGAACAACAATTGTTCTTTAACTTAAATGAATAACTGTATTGCAATTAACATGATCAAATCATATTCATGCTCAACGCAAACACCAAATAACACTTATTTAGTTTCAACACTAATCCCGAAAGTATAGGGAGTGTGTGATGATGATCATATCAATCTTGGAACCACTTCCAACACACATCGTCACCTTGCCCTTTAACTAGTCTTTGTTCATTCTGCAACTCCCGTTTCGAGTTACTAATCTTAGCAACTGAACTAGTACCAAATACTGAGGGGTTGCTATGAACACTAGTAAAGTACACATCAATAACATGTATATCAAATATACTTATGTTCACTTTGCCATCCTTCTTATCCGCCAATCACTTGGGGTAGTTCCGCTTCCAGTGACCAGTCCCTTTGCAGTAGAAGCACTTAGTCTCAGGCTTAGGACCAGACTTGGGCTTTTTCACTTGAGCAGCAACTTGCTTGCCGTTCTTCTTGAAGTTCCCCTTCTTTCCCTTTGCCCTTTTCTTGAAACTAGTGATCTTGTCAACCATCAACACTTGATGTTTTTCTTTGATTTCTACCTTCGCCGATTTTAGCATCGCGAAGAGCTTGGGAATATTTTCTGTTATCCCTTGCATATTATAGTTCATCACGAAGTTCTACTAACTTGGTGATGGTGACTAGAGAATTCTGTCAATCACTATCTTATCTGGAAGATTAACTCCCGCTTGATTCAAGCGATTGTAGTACCCAGACAATCTGAGCACATGCTCACTAGTTGAGCGATTCTCCTCCATCTTTTAGCTATAGAACTTGTTGGAGACTTCATATCTCTCAACTCGGGTATTTGCTTGAAATATTAACTTCAACTCCTGGAACATCTCATATGGTCCATGACGTTCAAAACGTCTTTGAAGTCCCGATTCTAAGCCGTTAAGCATGGTGCACTAAACTATTAAGTAGTCATCATACTGAGCTAGCAAAACGTTCATAACGTCTGCATGTGCTCCTGCAATAGGTCCGTCACCTGGCGGTGCATCAAGGACATAATTCTTCTGTGCAGCAATGAGGATAAACCTTAAATCATGGATCCAATCCGCATCATTGCAACTAACATTTTTCAACACAATTTTCTCTAGGAACATATCAAAATAAACACAGGGAAGCAACAATGCGAGCTATTGATCTACAACATAGATATGCTAATACTACCAGGACTAAGTTCATGATAAATTAAAGTTCAATTAATCATATTACTTAAGAACTCCCACTTAGATAGACATCTCTCTAATCCTCTAAGTGATTACGTGATCCAAATCAACTAAACCATGTCCGATCATCACGTGAGATGGAGTAGTTTCAATGGTGAACATTATTATGTTGATCATATCTACTATATGATTCACGCTCGACCTTTCGGTCTCCGTGTTCCGAGGTCATATCTTATATGCATAGCTCGTCAAGTATAACCTGAGTATTCCGCGTGTGCAACTGTTTTGCACCCGTTGTATTTGAACGTAGAGCCTATCACACCCGATCATCACGTGGTGTCTCAGCACGAAGAACTTTCGCAACGGTGCATACTCAGGGAGAACACTTCTTGATAATTTAGTGAGAGATCATCTTATAATGCTACCGTCAATCAAAGCAAGATAAGATGCATAAAAGATAAACATCACATGCAAATCAATATAAGTGATATGATATGGTCATCATCATCTTGTGCTTGTGATCTCCATCTCCGAAGCACCATCATGATCACCATCATCACTGGCGCGACACCTTGATCTCCATCGTAGCATCATTGTCGTCTCGCCAATCTTATGCTTCTACGACTATCGCTACCGCTTAGTGATAAAGTAAAGCATTACAGGGCGATTGCATTGCATACAATAAAGCGACAACCATACGGCTCCTGCCGGTTGCCGATAACTCGGTTACAAAACATGATCATCTCATACAATAAAATTTAGCATCATGTCTTGACCATATCACATCACAACATGCCCTGCAAAAACAAGTTAGACGTCCTCTACTTTGTTGTTGCAAGTTTTACGTGGCTGCTACGGGCTTAAGCAAGAACTCATCTTACCTACGCATCAAAACCACAACGATAGTTTGTCAAATAGACTCCGTTTTAACCTTCTCAAGGACCGGGCGTAGCCACACTCGGTTCAACTAAAGTTGGAGAGACAGTCTTCCGCAAGCCATCTATGTGCAAAGCACATCGAGGGAACTGGTCTCGCGTAAGAGTACGCGTAAGGTTGGTCCGGATCGTCTCGTCCAACAATACCGCCGAACCAAAGTATGACATGCTGGTAGGCAGTATGACTTATATCGCCCACAACTCACTTGTGTTCTACTCGTGCAAATAACATCAAACCATAAAACCAGGCTCGGATGCCACTGTTGGGGAACGTAGTAATTTCAAAAAAATTCCTACGCACACGCAAGATCATGGTGATGCATAGCAACGAGAGGGAGAGTGTTGTCTACGTACCCTCGTAGACCGAAAGCGGAAGCGTTATAACAACGCGGTTGATGTAGTCGTACGTCTTCACGATTCGACCGATCCAAGCACCGTTACTCCGGCACCTCCGAGTTCTTGGCACACGTTCAGCTCGATGACGATCCCCGGGCTCCGATCCAGCAAAGCTTCGGGGATGAGTTCCGTCAGCACGACGGCGTGGTGACGATCTTGATGTACTACCGGCGCAGGGCTTCGCCTAAGCACCGCAACGATATGATCGAGGTGGAATATGGTGGAGGGGGGCACCGCACACGGCTAAGGAACGATCACGAAGATCAACTTGTGTGTCCTAGGGTGCCCCCCTGCCCCCGTATATAAAGGAGCCAAGGGGGAGGGGCGGCCGGCCTGGTTTGGGCGCGCCAAGGGGAGTCCTACTCACACCGGGAGTAGGATTCCACCTTTCCTAGTCCAACTAGGAGAAGGGGGAAAGGAGGGGAGAGGAGAAGGAAGGGAGAGGGGGCCGCGCCCCCAAACCCCTTGTCCAATTCGGACTGGGCTTGGGAGGGGCGCGCGCCACCTCCTGGCTCCTTCCCACTAAGGCCCAATAAGGCCCAATATTCTTCCCCGTATTCCCGTAACTCCCCGGTACCTCCGAAAATACCCGAACCACTCAGAACCTTTCCGATCTCTGAATATAGTCGTCCAATATATCGATCTTTATGTCTCGACCATTTCGAGACTCCTCGTCATGTCCCCGATCTCATCCGGGACTCCGAACTCCTTTGGTACATCAAAACTCATAAACTCATTATATAACTGTCGTCGAAACCTTAAGCGTGCGGACCCTACGGTTCGAGAACAATGTAGACATGACCGAGACACGTCTCCGGTCAATAACCAATAGCGGGACCTGGATGCCCATATTGGCTCCTACATATTCTACGAAGATCTTTATCGATCAGACCGCATAACAACATACGTTGTTCCCTTTGTCCATCGGTATGTTACTTGCCCGAGATTCGATCGTTGGTATCCAATACCTAGTTTAATCTCGTTGCCGACAAGTCTCTTTACTTGTTCCATAATACATCATCTCGCAACTAACTCATTAGTTGCAATGCTTGCAAGGCTTAAGTGATGTGCATTACCGAGAGGGCCCAGAGATACCTCTCCGACAATCGGAGTGACAAATCCTAATCTCGAAATACGCCAACCCAACATCTACCTTTGGTGACACTTGTAGTACTCCTTTATAATCACCCAGTTACGTTGTGACGTTTGGTAGCACCCAAAGTGTTCCTCCGGCAAATGGGAGTTGCATAATCTCATAGTCAAAGGAACATGTATAAGTCATGAACAAAAGCAATAGCAACATACTAAACGATCGGGTGCTAAGCTATTGGAATGGGTCATGTCAATCAGATCATTCAACTAATGATGTGACCTTGTTAATCAAATGACAACTCCTTTGTCTATGGTTAGGAAACTTAACCATCTTTGATTAACAAGCTAGTCAAGTCGAGGCATACTAGTGACACTCTGTTTGTCTATATATCCACACATGTATTATGTTTCCGATTAATACAATTCTAGCATGAATAATAAACATTTATCATGATATGTAAGGAAATAAATAATAACTTTATTATTGCCTCTAGGGCATATTTCCTTCAAATTCCAGGTCCATCCAATGGACCCCAATAAAACAGCTTCTATCGGGGCACAATTAAACCCTGATGTAGACGCCGCACTGCGAGAATTCCTACGTGAAAACTAGGACATCTTCGCCTGGCACCCTTCAGATATGCCAGGAATCCCACGTAGGCTGGCCGAGCACAGCTTAAATATCCTAAAAGGATTCAAACCTGTCAAACAAGCCCTTCGGCGTTTTTCCGAACCTAAGAGATAGGCCATGGGAGAGGAGCTAGCCAAGCTATTGGAGGCCGGATTCATCAGAGATATAAAACATCCGGACTGGCTAGCAAACCTGGTGATGGTACCAAAGAAGGACAAATCCTGGCGCCTATGTGTTGATTTTAAAGACCTTAACAAGGCTTCCCCAAAGGATCCCTTCCCCCTCCCCCGCATCGATCAAATTATCAACGCTACCGCAGGACACGATTCGTTGTGTTTCCTCGACGCATATTCCGGATACCATCAAATTAAGATGGCAGAGTCAGACCAAGCCGCAATGGCATTCATCACACCATACGACCCATTCTGCTTCAACGCAATGCCCTTCGGGCTCAGAAACGCCGGCGCAACATATCAGCGCATGATTCAGACATGTCTGGCAAACCAGATCGGCAAAACAGTGGAGGCATATGTAGATGATGTGGTCGTCAAAACAAGACATGTCAAATCTCTAGTAGACGACTTGAGGCTCACATTTGATAACCTCCGAACATACGACATCAAGCTCAACCTGGAAAAATGCGTTTTCGGCGTTTCAGCCGGAAAGCTCTTGGGCTTCATTGTATCCGGTAGAGGAATTGAAGCAAATCCAGCCAAGATCCGAGCTCTGCCACAATTGGATATCCCAAAGGACCTCAAACAAATACAAAAATTAACCGGATGCGTGGCGGCTCTAAGCCGCTTTATCTCCCGCTTGGGAGAAAAGGCACTACCCCTCAACCGCCTCCTTCTGCGCACCGAACACTTCGAGTGGACGGATGCAGCCACGATCGTACTCGACAAAATAAAAGCCATATTGGCAACAAACCCAGTCCTGGTCGCGCCAAACATTGGCGAACCAATGATATTGTACATTGCAGCAACACATCAGGTCGTAAGCGCAGTGCTCGTCGTCGAACGAGAAACGGACGGACACAAATTCCCCCTTCAAAAGCCGGTCTATTATGTGTCCACTATCCTCACTCCGTGCAAATCACGGTACCCACATTATCAAAAGATTGCGTACGCGGTATTCATGGCATCCCGGAAGCTGCGACACTACTTTCAAGAGTGTTCAATAACAGTAGCCTCAGAAGTACCACTTAACGACATTATAAACAACCATGACGCAATGGGCCGGATTGCAAAATGGGCCATTGAGCTCCTCCCGTTCGACATAACCTATAAGCCACGACGAGCTATCAAGTCGCAAGTTTTGGCTGACTTCGTCACAGAATGGACGGAGGCCGAACTCCCTAAAGAGTATGACACATATTCAAATTGGATCATGCATTTCGACGGCTCCAAGATGTTGGCCGGTCTAGGGGCTGGCGTCATTTTGACGTCCCCCACAGGAGACACAGTTCAATATGTACTCCAGATTATGTACACAGACTCCAACAATGCAGCCGAATATGAGGCCCTTTTACATGGCCTCCGGATGGCAGTATCCATGGGCATTCAACGCCTAGAGGTGCGCGGGGATTCGAACCTCGCGATATCCCAAATAAATGGAGACTTCGATGCCAAGGATCCAAAAATGGCAGCTTACCGCAACGCCGTCTTAAAAATGTCAGCTCGGTTCGAAGGGCTTGAATTTCACCATATAGCCCGGGAAAATAATCAGGCGGCAGATGTCCTGGCACGCATCGGCGCAAAACGCGATGTAGTCCCCCCCCCCCAACATCTTCTTGGAAAGGTTGTTCAAGCCATCCGTAGTATGGGAAGGGGAACCAAACAATAACAGCCTGGACCCAACCGCACTGCCCGACACCGAACAATCTGACATAATTGGAGGATCTGCCAATGAAATCACACCTTCAACCCACGCAATAATGTCCGTGATCGCCCCGTGGACACAACCATTCCTAGCCTACCTTACTAGGCAGGAACTCCCAGAGGACCAAAACGAGGCACGCTGCATAGTGCAGCGATCTAAAGCCTATAAAGTCCATAAGGGAGAGCTTTATAAGAAAAGCACTACCGGAGTCCTTCAAAGGTGCATCTACAAAGAGGAAGGGCGGAACCTGCTGGCCGAAATTCATGCTGGACTAGGTGGTCATCACGCTGCAGCTCGGTCCCTCGTAAGCAAAGCTTTCCGTACAGGCTTTTATTGGCCGACAGCCCGGGCAGACGCTCAGGAGTTAGTCCAACGATGCGTCGGTTGCCAGCTTTTTGCAAACCAAAGCCATATGCCACCCACCGCCCTCCAAACTATCCCCATCGCTTGGCCCTTCGCGGTCTGGGGGCTTGACATGGTTGGACCCCTTAAAGGCGGAACCCACAAGAAAAAATACTTACTAGTCATGGTGGATAAGTTCACCAAATGGATAGAAGCCAAGCCTGTTAAGACGGCCGAATCCGTACCGGTGATAGACTTTATATCCGGGGTTGTACACCGTTACAACGTCCCCCACAACATCATCACTGACAACGGCACAAACTTTACGGCCGACAAGGTAAAACTCTGGTGCAAAAACATGGGCATCAAGCTCGATTATGCTTCCGTCTATCACCCACAAACTAACCGCCAGGTCGAACGAGCAAATGGTCTTATCATGAGCGGCATCAAACCCAGACTAGTGCAGTCCCTCAAGGAATCTAACACGCACTGGGTAGAGGAGTTCGACTCCGTACTCTGGGGGCTGCGGACCACGCCGAATCGCACCACCGGATACACACCATTCTTCATGGTGTACGGCGCAGAGGCAGTTTTGCCTTGCGACATAATTCATGACTCACCTCGAGTGCGCATGTATGAAGAAAGAGAAGCCGATCTCGATCGGCATGACAGTTTGGATGCATTGGAGGAGGAGCGTGACGTGGCAAAAGCCCGTTCCGCATTCTATCAACAGCAGGCTCGAAGATACCAAAGCAGAGAAGTACGGGCCAAAAATTACAACATTGGCGAATTAGTTCTACGCCTACCGGACAAGAAAAAGGACAAACTCAAGCCCAAGTGGGAGGGTCCCTTCATAATTGACCAAGTCCTGACTGGTGGAGCGTACCACCTGCGAGACGCATCGGATAACCGACTCGAGCCGAACCCATGGAACGCAGCCCGTCTCCGAAGATTCTATGCCTAGCGCCGGACTCTGTGTTCGTGTCCTTCCTCTGTCCATTTTTTACATACTGTCTGTCTTACATTTCTCTCCTTCTCCCCTCCCTTTCTCTTATAGCCTTTAAAGGCTCATCAAATGGCGTGCTATTCGCACTCATTAAACCTGGGGGCTTCTTTTAACAGAAGCTTATTTATACGGGCTTTATGCCCAACGCATGTGTTACACTTCCGCGTGTACCTTTTATTTCACCATTATATGCATTGATTTGACTTAAGTTTTGGTCAAGCTGGGTTGCCTGGCTCCTGTGCTTACCCCTACATTCCCGATTGTTCGGCTAGGTGGTAAAGGGAGCACCTCTGCGATTGTTACTGCCGGGTCAGCCGGATGTGTACCTCAGACTGGGTGAAGCCGAAAGCTAGCGTTCTTAAGGGAATATTCGGTCGGTGACCTAAAAGATGATCTTTTCACTTATTTATTTATGCACCCCCAGATGCTTTTTCCTGCGTCTTTTTTGCAGAATGGACATGCACTTTAGGGCATGCCTCCCAGGGAAAGGAACCCTTAATGGAACTATTCTCCCTGGAAGATGTTTCTTACTAACCATGTAATATAACATAACTAGTTGGGCACTTGTCTGTTCAAGCACTAATGACCCCTACGCCTGGTCTCCATGCATACCCCGGTTCTTATATAACCGCGAGGGTATTCGGACACACTCCGGACCGTCAGGTCCCGAGGTTGAAGCGAAAAGGTCGGCCATGACAAACGATCTACAATCCGGCTAGAAGGCATTTCAAATGTCAATGAAAATTACATAGTCATTTTGACTGATTGTATTCCTCTTCAATACCATCTAACAGGCTGTCTAGTTTACAGTCCTGCAGGGAATACTTCGCGGCCAGTTCTACTTGGCCGTATACTAGGCTTATAGGGATCTCCTTCCCATCGGGCCCCACAGGTCCGACCTCGGCCATGTGGTTGGGGTCAGCCTTCGTGTACCGCGTCTTCACCATGGCCCAGGCCTCCCTAGCACCTTGACGGTAGGCCGATATCTTCCACAATCGGAAGCGCCGCCGCGCTCCCTTAAGCTTCTCTGCAAGCTCTCCAAGGCCTTCGGGCATGGAGATGGATGGCCACAAGGCCTGGGCGACGCCTTGCATCACCTGTCGAACTCGCTCGTGCAGTTGCAAGAGCTCGGGAAGAAGATCACCCGTAGAACCGGGTGATGAAGCTATGTACCTAGGGTAGGGTCATGTACCTGTCCAATCTACCCTCCCCAAGGACATCCCTAGAAGAAATCACCTTTCAATCGACTTGGAGGTGATGCACTCGACGGACTCGAAAACACTCGACTATGAAGCAATCACTCGACCAAGATCCAACCACTCGACGACCAGGAGACCTAAAGCCACTCCACACGCCAACGGTCGGTCATTGAGTAGCCTTTATGACCATCATAGCTCTTTATTAGAGGCGTTACCAGTAACGCCCCACCTTAATGTACCTTAAACCCCTTGTAACGTGGGCTGGCAGGGGTCCTGGCGCACTCTATATAAGCCACCCCCCTCCACAGGCACAAGGGTTCGCACCCCTGTAATTCATACACACATTATCCAGTCGACCGCCTCTGGGCTCCGAGACATAGGGCTATTACTTCTTCTGAGAAGGGCCTGAACTCGTAAACATCGTGTGCTTACAACTACTCCATAGCTAAGATCTTGCCTCTCCATACCTACCCCCCTACATTACTGTCAGAGTTAGAACCACGACAGTTGGCGCCCACCATGGGGCCAGGTGTCTTAGCGACTTGTTGGAGAAGTTGCGATTTTTTCCGATCCAAATCATCATGGTTTCTGGCGGAGTTTTGGTGGAGGGCCGCGAGATCCGTCTCGGCGCGCTCACGTTCATCGCCGACGACTCCGCTTGGCTCTAGGAGGCTCCGCTCGACGTCGACGCGCTTCCTGTCCGTGGGGCAACGCACTTTCGCGCGTGTGTCCGCGGCGTCCTCTTGCGGCAACCGTCGACCCATTATCGGTCGGCCCCTGCATTGTCCTCCCTCCCTGTTTCCCGCCGGCGCAAGCGCTCCGGCCGGTCGAGACTTCAGCGGTGGGTGAGACACGCGGTGGCACGCCAGTCAGCCGCCCCTCAAGTCGCGGCGATCGAGCCCGATGAGTCCCTCTACGGCCTGTTCGACTGGCTCCGTAGAGATCGCATCCGAGTGCGACAGCAGTGATCCGGCGGCGGAGGTTCTGATGGTCGATGGGCCGCGCAGTCCTCCCGGTTTTCCCCGCACAGACGGAGGCGCAGGTGGAGGCGACCCGTCGCATCCCCATGAGGAATATCTCCCCGAGCCTCTCACGTCGTTGCAGAGAGAAGAACTTCGTCGCCGAAACATGGATGCACTGCACACTCCTATTGTTGGAGAAACCCCCGAGGCTCGTGCCTTGGAGGACGCGCGCCTGGCCAACTTGGCTGAGCGCACTCGACTGGAGAACCTCCAGTGAGCACTCGACGAGCGTGCACGACAACAGGTTCCAGAATCCAGTCGCCGCCAGCTTTTTCCGTCCCACGCATGTATATCAAACTCCTATTCAGAATTTGGCAGCTGCAACCCGTATAGCAGAGTCAATTCAGCCTTCCCAGTCAGAGGCTGGCAGAGGCTTGTTGCAGATCAGAGCGTTACTCCGGGCAGCAGGGGACCAGAATTCCGCTGTTTCTCAATCGCGGAACAGAATCCACAGCAGATCCATTGCTGCAGACACAGTCCAGTCGGCTCACAACCCAAGATCGCCTCCGAGGCGTGAGGGACGTGGAGACCAGCGGGATCAGTACAGGAACCGTGAGCAGTATGGTCACCGATTCGATCGTGACGATCGACGTCGAGTGCCCACCCCTCCCCGAGGAGTGGATCATACGTGCCTCGACAGCAGGATGACAGGCGCCCTCATAGTGTTGGGCGGAGGATTCCAGTCGACCCCAGGGAACCAGGCTTTGATGCGAGATCCATTCTCGTTGAAGGTTTGGTCGACAGAAACAGAGCTCACCGGAAGGTCATGACAGAGATGCCCCTACCAGCAGCAGAGTGCATGTTTCAGGGCCAGAGTGCTTTAGTAGAGCCATCAGGGCCGCAGCAATTCCTCCCAACTTCAGGTTGGCGACTGGAGTCTGTAAGCTCACTGGTGAGTCCAAGCCTGATACTTGGCTTGAAGACTACCGTGTGGCTGTCCAAATTGGCGGTGGCAATGATGAAGTGGCCATGAAGCACCTGCCTCTCATGTTGGGGGGCTCGGCCAGAGCATGGATGAATCAGTTAGCACCTAGCATCATTTACACTTGGGAAGATCTCGCCCGAGTGTTTGTCACGACATTTGAAGGAACATGCAAGCGAACGGCAGGGCTGACCGAACTGCGGTCTTGTGTGCAGAAGTCGAATGAAACTTTGAGGGATTACATCCAGAGGTGGATCACGTTGCACCACACTGTAGAAAATGTGCCTGACCACCAAGCAGTATGTGCTTTCAAGGAAGGCATCAAGAATAGAGAACTGAATCTGAAATTCGGTCGAACCGGAGACGTGTCTCTGAATCGGATGATGGAGATTGCCACCAAGTACGCTAATGGAGAAGATGAGGATCGACTCCGGAGTGGCAAGCTCAAGTCAGTTGCCCAAGAAACCGGAGGAGGAAATTCCAATCGGAAGCAGAAGCGGAAAGCCGAGCCAGCTGCTCCTGGGGAAACCTTGGCTGTAACTCAAGGAAAGTTTAAGGGGAAACCCAAAGGGCCTTGGAACCCCAAGAAAGTTAAAGACCAAGACGGAAATGACGTGTTGGATTTGCCATGTCACATCCACACAAAGAAAGATGAAGAGGGTAAACTCATTTACCATAAACATACCACTCGACAGTGTCGGCTCTTGATCCAGCAGTTCCAGGGCAAACAGCCCAAAGATAAGGAAAAGGAGTCGGACAAAGTTGAGGACAAGGAAGATAGTGATGATGGATACCCCCAGGTCAATTCCACCCTGATGATTTTTGTTGATGTTGAAAGCAAAAGTCGACTGAAAGTTATCAACCGTGAGGTGAATATGGTTGCTCCGGCGACACCCAGTTATCTGAAGTGGTCTCAGACTGCCATCACATTCGACCAGTCCGATCACCCAATGCACATTGCCACCCCTGGGAGGCAAGCTTTGGTGGTCGACCCAGTTGTTGAAGGCACTCGACTGACCAAAGTCTTGATGGATGGTGGCAGTGGTTTGAACATACTATATGCAGAGACGTTAAAAGGGATGGGCATTCCGATGTCCAGGCTCAGTACCAGCAATACGAGTTTCCATGGAGTCATTCCTGGGAAGAAGGCTGAGTCACTCGGCCAAATTGCTCTCGATGTGGTTTTCGGTGATTCCAAGAATTACCGCAAAGAAAAGTTAACGTTCGAGGTTGTGGACTTCCAGAGTGCTTATCACGCTATTTTGGGCAGGCCAGCTTATGCATGATTCATGGCTCGACCATGTTATGTGTATCTCAAACTAAAGATGCCTAGTCCTAAAGGAGTGATCACTGTTACAGGCAATCGGAAGAAGGCGGAAGAATGTTTTCAGAAAGGTTCAAAGATAGCTGATGCCCAGATGGCAGTGGTAGAGCTGCAGGAGTACCAGAAGACTGCTGACCCGAGTGATTTGTTGCGAGCCAAGAAGCCCGCTACAGAATCAGCTTTCCAGTCGTCTGGCGTAACGAAGCCGGTTCACATTCACCCGACCGATCCCAATGCTGCTCCGACTCATATCTCAACAACACTCGACTCCAAATAGGAAGAAGCGCTCATCCAGTTCCTCTGTGAGAACTGGGACATCTTCGCATGGAAGCCTTCTAACATGCCGGGTGTTCCTAGGGGGCTGGCTAAGCACCGCCTACGAGTCGACCCAAAAGTGAAACCTGACAAAGAACATCTCCGACGGTCCGCCGTCCAGAAGAGAAAGGCTATTGGTGAAGAGGTGGCTCGACTCTTAGCAGCGGAGTTCATCCGAGAGATTTACCACTCCGAGTGGCTCGCCAACGTTGTCGTGGTCCCCAAGAAGGACAAGTCACTTCGCATGTACATTGACTTTAAACATATCAATCAGGACTGCCCGAAAGATCATTTTCCTCTCCCCCGCATCGACCAGATAGTCGACTCAACTGCGGGATGTGAGCGACTGTCTTTTTTAGACGCCTATTCCGGGTACCATCAGATCCGTCTGTATGGACCCGACGAGATCAAAACAACTTTTATCACTCCATTCGGGTGCTTCTGTTATGTTACCATGCCATTCGGCCTCAAGAATGCAGGAGCCACGTTCATGAAAATGATTCAGAAGTGTTTGCTCACTCAAATCAGTCGGAATGTGGAAGCATACATGGATGATATTGTGGTCTAGTCTCGGAAGGGTTCCGACCTGCTGACTAACCTTGCTGAAACCTTTGCCAACCTCAGAAGGTATGCTATCAAGCTTAATCCATCAAAGTGCACATTCGGAGTCCCTGGCGGAAAGTTACTCAGTTTTCTCGTTTCCGAGCGAGGAATAGACGCCAATCCAGAAAAAGTCGGTACTATACTCTGGATGAAACGTCCTGTGTGTGTGCACGACGTCCAGAAGCTTACTGGTTGCTTGGCCACTTTAAGTCGATTCATCTCTCGTCTCGGTGAAAAGGCATTGCCTCTTTACCGATTGATGAAGAAGTCAGACAAGTTCGAGTGGACTCCGGAAGCTGATGCAACATTTGCAGAGCTAAAAGCTCTGCTCTCCACCCAGCCGGTGCTTGCTGCCCCAATCAGCAAGGAGCCTTTGCTGCTTTACATTGCAGCCACGGGACAAGTCGTCAGTACAGTACTTACGGTCGAGCGGGAAGAAGAAGGAAAAGCCTTTAAAGTTCAGCGCCCAGTATATTATGTTTCTGAAGTTTTGACTCCATCAAAACAAATATATCCCCATTACCAGAAGCTTGTATATGGGATTTATATGACCACGAACAAGGTTGCACATTACTTCTCTGACCATTCCATTACAGTCGTCAGCGACGCTCCATTGTCAGAGATTCTGCACAACAGAGATGCAACTGGTCGAGTGGCAAAATGGACGATTGAACTCCTTCCCCTAGATATCAAGTTTGAGGCAAAGAAAGCTATCAAGTCCCAAGCAGTAGCAAATTTCGTCGTCGAGTGGATTGAACAGCAACTACCGACTCAAGTTCACTCGGAGCATTGGACCATGTTCTTCGATGGGTCTAAGATGTTGAATGGTTCCGGCGCTGGGGTTGTATTGGTTTCCCCCCGAGGAGATAAGCTCAGATATGTTCTCCAGATTCACTTTGATTCCTCCAATAACGAAGCAGAATATGAAGCACTTTTGTATGGGTTGCGCATGGCCATTTCACTCGGCGTCCGTCGCCTCATGGTCTATGGCGACTCAGATTTGGTGGTTAATCAGGTGATGAAGGAGTGAGACGTCAGAAGTCCAGCCATGACTAGTTATTGCAACGCTGTGAGAAAGCTAGAGAAGAAATTCGAGGGGTTAGAGCTTCATCACATACCCCGACTGAAAAATCAAGCAACTGATGATTTGGCAAAAATAGGTTCCAAGAGAGAAGCCATTCCCAGCAATGTGTTTTTGGAACACATCCACACGCCATCAGTTCAAGAGGATCCATTCACTGAAGAAGCCCCACAGCCGAAAAGTGCCACGGATTCGACTGAAGTTGAGGTTCCAGCAGTGGTCGACCTGATCATGGAAGTCTTGGTCATCACTCCCGACTGGACGGTGCCATACATCGCGTACATCCTAAGGAAAGAGCTCCCGAAAGATGAAGAAGAGGCTCGACAGATCGTCCGTCGATCCAAGGCCTTTACCGTCATAAAGGGACAGTTGTATAGAGAGAGCGCGACTGGAATCAGCCAGAAGTGTATAACGCCAGAAGAAGCTCATATAATTCTTGATGATATCCACTCGGGGACCTGTGGACATCATGCGTCCTCTCGGACCATTGTGGCTAAAGCATACCGAGCGGGATTTTATTGGCCAAGAGCAAATGAAATGGCGAAAGAGATAGTCGACAAATGTGAAGGATGCCAGTTTTACTCCAATATGTCGCATAAGCCTGCGTCAGCCCTGAAGACCATCCCACTCGTCTGGCCCTTTGCTGCTTGGGGATTGGATACGGTTGGACCTCTGAGAACGGGCAGGAGCGGCTTCACTCATGTGCTCGTGGCAGTCGACAAATTTACCAAATGGATTGAAGCTAAACCTATCAAGAATCTTGATACCTGCACTGCTATCAGCTTCATCAGAGAGTTGACATTCAGATATGGAGTTCCACATAGCATCATCACTGATAATGGGTCAAACTTTGATTCGGACAAGTTCAGAGCTTTTTGCGCCTCTCAAGGCACACGAGTCGACTACGCTTCAGTCGCTCACCCCCAGTCGAATGGACAAACAGAAAGGGCAAATGGTCTAATTCTCAAAGGACTGAAACCCCGACTGATGCGCGATCTCAAGCACGCAGCAGGCGCATGGGTCGACGAGCTTCCATCAGCCCTTTGAGGATTGAGGACTACCCCGAATCGGTCGACTGGAAGAACCCCATTCTTTCTGGTCTACGGAGCTGAGGCAGTTTTGCCGAGTGACCTGCTTCACAATGCACCCTGAGTCGAGCTCTACTCTGAAGATGAAGCAGAACAAGCCCGGCAGGACGCAGTCGACCTCCTGGAAGCAGAAAGAGAAATGGCCATGATCCGATCGACCATCTATCAGCAAGACTTGCGTCGATTCCATGCCAGAAATGTGAAGAGTCAAGCCTTCCAAGAAGGAGACTTGGTCCTCCAAGTGGACCAACAGAAACCACACAAGCTCGCTCCTACTTGGGAAGGTCTGTCGGTGTCAAAACCGGCGGATCTTGGGTAGGGGGTCCCGAACTGTGCGTCAAGGTCGGATGGTAACAGGAGACAAGGGACACGATGTTTCTACCCAGGTTCGGGCCCTATCGATGGAGGTAAAACCCTACTCATGCTTGATTAATATTGATGATATGGGTAGTACAAGAGTGGATCTACCACGAGATCAAGGAGGCTAAACCCTAGAAGCTAGCCTATGGTATGATTGTGTATGATGATTGTTGTTCTACGGACTAAAACCCTCCGGTTTATATAGACACCGGATAGGGTTAGGGTTACACAGAGTCGGTTACAATAGTAGGAGATCTTGAATATCCGCATCGCCTAGCTTGCCTTCCACACCAAGAAAAGCTCCTTCCGGACACGGGACGAAGTCTTCAATCTTGTATCTTCATAGTCCAGGAGTCCGGCGAAGGTATAGTTTGGCTATCCGAACACCCCCTAATCCAGGACTCCCTCAGTAGCCTCTGAACCAGGCTTCAATGACGACGAGTCCGGCACGCAGATTGTCTTCGGCATTGCATGGCGGGTTCCTCCTCCAAGTCCTTCATAGAAGATTGTAGTCACCAAAAATAGTGTCCGGCTCTGCAAAATAAGTTTCCACATATTGCCATAGAGAGAATAGTATTAACACAAATCAAATCTGCTAACGTATTCCGTAGTGCATCATAACACTACGGCCAAGCTCCTTATACAAATTGTTTTTACTTTTCCACCTCAGTGCGTTTAGCGAGGCGGTTTCCTTGGCACGTCTTGTCAAAGCAGAGATCGTGTGCCCCTTTTAACGGGATTCTCATCAATACGGACGTGGGTAACCCAATCGTGCCCGTTAGCACATTCCCTTAATTAAGGGCGAGTCCAAAACGGTTACGGGGAGGGCCCTTGGTATTCAGCCTCTTGTAAAGAGACCAAGGCCTCGCTCCTTTTCTTAATCTCAAACAAGTTCGCATGTCGCCTCGAGTTCCAACACCCCCAGCTTCAGATTCTAGGCGCTTCGGACCTTCGACAATGTCCGGTTCCAACCTTCAAGGTGGATGGACGCCCTCCTCCGTCACGGAGGAGGACGTATTAAGGTTAAGGGAGGCTAAGTTCCTGACTGGCGAGATTTCGCATAGGTTGCCTGCTCAAGGACAGGTTATTCCCAGCCCCCAGCCTGGCGAGAGCGTGGTGTTCATGTCTCATTTCCTTCGGGGGTTAGGCTTTCCCATGGATCCCTTTGTGAGGGGACTGTTATTTTCTTACGGGCTGGATTTTCATGACTTAGCTCCGGAGTCCATCCTCCATATCTCCTCATTTATCTTAGTGTGTGAAGCGTTCCTCCATGTTACTCCTCACTTCGGATTATGGCTCAAGACCTTCAAAGTGGAGCCGAAGATGATCGAGGGGCGACACGCAGAGTGCGGAGGTGCTGTCATAAGAAGGAATGCCGATGCTCCATGGCCCGAGGGCTCTTTTAAGAGGAGCTCGGCTTGTGGCAACGAGAGTGGTTTTATATCACCGCTCCTCGGGGCACCACATGGGTGGCGCCTCCGGCCTTTCGCTCGGGTCCCCCACCACGGCTTGCGTCATGGATCAACCTAGGGTTAGATTGGAGCTTGCCCAAAGACGTACCCTTGCTGCAGGGCCGCATTAAAGATCTCTTAGAAGGAGGCCTCAACCTGGTCAAGGTGACACAGGTCATGCTGATTCGCCGGACACTGCCCGACAAACGTCGCCCCCTTCGCCTGTGGGAGTTCAATCCAGAGGGACCACGAGCTCTCCAGGATTTTATGAGCGCGACGCCCGCGGAGATGTATAAACTGTTCTTCGGATTACAAGAAGTGTGTCCGGATTTAACCGAGGACGCAGGCCTAAGCCGCAATCGCCCGGATACTCAAGTAAGTAACCTTGTGCCTGGACCTTCTATCCACATAATTAACGTGCCCTTAACAGAGCTCTCCTTTTAAACAGGAGTGGATAGCGAAGTCGAAGCTGATCAGGTGTCCGGTTCCCCTTCCCGAAACCAGGCCGGATCCCATGCTAGTCAGGATGCTAGAGGTAGCACCTTTGGAGGGAAGCAAACGGGAGGACAAGGAAACTGCGGCCTCCTCGAAGGAGGCTGCTCCAAAGGGAGGAACCGACGATTCCTCTCCTAGGGAAAAGAAGAGAGCTGCCTCTAACGATCCGAAGACCGTGGTCTCGAAGCGGGGGAAAAGATCCTCGTCAGAGGGTTCGGCGCTGGGGAGCCCCTCGGCCGGACCGCGTACTCAAGGAGATCAGCCCTCCAGCGAGTCGTGAGTATAGAAAGATTTTCCTTTCAAGGGATGGGAGAAATCCATGATTTATATCTGAGAATTTTAACCGAATTCTTACCTTGTAGTTCGGACCTCAGCCCTTCTCTGCAAAGCTCGTCTTCGGGGGATCTTCTTTCGGAGATGATGGAGAGCGGGACGCCTCCTTCTGCTGGGCCGCCTAGCGAGGCGGGCGACCCTGAGGTATCGTCACGGAGGGTTTCTCCGAGTTTGGCAGGGGCGGAAGATGGCGATGGGGCCCCCGAAGTTCTCCGTGTCCGGCCTTCGAAAGAGGCCATGGGACGAGTTCGGCACCATCTGGTGCTCGGCCGGAGGAGCTGAAGGTTCTGCTAGGGCGAGCCTCTATTTCAGAGGAGCACCGTGCATTAATGGGCACGGTTATTGAAAGGATTTCATCCATAGAGAGCGGACTGCGTGGGGCCGTCGAAAGTTTATTAATGGGTTTTGAGGTACATTTAGATAATGTACACTTTTGTTAGTTGCGCCGTAAATAAGATGCGCCCTATGTAGATAGTAGCCCCTGAGACTCTGCGTGTCGTCAAGAAATGACGGCACGTGGAGGATCATAATCCCAGGTCTAAAATGTCGCCTTTTAATGTAGGCTGCAGGGTGTCCGGAGTCAAGCCGAACTGCTGGTTTTGCCAAACTAAAGCGGCAACTGGACGTGGCAGATGCCGACATCGCGCTTGTCAACAAGCGTTTGGATGAGGCTCAAGGTATGTGATTCCTCGGGCGGCATTAAGTAAGAAGAGTTTTATGCCAGCGTCTTACGATATGTGTGCTTGACGCAGATGGTGCGGCCGCCGTGGAGAGTCTTAGGGCAGAACTTGCCCGAGCTAAAGATGAAGCCAGGAGAAGTGATGCGGCTACCAAGAAGGCCCTTGAAGAGTTGGGAGCCGAATAGGCTGCTCATTGCCAAAGCAAGGAAAAGATGGCCACTATGGCCGAAAAGTTAAAGAGCACTGCAGACCGTTGCAGACTTCTTGAGAAAGAAGACCAGGCGAGACAGGCGGTCCTAGAAAAGGCCGTTGCTGACGCCAAGGATGCGCGCTCTGCAATGAGAGCTGCGAAGGAGGAGCTGCGTCAGGCCGAACAGATTGCGGCTGGAAAGCCCTTCATGCTGCGGAGAAAATATTGCGATCCGAAGTTTGCTCCGTTGGACCGGATGTGGAGTGTGGAGGACACCTATCTGGATTTGGCAGTGAGTGCTGCTAATGCAACCGAACACTTCCGAGATCTGGAAGATCATGAAGTGGAAAGGCTGCTCTGGTCGCAATTTCATAATCCAGAGCGTCCACTAGCAGTGGACGATCATTTGGCTCAATGGGCCGAACTTAATAGGTTGTCCGGACTTGCCATGAAGTATGTCATGGGTCATCTGTGGCCGGGGAGATCGGAGCCGAAGAGTTATTTTAGTTTGGTGCAGCAATTCCTTGACGCAGTTCCGCGCATTAATGCAATGAAGAGGTCGGCGTGTATAGAGGGTGCAAGGATGGCTCTTGCCCGTGTCAAGACATACTGGGCAGAGATGGAGACCACCATTATTGCGTCCCGAGATTCGGAGAAAAGCCGAGTATCCTCCAAGCACTATTTTCAGGAAGTCCTTGAAGGCGCCCGTGTAATAGAGTCGAAGTGTTCGAAGGATGCTATGTTATTATAGCACATGTAATGATGAAGTAATATCTTTATAAACTATAGTGGCCTTTTTTATACTTGTGCCTTCAAGTATTGTGAACACCTCCTGTGCGGCCGTTAAAATATATTTATAAAATTTGAAAGATTGCAGTCGTTGGCTTCAACCCCCACGTACATAGTGCGGGGGTGCTCGCAGAAGACGCATTTTCACATTTAACCCAACGTCTTGGTCCCACAATGGAGGTGATAGCGCAGTGGGCCAGGCAACCGGACTATAATGCTTTAACACTTTCACTTAGCCATAGGAGCTTGACAGTGGGACTATTTAGGTAGCCCATTGGTGGCGCCTGTGCTCGCCCTAGTTCAGGGCGCGTATGCGCCTGACCGGGAAGCGGCCCTTTGTTAAACCGGAGGAATCCGATAGATTCCAATAGGTCATCGAGTGGCTGACCAGTCTCACGCTACATCATGACAGTCAGTTTTCGGCTTTCTCTACTCAGGTGCTCGCCCGGCCGAACCGGGGCACAATCGCAGTAGTTCTCCTGGTGCTACCTTAGCCGATAGAGCGGAACGTAAGGTAGCCGAACTCAGGAGCTGGGCAACCCAACATTTGACCAAAGACATGATTTGGAGCTGATGCATATAGTGCCAAAACTCGCGACGCCGAACACTCCCTAAGGTGTTCGGTCTTTATGAGTGCGGGCTAAACAATACTCTTTGCTAAAAAAAAAGCCCCTAGTGTCCAGGTACGTGCAAAAATTTCTGACGTGGCCACATGCCAAGACGCCAGCCTCCTCTTTGGTTATGTAGGAAAAAACTAGGGGATGTATTGCAACAAGAGACAGTAAAAAAGGTTTACGCAGGGTCTTAAGCTAAAAGGAATCCTTTAGGACGGGTCCCTACTGCACGTCTGCGCCTGTGTCTCCGTTGTGCCGTATCCTGGACGGGCGCCGCACGACGTTCATCTGTAAAAGAGAGGAACTAAACTGAAAACGGGTCGTGCCGATCAAAAGGTTTTAAAATAAATGAAATAAAGTAAAATGTAAAATTGAGCTTTATTGTCTCTGCGTATAGCCCCTAGTACGGGGGTATATGGCCTCTAAGCCTGTGTTGATGATGGACTTGTGCCAAACTCGTCTATTCCGGGTCCGTGGCCCTTAATGACCTATGTCGAAAAGTCTTTTGGCTGGTGAGGCCATTTTATTGTGCGGCTGTCTAAGCGGCCGCACAGTCCTCCGCTTGGGGGAGGCGCATTTTAGTGCATCCCCTTCAAAGAGATGATGCCTCGTGGACCGGGCATTTTAAGCGTGAGAGATGCATAGTGTGGTATTGCATTAAAGCGAGCGAAGGCTTCGCGTCCTAGTAGTGCTTGATAGCGACTTGAAAATGGGACGACATGGAAGGTCAGCTTTTCGCGACGGAAGTTATCGGCAGAGCCGAATACAACATCGAGCCGGAGGGAACCCATACAATGGGTGTCCGGACCAGGTGCTACCCCTTGAAAGGAGGTTTTGCTACGGCGGATTCTTGCTGGGTTTATCCCCATGTGATGGATTGTATCTTGATATATCAGGTTTATTCCACTGCCGCTGGCCATAAGGACATTTGTAAACTGGAATCCGCCAATTATTGGGTCAAGTATCAAGGCAATCCAGCCTGCTTTTTTGATATTTCTAGAATAGTCTAGTTGATCGAAAGTGATTGGTTTTAGTAACCAGTGGCGGGACCCATTGGGGATAGGTCGTATTGTGCGTACCTTTATGGGTGCCATACGTTTTGTTACGTGAAGCAAGTTCACTGTTTTTACTTCTTGTGGGAAGTTCTTTTGTCTCCTGGTGCTCTGCTTCTGGGGTTCGTCCTCGTCTTCGCTTGGTGTGTCGAGCCCTTGTGTTCGGTATTGAGTCTTCCGGATTGTTTAAAAACCCAACAATCTCAATGGGTATGGTTAGCAGGCTTCCCAAGAGTACTGTGTATCTGACATATCCTGTCCAGGATTCTGTTTAAGTTGGACGGATCATCCCTATTATCCTAGAGGGGTGGTTTTGTCTGATTTTGTTGCGAGCCTTTGAATCCGGCATTGACTGCCGTGCTCTTCGGACTTTTTTCTTTAGTTCGGCAATGATCCTTGTTGCGTCGCGGTTTTCCGTTTCCATCCCTGATTTCGGATGTACTTGGGTCGCTGGGGCTGCATCTTGCCAACCAGCTGTCCTCTCCTACGCAAAAGCGGGTCATGAGGCTTGTGAGTGCGGTCATTGTTCTTGGCTTTTCCTGGCCGAGGTGTCTGGCGAGCCATTCGTCTCGGACATTATGCCTGAAAGCTGCTAAGGCTTCGGCGTCCGGACAATCCACTATCTGATTCTTTTTAGTAAGGAATCTATTCTAGAACTGCCGAGCTGATTCTCCGGGCTGTTGAGTTATGTGACTGAGGTCGTCTGCGTCCGGAGGGCGGACATAGGTCCCTTGAAAATTTGCTCGGAAAGCATCCTCGAGCTCTTCCCAACTTCCAATTGTGTTTTCGGGAAGGCTTTTAAGCCAGTGCCGGGCTGGCCCTTTAAGCTTAAGGGGTAAATATTTAATGGCGTGAAGATCATCTCCTCTAGCCATATGTATGTGGAGGATGTAATCCTCGATCCAGACTCCAGGGTCTGTTGTTCCATCATACGCCTCTATGTTTACGGGTTTGAATCCCTCTGGAAATTCATAGTCCAGAACCTCATCGGTGAAGCATAGGGGGTGTGCGCCGCCCCTGTATTTGGGTGTGCCGGATTCTGATGATGGCTTTTTTGCATTGCTTGCAAGAGCTTGCTTTCTTGGCCCATAAATGGACCTGGCTCGGCCATGATGTGAATCCTTAGGTGGGTCGCATACCGATTTGAGTGCGATGCCACTTGCCGCCTTATTGGGTCGTCTATCCGACCGTATGGCTTTTTTATTTTTTGAGTGCGAGGGCTCTAGGGCCTCTTCGTCGAATTCGGGCAGTAGCTTTCTCTTTGGATAGCTTTTAGTACGGCGACCGTCGCCGTATCTGTCTGCGGTGTTGATTACTTTGTTCCATTTAATACGGAGTGCATCTTCCGCTGTCTTTAGCTACCGCTTCTGCTTTTTCAAGCTTCGCGCAGTTGCAACGAGCCTCTTGTGGAGACTTTTTTGCTCCATGGATTTATCCGGTGTAAGGTTGTCCGGAATGCCATTTTCGCCGGGGGAGGGAGTTTTGGTTTCTCTATCCGTGTTTCCCTGTTCGGACGGCTGCTCTAAGGCTTGATCGTCGTCTACCGGCTTGTCCTGCTCTATGGCTGGGTTTTTATCGAGGCGGGGCTTGGGTCGGCGTTTCAACGCTTTGATTGCTTTCCGGGGGGTCTATCTCCCGTTCCATCCCCTTTTTCCTCGTTATCATTTCCCTTAGGGGTATCCACCATGTACACATTGTGAGATGCGGTGGATTTCCAGTGCCCTATGAGCGTTGGTTCATCAGTATCTCCTGCATCGTCATCCATGCTGTCGATGTCTGCGGAGTCAAAGTTGAGCACGTCGTTTAGGCTGTCGATGGTGGCTACAAAGTGGGTGGTGGGCGGGCTTTGAATTTCCTCATCATCCGTATACCATCCTCGCTAACCGTAATTCGGCCAGGGCTCTCCTGATACAGAGAGAGACTTGAGAGAGTTCAAGATGTCGCCAAGAGGCGAGTGCTGAAAGATGTCCGCGGCGGTGAACTCCATTATGGGTGCCCAATCGGATTCGATTGGCAGGGGCACGGGGGGTTCGGAGTCCGGATAGGAGTCCGGATCCTCGGAGTCACGGGTCGTGCGGAGTGCGGGGCTGGCGTTCAGCTCAATTGCCTTTGAGATCGCAGCCCCTGAGGTGACGTTCAACTGCTCATCCTCGATAGGTGTAATAGGCTCCGAGTCTAGGGTGCATGTGCGGCCTCCAGGACACTGTTCGGAGGCAGAGCTAAATCATGCCCCTCGAGATAGTGCGGCGCGCTTGGCTATGGCTCGGACCCGTCGAAGATCAAGTCTCCGTGGATATCAGCCGTGTAGTTTAAGCTTCCAAACCTGACTTGATGGCCAGGTGCGTAGCTTTCGATCTGCTCCAGATGACCAAGCGAATTGGCCCGCAGAGCGAAGCCGCCGAAGATGAAGATCTGTCCAGGGAGAAAAGTCTCACCCTGGACCTCATCATTGTTGATGATCAGAGGAGCCATCGGGCCTAAGGGCGACGACACAGAGGAACTCTCAATGAAAGCACCAATGTCGGTGTCAAAACCGGCGGATCTCGGGTAGGGGGTCCTGAACTGTGCGTCAAGGTCGGATGGTAACAGGAGACAAGGGACACGATGTTTTTACCCAGGTTCGGGCCCTCTCGATGGAGGTAAAACCCTACTCCTGCTTGATTAATATTGATGATATGGGTAGTACAAGAGTGGATCTACCACGAGATCAAGGAGGCTAAACCCTAGAAGCTAGCCTATGGTATGATTGTGTATGATGATTGTTGTTCTACGGACTAAAACCCTCCGGTTTATATAGACACCGGATAGGGTTAGGGTTACACAGAGTCGGTTACAATAGTAGGAGATCTTGAATACCCGCATCGCCTAGCTTGCCTTCCACGCCAAGGAAAGCTCCTTCCGGACACGGGACGAAGTCTTCAATCTTGTATCTTCATAGTCCAGGAGTCCGGCGAAGGTATAGTTCGGCTATCCGAACACCCCCTTCATCATCACCAGAGTCCTCCACAATGGAGCATACCACCTTTACAATGTCGATCGCCAGATTGACGAGCCACGAGCTTGGAACGCGGAGCTACTCCGCCCCTTTTACACTTAAGTACTCACTCGGATGAGATGTAATAAGAGATACCTCTGTAGTTTATTTATCAAAGACAAGAGTGTTATAATTTTCCTAGTGATTGTTGTTGCTTTTGTTTACATGAGAAATCCCCCAGTGGGTAGCTTAGCTGCGAATCCGTTTCGCCTAAGTTTGTAAAAATCCTACCGAGTGGAGAGCGATCCTCCCACTCGGGGGCTTAGCTGCGAACCTGTTTCGCCTAAGTATTTAAAATCCTACTGAGTGGAGAGCAAACCTCCCACTCGGGGGCTTAGCTGCAGTCCAAGTACTCGCCTAAGTATTTAAAATCCTACCGAGTGGAGAGCGATCCTCCCACTCGGGGGCTTAGCTGCAGTCCAAGTACTCGCCTAAGTATTTAGAATCCTACCTAGTGGAGAGCGATCCTCCCACTCGGGGGCTTAGTTGCAGTCCAAGTACTCGCCTAAGTATTTAAAATCCTACCGAGTGGAGAGCGATCCTCCCACTCGGGGGCTTAGCTGCAGTCCAGTACTCGCCTAAGTATTTAAAATCCTACCAAGTGGAGAGCGATCCTCCCACTCGGGGGCTTAGCTGCAGTCCAAGTACTCGCCTAAGTATTTAAAATCCTACCGAGTGGAGAGCGATCCTCCCACTCGGGGGCTTAGCTGCAGTCCAGTACTCGCCTAAGTATTGAAAATCCTACCGAGTGGTGAGCCAGCCTCCCACTCGGGGGCTTAGCTGCAGTCCAAGTACTCGCCTAAGTATTTAAAATCCCACCGAGTGGAGAGCGATCCTCCCACTCGGGGGCTTAGCTGCGAACCTGTTTCGCCTAAGTATTGAAAATCCTACCAAGTGGTGAGCCAGCCTTTCACTCGGGGGCTTATCTGCAGTCCAGTACTCGCCTAAGTATTGAAAATCCTACCGAGTGGTGAGCCAGCCTCCCACTCGGGGGCTTAGCTGCAGTCCAAGTACTCGCCTAAGTTTGAAAAATCCTACCGAGTGGAGAGCAATCCTCCCACTCGGGGGCTTAGCTACAGTCCAGTACTCGCCTAAGTTTGAAAAATCCTACCGAGTGGAGAGTGATCCTCCCACTCGGGGGCTTAGCTGCAGTCCAAGTACTCACCTAAGTATGTGAAAATCCTACCGAGTGGAGAGCAAACCTCCCACTTGGGGGCTTAGCTGCAGTCCAGTACTCGCCTAAGTTTGAAATCCTTCCTGTTCCGCAAGGACGGCGAGGTGCAGGTCGACTGCTATCTTCTCCTTCGGAGCACCGCCACAAGTGCAACGTGCGCCCCAACCCGATCCTCAAGGACGACGAGGTACAGTTCGACGCCACTAATACAAAAGTTGCATCAAGTGAAGAACATGTTCCACTCGACGGAGAATTCACGAAAAAAACAAAGTTTGCTCGAAGGCAAAGGCAAGCATTTTCAACGATAAACCAAGTTCGGATAAATCCTAAGGGTCCAAGACCGTAGATCGAAGTACTCGAGCATTCAGCCCGAAAGAGCTTAACGGTTACAAAATCCACTCGGCATTCCGAGGCAAATTTAAGGTGAGACATAAAAGTTTGTTTACTCCGCGGGAGGAGGGCTGGCAGGCTCGACAAACTCGTCCAGGTCGACAGCGTCGGCGATCCGAGTGGCAACAGCGATGAAACTCTCCATGAGAGATCAGAAATCATGCCTTTTGGTGTTGGCGACCTTGATCGCTACCAGCTTATCTTCTCGCACCTCCTTACAGTGGATATGGACCAAAGACAGGGCCACATCAGCACCGCACCGGGCAGAAGACTTCTTCCACTCCTGCACTCGACCAGGGATCTCGTTAAGTCGAGTCATCAGTGACTCGAGGTCACTCTGGAGCGTTGCCCTTGGCCAAAGTGCCGTGTCAATCCTTGATGTGGCGACCTTCAGTCGAGCCAAGTAGTCAACAACACCGTCGATGCGGGATTCCAGTCGGAGCAGATTCATAGCGGTTTCATCCTTCACAGGAGAGTTGATGGGGTCCAGGTTTCTCTCAATCCGTCCAATCTCCTCCTCAAAGTCTCTGCAAAATTCTGCATGCACAATCCAAGGATAAGTCGGTTTTTCGTATGACAAGTCGATGAAGAAAAACTCAGTCGGAGCAAAATATATACCTTCAAGCTTGATGAACAGCTTCTTGGCAAGACTCCTCAGATAGCTTTCCAGATCGTCCCTCCTGCGAGCGATGCCTTCCATCTTCTCATTCAGGGCGACCTTGTCCTTCTTCAAGCGCGTGACTTCCTTGTTGGCCGCGTCCAGGGCAGATTTCATCTTGGCATTCTCCTCTTCAAATTGGTCGACTGAAGCCAGTTTCTGTTCAGCCAGAGCAGTTTTATCTTCAACCTCCTTCTGAGTAGCAGCCAGATCTTGATCCTTCTTCGCCAGAGCTTGGTTCAGTTTTTCTGAAAAGAAATGATGCTTAATTCAGAAAGAACGGAAGGAAATCCAAACTTAAGACAAACCAGTCAACAGAACCGTCTTACCATTGGCATTGTCCTTGGCCTTCTGCAGCTTTGTCTTGGCCAGTTCCAAATCAAGGTTGAGTTGGATCTGCTGTTTCCCCAAGTGAGCAAAGCGGGCTCCAGGATCACAAGATTTCTGCAATTGGGGAGGAAGAGTTATTTTACAGAAGAAAACTACAAAGACAATAAATACTAAGACTACAGTCGACTGCCAGCAGTCCACCGTAGTCTCGGGGACTACACCCAGTGGGTGCACTTAGCGTGCCCCCACTGGTTCAGTTAACTTTCGGCGAGACCTTTTCGGTGCAAGTGCAAAAAAAAAGAGAAGAAAAGACAGCAACAAACAAGCTCTTCAGACCATAGTCGACTGCTAGTAGTCGACCACGATCTCGGGGACTACACCCAGTGGGTGCACTCAGTGTGCCCCCACTGGTTCCAATATTCCATTCGGAATGGTCTGACCAGACCGAGTGAAGAAATTCGAGTGAAGCAACACAGTGTAAAGACTACAGTCGACTGCCAACAGTCCACCGTAGTCTCGAGGACTACACCCAGTGGGTGCACTCGGCGTGCCCCCACTAGTCTAAAACTTCAAACAACAAAAATCCAGCGCAAGGTATGGCTTTGATCAATGACAGTTCGAAACACCCAGTGGGTGTACAGATGCAAAGATCCTTGGAAAGAGAGTTCTTCGGGTACCATATCCTAACAGAGCAAGCCAAGAAAATCAGTCAACGTGCGGCTAACCCGAACATTGCTTTGGAGAGCCGAGCTGGCGTCGTAGGCAGCCTGACTGGCGTCCCGCACCGTCTTCATCTTCTCCATCATAATACCTGCTTGGCGTATGGCCTCCCTGGCAGCACTCACTTCGTCCTCTAGGACATGATGGGTGGCAAAAACTGAAGGTGGATCGATAGGAGCTTGAGAAATCGATGAAGAAGGCAGGGCACTCGACAATGGTACGGCGAGGGTAACAGAAGCCCGATTGGCATCACCAGCATCCTAAACGACTGGTTCCGCTATCAGCGTCGACTGTGGCACCTCGTCTGCAGGAGCTCTCCTATTTTTCCTTGTCAAAGGTCTCTCAGGCTCTTCATCGTCATCATCGGGGAGGTCAATAACGTTAGGAGTTGTTCAAAGATCAATCGCCAAAATTACATCACCCAATGGTATATATTATAGTTGAGTCGACCAAATGAAGACAGAATGTCAGAAATCATACCCAGATTGGAAGTGACTGCATCCTCCATTGCCTCATCCTCATCCCTGTAAGCTGAAATCCCGGAAGTAGCAGCGCTGCTAGTTCCAAAGTTCAACTGGTCAAATTAAGGAAAAATAAACGACACGGAGCATCGAGTGAATACAAAGGGAGACACTCACGCAGAAGCGATGGGAATGCCAATCTTGATCTTTGGCAACGCCTTCCAAGGTTTCTGCTCCGCAACTTTGGGCTGCTTTGACTCTTTTTCAGTCGGGGTCGGGGAAGATGTCCGAGGACGCTTTGAAGACTGGCCAGTCTGAGCAATCACCTTTTCATGGGCGCTCGGCCGGTCTTGGTCAATCTTAGATCGCCTCTCCCTGCGCGGAGGTGACTCGACTTCTTCTTCGTCACTTGAGTCGTCACTTTCCTCATCCCCTTCCCCGTCAGAATGCAAGTCGCCACTATCGCCACCGCTTGCCTCTCCTTCTAGGTCCTGCTCTTGCTCTCCGTTGGGCATTGAGTACATGTCGGTAAGGGCCTGGAAGAAAGCAGGAAGAATAAAAGTTAGTCGACGTAGCATAAACAGCCACGCAAGTGAATCAAGATCATAATCAGAAGTTCAGAATCGAACCTTGTCTGGTTCATGGGACTGGTCGAATGGAAGAACTCTCTTGGCTCCCCTGGGGTTATTCCTGTTTCCGGTGATGCCTGTCAACCACCCCTCCAGCCTGTCATCCTCGACCTCCTCCGGGTGGATCCGAGTGGTTTCCTCAGTTCCCGAATACATCCACATCGGATGGTCTCGAGCTTGAAGTGGCTGGATGCGTCGCCGGAGGAAGACCTCCAGGAGATCCATGCCAGTGACCCCGTCGCGGATAAGCTGAACTACTCGTTCGACCAGCACCTTAACCTGCGCCTTCTCCTCCGGGATCACCTTCAAAGAGGAGGGCTTGTTCACTTGGTCCATGGAAAAAGGAGGGAGTCCAGTCGACTGCCCTGGCGTCGGCTGGTCTTTGCAGTAAAACCAGGTCGACTGCCATCCACGGACCGAGTCGGGAAGAATCATGGCCGGAAAGGAACTTTTCCCTCTCATCTAAACCCCAAGACCCCCGCACATCTGAATCACTTGTGTTCTCTCGTCACTCGGATTGGCCTTTTTCACCGTCTGAGAGTGACAGGTGAAAATGTGCTTGAAAAGACCCCAGTGAGGCCGGCAACCCAAGAATTCTCACACAAAGACACGAAAGCGGCGAGGTACACGATGGTATTGGGAGTGAAGTGGTGGAGTTGTGCCCCAAAGAAATTCAAAAATCCCCGAAAGAAAGGGTGAGGAGGCAGAGAAAACCCTCGGTCGATGTGAGTGGCAAGGAGAACACACTCACCCTCCCGAGGCTGCGGCTCGGATTCCTTCCCCGGAAGCCTCGCCGATCCATGGGGGATCAGTCCTCCGGCGGCCAGGTCGTCGAGGTCTTCTTGGCGGATCGTCGAGCGGATCCAGTCGCCCTGGATCCAGCCCTTTGGCAGACCGGTCCTCGAGGAGGATCCGCCCTGGCTGGTCGCCTTCCCCTGCGCCTTCGCCTTCGCCTTCTTCGCCCGTTCTAGGGACACTGTCTTCTCCTTCCCCATCGTCGTCGGCGAGACACATTCGGAGCAGCGGCACTGGGGCGAGAGCGAGCGCAGCGGAGGAGTCTGAGGAGAAGAGGAGGAAATGAGAACGCACTGTTCAAAGACCCCAGTCCGGTGCCTTATATGAGGTTACTTCCGAGTGACTGACTGGTAGACCTGGGCGATCCTATCAAATCCCGCAACAGTCGCGCGCGCAATACATGGCGAAAAAGGTGGTGCGGAGATCGAGGTGGTTATGCTCTATCCCATCCGATTACTGCGGCCTCCTCCGTCCCACACGCTTCCCAAAATTCGAATCCCGCTAAATCCACGAGCGGCAGTGCAACATGACAGACGGAAGATCTCCTCCACACCGTCACTCGGAGCTCTTCAAGTAAATAAACTCATTCGACAAAAACCAAGAATGGACCAAGGCGACTGAAAAAGAAGTTGGTAACGACGCCCAGGTTCATTGATCCAAGACAAGATATACTCATGACACGAAGAATGGGTCGGACGAGAGCTCAACTCCTTCCCCATTCAAACCTCGATCCATTCGGGGGCTAATGATAAAGCTATGTACCTAGGGTAAGGTCATGTACCTGTCCAAACTACCCTCCCTAAGGACATCCCTAGAAGAAATCACCTTTCAATCGGCTTGGAGGTGATCCACTCGACGGACTCGAAGACACTCGACTATGAAGCAATCACTCGACCAAGATCCAACCACTCGACGACCAGGAGACCTAAAGCCACTCCACACGCCAACGGTCGGTCATTGAGTAGCCTTTATGACCATCATAGCTCTTTATTAGAGGCGTTACCAGTAACGCCCCACCTTAATGTACCTTAAACCCCTTGTAACGTGGGCTGGCTGGGGTCCTAGCGCACTCTATATAAGCCACCCCCTCCACAGGCACAAGGGTTCGCACCCTTGTAATTCATACACACATAATCCAGTCGACCGCCTCCGGGCTCCGAGACGTAGGGCTATTACTTCTTCTGAGAAGGGCCTGAACTCGTAAACATCCTGTTCTTACAACTACTCCATAGCTAAGATCTTGCCTCTCCATACCTACCCCCCTACATTACTGTCAGAGTTAGAACCACGACACCGGGCATCTCCTCTGCAGGACGACCTGTTAGCACACCTACAAACATTATTCTGTTAGTCGACTTCTTCGCCGAACTTTTTTCAAAGGTTCGCTCAAGCACTTACTAAATATGCCGCGTCGAAGCCGTTGATTCTCCTTCACGGAGTCTGACAGTTGGGCATCAAAATCTTTTAGTTCAACGCCCAGCTTGGTGTTGGCATCTTGAAGATCATTCTTCTCTCGCCTCACCCTTGTCAGCATGCTCTCACCAGCCTTTAACTGGCGTAGGAGTTGTTGCCTTTCCGGATCTAATCCGGTGCCATCTCCAATTTCGTTTGTCCAATTTGCACACACGCCGCACTTCAAAAAATACTTATATATTGAAAGTATATATTACCAACCGGGGTCTCCTTGGGCTCCCCTGTCGCGGCTAGTGCGGCCTCAAGTTGGGCTTTGCACTCTTCTAACTCCTAGGACAGTTGGGTATTCTTTTCCGCAAGACCCTGCATTATTAAATGATCCTTAAATCAGTTCTTTTAACTGCTTCAAGTCTTGGGGGCTACTGATATATATAACCATTAAAATTTCTCCCCCTTATGTCTTCTACATATTGCTCCGTGGCTCTGGCTAGACCATTTTGAGCGGCACGGAGGTACGCATCTCCCGAATTGAAGGCATCCAACGCCTCTAGGGAGAAACAAGCGTCGCGGAGAACTGTCCGGCGACGCCTGTGGTTTAGGGCACTCTCCACCTCCGAATTAGTGGCAGACAACCTGTCCGCATCCTCCGTCGGAGGAGCGTCCGGTGCGCGCCTCGTGTTCGCCTCCGCCTCCGGACCAGGCTTTGGAGCCTGGCTGGTGGAGGCGTGATTGGCAGCCTCTCCGGATATAGTCCGGCGAGGTCTCTTTGTCCTAAAGAGAGCACGAGTGTTAATATGCCCTGAAGGTATAACACCTGGGATAAGAGGGCGCGCCATACCTTTGCACTAACGCCTCGGTCCGGACTGCACCTCTTTTCTGCCCACGGGGCCCTGCAACCCCTTGTTGGCTCGTCGCCGCAGGTTCGGCCTCCCGTCTCAAAAACCTCCCCTGCAAAGCGCGGTTGTAATCAGGAAACTGAAAACATGAGAGGGCGGACCCCTTTTCGGGGTACTGAGACTTCGATCTCAGTTACCTGGGAGGCCGGGATTAGCCCTGGGTAATCGGCCGTAATGGCCACCAAGGCGTTATCCTTGCTCAATTGATGGAACACTCCATCAATCAGCTCCACAGATAAGTCCGGATCCTCTTGGGAGGCCGGGTCGAGGGACCGTCCCGGATCCTCGGGCTGTGGAGGAGGGTTGTTTATTTCTTTAACAGCCTGGCGCAGTTCCTGCGTTGAAATCGTTAGACTGTACACTTAAACGATGGGAATATAAAACGGATGGGCAAGTAAAAGTGTCCACTTACCCAACTTGGAGGATTGTACATAGTAAATCCGCCATGTGGGTTGACGCGGAGAAATTCCTCCTCTTCTCCCTTGTACAAAGCGGACAAGATCTTTGTCAGGGAGGCAGCCGAATCCGGTCCCTTACAACCGTGACGGGTGGCGTCATCCTTCCCGTTGAAGTCCCACATAGGGTGGCCTCTATACTGAAGTGGCTGCACCCCCCCGCATGATGCATGCGGCCATGACTCCTATCATGGTTAGTCCGGAATGAGCTAATAATCTTATCCGGACCATCAGGTAAAGGACGTCCCTGTCACTTTCCCTCTGAGGGCTCCGTGGACGCGAGCTTAGGCGCTTCTTCAGGGGAGCAGTGTCGAACTCAGGAAGGACGATCCGAACAGGGTCCGGCAGCGGGACGTCCTCTATATAAAACCATTCCGAAGGCCAATTCTCGGACGCCTTCTTTGGGGTTCCGGATAGATATCCGGTCCCAGCGATGCGCCACACTTCGGCTCCGCCCACTTGATATATTGACCCCTCCTGAGAACGGGGCACCAGGCAGAACAACCTCTTCCACAGCCCGAAATGAGCCTCAACACCCAAAAACAGCTCGCAGAGGGCTACGAAGCCCGCGATATGCAATACGGAGGCAGGCGTAAGATTGTGTAGCTGGAGGCAATAGAACTACAGGAGCCCCCAGAGGAACGGATGGATTGGAAATCCGAGCCCTCTTATTAAATAAGGGACAAGGCATACCCGCTCTCCTTTGGAGGGATTAGGGGCGCTCTTCGCTTGCTCTCCGCGATTATAGGTGGCAAGACCGGCTCGAACCGGGACCATATAGGCCGGGGGAAGAAATCCCTTGGTCTGGAGCGTCACTAGCTCGCTATGCGGGATGGAGCATCTCTCCCAATCTCCAGGATGAGGGCCGAAAGGGCGAGAGGAGGAGTTGCGACGGCTGGCCATGGTGGAATGGACCTTTGTCGGATGCGCTCTGATGAACACTCGCGGAGGGGAGAAGGTGTGGTTTGGATCTAAATCCACGCCCCCTTAAATAGGCGGCTCATTTACGCGGCTAGGGGTGTGAATGTAAAAACACCCAGACTTTTCATATTCATTTGACATGTGGGAGACGACCATTATTGGGCGTAGAAGCCAAGGAGCGCAACGCTCACAAGAAACCGGACTTTATTCAACAGGTACACGGAATTTGGAGGAGAACCCGCCTTGCAATGCCGACGACAATCTGCGCGTCGGACTCATCGTCATTGAAGCCTGGTTCGGGGGCTACTGAGGGAGTCCCGGATTAGGGGGTGTTCGGTTAGCCGTAATATACCTTCAGCCGAACTCCTGGACTATGAAGATACAAGATTTAAGACTTCATCCCGTGTCCGGAAGGGACTTTCCTTGGCGTAGAAGGCAAGCCTGGCGATACGGATATGTAGATCTCCTACCATTGTAACCGACTCTATGTAACCCTAACCCTCTCCGGTGTCTATATAAACCGGAGGGTTTTAGTCCGTAGGACAGAACAACAATCATACCATAGGCTAGCTTCTAGGGTTTAGCCTCCTTGATCTCGTGGTAGATCTACTCTTGTACTACCCATATCATCAATATTAATCAAGTTGGACGTATGGTTTTACCTCCATCAAGAGGGCCCGAACCTGGGTAAAACATCGTGTCCCTTGTCTCCTGTTACCATCCGCCTAGACGCACAGTTCGGGACCCCCTGCCCGAGATCCGCCAGTTTTGACACCGACACATATGTAAACACTTGTATCAATATTGTCTCGTTAAAAACCTTTTATGAGAAACCATTAGGGAAAAACTCATGAAGGGAAAAAGAGTACAATATATGCAGTATGATGATTGTTAACAGTTTATACTATGGGAGATTACTCCCCCTGAACTTTGCAAATCTGGAGGATGTGCCCGACCAATTCCATTGACATGATCATAACATTACGAATAATCCGTTGGATTTTCCAATATTTTGTTTGCAAATTGTTTCCTCACTTTCTATATTTCACGAGGATAAGTGATTTTCGAGCAATGTGTTTTATGATGTTGCTCTTCATATAAACTGTACATATTCAGTAACACAAGTGGTAGAATCTTAATAAAATCAAGTTATGTGATTCCGATGAATCTCAACCACATGATTTTGAGTGTGGTTAATCATTCTACTAAGCCATGCATATTTTGCAATATTTTTAGATAAAGCAATTATGTTAGAATGATGAGTGGAAATAGTCGTTAAAGTCTATTTAGATGACTTTCATGAGAAAACTATTCCAATGAATTCAGTCATTGATATGACATTGTTGGGATCAAACAAAGAGCCAATATCACTACATCATATCATGATCATATTTTGATTTTCCTGATGGAATTGTCCAAGCTTTATTGTGAGCTTGATATATAAGTTGATATTTCTTATATCGACCATATACCTTTTGTTGGGGTTGCACTCTGAACAAAGATAGCAAATATAGTGTCAGGCCTGACGTAGTTTGCAATTATATGAGTGCTATAGTGTTAGTGAGATGTAGAACTTTAGGTCCTAATATCACTTAATTATCACCCCTAGGTAAGAATGGATTTGTAATCTATCAGGGGTAGTATGACCATATTACATGTCTTTTATTGGCATGATATATCCACATTAAACTTCTCGTATATGTTTTGGATATATGTAGACTGATTTTGGTTGAATTCAAATTTTCCGTCTTGAGATGATTTTGTTTATGTATTGTATAGACATTGATGACGAAATCATCGATATACACTGAGATGATGTAAGGGAATCAAATTTGGGATTCCTTTATTAAACATGTAAATAATCATCTTTAATCGAGTAATCCTTTTGAATAAGGAAATCGTTTAGTCAATAGTACCATATGATTTCTGACAATTTCAAGTCATAGAGTGACTTATGAAGTTTTACACAAAACTTGTTGCAATTTTCTTTTGGATTCGGAAGGATAAGCCCTTTAGGGACTTGAATAGAGATTTCTGAAATGAGTGACTCATATGAGTATGTAGCCACTTCATTCATCAACTGCATGGATATTATTATTATTTTTATTGCCAATGATATTTAGTATCGAAACATAATTCCACTCATACCAATAGGGTATGCTACATCATAATCGATGTCGGGTCTCTGTGTGAACTCTTTTGCTACAAGCCTCGCTTTCTCACCACCTCATTGACTTTGTTTATGAATGAGATGTTCTTAATATTCCATACGGAAGATACTTATGAGGAGTAGGTATTACTGCGGTAAATACCACTCGTTTGCATAGCGAGTGCTATTCTTCATTGCTTGCTTCCTTTTGTGTGAACCAATATGAATGCAAGAGGCACTCTACCATGGATTTTGGTTCAGGGCCCAAAAGGTTTTAGCAATATTAAGAAGAAATATATGTCGACAAATGTAGTCTTTAGTTTATATGATTCTGATGGAATCACTGAAGTTTGTGGATAATATATTTATTCCTTTTTAACTCCTTGTGATTTCCTACAACAAATGGAGTCAAGGTGTTTTGATGTCCCAGCACCAAAACATTTGTGCACATTTATGCCAGGATTTGGGTGATGAGCATCCAGTGAGGTGTCTTTCAACTTGATGTTGAATTACATTTACTGGTTGAGGATTTGATTTCCTCTGTTTCCGCGGAAGCATATGAGAAGTTATATATCGTGTTGTCAGATTTTCTCCCCCTCTTACTCTCATTTGGGGAGAAGAGTGGTTTGTTAGGTACCTCCACTCTTTCTGACACATTACTGCAGGAATATAAAATTTAGTGACACCATGTCATCAGTAAATGTATGTGGCAGATTTGCAATGTGTTGCAAATTTATGATTCTCTAAACTTCTAGTTCAGATTATTTGATTACGTGGATATAAGGACTGAATGTCAATAACATTTTTAATGTTATTTCTCGGCATTCTTTGTGGTACTTATCTCCTCCTAATGCCGGAAAATCCTTATTGATGATGCAATCAGCATACGGGCTATGAATAATTTTGATTGACGGATAAATTGTTATTTCTCACACAGATACCTAATTTTCTGTGAGTGCCCATTGATGTATGCTGGAGTGGTGATATTGGTATGTAACCGAATTATCGCAGATGGGAAATACCTTGTTGATTTCCACGTAGTTACTACACGGGGATAGTAGTATGATATGCAGTTGGTATGATTTAGATCATACTTACGATGTGTAAGGCCGTATGTGTCCAGCAAGAGGCTGGTAAATTTACAATTCTTTAAAAGTGGTCATGTAATTCATTTGACTATCTTTGATAAAAAAATTAGTTAAACCATTCTGGGCATGTACATAGGGTACTGAATGTAATCAGAAAATTATCGTGAAATAAGTTCAATGACATTGTCCATTCAAATGGGTTTATCCTTTGTTCAGGAGAATTTGCTCCTACTTTGATAAGTTAAGCAATTTATTGGGTAAGATCATGGTTGTGTGTGATAAGACACACTTAAAAACATTTTATGAGTGTGTATATGAGTACCATATAGTGTCTAAATTACCCCAGGTAATGGTTCAACATTCCACATATATCTTTTGAATGTGTTCAAGAAAGAATAAGTGGCTCATTTATAATTTTAAAGTGAGAGTTCCTTAAAACAGATTTCCCCTATGGCACATGTGGTGCACATACAATCTGATGATGTGGGGAATATTTTTACAACTTATTAAGTTGTGACCAACCGAATTGTCAACATTTTCTAATCATCCCCAAACCAGGATGGCTAAGGCTATCAAGCCTAATATTTAATTTATTAATACTTAGAAAATCATTGTGTACGCAACAATATTGAGTATGAATTGAAACATACATTCAAATATATCGAATATTGTATCCAATGGATATGATATTGGACATTTTACTACATGTAGTAGTACTACTATGGGCTAATAATATATTGGGATAATTAGGAGATTACCTGAGGTCTCCGATATTTTTGAGTGCAAATGTTTTCATCCTCAATTTTGTGCACTAGATTTTGTTCCTCCTTCTGATGAAGAATCTGAGAGCAATCCTTTACCAGAATTTGGTTGTTATTTGCAAATTTGCAAATTTATCCCATTGAACTTATTAGCCTTTTAATAAATTTGTGGTGTGGTTTGACCATATGTTTGAGGATTTGGTAATCATAGGTACGATATTTGTATAACCACACATTTGACAAACTGGAGATTTGTCTTTGTGATCATTTGAAAATGATTTATTCCCTATTAAGAGGTAATTCTATCTTCGGTTGTCTTTTAGCCTCCACTTTACTTTTGAATTTCACATGGTTCTATTTTGCGACTATGAAGTTGCACAAAATACTAAGTACTAGCAAGAATTTCAAATAATGGAATAGAACCCGTTGGGTGAATCTGATGATTTGAAAAATTCCATGTTTCTTCGTCATGGAAAATGGTAATACCATCATATGAGCATGTAAATGGTATTAAGGGATTTTTCAACCAGATTTACATATGAAAATATTTGATCATGGATCTCAACTTGAAGTTGATTAAATGACAGAATTGTGATCTGTGATAGACTTGAGGTCTTGAAACATGAATGGGTGATCATTCGCGATGTGCTGATGGCAACATGTTTCTCGTAAGTAAAATATTTGAGATGAATAAATATTCATCCATTATGTACTTAGTTTGAGAACTAAGTGAAGTTGGTGACATATAAATTCCATATGTGCATATTTAGCTATCACTAGAATAGCCATGTGTTACATGAAATGATCATGCATTATTTAATTTACTTCTTAGAGTAAAAGACATATATGGATGAAATGATCTTGTTGAGCACAATCCACCAAGGTGATGCTTGGTGAACATGGGGTGTACACCTTCAAGTGCATGCGACAAAATCGTTGCTAATGTTTTGGGCTTCTTTCTTGAGGAAAAAGGTGTGACTTTAGAGTCACGACCAAAACATGGACTTTGTAATTTCAACATTGGTTAGGTACCATGTAAATAATAACCACAATGTGATTTGGATCTTGCAACCGTGTTTGAGACACTCGATCATTGCAATAAATTATTGTATCCATCTTGACGAATGGACGAAACTATAATTAGTAATAGTGACATAGGCTCAACTGCCATGTATTTAACCAATATAATAGAAGGAAATTGCCGTGGTATGCATATATTTGCGCAATTCTCTGCAAGTTATTCAAGCAAAATGAGGCTTGAATAATTGATATTGGTAGATAATACCATTCAACATGTAATGATCATGCATGATTTTACTATGATAGTAAATCATTTTAGTGAACAACAACAATTGCTTCAGAGGAGCAAATTTTGGAATAGCTGATGCTTTACAACAATATGTGTAGACCTCAATTTATAGGATAACACTTTGAAGATAATCACCAATATGGTGTAGATCTCGCAGTAATAGAAAACATAGTGTGACTTTTGCCAGTAGATGTTACAAATCCTATTACCTCATGTTATGCTAAATGTATGAAATCACTTTGAAGGTAGTCATATGTCAGAGTGACATGATGTAGACCTTGCAGTAATAGTGGATAGTCTGCAAAAATTGCAGTAGATGCCAGTATTACCTTATGATATCTTGAGGTAGTCACATATAATATTAATATTTGAAAGAGCACTTCGAAGGTAGTCATCTTATCAAATGACAAGACGTAGACCTCACAATAATTGTGGATAATCTGCAAATAGTGCAGTAGATGCCACCATTACCTTGTGATTCATAAATAAAATTTAGGCATGTCATAAGAAGTATGACAATTTATAATTCTTATTTGGATTTCATAAAGATTTGCAAAATAAAATAAATAATGATTTATATTGCAAATTCATAATTGTTGTCACAAAAATGCATGTCATAGGGAATATTTGCGGTAAAGACAAAGATATGTCTTAAGTAGAAGTTGATAGATGATATAACTTGATTGGCATATATATTCCCAAGGCTGCTTTGCATACCGAAACAAGCCTGAGGGCTTGAGTGAGAAATATAGGTCCTCTTTGTTAGTAGATAAAATAGAAGGAGCAAAATGCAAATATGCCGATTGGATAAGGTTTCCCAATCTCATCTCTTGTGCGTGCGTGGTGGGCTGCTTAGGGACAACGCTCGCCGGCGTCTTGCCGCGTTCTGCTGCCACCGCTGCTGTGAGACTGAAGTCATTCAGGAGGACGCCGATGCACCGCGTGTCGACTATGCGCCCTTGCCTGTAGGGGACGCGTGCAACTACGGGGTGGATGTGCGCGGTGGCCGGGCTGCGCGCCGGCTATGCGCCGAGTGGTGGAAGACGCCGTCATCGCCAAATGCGTAGGTACGCACGGCGGGGTGATACGTCTCCAATGTATCTATAATTTTTGATTGCTCCATGCTATATTATCTACTGTTTTGGGCAACATTGGGCTTTATTTTCCACTTTTATATTACTTTTGGGACTAACCTATTAACCGGAGGCCCAACCCAGATTTGTTGTTTTTTGCCTATTTCAGTGTTTCGAAGAAAAGAATATCAAACGGAGTCGAAACGAACGAAATCAACTAGAGAAGTTATTTTTGGAAGGAAAGCTACCGGATGGACTTGGACCCCACGTCAGGAGCTAAGGGAGGTGCTCACGAGGGTGGGGGCGCCCCCCTAGGGCGCGCCCCCAGCCTCGTGGGGCCCTCGAAGCAACACTGACGTACTTCCTGCACCCATATATACCTATGTACCCTAAAACTTTCAGAACAGACGATAGATCGGGAGTTCCACCGCCGCAAGCCTCTGTAGCCACCAAAAACCAATCGGGACCCTGTTTCGGCACCCTGCCGGAGGGGGGGAACCCTAACCGGTGGCCATCTTCATCATCCCGGCGCGCTCCATGACGAGGAGGGAGTAGTTCACCCTCGTGGCTGAGGGTATGTACCAGTAGCTATGTGTTTGATCTCTCTCTCTCTCTCGTGTTCTTGATTTGGCATGATCTAGATGTATCGCGAGCTTTGCTATTATAGTTGGATCTTATGTTTCTTCCCCCCCCCCCCTCCACTCTCTTGTAATGGATTGAGTTTTCCCCTTGAAGTAATCTTATCGGATTGAGTCTTTAATGACTTGAGAACACTTGATGTATGTCTTGCCGTGCGTATCTGTGGTGACAATGAGATATCACGTGATTCACTTGATGTATGTCTTGATGATCAACTTGCGGGTTCCGCCCATGAACCTATGCATAGGGGTTGGCACACGTTTTCGTCTTGATTCTCCGATAGTAACTTTTGGGCACTCTTTGAAGTACTTTGTGTTGGATTGAATAGATGAATCTGAGATTGTGTGATGCATATCGTATAATCATACCCACGGATACTTGAGGTGACATTGGAGTATCTAGGTGACATTAGGTTTTTGGTTGATTTGTGTCTTAAGGTGTTATTCTAGTATGAACTCTAGGGCTGTTTGTGACACTTAAAGGAATAGCCCAACGGATTGATTGGAAAGAATAACTTTGAGGTGGTTTCGTACCCTACCATAATCTCTTCGTTTGTTCTCCGCTATTAGTGACTTTGGAGTGACTCTTTGTTGCATGTTGAGGGATAGTTATATGATCCAATTATGTTATTCCTGTTGAGAGAACTTGCACTAGTGAAAGTATGAACCCTAAGCCTTGTTTCCTAGCATTGCAATACCGTTCACGCTCACTTTTATCATTAGTTACCTTGCTGTTTTTATATTTTCAGATTACAAAAACCTATATCTACCATCCATATTGCACTTGTATCACCATCACTTCGCCGAACTAGTGCACCTATACAATTTACCATTGTATTGGGTGTGTTTGGGACACAAGAGACTCTTTGTTATTTGGTTGCAGGGTTGCTTGAGAGAGACCATCTTCATCCTACGCCTCCCACGGATTGATAAACCTTAGGTCATCCACTTGAGGGAAATTTGCTACTGTCCTACAAACCTCTGCACTTGGAGGCCCAATAACGTCTACAAGATTAAGGTTGTGTAGTACACATCAACCTCTTTTCTAGCGCCGTTGTCGGGGAGGTGAGTGCTTGAAGGTATATCTTTAGATCTTGCAATCGAATTTTTTTGTTCCTTGTTTTATCACTAGTTTAGTTTATAAAAGAAAACTACCAAAAAATGGAATTGAGTTTACCTCATACGCTTCATCTTTTTAATATCTTTCGTGAGTATGATGGAAATTAAAAGTGTGCCAAAGTGTTAAAAGAAGAATGCACTAAAATGTTTGGCACTAAATCTTTGAATGATGATCATGATTGCAATGTTGTTAGTATGAACTCCTTGAATATCCATAGTACTAATGATGATTGCTCTAGTTATGATGAAAATGTCTCATATAAGCATGTCAATTTTTGTGGAGTAGATTGGGTTTGCAAGTACACACCAAATAGGGAAGATAGATATTGCAAAAGGCATAAGTACTTAGAAACTAAATTGTTGCAAGAAAGTCTTGATGATTGCGCTGAAAGATTCAATATTTTTCGCGCCCCTTGTGAACTTTGCAATGAACATGGTCATTTAAAGCTCCAATGCTATTTGTTTCATGATCAAGTCGTGTCCAAACATTGTGATAATTTGATTACCCTTGAGCATCATAAAGAGCTCAGCCTTCTTTTGGGTTATGAAGAAATGAAACGTATAACTGAGGGTATTCCAAAATTTAATCTTGATAGATTTCTTGATTTTGATCTAGAGAATATTTATATGTATTGTGCGGTGAATTGTATTGAAAATCTTTATATTGCCAACTACATAAAGAAAAGAAAAGAAATAGAAGATGAAGAGAATGCTAACGAAAGGGAAGAGACTTCCCAATATCCTCCTATTATTTCTTATGATGAATCAGGTAACGAGGAGGAGCCTTCTATTCAACCAATCTCATTAATAAGGAGCTCCAAAAAGAGGATTGAACCCACACATGAGGTGAAGAAGAAGAAGAAAAGAAAAAGGAAGAGAGGTAAAAAGATATCTCTCCCAAATAATGTTGCTCCTATTATTGTTGTGCCTCATGAAAATGAATCAAAAATAATTGTGGAAGATGATGCACTTTATGATGATCTCGTTATGCCTATTACTTGTTGTGATGATTATGATTGGGAAGATAGTGATACTTCTTATGATCTTGAAAATCTTTTGGCGCTTGCTTGGAAGAATATGATAATTGCTATACTATTGGTGCTATCCATACTATTAATGATGAGAGTGATTATGCCTATGATATAAAAAGGCCCAAGCTTGGGGATGCTATGTTTGATAAAGATGATGTTTTTGAGAATATATTTGCTGCAATTAATGTTTGTCCCAAGCTTGGGATGCTATGTTTAATGAAGATGATATTTTTAATCTCCCAAGTTTTGATATGCAAATTTATAATGATGATAGCATGCCTTCTACCTATGATGATTATATTGATGAAAGTGGGTTTGGAAGAGTGTCAACTTTAGGAAGTAATGATCCCACTATTTTGGAGGATGTTGAATCTTATAATATTTATGAAAGTGGATTTGGAGAGGTCATGACTTTATTTAGTGATGTATCCACTATTTCGGAAGAGGTTTCAATCGATTATGATGAGAACAAAATTGCTACTTATGATGATTATTGTGATAAAACTTATGCTATAAAGAGTAGTGATGATTATATTTATAAAACTTGTCATGATTATGAGTACCCTTTCTCTGAACATTACTCTTTTAATGTGGAAACAATTTATATTATTCAAGTCTCTTATGATACTCCCACTATTCCAGATGAGAAGAATTTTGCTTATGTGGAGAGTAATAAAATTTCTATGCTAGTAGATCATGAAAAGAATGATTTAGGTTCTGGTTATATTGTTGAATTCATTCATGATGCTACTGAAAATTATTATGAGGGAGGAATATATGCTTGTAGGAATTGCAATAGTATCAAGTTTCCTCTCTATGTGTTGAAAATCTTGAAGTTATGCTTGTTTTACCTTCCTATGCAAGTTGATTCTTGTTCCCATAAGTTGTTTGCTCACAAAATCCCTATGCATAGGAAGTGGGTTAGACTTAAATGTGCTAGTCATATTCTTCATGATGATTTCTTTATGTTTCAATTTCTATCTTTTATGTGAGCATCATTGAAATCATAATGCCTAGCTAGGGGCGTTAAACGATAGCGTTTATTCGGAGGCAACCCAATTTTATTTTAGTTTCTTGCTTTTTGGTTCTGTTTAGGAATAAATAACCCATCTAGCTTCTGTTAAGATGTGGTTTTATGTTTTAATTACTGTTTGTGTCAAGTAGAACCTTTGGGAAGACTTGGGTGAAGTCTTTATGATCATGCTGTAAAAAACAGAAACTTTAGCGCTCACGAGATTAGCTTAAAATTTTTACTGGAAAGTGTTATTTAGTTGATTCTTTTTGCAGATGATTACTAGACAAATTCCTCAGGTCCACCAATTTATTTTAGAATTTTTGTAGTTCCAGAAGTTTGCGTTAGTTACAGATTAGTACAGACTGTTCTGTTTTTGACAGATTCTGTTTTCATTGTGTTGCTTGCTTATTTTGATGAATCTATGGCTAGTAAAATAGTTTATAAACCATAGAGAAGTTGGAATACAGTAGGTTTAACACCAATATAAATAAATAATGAGTTTATTACAGTACCATGAAGTGGTGTTTTGTTTTCTTTCGCTAACGGAGCTTACGAGTTTTCTGTTAAGTTTTGTGTTGTGAAGTTTTCAAGTTTTGGGTAAAGATTCGATGGACTATGGAATAAGGAGTGGCAAGAGCGTAAGCTTGGGGATTCCCAAGGCACCCGAAGGTAATATTCAAGGATAACCAAACGTCTAAGCTTGGGGATGCCCCGGAAGGCATCCCCTCTTTCGTCTTCGTTCATCGGTAACTTTACTTGGAGCTATATTTTTATTCGCTACATGATATGTGTTTTGCTTGGAGCGTCATTTTATTTCCTTTAGCTTTGCTTGCTGTTTGAATAAAGTATCAAGATCTGAAATTCTTAAATGTTAGAGAGTCTTCACATAGTTGCATAATTATTCGACTACTCATTGACCTTCACTTATATCTTTCGGAGTAGTTTGTCGTTTGCTCTAGTGCTTCGCTTATATCTTTTAGAGCATGGTGGTAGTTTATTTTGAATAAATAGATGAACTCTCATGCTTCGCTTATATTATTTTGAGAGTCTTAAATAGCATGGTAATTTTCTTAAATAATCCTAATATGCTAAGCATAAAAGATTTGTAAGAATTCTTAGGAGTGTGTTGAATACTAAGAGAAGTTTGACGCTTGATAATTGTTTTGAGATATGAAGGTAATAATATCAAAGTCGTGTTGGTTGAGTTATTGTGAACTTGAGAAATGCTTGTGTTGAAGTTTGCAAGTCCCGTAGCATGCATGTATGGTAAACGTTATGTAACAAATTTGAAACATGAGGTGTTATTTGATTGTCCTCCTTATGAGTGGCGGTCGGGGACGAACGATGGTCTTTTCCTACCAATCTATCCCCCTAGGAGCATGCGCGTAATGCTTTGGTTTTTGATGGGTTGTAGATTTTTGCAATAAGTATATGAGTTCTTTATGACTAATGTTGAGTCCATGGATTATACGCACTCTCACCATCCCATCATTGCTAGCCTCTTCGATACCGTGCATTGCCCTTTCTCACATTGAGAGTTGGTGCAAACTTCACCGGTGCATCCAAACCCCGTGATATGATACGCTCTTTCACACATAAACCTCCTTATATCTTCCTCAAAATAGCCACCATACCTACCTATTATGGCATTTCCATAGCCATTCCGAGATATATTGCCATGCAACTTTCCACCATACCGTTATTCATGACACATTCATCATTGTCATATTACTTAGCATGATCATGTAGTTGACATAGTATTTGTGGCAAAGCCACCGTTCATAATTCTTTCATACATGTCACTCTTGATTCATTGCATATCCAGGTACACCACCGGAGGCATTCATATAGAGTCATACTTTGTTCTAGTATCGAGTTGTAATCATTGAGTTGTAAATAAATAGAAGTGTGATGATCATCATTCAATAGAGCATTGTCCCAAAAAAAAGAGAAAGGCCAAAGAAAAAAAAGAAGGCCAAAATAAAATAAATAAATAAATAAATAAAAAGGGGCAATGCTACTATCCTTTTACCACATTTGTGCTTCAAAGTAGCAGCATAATCTTCATGATAGAGAGTCTCTTGTTTTGTCACTTTCATATACTAGTGGGAATTTTTCATTATAGAACTTGGCTTGTATATTCCAATGATGGGCCTCCTCAAGTGCCCTAGGTCTTCGTGAGCAAGCAAGTTGGATGCACACCCACTTAGTTTGTTTTGTTGAGCTTTCATACATTTATAGCTCTAGTGCATCCGTTGCATGTCATTCCCTACTCCTCGCATTTACATCAATCGATGGGCATCTCCATAGCCCATTGATTAGCCTCGTTGATGTGAGACTTTCTCCTTTTTTGTCTTCTCCACATAACCCCCATCATCATATTCTATTCCACCCATAATGCTATATCCATGGCTCGCGCTCATGTATTGCGTGAAGGTTTATAAGTTTGAGATTACTAAAGTATGAAAAAATTGCTTGGCTTGTCATCGGGGTTGTACATGATGAGAGCATTCTTGTGTAACGAAAATGGAGCATGACTAAACTATATGATTTTGTAGGGATGAACTTTCTTTGGCCATGTTATTTTGAGAAGACATAATTGCTCACTATGCTTGAAGTATTATTATTTTTATGTCAATATGAAGTTTTGTCTTGAATCTTTCGGATCTGAATATTCGTACCACAATTAAGAAGAATTACAATGAAATTATGCCAACTAGCATTCCACATCAAAAATTATCTTTTTTATTATTTACCTACTCGAGGACGAGCAGGAATTGAAACGGAACGAAATCAACTGGAGAAGTTATTTTTGGAAGGAAAGCTACCGGATGGATTTGGACCCCACGTCAGGAGCTAAGGGAGGTGCTCACGAGGGTGGGGGCGCCCCCCCTAGGGCGCACCCCCTGCCTCGTGGGGCCCCCGAAGCTCCACCGACGTACTTCCTGCACCCATATATACCTACGTACCCTAAAACTTCCAGAACAGAGGATAGATCGGGAGTTCCACCGCCGCAAGCCTCTGTAGCCACCAAAAACCAATCGGGGCCCTATTCCGGCACCCTGCCGGAGGGGGGGGAACCCTCACCGGTGGCCATCTTCATCATCCCGGCGCGCTCCATGACGAGGAGGGAGTAGTTCACCCTCGGGGCTGAGGGTATGTACCAGTAGCTATGTGTTTGATCTCTCTCTCTCTCTCTCTCTCTCTCTCTCTCTCTCTCTCTCTCTCTCTCTCTCTCTCTCTCTCTCTTGTTCTTGATTTGGCACGATCTTGATGTATCGCGAGCTTTGCTATTATAGTTGGATCTTATGTTTCTTCTCCCCCTCCACTCTCTTGTAATGGATTGAGTTTTCCCCTTGAAGTAATCTTATCGGATTGAGTCTTTAATGACTTGAGAACACTTGATGTATGTCTTGCCGTGCGTATCTGTGGTGACAATGGGGTATCACGTGATTCACTTGATGTATGTCTTGGTGATCAACTTGCGGCTTCCGCCCATGAACCTACGCATAGGGGTTGGCACATGTTTTCGTCTTGATTCTCCGGTAGTAACTTTTGGGCACTCTTTGAAGTACTTTGTGTTGGATTGAATAGATGAATCTGAGATTGTGTGATGCATATCGTATAATCATACCCACGGATACTTGAGGTGACATTGGAGTATCTAGGTGACATTAGGGTTTTGGTTGATTTGTGTCTTAAGGTGTTATTCTAGTACGAACTCTAGGGCTGTTTGTGACACTTATAGGAATAGCCCAACGGATTGATTGGAAAGAATAACTTTGAGGTGGTTTCGTACCCTACCATAATCTCTTCGTTTGTTCTCCGCTATTAGTGACTTTGGAGTGACTCTTTGTTACATGTTGAGGGATAGTTATATGATCCAATTATGTTATTATTGTTGAGAGAACTTGCACTAGTGAAAGTATGAACCCTAGGCCTTGTTTCCTAGCATTGCAATACCGTTCACGCTCACTTTTATCATTAGTTACCTTGCTGTTTTTATATTTTCAGATTACAAAAACCTATATCTACCATCCATATTGCACTTGTATCATCATCTCTTCGCCGAACTAGTGCACCTATACAATTTATCATTGTATTGGGTGTGTTGGGGACATAAGAGACTCTTTGTTATTTGGTTGCAAGGTTGCTTGAGAGAGACCATCTTCATCCTACGCCTCCTACAGATTGATAAACCTTAGGTCATCCACTTGAGGGAAATTTGCTACTGTCCTACAAACCTCTGCACTTGGAGGCCCAACAACGTCTACAAAAAGAAGGTTGTGTAGTAGACATCACGGGGCTTCTTCCCTTATTTCCTCTGGATGTTTTGTTGATGGTAGTTGCGATGGACGACGAGATTGTCATAGTGGACGATGGAGAAGGGGGAAAATGTGAACAACAAGTTTGTTCCTCATCTTCTGATCTTGTTCTTGATGTTGATTCTTCTTCTTGATTGAGGATTTCTTCCTCTTTCTGTTAGAGTAGCGATCAATCCATCTCACTACGAGCATACGCCAGGTGAAACGATTTACAAAACAGAACCGTTGTTAGATCTGTGATTGATTGCAAGAAGACAAAAACAAATTGAAGAATCTCCTAATCCAGTTTTCCTCTTTTGCAGAAGCATGTCCATTGATTCCTGCCATGGAAGGATTGTGGTTGATCGAATCGGCAGCGATTGAAATTCTATTCTCCTATTGTGAAGCCGTGCGCGCTGGATGGAGTCGTCATCGCAAGTACAAGGGCAGACGTTGGCGCCGCCGTGATTAATGTCACCATCCGCGCAAGACTCGATGCTGCAGTCCGCCGCCCGAGATAACGACGGCAGTGCTGGGAATCGCGTGAGGCGTCGAGGAGGTCTGGCCTAATCGCTCTGTTAGGGCAAGGTGATGATAACGTGTAGAAATAAAACGAGAGAGGGAGAGCAAATGATGAAAAGGATATTCTCATTGATTTAAGATTGGGTGTATATTACCCGCAAAAAAAAGATTGGGTATATATACCCCAGTACAAGGCGGTTTACAAAGAGCGGTTACCAGGAACCGACATAGCAGTGATTATTAACTAATAATTAATCTAATTAATTATTTCCTAACACGTCAATCGCCTTCTACATGTGCCACGCGTCTTGTGGGACCGCAGGCCACGTCTGGAAACCTCCTCCCGTTATCTTTACACACGCTGATCTTCTCTCCTTTAATTTCCCGAGTCCTCCACGGCTCTCTCTATCTCTTTTTCTTTGTCTCAAGTACCCAGCCATGGCGATGTGCTGATGGACGGACAACCAGCACTGCAGGATTGAGGGCTACAGCTGAGTGATGCAGCGGGGGCAAGGCCGTCCGGGTGCTGCGGCGGCTGCGGAACAATCAGCTAGGCAAGCTGGTTGCCTTCTGCTACTTGTTGCTACTCGGGACGACGGCTTTCTGCCACCGTGACGGCAAGCACCACATGAGTCAACTACAACGGACATGCGGCAGCCTAAAACACCATGACGGCTCACTGCATCAAGGCGAAGGTTCGCAAGCGGCGCCTAATAGCTTACTTTTTTTTACAACATCCTCCCTGTTTTTTTTTCTTGCAACAACATTCATGTTTCAAAACTTTCTTCTGTAACATCACCTACATTGCATGAAGAAAAAGAATCTGCAACATCACCTCTGTTGCAAAAAAAAATCTATAATAATATCTCTGTTGCAAAAGTTACATCATGTTTTTGTACACAAAAATATACGCGAGGGAGATAATGTTGCATTTTTTTGCAACAAGGGTCTTCTTCCAAAAAATGAGAGAAAAAAGGGTTTTGCAACATGTGACTTATTGCAGTAAATTAGACAAGAAGAATTTTGTAAAAGTGGTCTTGTTACAGAAAATTAGAGAAGAGAAGGTTTTCCCAACAAGGATCTTATTGCATAAATAAAGAAGAGGAACATACAGACAGCTCACCCATCAAATCGGACGGCTCGCGAGGCAGCGGATCTTTTAAAAAGATCCGTCGGCGGACGCGTAGCACGCCCCTGCTTTTTGAAATATTTGTTACACAGTTATAAAAAATTCAGCATGCAGTTGTAAAAAAAGGTTCATGTACATAAAACAAATAAATACATAGAAAAACCCCAGAAAGAAAATAGATAGCCATTTTATAGAAAAGTGAGAAAATACAAACTGCGGTAACCGTTGAAAAAAGAAGAGGACTATGCTAACGACCAGTCGACTGGTCGTTAGCGACAGATCCGCACGAGTGATCGCTATGTTCCCACGCTAGCTTTTCACTGATTTTTTTTCCTTCTCTCAAAAACCGTGGTAAATCTCTAGCGGTTTTTTCTGATTTTTCACCGCATAATATGAAAATAAAATAAAAGTGCTTGAAAGAGGATTCGAACCTAGGTCTATGGAATACCTATTGAGCCTAATAACCAACTAAGCCACATTTTATTGTTGTCTATTGTAGATAAACAATGTTATTTGTACCTTTCTTATTTCTGCCATATTAGAAAAAAAATAAAGTTTGGCTTGGTAACTTTGGCATGACCAGCGTGATAACTATGGTATGAGCAACATGATAACTACCATGATAAGGCTGATAACTACAGTACGAGAAGGTTAAGGCATGATGAAGTATGATAATTTAACACATAAATTACCGATGAAAATGTTTAAAATCCTTTTTTCCCTTGGATGAAAGATACCATGGTGCTTAAAATGTAAGATATTAGTTATCAAATCTGTGATGTACACATTATCATGCTTTTTACATAGAAATTATCGGCTGTATATTTTTCAACAAAAAAATTCAGGTCAAAAAATTATAATGGCGTTTGTATGTGAGTTATCAGCTTAGTATGTGTCTATTAACAAGCTATTTACATATAAATTACCGGGGTTCCCCCCCCCCCCACCCCTCGCTACAGTCGCCACATTTACCAGGGTCGGGTACATAAATTATCAAGTCTGCGATGTGTGAGTTATCATGTTATTTGCATAAGAGTTATCGTGGTATGATTCGACAACTCCTCCCACCCTATCCCCGTCGATAAAGTTATCAGGATTGGGTACATAATTTATTATTTCTACGATGTGTAACTTATCATGTTATTTGCATAGAAGTTGCCATGGTATGTTTCAATGACTTTCCCCCAACCCCAACCCCACCGACAAAGTTACCAGGACCGGGTACATAATTTAATATCTATGATATGTGAGTTATCATATTATTTGCATAGAAGTTATCGTGGTATGTTTGTTTCAACGACTCCCCCACTCCGGCCCCTCCGACAAAGTTACCAGGACTGGTACATAATTTATCATGTTTACGATGTGTGAGTTATCATGTTATTTGCATAGAAGTTACCGTCGTACGTTTCAACGACACCCCCACCCCGACCCCTCTGACAAAGTTATCAGGTCTACCATGTATGAGTTATCATATTATCTGCACAGAAGTTACCGTGGCATGTTTCAGCGACTTGCCCCACCCTATCCTCGCCGGCCAAGTTATCAGGACCGGGGTACATAAGTTATCAGGTCCGCCGTGTTTGAGTTATCATGTTATTTGCACAGAAGTGACCATGGCATGTTTCAGTGACTTGCCCCACCCCCACCCTCGCTGACCAAGTTATCAAGACCGGGGTACTTAAGTTATCAGGTCCGCCATGTTTGAGTTATCATGTTATTTGCACAGAAGTTACAGTGGTATGTTTCAACAACTCCCCCATCCCCATCCTCGCCGACAAAGTTTTTAGGACCGGGATACATAAGTGATCAGGCCTATGAATTTTGAGTTACCATGTTATTTACACGAAAGTTAATGGGGGATATTTCATCACCCCCCCCCCCCCCGGTCGGTAAAGTTAGCAGGAACGGGGTACCTAAGCGCAAAAAAAATCAAACACTAAATTAACTCGTTTTTATGCATACGTAGTAGAGGAGACATGTTAAATAGCCCATTTACTTTCTTTTGTTCAAGAAAGGGATCGTAGGTTAGGTGGTAGGCTAGTTGAGTTGGCTCACTAGTGGTGCAAGGATCGAATCCTCTCTTGTTCGCACCATTTTTGCGTGAAAAAATCTCGAACGAAAAAAGATCTGGAGAAGGAAAAATGGATCGGGAGGAGAGCAACAAAATCGGATCTGCCGAACAAAAGGACCTAGAGAGGGAAAAAATGATAAATTATGTTCGCCAGATCTGCACTATAGATGGAGGGCTGCACTATAGCAGTGGCCTACTCGCGGTAATTAAATATCTACAAAATTAGCCCACCCCAAACATAAACATGCAGCTGGCTGAGATGGTCACCGGGTATAGTCAAAAGTCTGGAGGTGCGGGGTTTGATTCCTATTGCTGCACTTTTTTGAAAAAAAATGAGCCAACAGAAAAAAAAATGAGCCAACAATCGAGGATGACGGAAGTGTGCGTGCCTATCGCTAACCACCAGTCGGCAGGTACTTAGCTTTCTCGAAAAGAAGAAGTACAAACCTATAGAAGGCGGTGCGATTCCGCTGCTATGTTCCGCCAACGCGCAGGTTGTAGGCCGGCCCATTTACTTGTTTCTTCGGTTTTGTCCATTTTTCTATTTTGGATGAGTTTTTAGCCATCGAGTTGTCGCCGGCAGAGTCCGGCCTAGCTAGAGTGGTTCTGGAATTATTTAATATTAAAATAAGAATTCGACACGGGTTCGCATACAAAATATTCATCATGTATTTTAAAAAACAGAATGACTAATTCACATCTAGATGTTTTTTAGTGATCTCACATCTAAGTATTCAACCGTTGGATCTCTGTGTCTTTAATTTTCGTGCACGAGTGATCCGCTCGAGTCGTGATCGTGGGTGTCGCGTTGTTACGTCGGGACAGAGGGCTACAGCAGGGCGGGCTGGTTCCTGTTATTTTTTTTGTTGGGCCCGCCTTTTTTTGTTTTGAGCCCCAACTGTTGGGCTTTGTTTGCTTCGAGCCCCAACTGGTAGCCTCGCCGACGTCGTCACAGGCCCAGTCTTGTGTATACGGAAGTGTAGGAAATTTGCACAATGGCCAATGGTTGTGAGTTTTTTTTGGTTTTTTTTTCTATATTCCCGTCGCTCATGTTCATGTCATTTTTCAGAAGAAGTTGTCTAGATATATTTCACCATTTCCATTTTTTCTTATAATCATGTGTACCTTTTTTGCCCATGGCATCTACTTTTTTTGTTGTTAGCCGATTTTTTTCCTTTACCTTTTTGTTTGATGCACTTTTTCCACATCAAATTTCTATTGTCTATGCAAGTGTAAACCCCTCGACTCCGGAATTTGGGCTTTTTTTTTGTAGTTTGTAGTCACCTCATTTGCAAGTAGTCATCTAGCAATCGAATTCTTTGTAGTTTCAGTTGCCCAGTTTTGCAAACCAACCATCAACTCGCAACTAGGGGTGTGTATGTTTATGGACAACCCGCAACTGCAAGCCAACCATCTTCTCACAACTAAGGGTGTTTGTGTTTGTCCTGGTCCCTGGTTGTCAATGTGTTTTTGTCGCGGGTCCTTAGTTGCATGTCCTCCTTAGTTGCATGTCCACCATCGACTCACAACTAAGGGGAGTATGTGTGTCTGTCGAGGGTCCACAGTTGCAAGCCGACAATCGACTCGCAACTAAGGGGTGTTTGTGTTGGTCGAGGGTCCCCAGTTGCATGTCAAGCATCAACTCGCAAGTAGGGGCGTGTGTGTTCTGTTGAGGACCCCCAGTTGCAAGTTGCCCATCGACTCGCAACTAGGTGTGTGTGTGTGTGTGTGTGTGTGTGTGTGTGTGTGTGTGTGTGTGTGTGTGTGTGTTTACTCGTGGCCCCCAGTTGCAAGTTGACCATCAACTCGCAACTAGGGGGATGTGTGTGTGTGCGTGTGTCGAGGACCCCCGGTTTCAAGTTGACCATCAACTCACAACTAGGATGTGTGTGTGTGTGTTTATTCGTGACCCCCAGTTGCCAGTTGTCCATCAACTCGCAACTAGGTGTGTGTGTGTGTGTGTGTGTGTGTGTTTGCAGAGGGTCACTAGTTGCATGTCGATAACCGACTCACAACTAGGAATGTGTGTGTCTTTTTGTCAAGGGTCCCCAGTTGCATGTCGACCATCAACTCGCAACTAGGAGATGTGTGTTTGTTGAGAACCCCCAGTTGCATGTCGACCATCAACTCACATCTAGGGTGTGTGTGTGTCTTTTTGATAAGGGGTCCCCAGTTGCATGTCAAGCATCTACTCGCAACTAGGGGCGTGTGTGTGTGTGCGCGTTTATATTCGTGGCCCCCAGTTGCATGTTGACCATCAACTCGCAACTATGGGGATGTGTGTGTGCGTGTGTCTCAAGGGTCCCCAACTGCATTGTCGATAACCAACTCGCAACTAGGGGGTGCGTGCGTGTGTGTGTGTGTTTTATTGTGGCCCCCAGTTGCAACCCGCTCATCGACTCACAACTAAGGATGTGTGTGTGTGTGTGTGTGCTTGTAGAGGGTCACTAGTTGCATATCGATAACCGACTCACAACTTGGGTGTGTGTGTGTGTGTGTGTCTTTTTGTCAAGGGTCCCCAGTTGCATATCGACCATCAACTCGCAACTACGAGGTGTGTGTTTCTTGAGAACCCCCAGTTGCAAGTTGACCATCAACTCGCAACTAGTGTGTGTGTGTGTGTGTGTGTGTGTGTGTGTGTGTGTGTGTGTGTGTCATTTTGACAAGGGGTTCCCAGTTGCATGTCAAGCATCGACTCGCAACTAGGGGCGTGTGTGTTTTGTTGAGGACCCCCAATTGCAAGTTTCCCATTGACTCGCAACTAGGTGTGTGTGTGTGTGTGCGTGTGTGTGTGTGTGTGTGTGTGTTTATTCGTGGCCCCCAGTTGCAAGTTGGCCATCAACTCGCAACTAAGGGGACGTGTGTCTGCGTGTGTCGAGGACCCCCAGTTGCCAGTTGACCATCAACTCGCAACTAGGGTGTGTGTGTGTGTGTGTGTGTGTGTGCTTATTCATGACCCCCAGTTGCTAGTTGTCCATTAACTCGCAACTGTGTGTGTGTGTGTGTGTGTGTAGAGGGTCACTAGTTGCATGTCGATAACCGACTCACAACTAGGGGTGTGTGTGTCTTTTTGTCAAGGGTCCCCATTTGCATGTTGACCATCAACTCGCAACTAGGGGTATGTGTGTGTGTGTCAAGGGTCCCCAACTGCATGTTGATAACCAACTCACAACTAGGGGGTGCGGGGGTGTGTGTTTTGTTGTGGACCCCAGTTGCAACCCGCTCATCGACTCGCAACTAAGGATGTGTGTATGTGTGTGTGTGTGTGTGTGTGTGTGTGTGTTTATAGAGGGTCACTAGTTGCATGTCGAAGACCGACTCACAACTAGGGATGTGTGTGTGTCTTTTTGTCAAGGGTCCCCAGTTGCATGTCGACCATCAACTCGCAACTAGGAGATGTGTGTTTGTTGAGAACCCCCAGTTACAAGTTGACCATCAACTCGCAACTAGGGTGTGTTTGTGTGTGTGTCTTTTTGACAAGGGGTCCCAATTGCATGTCAAACATTGACTCGCAATTAGGGGCGTGTGTCTTTTGTTGAGGACCCCTAGTTGCAAGTTGACCATCAACTCGCAACTAGTGTGTGTGTGTGTGTGTGTGTGTGTGTGTGTGTGTGTCGAGGGTCCCCAATTTGCATGTCGATAACCGACTTGCAACTAGAGGTGTGTGTGTGTGTGTGTGTGTGTGCGTGTCTTTTTGACAAGGGGTCCCCAATTGCATGTCAAGCATCGAATCGCAACTAGGGGCGTGTGTGTTTTGTTGAGGACCCAGAGTTGCAAGTTGACCATCGAGTCACAACTAGGTGTGTGTGTGTGTGTGTGTGTTTATTCGTGGCCCCCAGTTGCAAGTTGACCTTCAGCTCACAACTAGGGGGTGTGTGTGTGCGTGTGTTGAGGACCCCTAGTTGCAAGTTGACCATCAACTCGCAACTAGGGTGTGTGTATGTGTATCTGTGTGTCTCTTTTTGTCAAGGGGTCCCCAGTTGTATGTCAAGCATCGACTCGCAACTAGGGGGTGTGTTTTGTTGAGGACACCCAGTTGCAAGTTGCCCATCGACTCGCAACTAGGATGTGTGTGTGTGTGTGTGTGTGTGTGTGTGTGTGTGTGTTTAAGGACCCCTAGTTGGAAGTTGCCCATCGACTCGCAACTGTGGTGTGTGAGTGTGTGTGTTTATTCGTGGCCTTCGATTGCAAGTTGACCATCAACTCACAACTAGGGTGTGTGTGTGTGTGTGTGTCTCAAGGGTCCCCAACTGCATGTCGATAACCAACTCACAACTAGGGGGCGCACGTGTGTGTGTGTTTTGTTATGGCCCCTAGTTGCAACCCGTTCATCAACTCGCAACTAAGGATGTGTGTGTGTGTGTTTTGTACAGGGTCACTAGTTGCATGTCGATAACCAACTCACTACTAGGGGTGCGTGTGTGTCTTTTTGTCAAGGGTCCCCAGTTGCATGTCGACCATCAACTCGCAACTAGGTGGTGTGTTTGTTTGTTGAGAACACCCAGTTGCAAGTTGACCATCAACTCGCAACTAGGGGGTGTGTGTGTGTGTCTTTTTGTCAAGGGGTCCCTAGTTGCATGTCAAGCATCAACTCGCAACTAGGGGGTGTGTGTTTGTTGAGAACCCCCAGTTGCAAGTTGACCATCGACTCACAACTAGGATGTGTGTGTGCCTTTCTGTCAAGGGGTCCCGAGTTGCATGTCAAGCACCGACTCGCAACTATGGAGTGTGTGTGTTTGTGGAGGACCCTTAGTTGCAAGTTGACCATCGACTCACAACTAGGTGTGTGTGTGTGTGTGTGTTTTGTCGTGGGTCCCCAGTTGCATGTCGATAACCAACTCGCAACTAGAGGTGCGTGCGTGTGTGTGCCTTTCTGTCAAGGGGTCCCCAATTGCATGTCAACCACCGAATCGCAACTACAGGGTGTGTTTGTTTGTTGAGGACCCTTAGTTGCAAGTTGACCATCGACCGGCAACTAGGGTGTGTGTGTGTGTGTGTGTGAGTGAGTGTGTGCGTGTGTGTGTGTGTGGATGGTCCCAGTTGCATGTCAACCATCGGCTCACAACTAGGAGAGCGTGTGTTTGTGAAGGCTACCCGGTTGCATGTCATCCATCGACTCGCAACTAAGGGTGTGTGTGTTTGTCGAGAGTTCCCAGTTGCATGCCGACCATCAACTGGCAACTAGGGGAGTGTGTGTTTGTCAAGGGTCCCTAGTTGCATGTTGATCATTGAAGCGCAATTAGGAGTTGTGTGTTTGTCGAGGCCCCCAGTTGCATGTGGACCATCGACTTGCAACTAGGTGTGTGTCCGTGTGTTTGTGTGTGTGTGCGCGCGCGCGTGCACATGTGTGTGTCGAGGGTCCCCACTTGCATGTCCACCATTGACTCACAACTAGGGGTGTGTTTTCGTCGAAGGTCCCTAGTTGCAACCCGACCATCCACTCGCAACTAGGGGGGTCTGTGTGTTTGTCGAGGGTCCTCACTTGCAAGCCGACAAAAAACTTGCAACTAGGGGAGTGTGTGTCAGTGCCCCTAGTTGCATGTCAACCATTGACTCGCAAGTAGGGGAGTGTGTGTTTGTCGAGGGGCCCCAGTTGCATGCTGACCATTGACTCGCAACTAGGTGTGTGTGTGTGTGTGTGTGTGTGTGTGTGTGTGTTTATGTGTTTGTCGAGGGTCCCCAGTTGCAAGCCGAATATCAACTCACAACTAGTGGTGTGTGTGTGTGTTTGGCGGTGCCCCCAGTTGCAAGTCGACCATCGACTCGCAACTAGGTGGTGTATGTGTTTGTTGAGGGTCCCCAGTTGCATGTCAACCATCGACTCCCAACTAGGGTGTGTGTGTGTGTGTGTGTGTGTGTTTGTCGAGGCCCCCAATTGCAAGCCAACCAGCGACTCGCAACTAGGGGTCTGTGTGTGTTTGTCGAGGGTCCCCAGTTGCAAGGCGAACATCGACTCGCAACTAGGGGGTGCGTGTGTTTATCGAGGCCCCCAGCTACAAGTCCATCCTTGACCCGCAAGTGGTATCGTACTTCTGTGTAGTGCCAATTGCAAGTCCATCATCGGCATACAACTAGGCGCATAGTTTGTTTGTTTTTCAATCCCTGTTACAAGTCCACCCTCGACTCGCAACTGGGCATGTAGTTTATTTTTAATCCCAGTTGCAAGTCCACCCTCGACTCGTAACTAGGCCCATAGTTTGTTTTTCAACCCAGTTGCAAGTCCACCTCGACTAACAACTAGGACTGTAGTTTGTTTTTCACGCCAGTTGCAAGTCCACCCCCGACTCGCAACTAGGCTCATAGTTTCCCCAGTTCCAAGTCCACCCTCGAGTCGCAACTCGCTAACCTAACCAAGTTGCATGTCCACTCTAGACACGCAACTCGCCCAACCCAATTGCATGTCCGCCCACGACATGCAACTCGCCTTACCTAGTTGTTTGTCGACCACCGATACACAACTCGTCTTGACCCGATCCAGTTGCATGTCCACCATCGACATGCAATTTGCCCCGACCTCGACCCCGCTCCATGTCCACCCTCGACGCTAAACTTGTCCCACCCAGTTGTTTGTCCACTTTTGACACACAACTTGCCCCAACTCAGTTGCATGCCCATCCTTAGTTTATCTTTCCCCCCTTTTAATTTTCCTCCACCATGCGGTTTTTTGTGTTTTTAAAAATGTTTACCATGTTTAAAAACATGTTCATCGTGTATTTATAAAGTGTTCATAATTTTTTTAAAATTGCCTTGTTCTAAAAAACGCTCATCCTATTTAAAAAACATTAATGGTGTGTTTTTAGAAAATGTTTTCTGTGTATGTTGAAAATGTATGTTAAAAATGTTCATCATGCATCTTTCAAAAAGATTCATAAATATGACCACTTCTTAAAATTGCATGAACATTTATACACACACACACACACACACATTTTTCTTCATGCAATACATGACCATATTTTCATCATTCGTTTATTTTTGTAAATAGGATTTACATCAAACTAGTGAGGTAGTTTTTTAAATATACGTGTAGATTAGAAGTTTTTTCATGCATGTGTCTTTTGGCCCTTCGCGCACACAGATCTTTTTAAAGAGAATTGGGGACTATTAATTAATCAACAGTAGACAAATGCAATCTTGTGGAACAGGTACATGTATGTGTTGTGAGAGCGAGAGATGCATTCTATATGAAGCTTAGCTAGCTAACATTTTGATGCGTGAGCGAGGGCACGTCACTACTAGGAAAAGGCCTACTAATGATGCACCTAATTTGGCCATTAATGGCGCATTAGTGGTGCGCCATTAGTATATTTTACTAATGGCACACCACTAGTGCGCCATTAGTATCTGGTATACTAATGACGGACCTCAGATGCGCCATTAGTATATACAACAGTACGCCATTAGTATGCCTCCCAGGGGGCCATATATACCCAGGTGCTTTGGCATACTAATAGCGCACAACAACAAGATGCGCCATTAGTAACTTCGGCATACTAATGGCGCGCTGTTTAATGATGCGCCATTAGTATCCTTTGGCATACTAATGGCGCACTGTGATGTGATGCGCCATTAGTATGAATATTAGGTTTGTTTTTAATTTTTTGTTTTTTGCACAGGTTACAAAATGTATAATTGGACAAAATATAGACAGCACACATCAACAACAGATTCATCGAATACAATAGAAGATTAGTCTCCGAATACAATTCATAATATTAGTCTTCGAATACAATTCATCATATTAGTCTCCGAATTGAAAAGACCGAACAAAGATAGAACATTATATTACAAGTCTCGAGACCGCGAGTAGCGAGTTTGTCTTCACATTACAAGTCGATATCGATCATCTAAACTACCATCACATAGAAGAGAGTTGCGGTCATCACGATGAGCATCATCACGATGAAACTCGTCTTCATACGGTTCCTCCAACGCTCCCTCCCCTCTCCCGCTAGATAGCGGACGTATCTAGATTCGGCCTCCGGCCTTAGTGGTGTACCCTTTTTTTCTTCTTCATTAACTGTACTAGCAGTTTTTTTCTTCTTCACTAACTGTATTAGCTATTTACTAGCAGTACTAGCACTTGGATCATATGCTAATGCTACATTGATACATCATCATGCTGGGTAATATTAAACCCAAGCAACTTTATAATCAACCCAAGATACATCAACTACTGCATTGTCCTGCCTAATAAAAACAGCCATGCCAGCATATAGTATATAAATCTGAATTTGTGTTTACAAGAAGAGTGCCCATTGCAATGTAAACCTGAGAACACAACTCACCTCAAGTGCAGGATATAGCAGACACCTACTTCTTCAGTCAAGGGCAGTAAAAGACCGTTTGCAGAACCTGTTTAGTCAGAGTTGAACATTAGAATCCATACTATGCTCTACTATGCTTGTAAAGGAACACTATGACCTCCCTACCATTTGAGTAAGCTGAAGCTTGGCTTCAACTACTGACATCACCAATTAAAATTCAGATAAAGAGTAAGGTCCTAGAACTCACAAATTATTTGATGATTAATAACCTAGTACATGAAGGCACGAACAGAACAATACTAGGTAGATGAAGAACATGCATACTGTCCCAATTAGTACTCCGCACACGACGAATTACAAACAAATAGAAGGAACCCAATTGCTATGAATACCATTGCATAGAGGAGTATCAAGTTCAAGCTAAAAATCGCAACTGTAGGGAAGGAAGAGGACAAACTCTGATGAACTCGCAGGAACCCTAATGGATCTAAAAGAAGAAGAAGGAGGAGAACTTACTTGGGCTGATGAACGGCGGTGGTGCGTGGATGAGATCTGGTCAAATCAGGCTGATGCAGCGGCCGTTGTGGAGGAGAGGCGGCGTAGAGGCGGCGGGGCAACGGCGTCGGGGCGGCGTCGAGGCGGCGGGGCAGCGGCGTCGGGGCGGCGTCGAGGCGGCGGGGCAGCGGCGTCGAGGCGGCGTCGGGTCGACGTCGAGGCGCCGAGGCGGCATCGGGGCGTCGAGGCGGCGTCGGGGCATCGAGGCGTCGAGGCGGCGTCGGGGCGGCGTCGAGGCGGCGGGGCAGCGGCGTCGGGAGAGGAGAGGGGAAGGGGATCAAGGGCGAGGGCGAGGGAGAGAGAGGGGATAGGTTTGGGCCGGGGAGGAAATATGGATGGGGGCGGCACAATACTAATGGCGCACCACCCCTCGGTGCGCCATAAGTACATCCATACTAATGGCGCACCTCACCCTGGTGCGCCATTAGTATTTTTTTTTTCTGCTCAAGCCAACAGGTTATCTTCCACCTGACCTGATCCACATCAAGTTCCCTCTCCTAGCTCGACTGGTCAGCAGCCAGTTCTCACACCAGGAGGTCCTGGGTTTGATTCCCAGGCTCCACAATTTTTTTATGCATTTAAAATGTTGTTTGATACTTATTTGTGTTTAAATATGTTCAAACTTGTTTAAATCATAACAGTAATATTTTTTTTATAAGACAGTAATAATTTTTTAAAAAAATATCACCAAACAGTAATGCCGGTGGAGCGGGGGAGGGTGCGGGGGGTGCGGGGGGTCGGCAGCGGCAGTTGAGTAGGGGAGGGGTGCGGGGGGTCGGCGGTGGCGGTTGAGTAGGGGAATCGAGGGTGCGGGGGGTCGGCGGCGGCGGCCGGTGGACCGGGGGGTGCTCGGCGGCGAGGGGGACCGGATCTGGCGAGGTGGGATAGCGATCGAGATGGAGGGGGATCGAGATCGAGTGTCCATGAAAATTAAAAATATTCATGATAGTTCAAAAAGTGCCCATGAAATACAATCGAGAAATGAAGGCTACGATTTAAACACAATCAATCTTAGCTAGCTATCTGTTCACAATCTTCTTGCCCTTCTTTTTTGCAAATGGAATTCTTATGTGGAACGGACGTCCTTTAGGTAGGGTGGTCCTGCTTCTTCTTGTGGTGTATGCTGCTACTTCATCATCGTCGTCATGTTCGATCCTCGGGTCGCCGTACTTGTCGAAGTCTTGCTCATTGGCTACTCCATCCATTCCGATGATCTTCCTTTTGCCTCTCCTCACGACAACACGACTAGGCTTTGACGGGTCGGTAATGAAGAAGCATTGGTCAACTTGGGAAGCCAGTACCCATGGCTCATTTTTCGCGGTGACGTTTGCGCCCGCGGTCTTGGATTTGGCTTCGGGTATAACCATGGTGGTGAAATACCGGTCTTCTTTTAGGATGCTCTTCGCCCATCTGACATGGAACATCGGGACCTTCTCTCCAGCGTAACTCAGCTCCCAAATCTCCTCGATCCTTCCGTAGTATTTGTCCTTGTCATTACCGGTGTAGGATTCCATCGTTACCCCGGAGTTCTGATAACCATCGCTCTTCATGTCCTTGGCCTCGGTGTAGAATGTGCAGCCGTTGATATCGTACGCCTCATAGGTCATCAGGTTGTGCTCGGCGCCCTGTGACAAGGCGAATATGAGTTGTTCTTCCGCGGAAGAATCCTCATGTAAAGGGTACGACAGAAGCTTCTGCTTGAACCAACGCGTGAAACATGAGTTGTGCTCTTTGATTATATCTCCGTCCGTCCTCTGTTGGCCTCGGTCATTGTACGTCTTCTCAATAAAGGTTTTGTGCTCTACCACCCAAGGATCGACCACGTCTATGTGTTGTAGCGCGACTAGATTTGCTCTTTCAAAGTCGGCGAGTCGACCCTCGAAGTCGACATGCATTTCGCGGCGACCCTCACGGTGACCCCATCCAGCGAGCCTGCCGAGGTGCCTGTTGACGGGCAGACCAACGGGGTTCTCGATGCCTAGAAAATTCGTGCAGTAGGAGATGCACTCTTCGGTCAGAAAGCCCCTGGCTATGCTTCCCTCTGGACGTGACATGTTGCGAACATATCCTTTGATGACACCATTCATCCTTTCGAACGGCATCATGCTGTGCAGGAACGTCGGCCCGAGTTGGATGATATCGTCCACCATATGGACCAGCAGATGCACCATAACGTCGAAGAATGCGGGCGGGAAGTACATCTCAAGCTCGCATAGTATCACCACGATCTCTTCCTGTAGCCTTCTGAGTTGCCTCACGCCAACAGACTTCCGAGAGATGACGTCGAAAAAGTTGCATAGGCCAAATAGGGTTTCACGGATGTGCGCGTCCATGATCCCACGGATTGCAACTGGAAGTATCTGCGTCATCAGCACGTGACAGTCGTGAGACTTCATCCCGCTGAACTTCAGCTTCGCTGGGTCTAGGTGTCTGCTTATCTTCCCCGCGTAACCGTAAGGAAGTTTTACTCCTACGAGGCAGGTGAAAAACTGCTCGATCTCCTCCTGAATTAGAGTGAAGCACGCGGGAGGGTAGTCATTTCCGGTCTTCTTGGACTTTTTGCCTTTGCGACGACTTTCCGTGTCCTGCTTCGCCTCATCATCATCATCATCATCATCATGATCATCATATATAGCGTGAAGCTCCTGCCTGATGCCCATTGATTTCAAGTCTGCCCTTGCTTTCGGCCCATCTTTGGTCCTCTCTGGCATGTTGAGCAGGGTACCAAGCAGACTCTCGCACACGTTCTTCGTGATATGCATTACATCAAGGCTGTGAGGCACACGATGGATCTTCCAGTACGGCAAGTCCCAGAAAACAGACCTCGTTTTCCATACCTTCAGCAGCGGCTCTGGCGCCTTTCGCTTCTTTCCCGGCTCTGGCGCCTTTTGCTTCTTTCCCGGCAGTGGGCAATCTTTCCAATTTTTCAACAGCTCGTCTATTTCCTCGCCGCTCCTCGTACGCGGGCGTCCTCGGGGTTCGGTTTCACCATCGAACAGATCCTTAGGGTGACTCAGCATCTTGTCTTTATTATCTATCTCCGGATCATTTGCGTCATCTTCTCGCTTCTTCTCCTCCCTATCCGCGTGCCAACGCAGGAGCTTTGCTACCTTAGGGTCCGCGAAATACCGCTGCAGACGAGGAGTGATCGGAAAGTACCACACCACTTTTCGAGGAGCTTTCTTCCTCTTCTTGTATCGAGTGACGCCGCACACCGGACATATGGTAGACTCCGTGTGCTCATCCCGATAAATGATGCAATTGTTCATGCACACATGGTATTTCACGTGCGGTAAATCCAGAGGACACACGATTTTCTTCGCCTCCTCCAAACTGGTTGGGCACTTGTTCCCCTTGGGAAGACGTTCGTGGCAGAATGACATGTTCTCGTCGAAGCATGCGTCGGTCATTTTGTGTTTTACCTTCATCTCCAGAGCCATGAGCGTTACTTTCAAGCGGGTATCCTCGGTCCTGCATCCTTCATACAATGGAGTAACCGCGTCTAACTCAAGTTGATCCATCTTGGCTTTCTCTCGGGCGGCAGCTCTTGCGTTATCCGTCTGCTTGAGAAGCAGCTCTTGAATATGAGGGTCCTGCACCCAGCCCATCGATGGTCCAGCGTCGTCTGCTCCGCCGGCATCATCATCTTCATGATCATGCCCGTCGTCTGCTCCGACATCTTCCTCATCATCATGTCCTGCATCTTCTATATGATGACTGTGTACAGCATCACCGTCGTGATCATCTCCTGGGGATTCTTCGTCTTCTCGCCCGCCGGAGCCGCGGTGGTTGTCTTGCTTCCCTTCCTCATTTCTTGCCCGGCCCCCATGGACGACTTCGTAGTCATCTTCATCACCTTGCCACCAATAGCCATCCATGAAACCACGCAAGAGCAGGTGGTCCCGCACCTGCCCGGAATCCGGGTCCGCAATAAGGCTCTTCAGCTTGCATCTTCGACACGGACATCTTATCTCCGTCTCGTTCTTTTGAAGCATCTCGGCCTTCGCGGACCTCAAAAACCTATTCACGATGCCTTCGGTCATCGTGCGGACCATGGTCGCCTGCGGGGTAGAGCAAAACCATATTTTAGAACCAAGAAAAAATTTGGCATGACTTTCCCTAAAAATAGGACCAAAAAGAATGCTTAATGCCAAAATTCTCGCCGAAATGGAAATGAATCAACATTCCGGCAAAATATTGGCAACTATCGCATTTCAAATACCGGTACACCTCCAAACACAAACACATATGCAACACCACAAACATATGCAACACCACGAACATACATAGATCTAGCTAGGCCATAAAAAGTGCATGTGCACATTGTTGTAGGGAGAACAACATAAATATAGCTTCCCTCCTTACTTACCTATCAAAACAAGGTAATTTAACCACTTAATTTGAATGAATCTATGGTGGAAATGAGGTGAAAAAGAGGAGGCACCCGAGACAAGGAGGAGGTGGAGAGAATGAAGTGGGGAGAAAGTGAGTGTGGGTAGGAGAGGCTGTCCAAAATATCTTGTTGCTGCCCACTTACTAATGACGCACCAACTCTAAATGCGTCATTAGTAATCCAGGTTACTAATGGCGCACCTTCTGGTGGTGCGCCATTAGTAGTTTTGCAAAAAAAAAACATACTAATGGCGCACTGTTCCACAGTGCGCCATTACTAGTTTAAACTAGTAATGGCGCACGGTGGAACAGTGCGCCATTAGTAAGTTTTGCAAAAAAAAGAATAAAAATATAATTAAAAAAATAACATTAGTGGCGCATTTTCCGACAGGTGCGCCATTACTAGTTACAACTAGTAATGGCGCACTGTGTCTGGATGCGCCATTAGTATGTTTGGACAGGCGCACTAGTTCAAAAAAATTTGATATTAATGGCGCACCCTGGGCCAGGTGCGCCATTAGTAGTTTCAACTCTAATGGCGTATCAGAAGGTGGTGCGCCATTAATATATACTAATGGCGCACCACTTGTCTGGTGCGCCATTAGTGTCAATCTCATCTATAGCCATTTTTCTAGTAGTGCGTATGTGAATGCATGCATGTGCGGTTAAACTGAAGATAAAGAAGCAGCTAGCAGGCCTACTTGCCTTGTGTGCGTCGCACCCAGGGAAAAGACATAACGATGAATACAAATACACATGTACGTGTGTATGAATACATACATGTGCAGCCCAGATCTGACCAGTAACAAACAACATATAACGCCCAGGGAAGGGGTGTTGGGGTTGTTTGTAGTGGGCCGGAGGATACACACACAAAAAAAAGACAAACAAACAAAGTCCAAGACAGGGACAAAGAACGGAGGTGGGGGTTTATTTTAGGATAAGTTTTTTGCTGATGTCATACTTAGATGTGACTTTGTTATGTAACATCTAGATGAGGCTTAGACAGACCCTTTTAAAAATATCATTGCAACATTGCAGAAGGGTCACCACTTACTTAAAACTGGTCATCTCATATTTTTAAAATGCAACACACAACACACACACACACACACACACACACATATTTATATATATATATATATATATATATAATAGTAATGTATAAATGCGTTATTTATTTTCTAAGATTTCATGACTTCTAAAAATTTTGGCTTACGAAAAAATATCAATGTAAATTTAAAATAAAATCACGTGTCGATACAAAAAATCATCTCAAATTTGTTAAAATAAATGACCAAATACTGTAAAAATGTCCATCACGTGTTTAAAATTTATTGTGTATTTTTGAAATATTTATCACTTAGTTATAAAAAATTGATCGTGCAATTGTAAAAAGGTTCATGTACATAAAACAAAGAAATACATGGAAAAATCCCAGAAAGAAAAGAGGAAGCTATTTTATAAAATAGTGAGAAACTATAAACTGTGGTAACCGTTGAAAAAGGAAAAAGAAGTACACATTAAGAAGAAAAACAAACAAACAAAAAAATGGCAAAAATCCTGAAAGGGAAAGATAAAACGGCCACCCTGAACTAGGACACGGGTGCACGCTTTGTCAAGGATTCCATGCAATATCAACTTGAATTACCTTCTGTCATGCCGCACCAAAAAGACACAAACCACTATTTGTGTGGAGACGCATAGGGTGCGTGCTTGTTGATCGGCCTAGTTCAGTGACGGAGCTTAGTATAGAGGCTTTCATGTTTTTTCCCTCTTTAATTGGCCTGGCTTTATTTCATATAAAAATGAATATTTTTAACATGAAAACATTTTAAATCAAATGGATCTTTAAAAACAAGGGCATGCGCATTTAAAAAAAATACGTGAAGATTTTTAAAAATGCATGAAGATTGTCTTTAAAAGATGCGTGCACTTTTATAAACTACATGTATATATTTTGATATGACTGAAAATTTGTAAGAAGCATGTGAATACTTTTCGTAAAATGCACAAAAAATTTCTGAAAGCAGGTAATTTTTCTTTATAATGCATTAAACATATTTTTAAATGTGTGACCTTTTAGGAAAGATGTTCATCATGTGTTTAGAAAATGTTCATCGTGTATAGCAAAAAAATTCATCATGTATTAAAAAATATATCATGAAAAATATGTGTAAAAGACAAAATAACAAAAGAAAAAGCAAAAATCAACCTGGAAAAGAAAGGAAATAAAAGGAAAAATAGAATGACCAATCATAAGGAAAAAGGGAAGTGAAAAAAGCGAAAAAAAAATCAAAAAATTGTACAAATCCAACTAATGACCAATAAACTGAAAGAAAAGTGTACATCCAAAATAGCGGCAAATCAAACGCACGGTGTTGTTTGTAATGAGAGCAACTTGTGTAAAGGGGATGGCGAAGTCATTATGCCTCTGTGTGGTTTGGCAGCTCGAAACAAAAATGGGGCCTTTCCTCTTGCTTGCCGCTCGAAATCACTCAATTGGATCGAACACCGGTCCTCCAAGCTTGTCCTTGCATGCATTAGCAGGCCATTGAGCTCTCCCCAAAAAAAGCAGCCCCTTGAGCTCTCCCTAGCCCATCAAGATTTCTATGAGTCAATCGAGCGATGCACTTACTATAACTATGAAGGTGTTTGTTCGTATCGCATCATGCCAAGCTCGGACTGTTTCCCTTTTGCCGTTTGCAGGATTCCTGGAGACATTCCCGTGTTGAGTGCAACATGGCGAAATGCATATGGGTCCTTGTGGACGAGAACATGGTAGGTCACTTAGTCACAACAAGGGAACTGGAGGCCAAACAATGTTTTCTTTTGATGTTTGAATCGTTACACATGCTACTTTCACCAGGGTAGTGGTAACCCCCTATGGGTAATATGGACGGTGAGGAGAAAAACCATTCACAAGCATATTTTAGCTTCGTTTATCTATACACGCGTTTGTGTCTCGATATATCTCAGAACTTCATGAGAAGGCAAAGGTGCATGCCTGACTATCTAATGCACCTCTAATAATGGCTTCTAAGGTATAGTCTAAGTGGATACCCCATCCTCCAAGCTACCCGAAAATCAATTTTGATGGAGAAATTTCTACAGATGGCAATCACAGATATGTTCTTTCTTGTGGAGTGATAATGAAGGAAATCAAAAGATTCATTTAGCCAATTGGCAGTCTGTGTGTATGAGAAAGGAATATGGAGGCATGGGTATTCCAAAGCTGCAAGATTTAAACCAGTGCCTGATAGGTTCTTGGATAAAAAGATACATATTTAGTGAGGGGTCTCTATGGAGGAAAATTATTGATGCCAAATATAATACTACGAGACCAAACATCCTCTGCTGTAATGATCCTCACCCATCTCAGTTTCGGAAAGGGGTGATGTGGGCTATGAAAGGGGTGATGTGGGCTATCAAATCTCTTGTGTCCCCAACTGAGATGGGTGATGCGGCCAAATACAAGAAATCTCCTGTGTCTCCAACACACCCAATACAATGGTAAATTGTATAGGTGCACTAGTTCGGCGAAGAGATGGTGAAAAAAGTGTAATATGGATGGTAGAAACATATTTTTATAATCTGGATAAATAAAAACAGCAAGGTAGCAATCGATAAAAGTGAGCACATACGGTATTGCAATGCTTGAAAACAAGGCCTAGGGTCCGTACTTTCACTAGTGCAATCTCTCAACAATGCTAATATAATTGGATCATATAACCATCCCTCTAAGTGCGATGAAGAATCACTCCAAAGTTCCTATCTAACGGAAAACATAAGACAGAATTGTTTGTAGGGTATGAAACCACCTCAAAGCTATTCTTTCCGATCGATCTAACCAAGAGTTTGTACTAAAATAACACCAAAGCAAATTCAGATTCATAATATTCAATCCAACACAAAGAACTTCAAAGAGTGCCCCAAGATTTCTACCGGAGAAACGAAGACAAGAACGTGCATCAACCCCTATGCATAGATTACCCCAATGTCACCTAGGGAATCCGCGAGTTGAGTGCCAAAACATATATCAAGTGAATCAATACGATACCCCAATGTCACCACGAGTATTCATATGCAAGACATATATCAAGTGCTTTCAAATCCATGAAAGTATTCAATCCGATAACAACGAAATCTCAAAGGGAAAACTCAATTCATCACAACAAGATAGAGAGGGGGAAACACCATATGATCCGACTATATTAACAAATCTCGCGATACATCAAGATCGTGACATCTCAAGAACACGAGAGAGAGAGAGAGAGAGAGAGAGAGAGAGAGAGAGAGATTAAACACATAGCTACTGGTACAAACCCTTTTCCCCGAGGGTGGACTACTCCCTCCTCATCGTGGTGGCCGCCGGGATGATGAAGATGGCCACCGGTGATGATTCCCCCCTCCAGCAGGGTGCCGTAACGGGCTCCTGATTGGTTTTCGGTGGCTACAGAGGCCTGCGGCGGTGGAACTTCCGATCTAGGTTAACCCCAAGGGTTTTTGGAATATTTGGTTATTTATATGGCAAAGAGGGGATGCGGGAGGCCACCGAGGTGGAAACAACCCACCTGGGCGCGCCTGGGCCCCCAGACGCGCTCTGGTGGGTTGTGCCCCCCTCGGGGCACCCCCCAGGTGCTTCTCTAGCCCACTGGATGTCTTCTGGTCCATAAAAAATCCATAAAAAGTTTCACGGTGTTTGGGCCCCGTTTGATATTAATTTCCCGCGATGTAAAAAACAAGCAAAAAACAGTAACTGGCACTGGGCACTGGGTCAATAAGTTAGTCTCAAAAAATGATATAAAGTTGCTATAAAATGATTGTAAAACATTCAATAATGATAATATAACATCATGAATACTTCATAAATTATAGATACGTTGGAGACGTATCAAGGGGCGGACAAAACAATTCAGAGATCATCTGCTGGTGAGATTGAGATTGCCGCTGGAATGGAACTGGACTGAGATGTCAAGAAACCTTGGAGCAGCTTTCTTGGTCTAAAGCCATCCAAGGGCTGACACATGGGGGGCACGCCACCCTGGAGGTGAAGAACAATCCAAAGATAGCAGATGAGATCCATGTAGTCTTCGTTCCCATGATCTGAACATAGAAATGTGGTGTTGATTCACTTTCCCTGTTTTAGTTTAATTTCCTGGAAGACTGTATATTGGCGTAGATTTTTGTTTATGCCGGTTTGAAACCGTTTTGGAACATGGTATTAGACCAGAAGCTCTGTATGACTTGTTGGTTTCGTTTCTATGAAATGGAGCGCGGGGGGGGGGGGGGGGGGGGGGAGGGGGGCTCATGTTCTTTCTTTCTGCTGCGATAATTTACATGGGAACAACAGTCATTGTCTTTTCGAGAATAATTGATCCTACAACACCTGAAGCTCTCATGTGTCGGGAAACACTTGCATCAGCCCAAGATTTAGCTTTACATCATCTGCACATCCCTTCATACGGTAAGATCACCGTCGATGACATTCAAGCAAACTCTGGTGGCCACCATGGTTCAGTTATGAAGGAAATAAACCAAGCGAAGGGAATCTTTGAAACTTGCACCTTTTACCATGAAGAGCTACCAATTTTGCGGCACACATTTTTGCAACATACAATCTTTTTTAGCTTGGTGCACCGTATGATTCTATATGTATTCCCGTTGTAATCTCTTTTGATCAATAAAGCACAATGCAGAATCCCTAGAAAACTTATTATAAGTAAGTATGTTTTCTCTTTTCTATTTTCCTCCTCCGATGTGGTACTAAATTTTTGAGCAACAAATCATGCTTCAATGTAGGCTCCACCACGCATCGAACGGACAAGCATGAGTTGTACATCATAGATATAAAATGTGGGAAAACGATTATACTTCCTCAGTGGAAGCGGCCTTTTAGCTCTCGGGTGCATCTGCTCCTGTCGGGTGAACAATAAAATCGTTAAAGATCGTAAACAAATTCAAAAATTCTGATTTTTATTCTGATGCGAGATACTCATGTGCGTGAAGTGCGTCTCGAATTTCGTGGAGTTTGGACATTTCAGTAGCTCTCAGCAAAAAAGATAAATTTCAGGCCTGTGAGAAACTTTTGAAAACAACACTGTTCGGAGCTCATTTTGTCTTTTTTGCCACGAGCTCCTAGAATGTCATTTAGAATTTTTTGCTTTTTATTTATATACTGTTCACCAGGTGCCGATGAGCCCGGGCACCGAATTGAATATTCGTTCCCGAGTTCTCTTTTTTACTATGCATATTATTTTTTCTTAGGTGAAAATTCTGAAATTTTACCAAATTTATATGAAAAAGTGTTAACATCCATAATACCAAACCAAATGCCATTAGATCCATAATAGAGTATAAGTTCGTATTGTATTATTTCATAGTTAGATGCTATTATTTTTTGATAATTTTACAAAGTTTTTCTTAAGACAAACCCAATAAGCGTAGTAACAAGGAACATAGGGAGTACTAGCTAATAATCCACAACCTTTTGTGCATATTTATAGTAATAAATTTGTTGAAAATGCCAAACGGAGACAGAGCTCCATGGAGGCCTTAATTTTGAAACTTTTCAGTTTTAAAAAATTCTGAAAACAAATACACATATATCTAGATACATAATGTACGTTTGCAAATTTTCAGGTCGAAATATGTTAAAATGGGAGCTTAACAAAAAAGACAAATATGAGGCTTTTTAGCATATGTACTCCTCAAAGCGAGTGAATTTTTTGTGCAGCTCGCAATTCAAGGTATTTTATCCTGAAATTTTTCACACATACACATTACATCCTTGCGTACATGTGTATTTGTTTTCTGTTTTTTTTTCTGTATCTGAGAAGTTAAATTTATTTTGTTTCAAAATAAAGGTTTCCATGGAGCTAGTCTCCAAAATGCCCTACTCTAAATTTTGCTAAGAATAAAATTAAAATATGAGAATATCCACATTCTTGTCATACATGAATGGTAGCATACCTAATTGTAAATGTAGGTTGATTGCATGTAATAGTGGACGGTGACCTTCTGCCTTTAGGGGAATGATTTGTTGCTGGGAAAGAAATGATGATGGCGATGGCTTATTAGGTATTCTGCCATTCATGATGTATCTAATGATGTGGAGACTAGATGACACATCTGCAGACGAGGAATATGTGAACGTTGAAAGAAATATAAATAGAAATATAGTTATAATGAAAATGTGAAAAGGAAGAGAAAGGAGCACCAACAATACTGCCTTCTTTCTAAAGAAAAGACACTCAATTGGCATCTTAGATCTGTTAAATATCAAGAAAAACAATAGCCAATATAATGCCAGACAGCTAGACGCAGGACGACCAGTGAAAAGTAAAAAAGGACAATGATTGTAATAGCCTGCTAGAGATCAAAAATTGAACTGAACCAGTAGATGGAAGGAAAACGCTAAAAATCCTTGCCATACTAGGCTTTGGAGGCCGCAATGGTCACTTGCCTCTTGAGACGAGATATAGAAATCGTTGAAGCAAACATTGATTGGGCATCACCACTAGCAATGCAGACTTGCAATTTAATGCCACCAATTCAGAGGGAAGGATAAATTGGACCATGCCGCAAAAGAACACTGAAAAAGATGTTGTAGCTGCTACACCAACAACTAAAGACACACCAATTGCAAAGATTTGAATGGAGTCAACAAATCTGGGGACATAAACTCTTAAAGGCTCTTCACGGTGTCAGATCGGACTTTGTCAAGGTAGAAAAAGAATGGCGAGATCTTATTCCAACACATCATTGCCCGATCATCTCGTCGATGTCCCCAGGAAAAAACATAAGAAAAAGAAAATGAGATGGAAGGGTCCCCACTTTTCTTGCTGCCAACGAGGTCGCCCGGGGAGGGAGGAGAAAAGGAGAGGGATGGAGGCATCAGCGTGTAGAAGTTTAGACGCTCTTGCAATGGCGGCTAGGGGTGGAAGTTGGGGTTGTGCGTAATGTTAAGCATACCAACGCAACTCGTCGCAACAACGCATATTGATATTATAAACAAGCAAAAGTTACGATGCGAACGAAATATAAAACATAAAACCATTTAAAATAGAGAAAAGTATACCTTTCGTCCCTCAACTCTCAGCGAAGTCTAAATTTAGTCCCTCAACTTCGAAACCAGACAAGTTGCATCATAAACTCTTAAAACCGGACAAGTTTGGTCCTTTGAATCATCCAAAGTAGTATTTGGCGATGACGTGACCTGGTTTTGATTTAATTGGATTGGGTTAGCAAAGGGGCCCACGGTTCAGTGACTATCTAACAAGAGAGTTAGGACTTGCACTAATCCTAATGCTACGGGGTTGGGCCTAGACTAATCCTGTTGTGTCAGTCTCGCCAGATTTAGCCGCCGGTGACTAAAAGCTGCAGCGGAGACATGCTAGGAGGCCACGGGAGCTGGTGAGGAGGGTCTGGAAGGCTCCCTTACTCTCCTATGGCTCAGTGAGGCTACGCCCGACCACATGGTCGCCAGTGCGACGGTGGTGAGCTTGTGCGTTGGAGCAGTACGACGGCGTTGTGCGGGCAGGTAGCTACTGAGCCCGGGGAGGTGCAGAAGGAGAGATGAAAGGACCGGGGAGGTAGCTACTGAGCTATGGGAATGTCATGAAGAGGCTGGGGCGCTCCAATGGTGGCGGTCCTTGGCCGGAGCCGAGGAAGATGGGGTCGAATACCTCAATTAGGGGAAGCTAGGGTCGATTACTGGCGCATAATTGCATCTATGGTGGAGGACGAGCACCCAGACATGGTGGCTTGTTGGGGATAGGCCGACGGCCACGCGAACGACGGATGACGTGCTTTGGCTCAGCTTCGGGAGAGCAGGAAGAGACCCGCGCGCGGGCGTGGAACCACGCGCGTGGCTGCGTGAAGGTGCACGGGAGTAGCAGGTTACACGCGTGGCTTGGCCGGCCGGCGAGGTGCAGGGGTGGCGGGGGCGCCGAGCTTGGCCATGGCTTTGTGCTGCCGACGAGCTGTGACAGAGAGAGGAAGAGAGAGACGAGAGGAGAGATTTTTTAAATTATGTAACTTGGTCAAAACCATGCTGTTTTGCATGATTCGAAGGACGAAACATTTCCGGTTTCAAAAGTTTAGAATGCAATTTGTCTGGTTTTGAAGTTGAGGGACTAAATCTAGACTTGACCAAAAATTGAGGGACGAAAAGTATACTTTTCTCTTTAAAATACCATAGAATTAAAATTTATTCTTAAACCATTTGGGATTGTGACCAACGGAGTATGACAATTGTTTATGAACCCTAATGACTAGCAAACGTTTGTTGTGGGACATGTCAATTGGGAATGTTCTATATGGCAAATTATTCGAAAGCACATGATAATTTCTTCACAAACACATGTCAACTTCTTGCAAACGGAGGATTTTATGTTAAATTTCCCATGTTCACTTGAAAAAATTGCCATAAATTGCCGTGAAAACTTTTGTTTTAACATGCACCTCCGGCGAACATTCGCTGAATAATTTACCCTTGTTTAACAAGTGAACCCAACCAACCAGACTGGGATCCGATCACCGAGGCCCCGGCGCGGCGGCGCCTCACGGCCGGGAGGAAGCGTTGGCCGCCAGCGCCGCGCGGAGTACCTCGCCGAACTCAACGAGCCTGGCGGCGTCAGGCACGAGGTCCCCGACGGCCTCGTGCGCGCAGAACCGCACCGCCCAGGTCGTCAGCCGCGGCGTTCTGGTCTCGTCGAGGACGGGAAGCCCAGCGATCCTCTCCGCGGCTCCGAACCACCCGATGTAGGAGCCAACGACGATGTCCAGGAAGCCGACGTCATCCCCACAGAAGTAGGGCTTCCCGCCGCTGCACTCCACGAAGGCCTCCTCCAGCTGCCGGAGCGCGGCGGACACCTGCTCCGCGGCATCGGCCTTGTCGCCGCCGACCATACCTCTCAATGTCCGAAGTGGTGAATGGAGCTGCAACCTCTCGGAACCGATAGCCATGATCAATTACCAGAAGGGTAAAATAACTTGCGTTCCAGATCTAGTGGTCACGATCGAATGGCTGGCTCACCTTGTAGTCGGCATACTCTGCCCAGAACCGGTGGACGGCGCGGTGGTAGGGGTCGGCCGGAAGGATGGGCTTCCTGGCGGCGGAGAAAGCTTCGTCGACGTACTGCAGGATGACCAGGGACTCGCAGACGGGGCGACCGCCGTGGAGGAGCACGGGCATCTTCTTGTACACGGGGTTGGACCTGAGCAGCAGCTCGCTCTTCCTGCCCACCGCTTCCTGGAGGAACTCGTACTCCACGCCCTTGAGCCTGAGCGCGATGCACACTCGCGACACGAACGGGCTCGCCCACCCGCCCACGACCACCACCGGCTCCGACATCGCCGCCGCCGCTGGTTCTTCTAACGCAGAAGCCCTCAACAAACTCACTTTTATAGGCCCGCTTAGTGGAAACCACTGTAAACCTATGGTAATTTTGATTTGCCTTCTGGAGCAGCAAGATTCTGAACGACGGCGTCGACAGCGTCAGAGATCGATCGACGCCATCGGAGCGCGGCCGGAGTCGTCGGATCCAGCCATCTTGGCGTAAAGGGCGTAGTTGGTGCGGTGTGTGATCGAATTAACAACAACCAGACTGGACCAGCAGCGGAAGAAGGGGCAATGCGGTTGTTGGGCGTTGTGATGGTGCACGTGGCTTGACATGTCCACTAGCGTTCAGAGTGGATTTGACTAGCCATGGCAAAATATTTGAACATCTGACCAGAACTACAAAGGATATACCATTTTTTAACACTGTAACATCTTTTTTTTTTAATATTGGGCGACTTCGTAGTCGGTGGGAACGTCGATGAAAATCTGAAATAAATTAAAAAAATGCAAGCACAAGTGTCAAATCTACAACATCAACCTTTATGGTTTGATTTCACCGTAACAAACCTAACCATCTTAGCTACGCTCAGTTCGCGGAACTACAAAACATATTAGATAGAGAAGAATATTAGATTGAGAAGGGTTGCGATATTGCATCTGAAGATGGTGTTAGAAAAAAAAAAACTCCCCTTTCAACCTGTATCCCTTCTCGAGGCGACAAGGGGAACCCTAACTCCCCATCGCCATCCCTTCTCTCCCTCCCCATCCCTTGCCGCTGCCAAGAGTCACTGTCGGGCGAAGCCTATGCAATGCCGGTTGAGGCGGACCTTTCCTAAGCCCGCCCCCTATCCCTGGTGGTGGCATGGTTCCCTTTTGACGGAGTGCATGGCAGTGAAGTGCAAGTGACGACTCTACTCAATGGCAGCCCTAGTGGTGCAGGCTCCGTCTAGTTGTGTTGCCTCGGTGGCAACAACGACTAGAGAGTCATGGGCCTGCCCGATCTGAATCTGGCGGACGAGGCTTGGTTCATGGCCACCGAGAGGCGTGGCGACGTCGGGCCTCGGTGGCTGCTGGGCACCGTGGTGGCAGCTCGGTGTGGTGGTGATGGACGTTTCTTATTAAAAAATGTTCACGAAATTTTGAAAAATGTTAGGGATTTCATAAAAATCATTGCGAATATTTTCAAAATGGTCAAGCATTTCAAAGAATGATCATGAACTATGAAATATTGCACAAATATCCCCTAATTTTAAAATTGTTTATAGATTATACAGAAATGTTCACGAATTACAAAAGTACGAATTTTGGAAAACACAAAATTCTTTTAAAACTGTTTGAAAGTTTTCATGTATTTTAAACTAGTTTAAAAACTCTAAAAATGGTAAAAAAGATTATAAAAGATATTCATGAATATATAAAATGACCAAGAATTTTTTTGAAAAACCAAAAAGTTAGAAAAATAAAAGGTAAGAGCTAACAATCTAGAGTAAAATGAAATAGACGGAGAAAAAACCCTGGGAAGGGCCACACAAGAGATAGGAAACAAAAAATTTGATGGACGCCCGAGTTGTGCTAGAGCATGTACCCATCGGGAGGGTAGGGTTTGCTCGAGGGTAACTCCTATTTAACGCCATATGCGCTGCTGCACGAGCCGAAGCGCACCCTTCCCCAGCGTGCCACTTATTGACCCATTTGCGGGGCTGGACGCCCATGTTTTTTCTCCTTTTTGTTTCCTTTTTATTTTGTGTTTTTTAATTTTTCTTTAAAATAATCCCGGCTTACAAAAATATTGCAAAAATGTAAAAAAGTGTGAATCATGAATAAAATTTCAACAAACCATAAAATGTTCACGGATTCAAAAAATGGTTCTGATTTTTAAAATAATATACACATATCGAAAAAATGTTCACAAGTTTCAAAAAATATACACGATTTCAAAGAAAAAATGACGAATTTATAAAATATAATCCCGTATTCAGAAAATGTTCACGATGTCATAAAAATGTTCAATTACTCAAAATTTCATTTGTGAAATTATAATATGTTTGTGAATTAAAAAATGTTCATGATTTTGTAAAAAAATGTTTGCAAAGTCAAATAATATTCATGATTTGTTTTTCATATTTCAAAGAAAATTAGTCGATTCTAAAAATGTGGCATTAAAAAATGTTCACGAGTTTAAAAAATTATTGAAAAACTGTAAATGAATAGTGATAAAAATGTTAACGAATGCAAAAAATCTTCATGATTTCAAAAAAGTTTATGAATTTGAAACATATTATTAAAAAAATCTTAATTTTATAAAAAAAATCACAAAATAAAAAAGAAAGATAGAAAAATAGAAAAAAGGAAAATGAAAAAAAAGATAAAGAAAAAAGAAAAAGAAAAAGAAAAAACAAAATGAAAAAGGAGGAAAAAAAGAAATACCTATTTGGGAAGGTTCTAGAACCTTCGAAAAAACGGAAGCAAGGTAGTTGGGCCGGCCAAAACGTAACCATCGGGAAGCGAGGGGGAGGGGGGGAGGGGGGAGTGGGGGGGTACGTATCCGGTTGCTAACCAGCGTCCCACGCGGTAGATAGGATCCCCGTTGCTCAAGATTCCCGATTTACTGATGACCCACAAGTATAGGGGATCAATCGTCGAAAATTCGGTTATGAGCCCGTGCTTAGATGCTTCCGGAATCACGACCATCGCATGCCCTCGTGATCGCTGCCATGACCCGTATTTGTCTCACGTATGTCACCCGTATTTGCGCAGAAACAGGAACGGCCCTATTGCATTTATTGCCGTTCGTTGGGTTAGCACCGTCCTGGTCCAGAGCAACGGACCTGATATTTTCCTGGGCCTTACTGGACCGTGTCTAATGCACAGTTGGAAGACTACGTGTGCCCGCAAAAGATGCTAAAAAAACGTGTGCCCGCAAAAAAAAAGAAAAAAAAGGAGTACTACGCGGTGCAGTTGCATGCAACCGAGCACGAACCCCTCGTCAAAAGAAAAAAAATGCAACCGCGCACGAGGAAGTCCGTTTCTACAAGTGCTGCTGATACGAAGTAAGCAGATCTGAAACTGAACTTGTCCTCTTTTACAGTGCTGAACACAACCCCTTGAAAGATCTCTGCCCTTTGCTTGAACATTTTTTTTGCATGATTTTTTTTGGTGTTTTCCAATCTCGCCAGTTTCCAGAATGTGTATGCCAAATACGCTTACTCCTCGGCAGATCTCCGGAGCTCAACAGCAAGCCCGTGTACACCAAGACAACAACGCCTCGCAGACTGCCCGTTCCAAACCAGCAGCCGATCCAGCGCGCCCCACTAAATCACGTCTTCAAGCCAGTTTCCACAGTCGCAACGGCCGCTGGATCGCAAATGCTTGCTGTTGTTGCTCTGTTAATAGCAGCTACAAATCTTATGGTCACTGTTCTCGTTCGGTTCTTTGTTGTGAGTTGTGACCATGTATTTTGGCTCAGCCAATTAGCTGTACGCTGACTGTACTTGGTACTCCCGCCGTTTTTTTAGTCTGTATATTAGATTTGGTCAAAGTAAATCTTTGTTAACTTTGACTAAGTTTATAAAAAAAATTATCAAATTTCACAATATGAAATCAATATTTTTAGATGCACCATGAAATTACTTTTCATATCATATTTTTTTTGAGCCGGGCTAATCCCCTTTCCATTATCGAAATAACGGAAATACAACCGAGTTCCAAGGAAAGACAAACAGGGAAAGGGAAAAAGCGAGCTCAAGCACTCCGGGGAAACCCGCTGTAGTCGCTCGCAATCGAAACGACCACCACGGGGCGAAAACCCTGGAGCACAAGCAACTCACTGCAAAGGTAACAAAGGTCTCACAACCCACACCACAACCTACGCAGAGGCAGAAACAAACACCAGTGTTAAGAAGACAAGGATAACGAAACGAAGAGCCTAACACCAATCGCGACCAGCTTCAAGAAAATGAGCTTCAAAAGGAGGGGTCCGCTGCCAAGAGTCATCCCTGGGTGGTCCCCGTGTATGCGGACGCACAAAGGCTCATCATCTTCTTAGCGTTCATCCTCAGAAGTGCTGCGCCTTGCTCCAGCTCCGTTCGTTCCTCGCCTTTCAACAAACCTGCCCAGTAGGAAAGATGTGCACAAGCATTGAAAACAATCTCAAAAGGAGATGATAATTTCTTGAATTCAAATGTAGCCTGATTCCTGCGGTTCCAAATGGCCCAGCAGATGGCCGCAAGCCCCACAGTAAAGTGTTTCTCTCCATGGGGAAGAAAAGCATAACACCAAGAGTAAAACTGACATAGGTTGTTGGGGCACAAATCAGTACCCAGCACTGCACCAACTGTGCGCCAGGCGACCCTAGCGACGGGGCACAGAAAGAATAGATGCAGGTAAGTCTCCCTACATTTGCAGAACGAGCAACAAGGGTTGCCAGCCCAGTTTCGACGTTTCATCACATCTCTGGTGAGAACAGCGTCCTGGAACAGTTGCCATAGGAAAATCTGTATTTTGATAGGTAGTTTGGCCCTCCAAATCCATCTATAGTCACAACCAGCAAGATCTTTTTCCAGATAAGAGTACACTGATTTGGTAGTGAATCTACCTTTGGGACCAAAACTCCATTCAACCCTGTCGCCCTCATCAGATTTTATAATGTTATCAACAGCCCCCTGCACCCCCTCTAGCTGGCGGGTCAGATCCGCATTCAGCCTGCGTCTGAACATGCCCCCACCAGCCCGGGATTTAAAGGCTATAGTATCATTCGGGAAGTTAGTAACACTAAAAAGATCTGGATATACATCACAAAGAGGAGGGTGGGAACCAATAGGGTCCAGCCACACACGAGCTATGTTGCCAGATTTGATCACAATCCTTCTCCCGACCATGTATATATCTTTAACTTTCAAAAGCGACTTCCAGACCGGAGAATCAGCAAATCTGGGTTTGACAGATGCAACCGAGCTGTTTTTAAGGTATTTAGCTTTGACCACATCTTGCCACAGACCTTCTCCCGTGTCAAGTTTCCACCACCATTTAGCAAGGATAGATAGATTTTGTTTGTGAAGATCTTTCACCACCACTTTTCATATCATATAGCTCTAGGATTGTAGATATTGATATTTTTCCATACAAAGTTGGTCAAACTTTATCAAATTTGACTTTGGCCAAATCTTATATGCAGAGTAAAAAGAAACGGAGGGAGTATATGGCGGCGCTCTTGTAGGTGAAGTTTAAGTATGCAAGGGTGGCTCCCTGTGTTTAGCCCGTTTTCCTGATGCGTAGCACGATGATGTAATGGACTCTCCACTGATGAAATGCCTTAAGATAATTATATATCCAGTCATTCCTCTAAATGTGCATTGCTCTGACTTCTGATTGAGCATGTTTTAAAAACGTTTTCAATTCTCGATAGTTACACATAAATACTACTCCAAGTCCCTGTCAGCACGCTACTCCCTCCTTTCCGGTTTATAAGGCTCAATTCAAAAATCTCACCAACCAAGGTAGATGGTGAGTGGTGGAATACTTTTTGTAGTTTGCAAAAACACCCAATTAATGCTCTTGTTTTCCTTCAAAAAGTATGTTTACCAATGCATTAATTGCAATGCATGCATGCATAAATTACATGCATTGGTCAACTTTCTCTTAATACTTGCATGCAATGATTTAATGCACATTGGAATCTGAACATGTGATGGGAAACAACCAAATTGAGCCTTACAAAATGAAAAAACTAAAATTTTGAAATAAACCCTATAAACCGGAAAGGAGGGAGTACAACGGAGCGATTTCATGAGACGCAAATCCCTAGCCACACCGCCGCAATGCCGCTCCCGCGGTGCCTAGCCTTTTGGCTACCAACGGTTCGTCGAGGTCCTAGCGCCCCCACAGAATGCCCCACAGCTCGCCCATTCACTTCTTCGCCTTGAACACAGCCGGCGCAAGGCCCCAGCGCACGGTGCTTCTTCTGCAACGGCCGGCCTCAGCGGTTCAACTTCAGCCTCGACGCCGTTGTGGCACCACTCAGCCCCGGCGTGCTTGCGCATGGTGGTAGCAGTGCGGCGCCCGGTGTTCCATCTCTGCTTCCTCTACCATCAGCCTGTGGATGCAAAGAGTAGCAGAGTAGCGGCATCAACCTCCCGGCAGCGTCGACGCGACGGGCGACCTCCCAGTATGGAGGCGCCCTCTAGCATAAGCCCGAGGCGGCCACGACCCCCGGCGCGGCGACGCTTCCCAGCGGTGCCGCTCCTCCTGACATCCTGGTCCATGGTTCAGTCATAAACGCGCCGGTCCGCACGCCTAGACCAGGAAGGCCATCGCACGCCTGGACGTCCCTCCCTACGAAATTGGCCCACCAGAACGCACTGTTGCACGTCGTATATCTGCTGTATCGTTATTATTCGATGCTGCCGTTCTGACGAGCCAGCTGGAATTGTTAGAATCCCGAAACAACAGCCAACGCCGACGATTTCGGGAGCAGCTGGGCTCAAGAGCCGAATTGCTGCGTCCATCAATCATAGTCCTTTTGATAAGAGTGTCGAACCCAACAAGGAGTAGAAGGAAATGACAAGCGGTTTTCAGCAAGGTATTTTCTATAAGCACTGAAATTATCGGTAACAGATAGTTTGGTAGTAAGATAATTTGTAACGGGTAACAAGTGACAAGTGTAACAAAGGTGCATCAAAGTGGCCCAATCCTTTTTATAGCAAAGGACAAGTCTCGATAAACTCTTATATAAAGTAAAGCACTCCCGAGGACACATGAGAATTATCTTAAAGTTAGTTTTCATCATGCTCATATAATTCACGTTCACTACTTTGATAATTTGATATGCGGATGGAATCGGTGTTTGGGTGCTGCCCTTACTTGGACAGGCCTCCCACTTATGATTAACCCCTCTCGCGAGCATCCGCAACTACGAAAGAAGAATTAAGATAAATCTAACCATAGCATTAAACTTGTGGATCCAAATCAGCCACTTACGAAGCAACCCATAAATTAGGGTTTAAACTTCTGTCACTCTAGCAACCCATCATCTACTTACTACTACCCAATGCCTTCCCCTAGGCCCAAATCATGGTGAAGTGCCATGTACTCGATGTTCACATAACTCCACTAGAGGAAAGACAACATACATCTCATCAAAATATCGAACGAATACCAAATTCACATGATTACTTGTAACAAGACTTCTCCCATGTCCTCGTGAACAAAAGTAACTACTCACAAATCATGTTCATGTTCATGATAGAAGGGGTAATAAATATCATTAAGGATCTGAACATATGATCTTCCACCAAGTAAACCAACTAGCATCAACTACAAAGAGTAATCAACACTACTAGCAACCTACAGGTACCAATCTGAGGTTTTGAGACAAAGATTGAATATAAGAGATGAACTAGGGTTTGAGATGAGATGGTGTTGTTGAAGATGTTGATGAAGATTGATCCTCCCATGATAAGAGGATCGTTAGTGATGACAATGCCCTCAATTTCCCCCTCCCGGAGGGAAATTTCCCCGGCAGAATCGCTCCACCGGAGCCCTACATTTCTCCTGCCCAGGTTCCGCCTCAAGACGGCGACGCTTCATATCGAAAGCCTTCTTGTAATTTTTTATAGGTCAAAACCTTTCATATAGCAGAAGATGGACACCAGGGGCTGGCCAGGGCCCCACAAGTTTAGGGGGCGCGCCCCCAGTCTTGTGGCCACCTGGTTGGTCCCTTTCTGATATTCTTCGCCCAATATTATATATATATATATATATATATATATATATATATATATATATATATATATATATTCCAAAACAATTATGAAGGAAATATGCCCTAAAGGAAATAATAAAGTTCTTATTTATATTTCCTCATATCATGATAAATGTTTATTATTCATGCTAGAATTGTATTACCCGGAAACTTAGTACATGTGTGAATACATAGACAAAACAGAGTGTCCCTAGTATGCCTCTACTTGACTAGCTCGTTAATCAAAGATGGTTAAGTTTCCTAACCATAGACATGTGTTATCATTTTATGAACTGGATCGCATCATTAGAGAATGATGTGATGGACAAGACCCATCCATTAGCCTAGCATAATAATCGTTAAGTTTTATTGCTATTGCTTTCTTCATGACTTATACATATTCCTCTGACTATGAGATTATGCAACTCCCAAATACCGGAGGAACACTTTGTGTGCTATCAAACGTCACAACGTAACTGGGTGATTATAAAGATGCTCTACAGGTGTCTCCGAAGGTGTTTGTTGGGTTGGCATAGATCAAGATTAGGATTTGTCACTCCAAGTATCGGAGAGGTATCTCTGGGCCCTCTCGGTAATGCACATCACTATAAGACTTGCAAGCAATGTGACTAATGAGTTAGTTACAGATGATGCACTATGGAACGAGTAAAGAGACTTGCTGGTAACGAGATTGAACTAGGTATGATGGTACCAACCATCGAATCTCGGGCAAGTAACATACCGATGACAAAGGGAATAATGTATATTGTTATTGCGGTTTGACCAATAAAGATCTTCGTAGAATATGTAGGAACCAATATGAGCATCCAGGTTCCGCTATTGGTTATTGAGCATAGATGTGTCTCGGTCATGTCTACATAGTTCTCGAACCCGTAGGGTCCGCACGCTTAACGTTCGATGAAGATTTGTATTATGAGTTATGTGTTTTGGTGACCGCAATTTGTTCGGAGTCCCGGATAAGATCATGGACATGACGAGGAGTCTCAAAATGGTCGAGAGGCAAAGATTGATATATTGGAAGGTTGTATACGGATACCGGAATGGTTCCGAAGAGGTTCGGGGACTTACCGGAGTACCGGGAGGCTATCGGAACCCCCCGGAAAGTTAATGGGCCTCATGGGCAATAGTGGAGAGGAGGTGGAGCCCCCCAAGGCCAATCCGAATTGGACAAGGGGTGGGGGCGCCCCCCCTTTCCTTCTCCCTCTCCACCTCTTTCCCCTTTCCCCCTTCTCCGTTGGAAGGAAGGGGGGAGCCGACTAGGACTAGGAGTCGTAGTGGGACTCCCCCCACTTGGCGCGCCACTAGGGGCCGACCGGCCTCTCCTCCCCTCCTTTATATACGTGATCAGGGGGCACCCCAAAGGCACACTAATTGTTCTCTTAGTCGTGTGTGGTGCCTCCCTCCATAGTTTACTCCTCCGGTCAAAGCATCATAGTGCTTAGGCGAAGCCCTGCGCAGATCACATCACCATCACCGTCACCACGCCGTCGTGCTAGCGGAACTCTCCCTCGACCCTCTACTGGATCAAGAGTTCGAGGTACGTCATCAAGCTGAACGTGTGCTGAACACGGAGGTGCCGTACGTCTGGTACTAAGATCGGTTGGATCGTGAAGACGTACGACTACATCAACCGCGTTGACCTAACACTTCCGCTTTCGGTCTACGAGGGTACGTGGACACACTCTCCCCCTCTCGTTGCTATGCATCTCCTAGATAGATCTTGCGTGAGCGTAGGAATTTTTTTAAAATTGCATGCTACGTTTCCTACAGCGGCATCCGATCTAGGTCTATGCGTAGATGATATGCACGAGTAGAATACAATGAGTTGTGGGTCATAATAGTCATACTACTTACCACCAATGTCTTATTTTGATTCGGCGATATTGTTGGATGAAGCAGCCTCGACCAACATTACATGACAACGTTCAGAAGACCGGTTCTACCGACGTGCTTTGCACACAGGTGGCTGGCGGGTGTCTGTTTGTCCAACTTTAGTTGAATCGAATTTGACTACGGCCGGTTGTCGGTGTCAAAACCGGCGTATCTCGGGTAGGGGGTCCCGAACTGTGCGTCAAGGTCGGATGGTAACAGGAGACAAGGGACACTTTATTTTACCCAGGTTCGGGCCCTCTCGATGGAGGTAAAACCCTACTCCTGCTAGATTAATATTGATGATATGGGTAGTACAAGAGTAGATCTACCACGAGATCAAGGAGGCTAAACCCTAGAAGCTAGCCTACGGTATGATTGTGTATGATGATGGTTGTCCTACGGACTACAACCCTCCAGTTTATATAGACACCAGATAGGGTTAGGGTTACACAGAGTCGGTTACATTGGTAGGAGATCTTGAATATCCGCACACCTAGCTTGCCTTCCACGCCAAGAAAAGATCCTTCCGGACACGGGACGAAGTCTTCAATCTTGTATCTTCATAGTCCTGGAGTCCGGCTGAAGGTATAGTTCGGCTATCCGAACACCCCCTAATCCAGGACTCCCTCAGTAGCCCCTGAACCAGGCTTCAATGACGACGAGTCCGGCGCGCAAATTGTATTCGGCATTGCAAGGCGGGTTCCTCCTCCAAGTTCTTCAAAAAGATTGTAAACACCAAGTATAGTGTCCGGCTCTACAAAACAAGTTTCCACATATTGCCATACAGAGAATAATATTAACACAAATCAAATCTGCTGACGTATCCCGCAGTGCGTCATAACACTGCGGCCAAGCCTTCTACATAAATTGTTTTCATTGTTCCACCTCAGCTCGTTTAGCGAGGCGGTTTCCTTGGCACGTCTTGTTGAAGCAGAGATCATGTGCCCCCCTTTAGCGGGATTCTCATTAATACGGACGTGGGTAACCCAACCGCGCCATTTACCACGGCGCTCGAAAGGCAAGTGAGTTTTATTAGGTAGGTGGGGATGCATAACCGCATCCGCCTACATAAGGGGATAAGAATCCGCCTTTTCTACCTACGCCTTCTTCCTCCTTTGCCCATCCATCTCTCGCGCACTCAAGCTCCAGCGCCCAAGTCCGCTCTTCCTTCCTCAACCTCCTCCAACAATGTCCGGAGCGGGAGGCAAGTGGATGGTTTCCTCCGTGACGGAGGCTCAAATCAAAAAGCTAAGGAAAGTCAGATACTTATCCAAGGATATCCCGCATCGGCTTCCTGATAAGGGGCAGCTTCTTCCTACCCCCAGGCCCCATGAGAGGGTAGTGTTTCTTCCCCACTTCCTCCGCGGACTGGGATTTCCACTTCACCCATTTGTCCGGGGGCTCATGTTCTACTACGGCCTGGATTTCCACGATCTGGCCCCGAACTTTGTTCTCAACATCTCGGCGTTTATCGTCGTGTGTGAGGCCATTCTCCGCGTCCGCCCCCACTTTGGCCTCTTGCTCAAGACCTTCAACGTCAAGCCCAAGGTGGTGTCCGGCACCCAGGCGGAGTGCGGAGGCGCTATGGTTGGCAAGATAGCCAACGTCCTCTGGTTCGATGGCTCCCTCGTGGAGTCCCTAAAGGGGTGGCAGGCTGGGTGGTTTTACATCACCGAGCCCCGCGATCTGAAATGGGTCGCGGCCCCTGAGTTCAGATCCGGACCCCCCACGCGGCTCATGTCCTGGAAAGAGACAGGCCTGTCGTGGGGCAACGAGGAGGAAGTGACTGGTTTGCAAACATGCATCCAGTCCCTGGTGGACACGCCAATCCGGATTGCCAATATAGTCCAGGTCATGCTCGTTCGCCTGATCCTCCCGTGCCAAGAGCGGGATTTTACTTTGTGGGAATTCGACCCGGCGCGGCACCAAACCCTCAGTAGGCTATTCAACGCGACGTATGAAGACGTCTGGAAGGTGCTGACCAAAGGCGCCGAGTCCCCCACATCCGCCTCCGAGGATCACGGATACAGCTCGCAGCGCAGTGCTGGCGAGGTAAGCTATCTATACCTTTGACAGGTTCGTTAAGCTCTTCTACATAGATTAACTCTATGCGGGATCTAAACTCCCTTTACCTTTGACAGGCTTGGCAGGAGGTATCCGGACCAATTAACTGTCCGGCTCCCCTGCCCGAAGACCAAGCCCCAGCTCTCTTGGAGAAGCTGCTAGCTCCGGCACCTTACGTGGTGCCGGAGAGGAAGGCCAAGAAGAAGAAAACCACCGGGACTCGAAAGAGTTCCCGCAACATGGTGGTGTCGGACTCATCATCTGATGAGTCCGCAACGCCCTCCTCTCGTGAAAACGAGGAGGAGGAACAAGGAAGCTCTCCCCCTCCAGCGAGGGGAGCAAAGAAGAAGAAGGCCGCCCCAACGGGGGAGGCCGAGGGGTCGAGGAAAAGGAAGACCCCTCCGCCGGACTACTCCCTCGACGCCGAAGAGGGTGGAGAGGAGCTGCCGTACAGAGCCAAGCGTCTGGCAAAATCGTATGTGTTTGCATACCAGAGTGACTCATGATATTCTTTTAATGTGCGGCTTTTCCTAATATCGCTTGTGCTTCATGCAGCCCGCCCCGGGCCAAACTCGTCAATTCGTCGAGCGGCTCCCTGGATTCGTCGGACGTGAACTCAATTCCGCCCGCTGTCTCCCCCCGCACTGCAGATGATGCCGAAGTGGCGTCGCGACAAGCTCCGAGGCAGGAGGAGGTGGTCCTGGAGGAGCCACGAGGCAATCCTCCGGACCCCAGGAGTGAAGGGGACGAAACCCCCCAGGGCTCCAAGTCCGGCTTTGTGTCGGACACCGCGCCGGACTCGACAGTCCCGGTCCGCGGTGGGAGAACTCCTTCCAAGAGGAGTAAGCCATCCGAGCCGGCGGCCTCCGTCCAACCGGAGGCGCCGAACAATCTGGTGGAGCTGCTTAAGGGCGCCGCCATCGATGAGGAGCACCGTACTGTTATGAGTACGGTGATCCAAAGGGTTCAGTCCGCCAAGAGCGGACTGAATGAAGCTTGCGCTAGCCTTCTAACAGGCTTCGAGGTAAGTAAAAATATGTCGAATTATTTACCACATAGACAGTAGCCCCTGATGCTCTGTTCGGTGTTCGGAAAGAAAAGCCAGATAGAGGATCTAGTAATTTTCGCAGGAGTCTAATAAAAAAGTCAAATATGCGTATGCAGGCTTCGTTGCTGTCCACCGCCGCACTGACTGCGCAGGTGGATGTCCTTAAAAAGGACCTTGGGCGGTCCGAGCAAGAGCTCGGCCTTGCCAAACGGCAGCTCGAGGAGAAAGAAGGTAAGAAATACCCTAAAAGGGAAAAAAGGTGCCTATAGAGAGGCTTGATTGCAAAAAGAAATAACAGGATTGAGCTGCTTATTGTAGGGGCCACAGCCGAGGTGACAACCCTGAAGTAGGCGCTGGCTGAGGCCGAGAAGAAAACGGCCGAGGAGCGCGCCGAGCAAGAAAGGCTTGGGGTCCAAGCCGGCGAGGTGCAGCAAGAGCTGCAAGCTCTCATGAAAAAACATGAGGGTTTGGAGCTTGACGCAAAAACGCAAGCATCCGAGCTCGCCTCGGCCATTGAGACCGCCAAGAGTGCCAAGGCCGAAGCCCAGAAGGCCCTCCAAGAGTTGGAGGATGTGAAATAGATAGCAGCGGGTAAGGCATTCTCAATGCAAAGTAGGAATATAAAAGTAAAGTACCTATTACTTACCCGAATCCGGAGTTCTCCAGGGGCGTTCTTTGATCTTCCCCGCAGCGCATCCGCCGCCGCCGCGTTCTACCGAGCTGAAGAGGGCAGCTCGACGGAGAGTGTGTTCCGGTCTCAGTATTCTGAGGCCGGACACCCTGTGCCCTTGAGCGATCAGCTGAAACAGCTGGCCGAGCTCCACAAGGCGGCCGAACAGGCCATGAAGGGCTTACTAGTTCGGCTATGGCCTGGAAAGGCCCTGCATGGGAGCTATTTCGGGCTAGTGCGGCGGCCGGTGGAGGCCTGTCCACGGCTTGAGGTCATCAAGCGCTCCGTCTGCATTGAAGGTGCCCGGAGGGCCCTTGCCCGTGTAAGGGTACACTGGGGCAAGCTGGACGGAGAGAAGCTGGTGAAGGACGGGCCGCCGCAGGGGAAGGAGCATCGCAAGCCCGAGAACTACTACAAGGAAGTTCTTGCCGGATCCCGCCTTGTCGCGGATGAATGTACTAAAGATGTAATATTTGAATGAACTCGCTCGTTTGTATCATGTGCGCTGAAAACTTGTTCATATGCGCTAATCAATGCTTATTGAATTTAAAATATATTTTTCTGTGCGGCCGTTTATCAAAAAATTGAGAGATGGCCAGTCGTCGGCTTCTACCCCCGTGCCACTAGTGCTGGGGTGTTCGGGATAAACCTGAGGGCTCTTGTTCCCATAGTTGGGTCCTTCGAGGGAGGCGCTCAGCACAGCGAACCAGGCAATCAGACTATAATGCTTGAACACTCTCACTTAGCCATAGAACGTTATAATTTTAAATTTCGGCGAAGCCCCTAGTTCGGAAGGCCGAATTCGGGGCGCTATACACGCCTTTGGCCGGACATAACCAGCTTCTCGCTCGAAGCGGCATAAGCCTTTAAGGACTCGAAAACCTCTCGAACAGCGACCGGTCTCACGCCTTATCATGACAGTCTGTTTTAGCTTTCTCCACTGAGGTTCTCAACCCACCTGAACTGGGGCACAATCGCAGTGGTTCTCCTAGTGTTAGCTTAGCCGATATAGCGGAACGTAAGGCACCAAAACATAGGAGCCGGGCAAACCCAACATGTGACCAAAATCATGACTCGGAGCCGATGCATATAGTGCTATAAGTTCGGGGTGCCGCACTTGTGAAAGTGTACGGTCTTCTCACAACCAGATAGAAGGGTAATGAAGCCCCTGGCGTGGTTTGCCGTACCATGGTGTACGGGTGCGATCATGTTATTTAATAAACATATATATATATATATATATATAAGAGGATAATGCAAAAGATAGACAAAAAGCTATGCATTGTTTATAAGGAGGCTATTTATCAAAGCCGAACGATACAAGTAGTGCGATAAGCCAAAAAGATATTAGACTATTTAACATGTCCTGGCCAGGCGCAGGCCGCGAAGTTTAGAAACAGATATATTGCTCGAAATAGAGACCACCTGAGAATTCCGGAGTGCGGCGTAGCTTTGTCTGCTTTCCTGGGTCTTGCATCGTCTGTGCGGCAATACTGCCGAACAGGTATCCAGAGTATGGAGTCCTGAAAGTAAAAGAAGTTCGGCAGCCCCTAGTACGTTTGACGTCATATCTTAGGCATGCCATTTAATGTGCCCCTCCCCCTGTGCCCATGGAATTTTAGGGGCATAATTGTGTACTCTAGGTACTAGCTCCGTTATGGTGCGATGGCTGGGGTCGGGGCCGTATTGCTACGCTTGCTCTGATCGTGCCAGGTGGTCTTGTTGCAGGTTACTTCGGGCGCGCTTTGCATTGTCCGGTTTTTTAACGTCCGGACTGGAGTGTTGCCTTAAGAGGCTGCTTTGTACTTCTGCCACGAGAGCTGCCGTGTGCTCCTCCGTACGGATGGAGCATTCGGTGTTTCCGCTGACCGTGATTACTCCTCAAGGGCCTGGCATCTTGAGCTTGCGATATGCGTAGTGCGGCACCCCATTGAATTTAGCGAATGCGGTACGTCCGAGCAGGGCATGATAGCCACTGCGGAACGACACTATATCGAAGATTAACTCTTCGCTTCGGAAGTTATCTGGAGATCCGAAGACCACATCAAGTGTTATCGAGCCTGTGCAATTGGCCTCTACACCTGGGATGACGCCTTTAAAGCTCGTCCTTGTGGGCTTGATCCTTGATGGATCTATGCCCATTTTCCGCACTGTATCCTGATAAAGCAGGTTCAGGCTACTGCCGCCGTCCATGAGGACTCTTGTGAGATGAAATCCGTCCACGATTGGGTCAAGAACCAATGCGGCGAAACCGCCGTGACGAATGCTAGTGGGGTGGTCCCTTCGATCGAAAGTGATCGGGCAAGAGGACCATGGGTTGAACTTTGGGGCGACTGGCTCCATCGCGTTTACGTCCCGTAGCGCACGCTTCCTCTCCCGCTTGGGAATGTGGGTCGCGTATATCATGTTCACCGTCCGCACTTGTGGGGGAAACCCTTTCTGTCCACTGTTGTTCGGCGGCCTGGGCTCCTCCTCGTCGTCGCTGTTCAGCCCCTTGTCCTTGTGTTCGGCTCTTAACTTGCCTGCCTACTTGAACACCCAACAATCCCTGTTGGTGTTATTGGCTGGCCTTTCGGGGGTGCCGTGAATCCCGAGCGGTCGAGTATCCGGTCCAAACTGGACGGGCCCTGGGTATTCTTTTTAAATGGCTTTTTCCGCTGACCGGATTTATGGCCTCTGAATCCGGCATTTACTGCCGTATCCTCATTGCTGTCGCTGCTAACGCGACGCTTTTGCTTATTCCGACGTGACCGGCCACTTTTGTCCTTGGTATCCGAATTACCATGCTTCTTCGATAAGTTGTTGCTGCGAGCCAGCCAGCTATCTTCGCCCGCGCAAAAGCGGGTCATGAGTGTCGTGAGGGCTGCCATGGATTTCGGCTTCTCCTGTCCCAGGTGCCGGGCAAGCCATTCGTCGCGGATGTTATGTTTGAAGCCTGCCAGGGCCTCTGCATCCGGACAATCGACTATCTGATTTTTCTTTGTTAGGAACCGTGTCCAGAATTGCCTGGCCGATTCTTCTGGCTGCTGGATTATGTGGCTTAGGTCGTCGGCGTCCGGTGGCCGCACATAGGTCCCCTGGAAGTTGTCGAGGAATGCGGCCTCCAAGTCCTCCCAAGAACCGATTGAGTCTGCTGGGAGGCTATTGAGCCAGTGCCGGGCTGGTCCCTTGAGCTTAAGGGGCAAATATTTGATGGCGTGCAAGTCATCGCCACGTGCCATGTGGATGTGAAGGAGATACTCCTCAATCCATACTGCCGGATCTGTCGTACCATCGTACGACTCGATATTGACGGGTTTGAAACCCTCTGGGATTCTATGATCCATTACTTCGTCTGTGAAGCATAGTGGGTGTGCGGCGCCTTTGTACTGGGCTATGTCACGACGCAGTTCGGAAGAGCTGTGCCTGTTGTGTTCGGCCCGGCCGGATTTACTGTGTCCGGAGTGAAGGTCATCACGTGTCGTCGGGCGTCCGCGCGATCCGTAGATCGATCTTGTTTGCCTTGCTTTATCCTCCAGTACGTCTCGTAGGTCTGGCTCGTTTTCCCGTGCCTTATTTGAACGGCGCCGGGCCATGGCTTGTTTAGAGGTTCGACATGCCTCTCTGTCGCGGCCGCGAGGTGGCCGGTCTGCCATGTCATGAGCTTCCTCCTCTGATTGGGGTAGCGGCCTGCGCTTAGGATAATTTTTGGAGGGGCGCTCGAGTTCATGCTCTTCGGCCGCAAGGACTTCAGTCCATCTGTCAGCTAGCAAATCTTGATCAGCTCTAAGCTGTTGCTGCTTTTTCTTTAGGCTGTTCGCCGTGGCTAGAAGCCTGCGTTGAAAGCGCTCTTGTTCGGCGGGGTCTGATGGTACGACGAATTCATCGTCGCCGAGGCTTGCCTCATCTTCGGAGGGAGGCATGTAATTATCGTCCTCAACCTCCTGCTCTGCCGCTCTCTCGTGAGGGCTGGCTTTTTCATCTTCCTGCGCCGAATCTTGCTGGTTTTGGTGTTCTTCGGCGCTGTCCGGGGTAGTATTATCTCCCGTGCCGGAATCACCGTTTCTGCTGTGGCAGGATTTAGAGCGGCGCCGTTGGCGCCGGCGTTTTGGTGGCTTTTTCGAGGTGCCGTCCTCCGTAGTTCCATCGCCGTCTCCATCCTTTGGAGCATCCACCATGTATATGTCGTATGATGAGGTGGCGGTCCAGCGCCCTACAGGTGCTGGTTCTTGTTCGTCTCCTCCTTCGTCGTCCATACCGTCGAAGTCTTCGGAGCCAAAGTCAAGCATGTCGGTTAAATCGTCGACAGTGGCAATTAAGTGGGTGGTGGGTGGGCTTTGAATTTCTTCGTCGTCCGGATCCCAACCTCGCAGGCCATAGTCCGGCCTGGGCTCTCCTGATAAAGAGAGAGACTTGAGAGAATTCAGAATATCACCGAAAGGTGAGCACTGAAAGATGTCCGCGGCGGTGAACTCCATTACAGGTGCCCAATCAGATTCGATCGGCAGGGGCGAGGAAGGCTCGGAGTTTGGAGAAGAGTCCGGCTCCTTGGAGTCCTGGGCCGTGCGGAGCACGGGGCTGGCATTCGACTCGATCGCCTTTGAGATCGCAGCCCCCGAGGTGACCTCCAACCGTTCATCCTCAAAGTACGCGGCAGGCTCCGAGTCGAGGATCGGGGCCGGAGCGTGTGCGGTCTCCAGGGTGCTGTTCGGAGGCAGAGCTATATCATGCCCCTCGAAACAGTGCGGCGCGCTTGGCTGTGGCTCGAATCCGTCGAAGATCAAGTCTCCGCGGATATCCGCCGTGTAGTTTAAGCTTCCAAACCTGACTTGATGGCCAGGGGCGTAGCTTTTGATCTGCTCCAGATGACCAAGCGAATTGGCCCGCAGAGCGAAGCCGCCGAAGAGGAAGATCTGTCCGGGGAGGAAAGTCTCACCCTGGACCTCATCGTTGTTGATGATCAAAGGAGCCATCGAGCCTAAAAGCGACAACACAGAGGAACTCTCAATGAAAGCACCAATGTCGGTGTCAAAACCAGCGGATCTCGGGTAGGGGGTCCCGAACTGTGCGTCAAGGTCGGATGGTAACAGGAGACAAGGGACACTTTATTTTACCCAGGTTCGGGCCCTCTCGATGGAGGTAAAACCCTACTCCTGCTAGATTAATATTGATGATATGGGTAGTACAAGAGTAGATCTACCACGAGATCAAGGAGGCTAAACCCTAGAACCTAGCCTACGGTATGATTGTGTATGATGATGGTTGTCCTATGGACTACAACCCTCCGGTTTATATAGACACTGGATAGGGTTAGGGTTACACAGAGTCGGTTACATTGGTAGGAGATCTTGAATATCCGCACACCTAGCTTGCCTTCCACGCCAAGAAAAGATCCTTTCGGACACAGGACAAAGTCTTCAATCTTGTATCTTCATAGTCCTGGAGTCTGGCTGAAGGTATAGTTCGGCTATCCCAACACCCCTAATCCAGGACTCCCTCACCGGTCCTTCTTGAAGGTTAAAACAACACACTTGATGAAAAATTGATGTGGTTTTGATGCGTAGGTAAGAACGGTTCTTGTTAGAAGCCCGTAGCAGCGACGTAAAACTTGCAACAACAAAGTAGATGACGTCTAACTTGTTTTTGCAGGGCATGTTGTGATGTGATATGGTCAAGACGTGATGAGATATAAATTATTGTATGAGATGATCATGTTTTGTAAAAGTTATCAACAACTGGCAGGAGCTTTATTGTTTGTCGCTTTATTGTATGAAATGCAATCGCCATGTAATTGATTTACTTTTATACGGTAGCGATAGTCGTAGAAGCAATAGTTGGCGAGACGACAACGATGCTACGATGGAGATCAAGGTGTCAAGCCGGTGACGATGGAGATCATGACGGTGCTTTGGAGATGGAGATCAAAGGCACAAGATGATGATGGCCATATCATGGCACATATTTTGATTGCATGCGATGTTTATCCTTTATGCATCTTATTTTGCTTAGTACAGCGGTAGCATTATAAGATGACCCCTCACTAAATTTCAAGGTATATGTGTTCTTCCTGAGTATGCACCGTTGCTACAGTTCATCGTGCCGAGACACCACGTGATGATCGGGTTGTTGGGGAACGTAGTAATTTCAAAAAATTTCCTACGCACACGCAAGATCATGGTGATGCATAGCAACGAGAGGGGAGAGTGTTGTCTACGTACCCTCGTAGACCGAAGCGGAAGCGTTGACGTAACATAGAGGAAGTAGTCGTACGTCTTCCCGATCCGACCGATCCAAGCGCCGTTACTCCGGCGCCTCCGAGTTCTTAACACACGTACAGCTCGATGACGTTCCCCGGGCTCCGATCCAGCAAAGCTTCGGGGACGAGTTCCGTCAGCACGATGGCGTGGTGATGATCTTGATGTACTACCGACGCAGGACTTCGCCTAAGCACTGCAACAATATGACCGAGGTGGAATATGGTGGAAGGGGGCACCGCACACAGCTAAGGAACGATCACGAAGATCAACTTGTGTGTCTATGGGGTGCCCCCTGCCCCCGTATATAAAGGAGTGGAGGAGGGGAGGGCCGCCCCTCTCTATGGCGCGCCCTAGGGGAGTCCTACTCCCACCGGGAGTTGGATTCCCCCTTTCCTAGTCCAACTAGGAGTCCTTCCAAGTATTAGGAGTAGGAGACAAGGAAGGGGAAAAGAGAAGGGAAGGAAGGAGGGGGCGCAGCCCCTCCCCCTAGTCCAATTCGGACTAGGCCTTGGGGGGGCGCGCGGCCTGCCCTAGGCAGCCCCTCTCTCTTTCCCGTATGGCCCAATAAGGCCCAATACTTCTCCCCCGTATTCCCGTAACTCCCCGGTACTCCAAAAAATACCCGAACCACTCAGAACCTTTCCGAAGTCCGAATATAGTCGTCCAATATATCGATCTTTACGTCTCGACCATTTCGAGACTCCTCGTCATGTCCCCGATCTCATCCGGGACTCCGAACTCCTTCGGTACATCAAAACTCATAAACTCATAATATAAGTGTCATCGAAACCTTAAGCGTGCGGACCCTACGGTTCGAGAACAATGTAGACATGACCGAGACACGTAACCAATAGCGGGACCTGGATGCCCATATTGGTTCCTACATATTCTATGAAGATCTTTATCGGTCAGACCGCATAACAACATACGTTGTTCCCTTTGTCATCGGTATGTTACTTGCCCGAGATTCAATCGTCGGTATCTTAATACCTAGTTCAATCTCGTTACCGGCAAGTCTCCTTACTCGTTCTGTAATACATCATCTCGCAACTAACTCATTAGTTGCAATGCTTGCAAGGCTTATGTGATGTGCATTACCGAGAGGGCCCAGAGATACCTCTCCGACAGTCGGAGTGACAAATCCTAATATCGAAATACGACAACCCAACATGTACCTTTGGAGACACCTATAGAGCACCTTTATAATCACCCAGTTACGTTGTGACGTTTGGTAGCACACAAAGTGTTCCTCCGGCAAACGGGAGTTGCATAATCTCATAGTCATAGGAACATGTATAAGTCATGAAGAAAGCAATAGCAACATACTAAACGATCAGGTGCTAAGCTAACGGAATGTGTCATGTCAATCACATCATTCTCCTAATGATGTGATCCCGTTAATCAAATGACAACTCATGTCTATGGCTAGGAAACATAACCATTTTTTATCAACGAGCTAGTCAAGTAGAGGCATACTAGTGACACTCTGTTTGTCTATGTATTCACACATGTATCATGTTTCCGGTTGATACAATTCTAGCATGAATAATAAACACTTATCATGAAATAAGGAAATAAATAATAACTTTATTATTGCCTCTAGGGCATATTTCCTTCAGTCTCCCACTTGCACTAGAGTCAATAATCTAGATCACATCGTCATGTGATTTAACATCAGTAGTTCACATCATCATGTGATTAACACCCATAGTTCACATCATCATGTGACCAACACTCAAAGGGTTTACTAGAGTCAGTAATCTAGTTCACATCTCTATGTTATTAACACCCAAAGAGTACTAAGGTGTGATCATGTTTTGCTTGTGAGAGAATCTTAGTCAACGGGTCTGCCACATTCAGATCCGTATGTATTTTGCAAATTTCTATGTCAACAATATTCTGCTCGGAGCTACTCTAGCTAATTGCTCCCACTTTCAATATGTATCTAGATTGAGACTTAGAGTCATCTAGATTAGTGTCAAAACTTGCATCGACGTAACCCTTTTACGACGAACCTTTTTGTCACCTCCATAATCGAGAAACATATCCTTATTCCACTAAGGATAATTTTGACCGCTGTCCAGTGATCTACTCCTAGATCACTATTGTACTCCCTTGCCAAAATCCGTGTAGGGTATACAATAGATCTGGTACACAGCATGGCATACTTTATAGAAATTATGGCCAAGGCATAGGGAATGACTTTCATTCTTTTTCTATCTTCTGCCGTGGTCGGGTTTTGAGTCGTACTCAATTTCACACCTTGTAACACAGGCAAGAACTCTTTCTTTGACTGTTCCATTTTGAACTACTTCAAAATCTTGTCAAGGTATGTACTCATTGAAAACTTATCAAGCGTCTTGATCTATTTCTATAGATCTTGATGCTTAATATGTAAGCAGCTTCACCGAGGTCTTTCTTTGAAAAAACTCCTTTCAAACACTCCTTTATGCTTTGCAGAATAATTTTATAATATTTCCGATCAACAATATGTCATTCACATATACTTATCAGAAATGTTGTAGTGCTCCCACTCACTTTCTTGTAAATACAGGCTTCATCGCAAGTCTGTATAAAACTATATGCTTTGATCAACTTATCAAAGCGTGTATTCCAACTCCGAGATGCTTGCACCAGTCCATAGATGGATCATTGGAGCTTGCATATTTTGTTAACACCTTTAGGATCGACAAAACCTTCTAGTTGCATCGTATACAACTCTTCTTTAATAAATCCATTAAGGAATGCAGTTTTGTTTATCCATTTGCCGGATTTCATAAAATGCGGCAATTGCTAACATGATTCGGACAAACTTAAGCATAGATACGAGTGAGAAACTTTCATCGTAGTCAACACCTTGAACTTGTCGAAAACCTTTTGCGACAATTCTAGCTTTGTAGATAGTAACGCTACTATCAGCGTCCGTCTTCCTCTTAAGGATCCATTTATTTTCTATGGCTTGCCGATCATCGGGAAAATCCATCAAAGTCCATACTTTGTTTTATACATGGATCATATCTCAGATTTCATGGCCTCAAACCATTTCGCGGAATCTGGGCTCATCATCGCTTCCTCATAGTTCGCAAGATCGTCATGCTCTAGTAACATGACTTCCAGAACAGGATTACCGTACCACTCTGGTGCGGATCTCACTCTGGTTTACCTATGAGATTCGGTAGTAACTTGATCTGACGTTACATGATCATCATCATTAACTTCCTCATTAATTGGTGTAGTAGTCATAGGAACAGATTTCTGTGATGAACTACTTTTCAATAAGGGAGAAGGTACAATTACCTTATCAAGTTCTACTTTCCTCCCACTCACTTCTTTCGAGAGAAACTTCTTCTCTAGAAAGTATCCATTCTCAGCAACGAATGTCTTGCCTTCGGATCTGTGATAGAAGGTGTACCCAACTGTCTCCTTTGGGTATTCTATGAAGACACATTTCTCCGATTTGGGTTTGAGCTTATCATGATGAAACTTTTTCTTATAAGCATCGCAACCCCAAACTTTTAAGAAACGACAACTTTGGTTTCTTGCTAAACCATAGTTCATATAGTGTCGTCTCAATGGATTTAGATGGTGCCCTATTTAACGTGAATGCAGCTGTCACTAATGCATAACCCAAAAACGACAAGAGACATCATAGATTGCACCATATCTAATAAAGTACGGTTACGATGTTCGGACACACCATTACACTGTGGTGTTCCAGGTGGCGTGAGTAGTGAAACTATTTCACATTGTTTTAACTGAAGGCCAAACTCGTAACTCAAATATTTTACCTCTGCGATCATATCGTAGAAACTTTTATTTTCTTGTTACGATGATTCTCCACTTCTCTCTGAAATTCTTTGAACTTTTCAAATGTTTCAGACTTGTGTTTCATCAAGTAGATATACCCATATCTGCTCAAATCATCTGTGAAGGTCAGAAAATAATGATACTTGCCGCGAGCCTTAATATTCATCGGACCACACACATCAGTATGTATGATTTCCAACAAATCTGTTGCTCGCTCCATTGTTCCGGAGAACGGAGTTTTAGTCATCTTGCCCATAAGGCATGGTACGCAAGCATCAAGTGATTCCAAAATCCCATCAGCATGGAGTTTCTTCATGCGCTTTACACCAATATGACCTAAACGGCAGTGCCACAAATAAGTTGCACTATCATTATTAACTTTGCATCTTTTGGCTTCAATATTATGAATATGTGTATCACTACGATCGAGATCCAACGAACTATTTTCATTGGGTGTATGACCATCGAAGGTTCTATTCATGTAAGCAGAACAATAATTGTTCTCTAACTTAAATGAATAACCGTATTGCAATAAACATGATCAAATCATATTCATGCTCAACACCAAATAACACTTATTTAGGTTCCACACTAATCCCGAAAGTATAGGGAGTGTGCGATGATGATCCTATCAATCTTGGAACTACTTCCAACACACATCGTCACTTCACCCTTAACTAGTCTCTGTTTATTCTGCAACTCCCGTTTCGAGTTACTAATCTTAGCAACTGAACTAGTACCAAATACTGAGGGGTTGCTATGAACACTAGTAAAGTACACATCAATAACATGTATATCAAATATACTTATGTTCACTTTGCCATCCTTCTTATCCGCCAATCACTTGGGGTAGTTCCGCTTCCAGTGACCAGTCCCTTTGCAGTAGAAGCACTTAGTCTCAGGCTTAGGACCAGACTTGGGTTTCTTCACTTGAGCAGCAACTTGCTTGCCGTTCTTCTTGAAGTTCCCCTTCTTCCCTTTGCCCTTTTCTTGAAACTAGTGATCTTGTCAACCATCAACACTTGATGCTCTTTCTTGATTTCTACCTTCATCGATTTCATCATCATGAAAAGCTCGGGAGTCTTTTCTGTCATCCCTTGCATACTATAGTTCATCACGAAGTTCTACTAACTTGGTGATGGTGACTAGAGAATTCTGTCAATCACTATCTTATCTGGAAGATTAACTCCCACTTGATTCAAGCGATTGTAGTACCCAGACAATCTGAGCACATGCTCACTAGTTGAGCGATTCTCCTCCATCTTTTAGCTATAGAACTTGTTGGAGTCTTCATATCTCTCAACTCGGGTATTTGCTTGAAATATTAACTTCAACTCCTGGAACATCTCATATGCTCCATGACGTTCAAAACGTCTTTGAAGTCCCGATTCTAAGGCGTTAAGCATGGTGCACTAAACTATTAAGTAGTCATCATATTGAGCTAGCAAAACGTTCATAACGTCTGCATCTGCTCCCGCAATAGGTCCGTCACCCAGCGGTGCATCAAGGACATAATTCTTCTGTGCAGCAATGAGGATAAACCTTAGATCACGGATCCAATCCGCATCATTGCTACTAACATCTTTCAACACAATTTTCTCTAGGAACATATCAAAATAAACACAGGGAAGCAACAACGCGAGCTATTGATTTACAACATAATTTGCAAAATACTACCAGGACTAAGTTCATGATAAATTAAAGTTCAATTAATCATATTACTTAAGAACTCCCACTTAGATAGACATCCCTCTAATCTTGTAAGTGATCACGTGATCCAAATCAACTAAACCATAACCGATCATCACGTGAAATGGATTAGTCTTCAATGGTGAACATCATTATGTTGATCATATCTACTATATGATTCACGCTCGACCTTTCGGTCTCCGTGTTCCGAGGCCATATCTGCATATGCTAGGCTCGTCAAGTATAACCCGAGTATTCCGCGTGTGCAAAACTGGCTTGCACCCGTTGTAGATGGACGTAGAGCTTATCACACCCGATCATCATGTGGTGTCTGGGCACGGCGAACTTTGGCAACGGTGCATACTCAGGGAGAACACTTCTTGATAATTTAGTGAGAGATCATCTTATAATGCTACCGTCAATCAAAGCAAGATAAGATGCATAAAAAGATAAACATCACATGCAATCAATATAAGTGATATGATATGGCCATCATCATCTTCTTGCTTGTGATCTCCATCTCTGAAGCACCGTCATGATCACCATCGTCACCGGTGTAAGTGCATCTAGTGCCCCTTAGTGATTTTGGTGTATTGAAGACTTATAGGTTAAGCATCTGATGTGTTTATGAGTGTACACAGGTCTATAAGTCTATGAGGAGTTTGATATTTACAGTAAAAGTCGACCCCTAAAAATGAAGTTCTTTGACTGAAGACTTTGATATTCTGAAGACTTTCTGAAGACTTTCTGAAGACTTTGAAAGTGAAGAAATTGGTGTGACCTTGAAGACTTGGTATTCGTTCGAGGAACATGAAGCGTGAAGACTTTTGTTTTCGTAGTTTCATTTTTCTCTTTCTTGAGTCATAGGAAACACCGTACTGTTAAAGGGGGTCGAGGAAATACTAAGGAGAAAATTCCCATGTGATGCTCAACTCAAATCCTACACCTACCAATCCCTTCGAGTGAAGCCATTGGAAATCTCATACAGTTCAGTCAATTTCTTCAGTGACAGAGACGCAATTCTTCTGGTCACTGAGGACTTTGCTCTGACTGAGGAGTTAGGAATTCGCCAGTGCGAATTGCCTACATAGTGAGGAACATGATAGCCCTGAGGAATTTGTACTCCAAATTTCCGACCGTTGCTGTGCTACGCGCCAGCTGTCCTAAAATATCTTGTCCACCTAACGGTCATATCATTGAAGGGCGTTTATGTCTTATCATGTCGGGCTGCTCCCTAGGCTATAAATAGCCGCCCCCTACAACCACTAGCTGGTTGGCTGCTCCGCGAGAACTTGACACTTGTCATTTGAGAGCAACCCATCCTTCGAGGACTTTGAGCGAAAATCATCAAGTCAGGAAAATCCAAAACCCAAACCCAAAACACCTACAAACCTAAAGTGATTGAGCATCACTGAAGAGATTGATCCTGCGTGGATCCGACGCTTGTTACCTTTGAAGACTGTGCTTCTTCCAGACGGTTAGGCGTCATGGTCTAGAGCATCCAAGAGGAATTGTGGATCGCCGAGTGACCTAGTCTGTGAAGGTTTGGAAGTCACCTGAAGACTTACCACGAGTGATTGGGCAACGACTGTGTGTCCTTAGCTCAAGGAGAATACGGTGAGGACTGTGTGTCCGGGACTAGGTGTCCTCGAGTTTAAATACTCAGCCGCTCCAACCAGACGTACAACTGAGACAGCAGTTGGAACTGGTCTACCAAATCATTGTCTTCACCAAGCTTACTGGTTCCATTTCCTCAACACTTTCATTTCCTCATTAATGTGTTGTCTGTTTGTTCATATCTGTGTTTGAAGACTTTGACTGAAGACTTTCACAAATTCCTTAGTTCAATTTCTTTAGTCTGTTTGTCTTCATCTAGAGTTATCCTGTGCCTACGCTTTCTGTACTCTGTGTTTGTCTTCATTTCATCATGATGACCATGCATGTAATCTGTTATGTTTACTTCTGAGTACTTATTCCGCTGCTAGTATTTCTTCGCTAAGGAATTTCCTCACGAGCAAATTCCTCAGTGAAGAATTTCATAAAAATCGCCTATTCACCCCCCCTCTAGTCGATATAACGCACTTTCAATTGGTATCAGAGCAAGGTACTCCCTTGTTCTGTGTGATTTTGGTTTAACCGCCTGGAGTTTTAGTTATGTCGACCGCTGATATGAAGAAAGTGTCGTGCCCCATCTTTGACGGTCACGAGTATCCCAAATGGAAGGCTATGATGAAGAAGCGTCTCATGGTGATGGACAGCGAGCTATGGACCGTCACTGAGATTGGTCTGACCGATCTGTGCAAGATGGAGGAAGCTGATGACATTCGCAAGTACACTCAACTCAACCTCACAGCGAAGGCCGTCATCTGCTCCAGTCTGTCTCGAAACCAATTCAGAAACATCATGCATCTCGATCAGGCGAAGCTTGTCTGGGACCGTCTCTCTGATGTCTATGAAGGCCATCGAAACCGTCATGATCCTTGGTTTGAGGATTTCAAGGAATCGCTCAAATCGATGACATTCGAACCAGAATCATCATCCTCTACTTCATGCCTTATGGCAAAAAGTGCTGAGGTAACTGAATGCTACCTATCTGAGTCTAGTGATGAAGAATCTGGTGATGAATTTGGACCCAGTTATGTCAAACTTGCTTCCCTTGCCGCAAAACAACAAAGAGCTTTGCAAAAAGCTAATGATATGCTTAGTAAGAGCAATGATATGTTGGGCGAAGAAATGGATCAGTCACAAGCCTTGGCTGAAAGTCTTCAGAGACTTCATTCCAAGCATGACTCTCTTCAAGATCAGCATAACTCTCTCCTGTCTAATTTTGAGAAGATGAGAGTGAGTTATGAAGATCTTCAGAAGGAGCGCGATTCATTACTCGCTCAACAAATCAGCGCTGCTCAGGAAGAATTCATTCCTCCATGCCTAAAATGCATTGAACGAGAATCTGCTAATTCTTCACCTGAATGTTCAAATGCTTCAAATGTTACAAATTCTTCACATGTCTCTGCTATCACTAATTCCTCATCTGAGGACATTGCTAGTATTACTGACGATGCAGGACTGAAGGAATTGTACATGACAGGCATGTACAAAAGCCTCAAAGGGCATCAGACTCTCTGTGATGTGCTTAAAAAGCAGATCCTCAACAGGAACCCTAGGAAAGAGGGTATTGCCTTTGAGAGGAAACTCAATGCTGATGGTACATATTGGAAGCCTGAGCAGTACCCCAAAACCACATGGGTTGCTGCCAAGGGACCTCCAGTTGATCCATCTAATTTATCTGGCTATACATGTGAATCTTCTCATTCTTCTGATGAGTCATTTGACTCCAACTATAAATTGTTCAAAAATCAGAATGGTGAAGTATTTGCTAGATATGTTGGCACTAACTGCAGGAACGGTTCTCCTATGAAGAAAATCTGGGTTCCCAAAAGTTTCCTTGAAAGTCTTCAGGTGAATGTCCTCATGACACCACCTGTGAAGAAAAGGAACCCCAGATCAAATTCCTCATGTGGACCAAATTCTTCATATGGATCCAAGTCCTCATACAGACCAAATTCCTCAAGAGGATCAAATTCCTCACATGGATCAAAGTCCTCATATGAACATCATCGTTCTAACAACTCTATTTCGCAGGGAAGAGCCAAGGGCTATGAATATGAGCATTATTCTTCAAATTATTATGTTCATAAGTCCTCAAAGAATTTCTCTGCTTATTCATATGCTTACCCTAACCCCTCTTATGTGAAACGAAATGGTTTGGCTGCTTTGCCACCATTCTCTTATGGAGCTCGCAGAATGATGAACTCTTTGCCACCCCTTCAGATGTGGGTGGTGAAGAAAAAGAACTAATCTCTTCTGCAGGGTCAGGTCTCCAGACGTACTGTAACGTCTGAAGAATTTGCTGAGGACCTGACAAAAATGCCTGAAAGGACGCAGGCTAACCATGATGAAATGAACTTTCATTTCACACGTCCTCCCTCTGTTTTATCAGTTCTACTGCTTGATGAATTGTGATATCATATTCTTCACTACTAAAGTATATGAGGTTCGTAAGTTGCACTAATTCATTTGCAGGATGATCAACCCAAAGCCACTGAATGGGTACTTGATAGTGGATGTACAAATCACATGACCGGTGACAAGAATCTGTTGATGGATGCTCCCTTATCAGCATCACACATGAAGCATATCATCTTTGCTGATAAAAGCAAAAGTCAGGTATTGGGTCTAGGTAAGGTTGCTATCACAAAGGATCGACACATGGACAAAGTCATGCTTGTTGAGTCCTTAGGATACAATCTTATGTCTGTCTCAATGCTTTGTGATCTTGATATGGTTGTTGTCTTCGGCAAGTATCTTTGTGTTGTGATTATGGAAGCTGACAAATCCAAAGTCTTCGAAGGCTTTAGGAGAGGAGACTTGTATATTGTTGATTTCTCTGCAGATTCACAACCTGCCGTGTGCCTACTTGCAAAAGCTTCAGAAGGATGGCTATGGCATCGACGACTTGGTCATGCAGGCATGAGGAATCTGCACACGCTTGCGAAGAAGAAGCATGTCATTGGCATTGAGAATGTCAAATTCCTCAAGGATCACTTATGCGGTGCCTGTGAAGCTGGAAAGATGACCAAGGCCAAGCATCCAGCAAAGACTATCATGACCACTACTCGTCCATTCGAATTGCTTCACATGGATCTCTTCGGTCCTAACCATTATTCCTCTGTCTCTAATGAAGCATCTCAATATGGTTTTGTTATTTTTGATGATTACTCTCGTTACACATGGGTACACCTTGTCTCTTACAAAACTGAAGTGCAGGAAGTCTTCAAACGATTTTCCTCGAGGGCTTCAACTAACTTTGGTGTGAAGATCAAGCACATCAGAAGTGACAATGGCACTGAGTTCAAGAATTCGGGTCTCGATGACTATCTTGATGAACTTGGTATTACTCATGAATTATCTGCTCCTTATACTCCTCAATAGAATGGCGTCGTGGAGCGCAAGAACAGGACTCTTGCTGAGATGGCTCGCACTATGCTCGATGAGTACAAAACCCCTCGTCGTTTCTGGGTTGATGCAATTGATACTGCGTGCCATATCATCAACAGAGTATATCTTCACAAATTCTTCAAGAAGACTGCCTATGAACTCCTCACTGACAAGAAACCCAATGTGAGTTATTTCAAAGTCTTCGGTGCTAAATGCTGGATTAGAGATCCTCATCACAACTCTAAATTTGCACCGAAAGCACATGAAGGTTTCATGCTTGGTTATGGAAAGGACTCGCACACCTACAGAGTCTTCAACAATGTTCTTCACAAGATTGTTGAAACTGTAGATGTGCGGTTCGATGAAACTAATGGCTCGCAAAGAGAGCACCTACCTTCTGTGTTAGATGAACCAGCACCTGAGGAATCGATCAAGCACAAGGCTACTGAAGATATCATTCCTACTGAAGAATCTGCTCAAGAATTCGTTCCAGAACGTGAAGAACGTCGAGCTGATGCACCTGAAGAAAATGCTGAGGAAATTGATGCTGAAGAAAATGTTGATCAAATTCCTCAACGGCAACCAACTCACCCTCGCGTTGCAAAAGAAGTGCAAGTGGAGAAGATCATCGATGACATTAGAGCACCAGGTCCTCTCACACGCCCAAAAGCTTCACATCTATCTAACTTTTGTGGGCACTTTGCTTTTGTCTCTATCATAGAGCCCACTAAGGTAGATGAAGCATTTCTGGAGCCTGAGTGGATTCAGGCCATGCAAGAAGAATTACATCAGTTCAAGCTCAACAACGTATGGGAATTGGTCAATCGTCCCGATCCTCGCAAGCATAACATCATTGGTACAAAGTGGATCTACCGCAACAAGCAAGATGAAAATGGTGTTGTGGTGAGGAATAAGGCACGACTAGTAGCTCAAGGCTACACACAGGTTGAAGGAATTGATTTCGATGAAACTTTTGCACCTGTTGCTAGACTTGAAGCTATTCGCATATTACTTGCCTATGCTAACCATCATGATATCATCTTATACCAAATGGATGTGAAAAGTGCATTCCTCAATGGTAAGATTGAGGAAGAAGTATATGTTGCTCAACCACCAGGTTTTGAAGATCCGAAACATCCTGACAAAGTCTTCAGACTTAACAAGGCCCTCTATGGCCTCAAGCAGGCCCCACGGGCGTGGTATGACACATTGAAGGAATTCTTCATGAAGAAAGGCTTCACACCCGGTTCACTCGATCCCACTCTTTTTACTAAATCATATGATGGTGAACTGTTTGTGTGCCAAATATATGTAGATGATATCATCTTTGGCTGTACTGACCAACGTTATAGTGATGAATTTTCCTATATGATGAGTGAAGAATATCAAATGTCTATGATGTGAGAATTGAAATTCTTCTTAGGTCTTCAAATTCGTCAGCAGCACAATGGGATATTCATATCTCAGGAGAAATACCTCAAGGATGTCCTGAAGAAATTCGGCATGCAAGATTGCAAAGGTCTCAAAATTCCTATGTCCACAAATGGTCATCTATGCACTGATGAAAATGGTACTGACTTCGATCACAAGGTATACCGCTCCATGATTGGCTCTTTATTGTACTTATGTGCATCTAGGCCAGACATAATGCTTAGTGTTTGCATGTGTGCACGATTTCAAGCTGCACCGAAGGAATCACACCATACGGCTGTGAAGCATATTCTTCGATATCTAGCTCACACACCAACACTAGGATTATGGTACCCCAAGGGCTCAGACTTTGACCTCATTGGATATTCTGATTCTGGCTATGCTGGTGACCATGTGGATCGCAAGTCAACATCTGGTACTTGTCATTTCCTCGGACGATCCTTGGTCTGTTGGTCCTCGAAGAAACAGAACTGCGTATCACTGTCTACTGCTGAAGCTGAGTACATTGCTGCTGGTTCTTGCTGTGCTCAACTGCTATGGATGAAGCAAACACTCAAGGACTATGGCGTCAACGTGAAGAATGTGCCTCTCCTTTGTGACAATGAGAGTGCCATCAAGATTGCTCACAACCCAGTTCAGCACTCGAAGACAAAGCTCATTCAGATTCGTCATCATTTTCTTCGTAATCATGTGTTGAAGGGCGACATTTCTATTGAGCATGTGAAGACTGAAGAACATCTAGCCGATATCTTCACTAAGCCCTTGGATGAGAAGAGATTTAGCAAGTTGCGGTGTGAGCTAAATATCTTAGAATCTTCGAATGTACTTTGAAAAGCGCACTCATCCTAACACTTATGCAAAATTGATGACTTAGATGTGCAACACATGAAAAAACGTTTTTCTTCAATCAATGAAGAATAACACTCTAAGTGTGAGGAAATTAATGAAGAATTTGATTCTCAGAACCCTACGACAATTGTACGCGGTGTCTGAAATCATCATTCTTATACGGTGGGTCGCGCCACCACAAAAAGTTGAAAATCTTCAATTTGAGTTTTTCCTCAAATTTTTGAAATTCCTCAGTTTTTTTTCAAATTCTTCAACTTTACAAATTCTTCACTTTTGCCGTCGTTTTTCCTCACTGACTATATATATATATATATATATATATATATATATATATATATATATATATATATATATATATATATACATATGAGTTCATGTCCTCTACAGCATTCACTTATAGTTATTTCTTCAAGTTTGAACTTTTCTGCTAAGTGAATGTGATCGGACCCTTCCCCCTCTATGCTATACTCAATCCAGTCTATTCACAAATTCTTCATGTGCGTTCTATTTGAAACTCGTTCAAATTCTTCACTGTGTCCTTGTCAGCTGAAGAAATTGCGAACGGAACGTTAAAACTGATCTTATCCAAACTTTCGGTTTTGCCGCTCAATCCGTTCCACTTCCCATGATGGATTATTTTACTCACCCACGATCTTACACGATCTCCACTACACAGTACGTGGGTGACACATGTCAAGTGAAGGAGAATGGCCAGGGGCACGTTCGTCCTAAATCTTCGGACGAGCAATTTTTCACTGCGGCTATAAATACCCCTCCGTCGCCATCCTCACTTCTTTACCCCGCTCGATCTCACTTTCCCCGCTCGAGCTTCCAAACCCTAGCGCCGCCGCTACTCCATCGCCGCCGGTGAGGAAGAGCTTCACTGCCTCGACCTCGTCGCCGACGTACTCGCGCCGACAGCGGAAATCTTCACCTCCGCCGCCGCCGTAGACGTCTTCCTCCGCCAAGTTAGGGCGTGGAAGATCTGCATTGACGAACTTCACTGTTCCAACTCACAGTTCGTCGTGTTCTTCATTCAGGGTAATTAAAAGCTATTTTTACTGCCCTCTTTGATTCGAAGTTTTTCTACAAAATCTTCAAAGGTGTTTTTATTCTTCAAATCCTCACACACAAAACACCTCACTTGTTCTCTGTTCTTGATTCATTTCCCTAAGCCTCAAATTTCTTCAAGATTCCTCAATTGTGTGGATCCACGATCTGTACAACTCTGGAACCTAAGATTTATATGGCGCTTAGTGAAATTCCTCAAGACGAATCTGGTCAAATTCCTCAAAAACCTGTTCTTTATGAAAAACCCTCTAAGAACGCATATGACCTCTTCAAATTCCTCGCAACTATACTCTGTTCACAGGTACACATGTCCGCTGCTGAATCTTTAGGTTCTCATCAACTTAACTCATTTGCAGCATTCCTTGAAGAAAAGTTGCATACTTCTTCAGAGAATTCCATTGTTCAAATTCCTCATCTGAAGAAAATGGCTGAAGGTAAAAGGCCGCAGAAAGGAGGAAAGAGACCAGAGGTCATGACAGCATTTGAAATCCCTGAAGATATTTATGCTGGGTACTGCACGCCTGATGAAGCCAAATTTGGCAAAGAAGACAAAAATCAGCGCAAGGTGCGAATTCAGAGGATTGAGAGGAGATGGGCAAGAGAATGGAGGGAGTACAGATATGTTACTCCTAAGTACATGAAGAAATTCGCAGTAAACCCTCCATGTCAACGCCCTCCATTGGCACCTGGCCAAGTAGCTGATCCCTCTAGCATCAGAAGAGGTGAGGAATTTCCTCAAGAATGGGCCAAGCGCCAGCGTAAACTGCAAAAGCAAGTAAAAGAAGCAGTGAGGAAATTTAATGAAGAATCTGCTGCTGCTGCTGCTACTGAGGTTTCTGCCAAGCCAAGGAAATCTATGATGAAGAAGCCCGCTCACAAACCAAGTGCTTCACCTTCAATGCCCTCACGGCCAAGTTCCTCAGCTGCGCCCTCACGGCCAGAATCTTCAAAATCATCGAAGCAAATTCCTCATACTGCTCCTGCTCCGACAAAGTCCTCAGCTATCCCCACAAATTCCTCAGCTCCTGTGCATCTGGCATCATGCCAAAAGACAACTGGCATCTCTATTGCCTCTGGTGTCTCAGCTAGTTCCTCAGCTGCACCAAAATCCTCAGCTGGACCCTCGTTACTGAAGAAAAGGGCTACCGCTGGACGCGGCACTCGCCCAAGTCCAAAGAAGCAAGTGGTCTTCTCTGTTCCATCTAATGATGATGATGCTGATGAAGAAGAACTTACTGAAATCATCAGGGGCCGCCAAGAAAGGGCTGCTAAAGCCAAAGGCACACTTGTGCCCCTGCTTTTGGATCCAAGGGCGATCCTAGACTATATTGATCTCTGGCACAAGGATCCCAACACACCTATGCCTGACTTCAAGCTGACACCTGGCCAAAGTCACATGATGACTCACTTCATCCAAGAGGAGAAGTGGAAATATGATCGGGCCAGAGAGATCAAGAAGACCCAGTACCGCAAAGAGAAGTTACTGAAGAAAAATGTTGTTAAGATGACTCCTGATGAACTTGTCAAGATGCAAGCTGAGATCAAAGCCCTCAGCGACAACTTTGACTCGTACTATGCTGATTGGCAAGGAGCCAAGGTCAGATTTGTGAGGCTAAATGATACTTTCACCAAGGGCAAAGCCTCAACACAAATTCCTCAAGCTGAAGCATCTATCCAACCCACTGAAGAACATGCCAGCACTGCTGACGATGTTCAGACTGCTGAAGAAAATGCCAGCTCGAAGGCTGATGACTCTGCTCCAGCCACTGATGAAATTGCCAGGGCATCCACTAGTGGTGCGCCTGAAGAAAATGAAGAGATCAGGGCAACTGCATCAGTTGTGCCTGAAGAAAATGAACCAGATTCCTCAGCTCCACCTGCACCAACTCCAACTCCAATTCTTGCCTCTGCTTTAGATGTGAAGAAAACCAAGGCTGTAGAGCGAGCTGCTGTGAAGAAAAGGAAGGCAGCTGCTTCAGAATCTTCAGCTCCCAAGAAGATGAAGCCAATGACAAGCTCATTTGCAAATCCTATTGATGCCATTCCTATCTCCTCCATGCCATCAAAGGACCTTGTTCCTTTTGGTGAAGATTATCGATCCCAAGTGGATCTGATGAAGAAACTCAGTATGCTGCTTCCTCAGAGCAGATTGATGAAGAAATTGAAGTGGATACAATCCCTTCAACCCCAATAGTCTCATCACCAATGCCTCAGTTTGATGCTGAAGAGGCTGGTGTTGAAAAAATTGATGATGAAGATGTGGATATTGGAAGCACAACTCCAGTAATGAATGACGACTTTTGGGAAAGTCAGCATCCAAATTCCCCACTCTTCACCCCACCCCACTGCAGCAAATTCCTCACTCCCCTGCACAAACTGTTCAAATGGGCTCTGAAGAAACTCATCCTACTGCACCTGTAAATGAAGGAATTCCAGCCACTAGTGCTGAAGAAACTGCTGCTGAAACTGAAAAGGTGACTGCACCTGAGGAGGAACCAGAAATTCCTCAGCCTGAAGAACCTGAGCTTGTGATTCCTGAGGTTGTGATGCAACTCACTGACACTCCTCTGCCAAGGCCAAAGGATCCATTCTCAAGGAAACAAAAATTCAAGGCTGAAGATTTCTATGGCGAGCATGTATTCTTCACTGAATACAATCCTTATGACTTTGCTCGCATAAGGAAGAGACGCTTCTGGACAGCCAGCCAAGCAAATTTTTATTCCTCAATGCTGTACAACAAAGACAAAGTCTTTGACCATGCACATATTCCTCACGTGGATATGGAATCTATGCCGTGCTTCACGCCAGTCCTCAGTGTTCTTCACGACGCTGGGCTACTCAACTTCTGCACAGATATATGCGATTGGAATGAAGAACTTATTCTTCAGTTCTATGCAACACTGCACATCACAGGCAATGCTGAAGACATAAATTGATGGGTTCTGGACTGGATGACTGAGAACACACATTACAAGGCCCCAGCAACTGAATTGCTTCGCTGCCTTTCTCTTAGTCCACCCACTGAAGATGCGCGTTGCGTGTATGATGAACCTGAACTGTCAAATCACTATATGCAAGTGCTCATGAAGCCTCTGAAGCCAGGGCAATCACCTCGTACCACATTCCTCGTCAAGGAATTGCTGTATGTGCCTAGGACTGTCTATTGTATTCTGACGAAGACAATGAGTCCCATCGAAGGACATGATTCTTCTGATGAAGAAATTGTTGGCATCATGAAGAATATGCTTTTCAACATCATACATGGCGTTCCCATAAACTTCCATGATTTCTTCATGAGGACTCTTGCCAACATTGCTATGTCACCATTTGAGCTGAAGCCTTATGCACCTTGGATTATGAGATTCATCAAGACAAGGTCTTCACTCAACTACAAAGCTGAAACTCTCAACCACTGCAGTTGCTTGCCTCCTATTGAAGTCCTCAAAAGGACATTTTCCTCAGCTGATGAAAAGGGCAAGGCCACTGCTGTGATAGATGAAGGCATTCGTCCATTGGATGGTCAATTTCGCAAGGCTGCTTCTTATTCCACCAATGATGACTCTGCCACACATGACTCTGCTGCTAACACTGCCAAGCAAAATCCTCAAGCCACAGCACCCAGGGTGATGACTGATCGTGAGTTACTCCTCAGTCTTCATCAAAAGGTTGATCGCAATCACAAATGGGTCAAGCGTCAGTTTGGTTCAATTCTTCACAACATGACTGCCACATAAAATGCAGTGAAGAAAAACCATTACTACCTTCATGAAACCTTCAACCGCACCTGGGTTGTTCTGTCTCAAGTATATAGTGCTGAAGATTTGGAGAACATGGGCCTCAAGGAAGAATTTGCCTGCTCGGCACCTCCGCCGAAGAAATTCAAGAAGGTCAAGGTTCCTTCTTTGGTGGCCAGTTCATATTCTTCATCACGCGACACTGATGAAAATGAAGACTTGGACGACACTGCAGCAGGCCCTACTTCAACTACCGACCCCAACAACACTGGCGCTCCTCCATCAACTTGATTATCCTCAGGGGCGTTAGTCCTCAGTTTCGATCCTTTTGATCATTTGATGACAAAGGGGAGAAATCTGAGTTAGTCTTCAAGCGGGTCTATAATAAGGGCAATTTTTTAAGTTGCAACTCTCGTTCTTCCGAAACTTTTATTGGATCGAGTTGTAATCTTAAACCCTATGGTGCTTGGTGCTCTGATACTTCGATACATGCTTGAGCTCTGATACTTTTGATGCGCTATTCTGCATGCTTATTCCTCATTAATGTTATCACACGCATGCTGATTTGCATCAGGCACCATATTTCATCATGCATTTCAAATTCTTCACAGTATATATATATCAAATGCGTGTATGAATTACAAGATATAGGGGGAGATCTCCATGATTCAACTCTTCAAGTGTGCATTGCTTCAAAAGCAAATTCCTCACTATGCACATCTTCAGGGGGAGTTCTTCTATATCTTGCAATCAAATTCCTCAATATTAGTTTCTACACTTCATATATTTATCCCCGTTGAAAACTTAACCTATATTGTCATCAATCACCAAAAAGGGGGAGATTGTAAGTGCATCTAGTGCCCCTTAGTGATTTTGGTGTATTGAAGACTTATAGGTTAAGCATCTGATGTGTTTATGAGTGTACACAAGTCTATAAGTCTATGAGGAGTTTGATATTTACAGTAAAAGTCGACCCCTAAAAATGAAGTTCTTCGACTGAAGACTTTGATATTCTGAAGACTTTCTGAAGACTTTCTGAAGACTTTCTGAAGACTTTGAAAGTGAAGAAATTGGTGTGACCTTGAAGACTTGGTATTCGTTCGAGGAACGTGAAGCGTGAAGACTTTTGTTCTCGTAGTTTCATTTTTCTCTTTCTTGAGTCATAGGAAACACCGTACTGTTAAAAGGGGTCGAGGAAATACTAAGGAGAAAATTCCCATGTGATGCTCAACTCAAATCCTACACCTACCAATCCCTTCGAGTGAAGCCATTGGAAATCTCATACAGTTCAGTCAATTTCTTCAGTGACAGAGACGCAGTTCTTCTGGTCACTGAGGAATTTGCTCTGACTGAGGAGTTAGGAATTCGCCAGTGCAAATTGCCTACACAGTGAGGAACATGATAGCCCTGAGGAATTTGTACTCCAAATTTCCGACCGTTACTGTGCTACGCGCCAGCTGTCCTAAAATATCTTGTCCACCTAACGGTCATATCATTGAAGGGCATTTATGTCTTATCATGTCGGGCTGCTCCCTAGGCTATAAATAGCCGCCCCCTACAACCACTAGCTGGTTGGCTGCTCCGCGAGAACTTGACACTTGTCATTTGAGAGCAACCCATCCTCCGAGGACTTTGAGCGAAAATCATCAAGTGAGGAAAATCCAAAACCCAAACCCAAAACACCTACAAACCTAAAGTGATTGAGCATCACTGAAGAGATTGATCCTGCATGGATCCGACGCTTGTTACCTTTGAAGACTGTGCTTCTTCCAGATGGTTAGGCGTCATGGTCTAGAGCATCCAAGAGGAATTGTGGATCGCCGAGTGACCTAGTCTGTGAAGGTTTGGAAGTCACCTGAAGACTTACCACGAGTGATTGGGCGAGGACTGTGTGTCCTTAGCTCAAGGAGAATACGGTGAGGACTGTGTGTCCGGGACTAGGTGTCCTCGAGTTTAAATACTCAGCCGCTCCAACCAGACGTACAACTGAGACAGCAGTTGGAACTGGTCTACCAAATCATTGTCTTCACCAAGCTTACTAGTTCCATTTCCTCAACACTTTCATTTCCTCATTAATGTGTTGTTTGTTTGTTCATATCTGTGTTAGAAGACTTTGACTAAAGACTTTCACAAATTCCTCAGTTCAATTTCTTCAGTCTGTTTGTCTTCATCTAGAGTTATCCTGTGCCTACGCTTTCTGTACTCTGTGTTTGTCTTCATTTCATCATGATGACCATGCATGTAATCTGTTATGTTTACTTCTGAGTACTTATTCCACTGCTAGTATTTCTTCGCTAAGGAATTTCCTCACGAGCAAATTCCTCAGTGAAGAATTTCATAAAAATCGCCTATTCACCCCTCCCCCTCTAGTCGATATAACGCACTTTCAACCGGCGCGACAACTTGATCTCCATCGTAGCATCGTTGTCGTCTCGCCAATCTTATGCTACTACGACTATCGCTACCGCTTAGTGATAAAGTAAAGCATTACAGGGCGATTGCATTGCATACAATAAAGCGACAACCATATGGCTCCAGCCAGTTGCCGATAACTCGGTTACAAAACATGATCATCTCATACAATAAAATTTAGCATCATGTCTTGACCATATCACATCACAACATGCCCTGCAAAAACAAGTTAGACGTCCTCTACTTTGTTTGTTGCAAGTTTTACGTGGCTACTACGGGCTTAAGCAAGAACCAATCTCACCTACGCATCAAAACCACAACGATAGTTTGTCAAATAGACTCCGTTTTAACCTTCGCAAGGACCGGGCGTAGCCATACTCGGTTCAACTAAAGTTGGAGAAACTGACACCCTCCAGCCACCTGTGTGCAAAGCACGGTGGTAGAACCAGTCTCGCGTAAGCGTACGCGTAATGTCGGTCCGGGCCGCTTCATCCAACAATACCGCCGAACCAAAGTATGACATGCTGGTAGGCAGTATGACTTATATCGTCCACAACTCACTTGTGTTCTACTCGTGCATATAACATCAAACCATAAAACCTAGGCTCAGATGCCACTGTTGGGGAACGTAGTAATTTCAAAAAAATTCCTACGCACACGCAAGATCATGGTGATGCATAGCCACGAGAGGGGAGAGTATTGTCTACGTACCCTCGTAGACCGAAGCGGAAGCGTTGACGCAACGTAGAGGAAGTAGTCGTACGTCTTCCTGATCCGACCGATCCAAGCGCCGTTACTCCGGCGCCTCCGAGTTCTTAACACACGTACAGCTCGATGACGTTCCCCGGGCTCCGATCCAGCAAAGCTTCGGGGACGAGTTCCGTCAGCACGACGGCGTGGTGACGATCTTGATGTACTACCGACGCAGGGCTTCGCCTAAGCACTGCAACAATATGACCGAGGTGGAATATGGTGGAGGGGGGCACCGCACACTGCTAAGGAACGATCATGAAGATCAACTTGTGTGTCTATGGGGTGCCCCCTGCCCCCGTATATAAAGGAGGGGAGGAGGGGAGGGCCGGCCCTCTCTATGGCGCGCCCTAGGGGAGTCCTACTCCCACCGGGAGTAGGATTCCCCCTTTCTTAGTCCAACTAGGAGTCCTTCCAAGTATTAGGAGTAGGAGACAAGGAAGGGGAAAAGAGAAGGGAAGGAAGGAGGGGGCGCAGCCCCTCCCCCTAGTCCAATTCGGACTAGGCCTTGGGGGGGCGCGGCCTGCCCGAGGCAGCCCCTCTCTCTTTCCCGTATGGCCCAATAAGGCCCAATACTTCTCCCCCGTATTCCCGTAACTCCCCGGTACTCCGAAAAATACCCGAACCACTCAGAACCATTCCGAAGTCCGAATATAGTCGTCCAATATATCGATCTTTACGTCTCGACCATTTCGAGACTCCTCGTCATGTACCCGATCTCATCCGGGACTCCGAACTCCTTCGGTACATCAAAACCCATAAACTCATAATATAACTGCCATCGAAACCTTAAGCATGCGGACCCTACAGTTCGAGAACAATGTAGACATGACCGAGACACGTCTCCGGTCAATAACCAATAGCGGGACCTGGATGCCCATATTGGTTCCTACATATTCTACGAAGATCTTTATCGGTCAGACCGCATAACAACATACGTTGTTCCCTTTGTCGTCGGTATGTTACTTGCCCGAGATTCAATCGTCGGTATCTTAATACCTAGTTCAATCTCGTTACCGGCAAGTCTCTTTACTCGTTCTGTAATACATCATCTCGCAACTAACTCATTAGTTGCAATGCTTGCAAGGCTTATGTGATGTGCATTACCGGGAGGGCCCAAAGATACCTCTCCGACAGTCGGAGTGACAAATCCTAATATCGAAATACGACAACCCAACATGTACCTTTGGAGACACCTGTAGAGCACCTTTATAATCACCCAGTTATGTTGTGACGTTTGGTAGCACACAAAGTGTTCCTCCGGCAAACGGGAGTTGCATAATCTCATTGTCATAGGAACATGTATAAGTCATGAAGAAAGCAATAGCAACATACTAAACGATCAGGTGCTAAGCTAATGGAATGGGTCATGTCAATCACATCATTCTCCTAATGATGTGATCCCGTTAATCAAATGACAACTCATGTCTATGGCTAGAAAACATAACCATTTTTTATCAACGAGCTAGTCAAGTAGAGGCATACTAGTGACACTCTGTTTGTCTATGTATTCACACATGTATCATGTTTCCGGTTGATACAATTCTAGCATGAATAATAAACATTTATCATGAAATAAGGAAATAAATAATAACTTTATTATTGCCTCTAGGGCATATTTCCTTCACGGGTGTGATAAGCTCTGCGTTCACATACAACGGGTGCAAGCCATTTTTGCACATGCAGAATACTCGGGTTAAACTTGACGGGCCTAGCATATGCAGATATGGTCTCGGAACACTGAGACCGAAAGGTCGAACGTGAATCATATAGTAGATATGATCAACATAGTGATGTTCACCATTGAAAACTACTCCATCTCACGTGATGATCGGACATGGTTTAGTTGATATGGATCACGTGATCATTTAGATGACTAGAGGGATGTCTATCTAAGTGGGAGTTCTTAAGTAATACAATTATCTGAACTTAAATTTATCATGAATTTAGTCCTGATAGTTTTTGCATATCTATGTTGTTGTAGATCAATGGCCCGTGCTACCGTTCCCTTGAATTTTAATGTGTTCCTAGAGAAAGCTAAGTTGAAAGATGATGGTAGCAACTACACGGACTGGGTCCGTAACTTGAGGATTATCCTCATTGCTGCACAGAAGAATTACATTCTGGAAGCACCTCTAGGTGAAAGACCCGCTGCAGGAGCAACTTCGGACGTCATGAACGTCTGGCAGACTAAAGTTGATGACTACTCGATAGTTTAGTGTGCCATGCTTTACGGCTTAGAATCAGGACTTCAAACACGTTTTGAACGTCATGGAGCATATGAGATGTTCCAGGAATTGAAGTTAATGTTTCAAGCAAATGCCCGAGTTGAGAGATATGAAGTCTCCAATAAGTTCTACAGCTGCAAAATGGAGGAGAACAGTTCTGTCAGTGAACACATACTCAGAATGTCTGGCTACCATAACCACTTGACTCAGCTAGGAGTTAATCTTCCTGATGATAGTGTCATTGACAGAGTTCTTCAATCACTGCCACCAAGCTATAAAGGTTTCGTGATGAACTATAATATGCAAGGGATGGAAAAGAAAATTCCCGAGCTCTTCGCGATGCAAAAGGCTGCAGAGATAGAAATCAAGAAGGAGCATCAAGTGTTGATGGTTAACAAGACCACTAGTTTCAAGAAAAGGCAAAGGGAAGAAGGGAAACTTCAAGAAGAACAGCAAGCAAGTTGCTACTAAGGGAAGAAGCCCAAGTCTGGACCTAAGCCTGAAACTGAGTGCTTCTACTGCAAGGGGATTGGTCACTGGAAGCGAAACTGCCCCAAGTATTTGGCGGATAAGAAGGATAGCAAAGTGAAAGGTATATTTGATATACATGTTATTGATGTGCACCTTACGAATGCTCGTAGTAGCGCCTAGGTATTTGTTTCTGGTTCAGTTGCTCATATTTGCAACTCGAAGCAGGGGCTACGGATTAAACAAAGATTGGCTAAGGACAAGGTGACGATGTGCGTCGGAAATGGTTCCAAGGTTGATGTGATCGCCGTCGACACGCTACCTCTACATCTACCGTCGGGATTAGTTTTAGACCTGAATAATTGTTATTTGGTGCCAGCGTTGAGCATGAACATTATATCCGGATCTTAATTGATGCGAGACGGTTATTCATTTAAATCAGAGAATAATGGTTGTTCTATTTATATGAGTAATATCTTTTATGGTCATGCATCCTTGATGAGTGGTCTATTTTTGTTGAATCTCGATCGTAGTGATGCACATATTCATAATATCGAAGCCAAAAGATGCAAAGTTAATAATTATAGTGTAACTTCTTTGTGACGCTGCCGTTTAGGTTATATTGGTGTAAAGCGCATGAAGATACTCCATGCAGATGGGCTTTTGGAATCACTTGATGCTTGCGAACCGTGCTTCATGGGCAAGATGACGAAGACTCCGTTCTCCGGAACAATGGAGCGAGCCACTGACTTATTGGAAATAATACATACTGATGTATGCGGTCCGATAAGTGTTGAGGCTCGCGGCGGGTATCGTTATTTTCTGACTTTCACAGATGATTTGAGCAGATATGGGTATATCTACTTAATGAAACATAAGTCTAAAACATTTGAAAAGTTCAAAGAATTTCAGAGTGAAGTGGAAAATCATCGTAACAAGAAAATAAAATTTCCCCGATCTGATCGTGGAGGTGAATATTTGAGTTACGAGTTTGGTCTTCATTTGAAACAATGTGGAATAGTTTCGCAACTCATGCCACCTGGAACACTACAGCGTAATGGTGTGTCTGAATGTCGTAACCGTACTTATTAGATATAGTGCGATCTATGACGTCTCTTACCAATTTACACTATCGTTTTGGGGTTATGCTTTAGAGACGGCTACATTCACATTAAATAGGGCACCATCTAAATCTGTTGAGACGACACCATATGAACTGTGGTTTAGAAAGAAAACTAAGCTGTCGTTTCTTAAAGTTTGGGGCTGCGATGCTTATGTGAAAAAGCTTCAACCTGATAAGCTCGAACCCAAATCGGAGAAATGTGTCTTCATAGGATAACCAAAGGAAATTGTTGGGTACACCTTCTATAACAGATCCGAAGGCAAGATATTCGTTGCTAAGAATGGATCCTTTCTAGAGAAGGAGTTTCTCTCGAAAGAAGTGAGTGGGAGGAAAGTAGAACTTGATGAGGTAATTGTACCTTCTCCCGAATTGGAAAGTAGTTCATCACATAAATCAGTTCCAGTGATTCCTACACCAATTAGTGAGGAACTTAATGATGATGATCATGAAACTTCAGATCAAGTTACTACCGAACCTCCTAGGTCAACCAGAGTACGTTCCGCACCAGAGTGGTACGGTAATCCTGTTCTGGAAGTCATGATACTAGACCATGATGAACCTACGAACTATGAGGAAGCGATGATGAGCCCAGATTCCACGAAATGGCTTGAGGTCATGAAATTTGAGATGGGATCCATGTATGAGAACAAAGTATGGACTTTGGTTGACTTGCCCGATGATCGGGAAGCCATAGAGAATAAATTGATCTTCAAGAAGAAGACTGACGCTGACGGTAATGTTACTGTCTACAAAGCTCGACTTGTTGTGAAAGGTTTTCGACAAGTTCAAGGAGTTGACTACAATGAGACCTTCTCACCCGTAGCGATGCTTAAGTCTGTCCGAATCATGTTAGTAATTGCCGCATTTTATGATCATGAAATTTGGCAAATGGATGTCAAAATTGCATTCCTTAGTGGATTTCTTAAAGAAGAATTGTATATGATGCAATGAGAAGGTTTTGTTGATCCTAAAGGTGCTAACAAAGTGTGCAAGCTCCAGTGATCCATTTATGGACTGGTGCAAGCATCTCGGAGTTGGAATATATGTTTTGATAGTGTGATCAAAGCATATGGTTTTATACAGACTTTGGGAGAATCATATATTTACAATAAAGTGAATGGGAGCTCTGTAGCATTTCTAATATTATATGTGGATGACATATTGTTGATTGGAAATAATATAGAATTTCTGGATAGCATAAAAGAATACTTGAATAAGAATTTTTCAATGAAAGACCTCGGTGAAGCTGCTTATATATTGGGCATCAAGATATATAGAGATAGATCAAGACGCTTAATTGGACTTTCACAAAGCACATACCTTGATAAAGTTTTGAAGAAGTTCAAAATGGATCAGGCAAAGAAAGGGTTCTTGCCTGTATTACAAGGTGTGAAGTTGAGTCAGACTCAATGCCCGACCATTGCAGAAGATAAAGAGAAAATGAAAGTCATTCCTTATGCCTCAGCCATAGGTTCTATCATGTATACAATGTTGTGTACCAGACCTGATGTGTGCCTTGCTATAAGTTTAGCAGGGAGGTACCAAAGTAATCCAGGGGTGGATCACTGGATAGAGGTCAAGAACATCTTGAAATACCTGAAAAGGACTAAGGATATGTTTCTCGTTTATGGAGGTGAAAAAGAGATTGTCGTAAATGATTACGACGATGCAATTTTTGACACTGATCCGGATGACTCTCAGTCGCAAACCGGATACATATTTATATTGAATGGTGGAGCTAGAAGTTGATGCGGTTCCAAGCAGAGCGTCGTGGCGGGATCTACGTGTGAAGCAGAGTACATAGCTGCTTCGGAAGCAACAAAGGAAGGAGTCTAGATGAAGGAGTTCATATCCGATCTAGGTGTAATACCTAGTGCATCGGGTCCAATGAAAACCTTTTGTGACAATACTTGAGCAATTGCCTTGGCGAATGTTTGACACGAGAAAAAATTTATAATGCTCTCCGGAAGAAGGGAAGAGACGGAGTGTGGATTTCTCTCATGCATCGGGGAAAAAGAAAAATGCGAGCGTGCCAGTGTAGCATAGTACACAAAGAAACAAAGAGATGGGAACAGTATTTTATTAATCTCAAGGATAACAAATACAATTCCCGATATGCGCTTCGTGGCCTACTAGTGCGGCCTGCCTGGCTAGCGTTGTGCGGTCTCCTAGTTCTCGGGGCCTCGGAAGGCTCCCGGTTAATTACTCCCGCGGGTTGCTCCGCGAGATACCTCCGATTAAGCCGTGTGGTCGTCTTCGCTTTGCGTTCTCCATGCATGATGATGATGGTGTGTGTATGTGCTGTGGGCGACGGCAAAGCCCGTGTCCTCGTCGATACATGTGCCGCTTAAAACATGGCTTTGTGCCAGCCATGTCCACCCTCGCCGTCGCGCCTCGTCGGTCTAGACAGCGTTGATGTAGTCGATGTTGAAGATGGGTCCTGCTCTGCTCGGACTTCTTGATGATGTAGCGGTTTCGTCGGGATACGCAAGGGGTTCACCCCACGAGAGTATTCGTATGGAGACCGGCGTCGGTGTAAAACCAACGCTCACTCATATCGGCAATGCCAGTGTGGTTGGCACCTCATCTCGGCTGGACGCCGTGTTTACGGCGGTCCTCCAAGACAAGGGCGCCGCCTCACGGGGCCATCGGAAGTTAGTGTTGGCAAAGTCACGTTGCCTCCTCGCCTTCACGCCTCGTCTTCATGGGCTCCGGGTTATGGAAAGCGCCGATGTCACCATCTTCTCCTCCGGGTCACGGATGATACCGTGTAGCACCATCTTCCTCTCCGTGTTACGGGTAGTACTGGGGCATGTGTCCTCTCCATGGTTCCGGGTCGCGGGCTCCATCTTGACGAGGTAGACATCGGTGGTGTTGTCCCGCGAGCTCCACACCTCCGTCCTTCGTGACAACGGCTTGATGATGTTGATGATAGGCGTCGTCTTGGCGGGCTTCGTGTCGCCGTCCTCCACGGCACGGCAGCGGCATCCTCGCGAGCTCCATGCCTCTGTCCTCTATGGTATTGGCTTGATGATGGGCGTCGTCTTGACGAGCTCCGTGTCACCATCCACCGCGGCATGGTGGCGGCATACTCGCAGGCTACACGCCTCCGTCCTCGACGGCACCACCTTGATGATGTTAATGATGGGCGTCGTCATCGCGAGCTCTGCGCCGCCATCCACCACGGTACGGGGTTGATGATGTTGGCGATGGGCGTCGTCTTGGCGAGCTCCACGCCGCCATCCATCGCGGCACGGCAGCGGCATCCTTGCGAGCTCCACGCCTTCATCCTCCATGGCACCGGATTGGTGATATTGGCGTTGGTGTCGTCTTGGCGACCTCCGCGCCGCCATCCACCGCGGCACGGCGGCGACATCCTTGCAAGCTCCACGCCTCCATCCTCCATGGCACCGGCTTGGTGATGTTAGCGTTGGTGTCGTCTTGGCGAGCTCTGCGTCGCCATCCACCACGGCACGGCGGAGGCATCCTTGCGAGCTCCACGCCTCCGGGCTCCAGCTTGATGATGTTGGCGTTGGCGGCTTCCTCCTTGCGAGCTCCACGCCACGATCCTTCATGGTACTGGGTTGATGATGTTGGCGATGGGCGTCGTCTTGGCGAGCTCCACTCCGCCATTCACCACGGCATGCCGGCGGCCTCCTTAAGAACTCCACGCCTCCGGGCTCCAGCTTGATGATGTTGCCGTTGGCGGCGTCCTCCTTGCGAGATCCATGCCTCCGTCCTCCCTGACGCCGGTTTGATGAAGAAGACGACGAAGCGTCGTCCGAGCGAGCTCCGTGTCGCCATCCTCTGAGGCACCATCTTGACGAAGTGGATGCCAGTGGCGTCCCTGAAGCTCCACGACGCCATCTTCTGCACGACAACATCTTTTGTGGCACCTGCTTGACGGCGGTGGCTGCGCGGCGAGTTCCTTGTATCCGTCTTGTCAGCGGGGTTGAAAAAGTGGGCGATGACCTCTTCTTGTTCTAGCATGCATTCGTGTATGCGAGGGCACCGCCGGACTCCTTTTGGAATCCTGGGCTTTTCTCCGCCGCGTGCGTCGTCCGCCGCCTCCGGCCGGGATGACTCCATCTTGGATTCGCCACCTGATTTCTCCTGGGTTGCGTGTACCTATGAATACAAAGAGGGATAGATATATGTAGAGATAAGCTGTTGGTCATTAGTGCACGCGCCATCCATGTTTTCCTCCACCATCCACCGCCGGACAGAGCCAAACAGCATGCTTGATGCCTGGTGAGTGCGCCACTGCGATGGACGCATCGTCTGTGATCGGAACGTCGTCTGTGGCCGCTGGGTACATGGCTCGCCAACCCAGCCGGTGCATGCTCTCCATCGCTGCTACCTCCTCGCCTTGAGATGTGTTCGTGGCTCCTGCATACAGAAAAAAGACATAGATGTACGTATCTGGCCTCCGCGGATCCTTCTTGGCGCATGCACTGCTGCCACCGGACAGCGCTAGGCCATGTGCATGTTGCCCGACGAGCGTGCCACCGCCGTAGGCGTGGCCTTCCTGATGTTCTCGACGCTGCCGCCACGGCGCGTCTTCTGCTTCCTCCTGTGCCTCCTCCTTGCAAGACACGGCCTACGCGGCCATCGCAGGCGCGTCCTCCTTCGTGCTTGAGTTCCACTTTGGCGACACCGCCACAACCCTGTCTCCTCCTTCTCCATGGAACCTGGTAAGAAAAAAACTGTACGTACCAAGAGGGTTGTTGCACATGCATGCATCGCGAGCTCGCATCCATGTCATAGTGCTCCTGCTGTAAGCGACGTCCTCTACGCATCCTCTAGCATGCCATCGCCGGTGGCCTACCGGCCAGCACGCCGCCATGAGCGCGTCCTCTTTTGCACTTGGGTTTGACGCCGCCAACAGGCGCGTCTCTTCCCGGTGCATGCGTGCGTGAGGTTCTCGGCTGCGACGATGCGTCTTCTGCCCTTGCGTGAGATCCCTCTTTCTCCCCCTCTTGCGTACCTGAAGTCTTGTATTTATAGGATGGATGTCCATGCCCACGGCGCTGAGTTTCCTTCTAATATTTTTCTTGAGGCACAAACCTGCACAAAGAAAAGGAAATATCCCAATGCATTGCCTTGTTATTTCATGTATTCCTTTCTTATATGATTCGCTTCAATTGTTTCCAAAATTTGATAGCTTGCCGATTATGACTGCTCGCGTGTCAATCACTTGATTCCACGTACGTGCTTTAGATGTAAGTTGCACCCAAGCTAACACGTGCACATGTTTAACTTGCCGGCCGGCCGCGTACTTGGATACGTACATATACTGTGTACGGATACATTCGGGTGTTCAGAAGGGTTCCCATACGCCGGCCAAAGCGAATATCCAAGTATATAAGCGCTTATATACATATCACCCTTTCGGACACACACTAAGTGCATGGCATAGCTGCACCAGGTTTTTAGTGCTCGCATGCATCCAGTATGTGAGGCAACAATCAGCTAAGTGTGTGCACATACCTCCAAATGCACTATGAATCTATGATCACATCAAATGTAATGTAGACCACTATAACCTGCATTAGAACTCATTAAAAAATCTCAAATTATTATTTTATGTAACAGTGCACAAAATATGGTCGAACAGCGAAGGAATCCAGATTTCACAAGAGAACCAAACACATCAAGAGACGCTTCAATTCCATCTGCGATCAAGTCAAGAAGGGAGACATAGAGATTTGCAAGATACATACGGATCTGAATGTTGCAGACACATTGACTAAGCCTCTTTCACGAGCAAAACATGATCAGCACCAAGGCTCCATGGATGTTAGAACCATTACTATGTAATCTAGATTATTGACTCTAGTGCAAGTGGAAGACTAAAGGAAATATGCCCTGGAGGCAATAATAAAGTTGTTATTTATATTTCCTCATATCATGATAAATGTTTATTATTCATGCTAGAATTGTATTAATCGGAAACTTAGTACATGTGTGAATACATAGATAAAATAGAGTGTCCCTAGTATGCCTCTACTTGACTAGCTCGTTAATCAAAGATGGTTAAGTTTCCTAACCATAGACATGTGTTGTCGTTTGATGAACGGGATCACATCATTAGAGAATGATGTGATGGACAAGACCCATCCGTTAGCCTAGCATAATGATCGTTAAGTTTTATTGCTATTGCTTTCTTCATGACTTGTACATATTCCTCTGACTATGAGATTATGCAACTCTCGAATACCTGAGGAACACTTTGTGTGCTATCAAACGTCACAACATAACTGGGTGATTATAAAGATGCTCTACAGGTGTCTCCGAAGGTGTTTCTTGGGTTGGCATAGATCAAGATTATGATTTGTCACTTCGAATATCGGAGAGGTATCTCTGGGCCCTCTCAGTAATGCACATCACTATAAGCCTTGCAAGCAATGTGGCTAATGAGTTAGTTATGGGATGATGCACTATGGAATGAGTAAAGAGACTTGCCGGTAACGAGATTGAACTAGGTATGATCATACCGATGATCGAATCTCAGGCAAATAACATACCGATGATAAAGAGAATAACGTATATTGTTATTGCGGTTTGACCAATAAAGATCTCTGTAGAATATGTCAGAACCAATATGAGCATCCATGTTCCGCTATTGGTTATTTACCGGAGATAAACCTGCCCCAAATGGGACAAAAATTTTACCACGACATGTTGATGCCGCTCCTTGATAGCATGCCAAGTTTCATGAATTTTAGACGAGTTTTGGATTTACTAGAATTTAAAAACCAGGCGTCTCAATGTTTTGGCGGCAATGAACAGTGCCCTGGTGTTCGAAATTAATTCTCATTTCTTGCATGGGAACTAAGCATGCATCCAAGGACGCATATTTGATTTTTCAACCAATTTATATGCACTAGAGCATGTGCATGTAGTTTAAATTTGAATTATGCACATAAATGCATTCAGAACTCAATTAATGCATAAAAATGTCCAAACGTACCCTGAAAAATCACAAAAATTGACACAACACTCCTGTTGTTCTATGATGACATGAAATTTTTTTTGGAAGCAATAAGATGCAATGGATATCATTTTATCCCCAAAGTTTGGACGTTCCCTACCGAAACCATCATGATTGTTGTGAGAAGCTCTGGTTTTTGAGAAGCATATACTCAAACCTGCCCCAAGTGGGACAAAAAAATTAGCACAGCATGTTGATGCCGCTCCATGATAGCATGCCAAGTTTCATGAATTTCAGACGAGTTTTGGATTTACTAGAACTTAAAACCAGGTATCTCAATGTTTTGCCGGCAATCAACGATGCCCTGGTGTTTGTAATTCATTACCATTTCTTGCATGGGACCTAAGATGCACCCAAGGACACATATTTGATTTTTCAACCAATTTATATGCATTGGAGCATGTGCATGTAGTTCAAATTTGAATTATGCACATAAATGCATTGAAAACTCAGTTAATGCATAAAAATGTCCAAACGAACCCCGAAAAATCACAAAAATTGACACAACACTCCTGCTGTTCTATGTTGACACGAGAAATTTTTTGAAAGCAATAAGAGGTATAGAAAACTCAGTTAATGTATAAAAATGTCCAAGCAAACCTCGAAAAATTCCAAAAATTGACACAACACTCCTGTTATTCTATGTTGACACTAGGAAAAAATTTAAAATCGAGAAGAGGCAATGGATATCATTTCGTCCAGAAAGGTGAAATGTTCCCTACCGAAACCATCACACTTGTTGTGAGAAGCTCTGGTTTATAAGAAGCTTATACTCAAACCTGCCCCAAATGGGAGAAAAAATTAACCACGGCATGTTGATGCCGCTCCATGATAGCATGCCAAGTTTCATGAATTTTGGACGAATTTTGGATTTTCTAGAATTACAAAAGCAAGTACATCGACGTTTGCCGGAGAGCCACGGTGTCGCCGTGCTCGAATTTCATCCCCATTTTTTGAATGGGACATAAGCATAAACCCATGGACACATATGATTTTACAACCCATGTTGGTGCACCGGAGCATGTGCATGTAGTTTAATTTTGAATCGTGCACCTGAAATGGCTAGAAAACCAATTTAATCACTACTGCAGGATGGTCCAAACGCGACACTATGATCAGAGACCCTTCGACGAAACTGTGTGCGATGCCATAATTGCAAACGGTGGTGTAAAAAAACCGTCAAAAAAGGTATAAAACGTTTGCGATGACGGATGCATCAAACATAGTTCAGAATTTAGTTGCGTGTGCGATGCAGGGCATACGGTTTAGCTCAATGAACTGTTTGTGATGAGGAGGCACAAAACAAACGGGCAGCCAGATGAATGTGTGTGCGATATACAGCATACGGTTCACTGGGATGAACTGTGTGTGATTAGGCAACACAATGGAAACGGTTCAACAGAACAAGATGTGTGTGATACACGGCAAACAGGTCTATAATCTGAAATGTGTGCGAAGATCAATAATAACACAGACGATTGCTGCTAATAAGCTGTGTGAATTGCTCTATCTACAGTAGAATAACATGTATATATACATATACATATACATACATACACACACATCATGGAATAACTATTCTAATCTCAGGATTAGAATAACTATTTGGATCACGACGCGCTATATAGGGCCGATGGATGTTCCTGAGATCCGAAAAATCCACCGAACAGAAAAAGAAAATAATCCCCACGTACCTCCCCACGCCCCCACTCCCACTCCATCCAGCCACCCACCATCGTCGGCGTCGGCCTGCCACCGCCCCGGGAACCGGCCGCCGCGCCGCCCCCGCTCCGAGAACCGGCCGCCGCTTCCCTCTCGGACTGCGCCGCCGCTGCCGCTTCCCTCCCCGGACTGCGTCGCCGTCGCCGTCACCCTCCACGGAGCATGCCGCCGCCTCCTCCCTCCCCGGATCGCGCCGCCACCGTCCGCCGTTAGCTACCGCTACCTGTGCAGTCCTTCGCTAGCTACCGCTGCAGTCCACCGCTAGCTCTCGCGGGGGAGGCAGTGCTGCTCCGGTTACCCATGCGTCACCGGCTGCCGCCGTGAACGGCGTCCGGACGCCATCACGTACTGCCCCCCGGCGCCGCCAACAGCGCGTACCTGCTACAACCTCGGGACAAACCTCTTCCACGCGGGCGACTGGCTGCTCAAACTTCCCCTCGCCGGCCGTCGTGGGCCTCTGTATCCTGTCATGGCGGCTCCTCACCTGTGGCACAAGCAAGGTCAACTGCGGCTGGATGAGACTCAAAAAATGGTGGTACGTACTGGAGCAAATACTCCTGGCATACCCATGTCGTTGGCAGTAAAAGGTATTTCAGTTACTAGTTCTTCCATATGCTAGAGGAATTTCTTTCAACCGACCTTGAGCAGAGCTCGTGGCATCAATTCTTTTATTGTTTCTGTGTAAAAATTTATGAGCAGGAAGGAATAGTTCTGCCTGATGAGTAGTTCCAATTGAGTTCTCCCTACAGATAGTCTGACTTTTATTTCCAAGCATTAAGTTATCCTAGATATTTGATTGGTACTCCACCTTGCAAGCAAGGATGCTCTGAAAATGAAACACGTGATGTTTGATACACCTTGGTACACCACGACTCAAGCTCTCTGCAACTTTTGTTAAAGGTCATCGGGCTGAGCACCAGCTGCTTATATGTTGTACGCCTTGGGCGTCCCTGTGCTGGTGATGAGCGTGATGGCCGTGCATTGACCTGCATCGTCTGTCCAAACAGTGCCGGCCATGCGCCTGACGACCTCGTCCATCCCTGATCACCTCTTCCGCGCAATCAGTCGCACATACACAGACATGCCTGTGTTGTATTATACTTGAACTTCAGAGCTTCTGAACTCTCTGAATCTGTGTGCATGTTTTTATATTGTGTCATTGCATAGCTCCACCACTGAATTTGGAAATTCAGTCAATGCTTAAACTTGATAAAAAAGAGCAAGAAACAGTGAAAAATTATGTGTGTTTTTCACGGAAGTGAGCTAGGAATTTAGATGTTCCTTTTCATAATATTAAGGGCATCGATCATTCAACTATTTATGTTATCCTTCGTGCTCTGACTTGAGTGAAGTTATGTGAACTAGCATAGTATATTGTAATTTTCTGATTTTGAGTCATGGCATATAGTCCTCACACAAAGTAGTTGCAAATATATTGAAGTATATTATGCACATAGTTATCCTCCCTAATGCCTAAACTAGTACCTTTTCAATCTTTGTGCTGACTACTAAACATATTTACTGTAGGTCTTCCCTGACCCATGGTCACGCGAAAGCGGTGCTGCTCCGGCAAGCTCCTCTGTCCCCCGAGCACAGTGCTGTCCATGACGGTCTCCTCCCTCCTGTTCCCTCAGCGAGGATGATATCAATTTTTTGCGAAACAGAAAGTTATGTAGTTCTTCAGTATATGTCCATAGAAACCTATGACAATTTCTTCAGTAGCAGTTCAACAAAAAATCCTGCTGTAGTTCTTGAGTATTGTTCCATTAGAATTTCATGTTATCTAAGTATTTTTAGTACTTGCTATTGCAGATAAGTGTTTGTTAGAATTGTCATTCTGTCAGTAAAGTACCATTCTTCAGTATATGTTCTGAAAATTTCATATTTTGTGTGCCTGGTGTGAATCGTTGGTCTTCTCTCACTTTTGCTCCTGAATTAGAGGTAGCATGTCGATTTTCGCACTTGATGAAGAACATATCCTAAAATGTGAAAAAATTGTTCCCAATGAATAATTTATTGTTCGTAAAGATCTATTTTCTTCTAGAGTGATGAAGTTTTGCTCCTAAACAAAGAACTTTATGTTGGTTCTAAATGAGGAGGTAGTATAGGGAACTACATGTACGTGTTTTTCCGAAAACTTTCTTAAACCATTTTTGATGAAGTATAGGGAACTTCATTTACGTGTTACTCCCAAAACGATATGAAACTTTGTGTGTACAATTTTTTAATATACCATATTGATTGAGAACTAAAAAGGGCATGCTTTTTCAATAATCTAGAAGTTCAACGACTTCCACCTAGAAAGTTCAAAGACATTATTTTTGAGGGAGAACACATCCTGCCTAGAAGATGCATATGGAATAAAATGTAAATTCGCAATGAAGTTCATATATAAAAAAGTTGAAGTTTGCATAGAGAAAAGGGTGCATTTCTGAAAAAAGGTACATGTTTTCTAATTCCAGATGCTTATATGGTCGTCCTGTGACACTGAAATCTTTTTCAATTTAGGTGAACCAAATTTTTGTGTGGATGTGCTGTGCATGTGCTTGTGCGTAGTAAACTGAATAGAACAAAAAAGAATATTATGGGTGCCCTCTAAATGTTTGTCCTACTGCTTAGTAGAATTGACCCAAAATTTCCTATTGTTTTTTCACATGTTGGATTCAAGGGAAAACATGTATAAAGAAGGTATTTCGAAAGTTCAGGTGTAACGAACATCGAAGTTCAAACCAATAAAATGTAAACAAAGAAATCATGGAATTCAAAGAATAAAAAATATGGAGTTCATGAAAAAAAATAGCACCCGAAGTTCATGTTTCAGAAATTCCGAAGTTCACGTGTACCACGTACAAAAGAAAGATCATCAAATGAAAAAAGGGACGGCCTAGACCATTCCGCCGAAAAGCAAAAAATGCATAAAAAAATGTCATGACAAAATTCTATAAGAAGTTCAAATTTAAAAACCGAAACAGGTCAATGTTAAAAAAATGAAGTTGTTAATATCTAAAAGACAAATTTGGAAGTTCAAAAAGTTTGAGCAAGAAGTAAAAAAAAGTAGTTCAAAAATCTTTATAACATATTTTCCCCATTTGTCAAAAAATAGAAAAGTTCAAATTAAAAAGAGGAGCATTTCAAAAGATTGTATGAAAAATGACTTTCCCCATTTTATAAAAACTAGAAGTTCCAATTAAAATAACGGTGTGGTATCATTGTTTATATAAAAAAACATTTTTCCCCGTTACTAACCAAAAAAACTAAGAAGTTCAGCTTTAAAAATGGTGAAGTTCGATGTCTAAAAAAATCGCAATTTTCACATTATTAAAAAATAAAACCAAGAAGTTCAAAATTTTAAAACAAAGAAGTTCAAAAAACTCGATTTTTCTCATTACTAAAGAATAAAACTAAGAAGTTCAAATTAAAAAAGAGTAATTCAAAGTATATAAAAAACTCATTTTTTCCCATTATTAAAGAATAAATGAAGAAGTTCAAATTTAAAATAGGAACACCAAAAAAAGTTCAAGTGCTCTGTCCGGAGAAGTTCAAAAATTCTTGCAAAAGAGGTTCACCTTGTATTTCCATGTTTGATTTTTTTCGTATAAAAGTCGAATATAATTCTTTACTCAAAGTATAAAAAGGTGAAGTTCAAATTGAAATAACAGAGAAGTTCGGAGTTTATTAAAACCTAGGATTTACCTGTTCAAAAAATAAAAAACACAAGCAATTTTTTTTACTTTTGAAACAACTCATAAACGAAAAAAATGGTTGCTAGAAGTTCAAGTGCTCGGCGAGGAAAAGTTCAAAAAAATCTTATGAGAGAGGTTCACCGTGTACTTAGATGTCCAAAAATACATAAAAAATATGTTGTTTTTTGTGTTTTAAAATAATTTTGTCAAATCAGAGAGAAATTCAAAGTGATAACAACCGGACGTTCTCGTACTACATGGGTGTATTTCATATAAGAAAAATACAATAAAGTGAAACAGAGTGAGGTTCAAACAGACATGCCACAGAAGTTCAACTACATCACGCAGTGCGTTTTCATTCGCAATGAAGGCGGAAATCATGATCTTGTCATTTCTTTAATTTACTTCAAAACGACAAGAATATCATTTGTGTAAGTTCAAGTCCTCGGCTGGAAAAAAATTAAAAATATATTGTGAGAGAGGTTTGTACAAAAATAGTATCATTTCTGTAACACTAACGAAATGGATGAGAAAATTACAAACGAAAGTACGTCACAAAAGTTCAACGTGCAAACAGCAGGAAGTTCGACTACTATAGTGAATGAATTTGACATGAAAACTGTTAAAATCGTCGCGAGTATGAAAAAACGATCAACACGGGAAAGTTGTTTGTTTACATCAGCTTTCCACCGGTATATTACTTGCTCAATTCCGATGAGTGTTCCGGTGAGTGGATGGAGAGCTATGGGGAAAAAAAGCACGTGAAATACAGAGTGAAGTTCAAATGGACATGCCGAGAAGTTCATGTTCTTCACGCAGTGCATTTTTGAAGAATCTGTTTCGCGATAAAGGCAGAACGAATGATCTCGTCATTTTCGAAATTACTTGAAAACGACTAGGAACCAGAGAAAACCATCAACATAAAAAAGTTTCGCATTTTCCTTATCTATTCAACGGTATATTATTTGCCCCATTCCGATAAAGTTTGCAGAGATTACGGCGAAAATACGTTTTTAGCCATTTTCAAATTTTATTTAAAACAATAAGGACTTGGAAGAAACGATATCAAAAAGTTTTGCATTTCCTCAAGCCTTCCAACGCCATATCATTTGCTACATTCGAACGAACGGTCAAAAAATTAGCTCGAAAATACGAACTCGGTGCAACTTGGACCGTTTGCTAAATTACTTTTAAACAGTCCAAAATTAGAAAAAAAAAATTAAACATGAAAAAGTAGGGCATTTTCATAAGCTTTCCAACGCCATATCATTTGCCTCAATTGGATTAGCTGTTTAGAAATGACATCGAAAATACGAACTCGGCTGTTCAGTTTGCGAAATTTTACGATTTTCCAAATTACTATTTAACCGTAGGGAATTAGAGAAAACTTTCAACATGTGGAAGGAGCAGTTTTGCAGCAGATTTCCAACGCCATATTATTTGCCTCATTCCGATAAACTATTTTGAAATGCATTTGAAAATACGATTCACGTTTTTTGTGTGAAGAAAAAACGGTTTTCAAAGCTGCTCTTAAACCGCTTAAATTTTGCCAAACATTTAACTTGGGACATGATACTCGTGTCTATAGCTTTCCAACGGTATATCGCAAGCCCCATTTTGGCAATGTTTGAGGAAGTTCAACCTAGCACTAGGGGAAGTTCAGGTCGAGCAAATCAGACAGTAAAATTGCAACAGAGACATGTTTCATCACTACCCGAGAGCAAATCCGCCAATAAGCGAGATTCCTATTTAAAACGGGCATTTTGTTGCTAAAAACCGTTTGTAAATTACACTTACATCACATAGAACATGACCGACAAAAAAAATTCACGCGGGGAGACACGGTTGAGAAGATAGCCCGAATGTCGGGTTCCTATAGAGGGAAGTTCAAGCGTGTAACTCAGGAAGTTTATGTTGTGATCAAAATAATATTCTGATCCTGTAATCAGAATAGTGTTTATGTGTGTGTGTCTATATATATATAGGAAAAATCCATCCTAAATATATACGTATTTCACAAATATAATAAAAACCATGGGCCAACTTGCAATTTTTTCATGTAACTCACTTTGAAGTATCTTATATATAGTATATGAACATACTTAAAATGATAAAATAGAATATATACTACCACATGGTAGTAATATATATATATATATATATATATATATATATATATATATGTGTGTGTGTGTGTGTGTGTGTGTGTGTGTGTGTGTGTGTGTGTGTGTGTGGATTGACTATTCGTCACCCTGGGTGAGGAATAATTATTCTTCACCCCCCTCTATTTTACCACCAATGCACTGTAATTTTACGTTTCGTAAGTTTTGTTTTATTTCTGACGTAAAACGAGACCGTAAGAAAATATATCATCGCCGTATAAAATATTTTATGTTACGTAAAATTATAAACGTAAAAACATAGTGTAAAATATACATAAACTTTAATTTTTCTTGTCTTATGACCTATATTTTTTATTTTTTATACCAAACTTTACGTAATGAATCAATAAGAATGTAACTATTTGAATTACAAATGTAATTTTATTATGAAGTGATCCAAAAATTATCTCGGATGAAGAATAACTTATTCTGCACCCTGGATGATGATGATATATATATAGGACAACACTATTCTGATCCCAGGATCAGAATAGTTATTTGGACCACGGCGCACCGTATATAGGAGCCGCGGAGTTCCTCCCGAACTCTCGTACCGCCGCACCAGCGTCGTCTAAAAAAAGGCCGGTCCCCCGACCCCCTGATCCCATCGCCGCCGAGCCCATGCCCCCCCGACCAACTCGCCTCCGGTGCCCCACCTCGAACCTCCCCGCCATCGGTGCGCCCGATAAAAAATTTAGCCCACCCACCACCCCCAGCCCACGATGCTCTCCCGCATGGCCGGGCCTCCATCCACGCTCCGCCCTGATCCCACCACGCCGCCGCCGGCCCTGGATCCCGTGCATCGCAGTCGCGCCGTAGTTCTCCGCTCGCCGCCTCAGACCACCACATCCAGTGCCAGATCAAGATGTAGTTGTCCCTGCTCCCAGATCCAAGCGTCGAACCCAACCCATTTGATCACCAGATCCTGGGGTCGCCGGTCGACCACGGCGCCGTCACTGCCAATCTAAGCCCGCATCTGGAGCCAAGCTCCTCCCCTCAGCGCCGCCGCGGGTCATGGCCCGCATCCTCCCCGCCCTTGAACACGCCGCTCCGGCCTTCTTCCATAGAGCCAGTGGCAGCTCCGTCTTCCACCGGCCGCCCAGTGCTTCTCCAGTTCCCTTTTGTTGTTGTTATCATGTCACGACCAACCACCGGCTCCCCATCCCTTCGGCCTCGACCTGCAGCTCCAGGAGGTCTCGACCTACAGCTGCAGGAGGTCTCAACCTGCAGCTGGTCGCGTGCCCCGCTGAGACGCACTGCCACCAATTACAGCCGGCTCCGCCCCCCTGTCCTTTCCCTCCTGATCTTCCTCTTCGTCTACAACGACGAGCTCCTGTGAGCAGTGAGCTGTCGTCCATGTGATCCTCAGCCACCCTTGAGCTTGCAAGATAGGTCACTGCCAACACACCGTTCCCGATGCATACATGCCAGTGTACAGCTGAAGAAGTTAAACAGGATGCACGCGCGGAACAGGGTGTGAGCAGTCCGTGCGGGCATCAATCTCTCCTTGATGTTCTTTTTTTCTGTCGTGGTGCCATCGGTCCAGTTGCATCGAGGCCATCCTGACACATTAGTTGCGTTGGAGGCTGGCTACCTCCTCAGCGTCAAGGTCTCCCACCAAGCCGAGCATAGCAAGTTAGACTGAAGAAAAGTAGCAGGTTGAGAGAATCATCCTCATCCAGAAGGGACACAGGCCACCTCCTCATTGAGCAGGGGCCTCCTCGGCCTGCATAGCCATCTCCGCGCTACATCATCGTTCCACTCCACGCCCACCTCCCCTACCAAGTGGAAGTTCAATTTCGCTTGCAAGGTCGGTCACCTTGGTGTTCAGGTCAGTGTGATGTCGGGCCGCTGCGTCCAGCTGCACATCGAGTACATGCCCTACAGGGTGTACATGTCGAGAGGACCACGAGTGCGGCCTCCTCGTCCTGGTCTGGCCATGATCTGCCAGGCGCCTAAACCCAAAGCGAGCCTGAACTTTTGTAGCTCGGGTTGCTGCATCCTGTTGCTAGCTTCCATATGAATATGAAAGAGTAGAGAAAAGTTACAAAGAGGAGAGAGAACGAGGAATAAAACGTGTGGTGGTGGTTACTTCTAGGAGATAAGATGGAGAGACAAAGCCAAAAGGTGTGGTGTATAAACATGCATGGCTTTGTGTATAAAAAATACTATTTGTTTGCAAAAAAGCATAGGTTGGTACTGCTAGTGCTACTTTCATTCTACGGACAGTGAACTAGTTATTTTTTTCAATTTATGGGTGTTGTTGGTCTTACGGGAGTACCAAAACCCAACTAGCCACGCAAAAAGGATGTTTCAGAAAGTAGAATCCCAAGTTCAAAGGATGTTGTTGAGCAATTCATGCATTTAGGAAAACATAGATTCAAATATGTTTACTAAAAACTAAGATTGTTTGAACACGTGAAATAGGGAGGTTTGGAAAAATCAAAGCACTACAAAAAAATAAAGAAGTTGAAGTTCATGTCTAAAAAGATGGGGAGGTCAAAAGCGCTAAAAAAATAATAAAAATCATCGGCAAGTAACTTTGAAAGTGAAAAAATTACCAGTGAAGTTTGAATGAGAAGCAAAAGCTTCATCGAAAAGATATAATTTAACCTTTTTTTAAGAAATGAAGTTCAAAAATAACAAAATGTGAAGTTCCAACTATTCAACTTTTGCGAAAAAACTCATATATTTTTCTGTTACTATAAGAATTAAACGAAAAAATTCAAATTAAATTAACAGAGCAATTCGATGTTTATGTACCAAGAAGAAAACTTGCCTCATTGAGAAAAATGTTAACTTTGAAAATTAATAAATCAGAGTGTTCGGAAAAATGAGAAAACAAAGATGCGACAGTCATATGTTTGTAAAAAATCCATGGATTTTCCTTTTTAAATAAAAGGCCAAAAAAATTTAATTTTAAAAACATCATAGGAAGGTCAAAGTAAGAGCAGTTCAATTTTTTTATTAAAAAATGGTATTTCTCCATTTCTAAAAAACCTAGAAATTCAAATTTTAAACTTGATCATTTCAAACATTATCAAAAGCTGGATTTCCTCGTTTCTAGAAAAAAACTAGAAGTTCAAATTTAAAAGACAAAGAAGTCCAATGTTTATTACAATCCAAAGAAGGTCAAGCTACAAAACAGAAAGCATCTCAACACAAATGTATGAAAAGGGGATTTTCTTCGTTAAAAACCCTAGAAGTTCAAATTAAAAAAATGGAGCGGCTTGATGTTTATTAGAAAACTAGGTTTTTTCCATTACTAAACGAAATAAAACCAAGAAGTCCAAATTACATGTAACATCCCAAATTTTCAATTTCGAATGTTACACATTAGATCATCATGCATATCACATTTTATTTGCTTTTGGTTTTCATCCTAGAAAATCCTAAGCAACTCAAGGACCCACGGAGAGAGTTGGGGGTTTCGTTATTTTCATATTTGAGTTTTTCTCAAATTTTGAAAATATGATCATTTGGTTTTATTTATTTTATCATCAATTATTTCTATTACAAAAATATGAGAGAGGGAATAAAATGACTTTCCGAAAATATAGAAATATTGAGGATTTAATAATAAAATCAAATAAGATTTCTTCGGAGTTTTTAGATATTTTTATTTGAATTTAGGAAAATATGCGTTTTTCAAAATTGCATTTAGGGCCCAAATAAATGTTCACTTTGTCGGGCTTGATTTTAGAAGCCAGGGAAAAGTTATTTCGGGATTTTTTGAGTCCGTTTAGTATTTTTGTTTTCTGAGCGTAATTATTAAAAAACGAACCGACTTCGGGCCGTACCCGAGCGGGACACCGCCCGGGGGTAGCCTTTAAATAGCGCCGCCCCGAGCCGCCCCAGCCCATCAGCCCCGCCTCGATTTGCGTGCGCCGCCGAAGCCACTGCCGCCGACGATCCCGCCACCCGAGGTTCGCCGCCGCCTCGATTTCCGTGCCCGTTTTAAAAAAACCGATTCGTTTTCGTCGGTTTTATTTTTGGTTTTTTTATTTTTTATTTTTATTTTTATTAGATCGGTTTTATTATTTTCGGTTTAGGTTAATTAGCGAACGTTCGTTCGTTAATCCGTTCGTCATTTTTTTTTCTCAGATTTTTCGCGGTTATTTATTGATCGTGATTTCTGATCTGATTTTCGTTTTAGTATAACTTTTCGCTCGTTTATTGGAATCAGGCGATTCAAGCGCCCGGAGTTTCGTCTCGAAACCCTCTATCCGTTTAACCAACTTAAACAAGTTTTTTGCTTCAGTAAAATTTGACTTAGATCCAGATTAGTAGAACGAAGTTGTTTTCTTTCGCCGTTTGACTTTCGTTGCTTCGTTCGATTTGATTCTTTTTGCAAACCGGAGTTCTTAAGTTGAACTTTATGGTTAGATCTCTTATTTGAGTTTTACCTGTGCATTAGATGAGTACTTATTGTATGCTTGTTTGTTTGTTTGTCTGCGATAGAATACCCGGAGTGCGCCGCCTGTTACTTCGAATCTCTAGGTTTCGCGGATCATCAGCAAGGCAAGTAACACTTTGATCATACCTCTTTTACTACCCAGTTTTATTGCATTAGATCAATCCTCAAACACTGCATGATTAGGATCTAATTAAATTGTGGGATGGGAAGTAGTTGAGGTAGTACCTATTACCTGTTTTATTATCAAACCTTTGGGAGTTACTTCTACGTTTGCTTATTATGCCATGCTACGCTAGTAGACGTGCATTGAGTGAGTGATATCCATGACAGATGTGAGTTTGTTAATTAATGGTTTATCTAAGGTGGCAACTTGAACTCACATCTGGGTGGATTGAGGTACCTGGGTATTCCAGGATTGCCTATTTCTTTTTGGACCGCCACCCAGGCTCAAAGGGATCATGAGATTATTCAAACTAGAAACTTCCGTGGGCAGCCACAAGCCATTATGGGCTCTGGCATAGTTGACTAAGTCATGCGAACTCTTACAGTGGTAGACTAGCAGATGTAGGGGGTGTAGGTTGGTACGGTCTACCCATCATAAGGTGCAAACGCTTCTGAAAGACTATGTCTCGGTCATCCGTTTCTCAAACACCATGTAGTGCGAGAAATCCAACGGAGGAGATCGAGTCTTGTGGGGAAAAGTGCGCAAACCTCTGCAGAGTGTACAAACTAATCATGATTAGCCATGTCCCCGGTTATGGACATCTTGAGTATCTAGTGTTGGGGAACGTAGTAATTTCAAAAAATTTCCTACGCACACGCAAGATCATGGTGATGCATAGCAACGAGAGGGGAGAGTGTTGTCTACATACCCTTGTAGACTGAAGCGGAAGCGTTGACACAACATAGAGGAAGTAGTCGTACGTTCTCCTCGCGATCCGACCGATCACAACACCGTTACTCCGGCACCTCCGAGTTCTTAGCACACGTTCAGCTCGATGACGATCCCCGGGCTCCGATCCAGCAAAGCGTCGGGGAAGAGTTCCGTCAGCACGACGGCGTGGTGACGATCTTGATGTGTTACCGGTGCAGGGCTTCGCCTAAGCACTGCAACGATATGACCGAGGTGGAATTTGGTGGAAGGGGGCACCGCGCACGGCTAAGGAACGATCCGTAGATCAACTTGTGTGTCATGGGGTGCCCCCTGCCCCCGTATATAAAGGAGCAAGGGAGGGGGTGGCCGGCCTAGGGTTTGGCGCGCCAGGGTGTGGAGTCCTACTAGGTCTCCAAGTCCTAGTAGGAGTCCACCAAGAGGGGAGGAAGGGAGAAGGAATAGGAGGAGTAGGAAAGGTGGCCGGCCCCCTTTTCCCTAGTCCAATTCGGACTAGAGGGGAGGGGGGGCGCAGCAGCCTTTTCCTCTTCCCACTAAAGCCCATCAAGGCCCATTACTTCTCCTGTAATCCCGTAACTCCCCGGTACCTCCGAAAATACCCGAACCACTCAGAACCCTTCCGATGTCCGAATATAGTCGTCCAATATATCGATCTTTACGTCTCGATCATTTCGAGACTCCTCGTCATGTCCCCGATCTCATCCGGGACTCCGAACTCCTTCGGTACATCAAAACTCATAAACTCATAATATAATTGTCATCGAAACCTTAAGCGTGCGGACCCTACGGTTCGAGAACAATGTAGACATGACCGAGACACATCTCCGGTCAATAACCAATAGCGGGACCTGGATGCCCATATTGGCTCCTACATATTCTGCGAAGATCTTTATCGGTCAGACCGCATAACAACATACGTTGTTCCCTTTGTCATCGGTATGTTACTTACCCGAGATTCGATCGTCGGTATCCAATACCTAGTTCAATCTCGTTACCGGCAAGTCTCTTTACTCGTTCCGTAATACATCATCCCACAACTAACTCATTAGTTGCAATGCTTGCAAGGCTTAAGTGATGTGCATTACCGAGAGGGCCCAGAGATACCTCTCCGACGATCGGAGTGACAAATCCTAATCTCGAAATACGCCAACCCAACATCTACCTTTGGAGACACCTGCAGTACTCCTTTATAATCACCCAGTTACGTTGTGACGTTTGGTAGCACCCAAAGTGTTCCTCCGGCAAACGGGAGTTGCATAATCTCATAGTCATAGGAACATGTATAAGTCATGGATAAAAGCAATAGCAACATACTAAACGATCGGGTGCTAAGCTAATGGAATGGGTCATGTCAATCAGATCATTCAACTAATGATGTGACCTCATTAATCAAATAACAACTCCTTGTTCATGGTTAGGAAACATAACCATCTTTGATTAATGAGCTAGTCAAGTAGAGGCATACTAGTGACACTCTGTTTGTCTATGTATTCACACATGTATTATGTTTCCTGTTAATACAATTCTAGCATGAATAATAAACATTTATCATGAATTAAGGAAATAAATAATAACTTTATTATTGCCTCTAGGGCATATTTCCTTCAGTCTCCCACTTGCACTAGAGTCAATAATCTAGTTCACATCGCCATGTGATTTATCAGCAATAGTTCACATCACCATGTGATTAACACCCATAGTTCACATCGATATGTGACCAACACCCAAAGGGTTTACTAGATTCAGTAATCTAGTTCACATTGCTATGTGATTAACACCCAAAGAGCACTACGGTGTGATCATGTTTTGCTTGTGAGAGAAGTTTAGTCAACGGGTCTGCCACATTCAGATCCGTTATGTATTTTGCAATTTTCTATGTCTACAATGCTCTGCACGGAGCTACTTTAGCTAATTGCTCCCACTTTCAATATGTATCTAGATTGAGACTTAGAGTCATCTAGATTAGTGTCAAAACTTGCATCGACGTAACCTTTTACGACGAACCTTTTTGTCACATCCATAATCGAGAAACATATCCTTATTTTACTAAGGATAATTTTTGACCGATGTCCAGTGATCTACTTCCTAGATCACTATTGTACTCCCTTGCTTAACACAGTGTAGGGTATACAATAGATCTGGTACATAGCATGGCATACTTTATAGAATCTATGGCTGAGGCATAGGAAATGACTTTCATTCTTTTTCTATCATCTGCCGTGGTCGGGCTTTGAGTCTTACTCAATTTCACACCTTGTAATACAGGCAAGAACTCTTTCTTTGACTGTTCCATTTTGAACTACTTCAAAAAAATTTCAAGGTATGTACTTATTGAAAAACTTATCAAGCATCTTGATCTATCTCTATAGATCTTGATGCTCAATATGTAAGCAGCTTCACCGAGGTCCTTCTTCGAAAAACTCCTTTCAAATACTCCTTTATGCTTTACAGAATAATTCTGCATTATTTCCGATCAATAATATGTCATTTACATATACTTATCAGAAATGCTGTAGTGCTCCCACTCACTTTCTTGTAAATACAGGCTTCACCGCAAGTCTGTATAAAACTATATGCTTTGATCAACTTATCAAAGCGTATATTCCAACTCCGAGATGCTTGCACCAGTCCATAGATGGATCGCTGGAGCTTGCATATTTTGTGAACACCTTCAGGATCGACAAAACCTTCTAGTTGCATCGTATACAACTCTTCTTTAATAAATCCATTAAGGAATGTAGTTTTGTTTATCCATTTGCCGGATTTCATAAAATGCGGCAATTGCTAACATGATTCGGACAGACTTAAGCATAGATACAAGTGAGAAACTCTCATCGTAGTCAACACCTTGAACTTGTCAAAAACCTTTTGCGACAATTCTATCTTTGTAGATAGTAACACTACTATCAGTGTCCGTCTTCCTCTTCAAGATCCATTTATTTTCTTTAGCTTGCCGATCATCGGGCAAATCCATCAAAGTCCATACTTTGTTCTCATACATGGATCATATCTCAGATTTCATGGCCTCTAACCATTTCGCGGAATCTGGGCTCATCATCGCTTCCTCATAGTTCGCAAGTTCGTCATGGTCTAGTAACATGACTTCCAGAACAGGATTACCGTACCACTCTGGTGCGGATCTCACTCTAGTTTACTTACGAGATTCGGTAGTAACTTGATCTTGAAGTTACATGATCATCATCATTAGCTTCCTCACTAATTGGTGTAGTAGTCACAAGAACAGATTTCTGTGATGAACTACTTTCCAATAAGGGAGAAGGTACAATTACCTTATCAAGTTTTCTACTTTCCTCCCACTCACTTCTTTCGAGAGAAACTCCTTCTCTAGAAAGGATCCATTCTTAGCAACAAAAAGTCTTGCATTCGGATCTGTGATAGAAGGTGTACCCAACAGTCTCCTTTGGGTATCCTATGAAGACACATTTCTCCGATTTGGGTTTGAGCTTATCAGGATGAAAATTTTCACATAAGCATCGCAACCCCAAACTTTAAGAAACGACAACTTTGGTTTCTTGCCAAACCATAGTTCAGACTGTGTCGTCTCAACGGACTTAGATGGTGCCCTTTTTAACGTGAATGCAGCTGTCTTTAATGCATAACCCCAAAAACGATAGTGGTAGATCGGTAAGAGACATCATAGATTGTACTATATCCAATAAAGTACGATTATGACGTTCGGACACACCATTATGCTGTGGTGTTCCAGGTGGCATGAATTTGTGAAACTATTCCACATTGTTTTAATTGAAGACCAAACTCGTAACTCAAATATTTGTCTCCGCGATCAGATCGTAGAAACCTTATTTTCTTGTCACGATGATTTTCACTTCACTCTAAAATTCTTTGAACTTTTCAAACATTTCAGACTTATGTTTCATCAAGTAGATATACCCATATCTGCTCAAATCATCTGTGAAGGTTAGAAAATAATGATACTTGTCGCGAGCCTTAATATTCATCGGACCATACACATCAGTATGTATGATTTCCAACAAATCTGTTGCTTGCTCCATTGTTCCGGAGAACGGCGTTTTAGTCATCTTGCCCAAGAGGCATGGTTCGCAAGCATCAAGTGATTCATAATCAAGTGATTCCAAAATCCCATCAGCATGGATTTTCTTCATGCGCTTTACACCAATATGACCTAAACGGCAGTGCCATAAATAGGTTGCACTATCATTATTAACTTCGCATCTTTTGGTTTCAATATTATGAATATGTGTATCACTACGAGCGAGATCCAATGAACTATTTTCATTGGTGTGTATGACCATAGAAGGTTTTATTCATGTAAACAGAACAACAATTGTTCTCTAACTTAAATGAATAACCGTATTGCAATTAACATGATCAAATCATATTCATGCTCAACGCAAACACCAAATAACACTTATTTAGTTTCAACACTAATCCCGAAAGTATAGGGAGTGTGTGATGATGATCATATCAATCTTGGAACTACTTCCAACACACATCGTCACCTTGCCCTTTAACTAGTCTTTGTTCATTCTGCAACTCCTGTCTCGAGTTACTAATCTTAGCAACTTGAACTAGTACCAAATACTGAGGGGTTGCTATGAACACTAGTAAAGTACACATCAATTACATGTATATCAAATATACTTATGTTCACTTTGCCATCCTTCTTATCCGCCAATCACTTGGGGTAGTTCCGCTTCCAGTGACCAGTCCCTTTGCAGTAGAAGCACTTAGTCTCAGGCTTAGGACCAGTCTTGGGCTTTTTCACTTGAGCAGCAACTTGCTTGCCGTTCTTCTTGAAGTTCCCCTTCTTTCCTTTTGCCCTTTTCTTGAAACTAGTGATCTTGTCAACCATCAACACTTGATGTTTTTCTTTGATTTCTACCTTCGCTGATTTTAGCATCGCGAAGAGCTTGGGAATAATTTCCGTTATCCCTTGCATATTATAGTTCATCACGAAGTTCTACTAACTTGGTGATGGTGACTAGAGAATTCTGTCAATCACTATCTTATCTGGAAGATTAACTCCCACTTGATTCAAGCGATTGTAGTACCCAGACAATCTGAGCACATGCTCACTAGTTGAGCGATTCTCCTCCATCTTTTAGCTATAGAACTTGTTGGAGACTTCATATCTCTCAACTCGGGTATTTGCTTGAAATATTAACTTCAACTCCTAGAACATCTCATATGCTCCATGACGTTTCAAAACGTCTTTGAAGTCCCAATTCTAAGCAGTTAAGCATGGTGCACTAAACTATTAAGTAGTCATCATATTGAGCTAGCAAAACGTTCATAATGTCTGCATCTGCTCCTGCAATAGGTCCGTCACCTAGCGGTGCATCAAGGACATAATACTTCTGTGCAGCAATGAGGATAAACCTCAGATCACGGATCCAATCCGCATCATTGCTACTAACATTTTTCAACACAATTTTCTCTAGGAACATATCAAAATAAACACAGGGAAGCAACAACGCGAGCTATTGATCTACAACATAGATATGCTAATACTACCAGGACTAATGTTCATGATAATATTAAAGTTCAATTAATCATATTACTTAAGAACTCCCACTTAGATAGACATCCCTCTAATCTTCTAAGTGATCACGTGATCCAAATCAACTAAACCATGTCCGATCATCACGTGAGATGGAGTAGTTTCAATGGTGAACATCACTATGTTGATCATATCTACTATATGATTCACGCTCGACCTTTCGGTCTCCGTGTTCCGAGGCCATATCTGTTATATGCTTAGCTCGTCAAGTATAACCTGAGTATTCCGCGTGTGCAACTGTTTTGCACCCGTTGTATTTGAACGTAGAGCCTATCACACCCGATCATCACGTGGTGTCTCAGCACGAAGAACTTTTGCAACGGTGCATACTCAGGGAGAACACTTCTTGATAATTTAGTGAGAGATCATCTTATAATGCTACCGTCAATCAAAGCAAGATAAGATGCATAAAAAGATAAACATCACATGCAATCAATATAAGTGATATGATATGGCCATCATCATCTTGTGCTTGTGATCTCCATCTCCGCAGCACCGTCATGATCACCATCGTCACCGGCGCGACACCTTGATCTCCATCGTAGCATCGTTGTCGTCTCGTTAATCTTATGCTTCCACGACTATCACTACCGCTTAGTAATAAAGTAAAGCATTACATCGCGATTGCATTGCATACAATAAAGCGACAACCATATGGCTCCTGCCAGTTGCCGATAACTCGGTTACAAAACATGATCATCTCATACAATAAAATTTAGCATCATGTCTTGACCATATCACATCACAACATGCCCTGCAAAAACAAGTTAGACGTCCTCTACTTTGCTGTTGCAAGTTTTACGTGGCTGCTACGGGCTTAAGCAAGAACTCATCTTAGCTACGCATCAAAACCACAACGATAGTTTGTCAAATAGACTCCGTTTTAACCTTCTCAAGGACCGGGCGTAGCCACACTCGGTTCAACTAAAGTTGGAGAGACAGTCTTCCGCAAGCCATCTATGTGCAAAGCACGTCGAGGGAACCGATCTCGCGTAAGCGTACGCGTAAGGTTGGTCCGGATCATCTCGTCCAACAATACCGCTGAACCAAAGTATGACATGCTGGTAGGCAGTATGACTTGTATCGTCCACAACTTACTTGTGTTCTACTCGTGCAAATAACATCAAACCATAAAAACCTAGGCTCGGATGCCACTGTTGGGGAACGTAGTAATTTCAAAAAATTTCCTACGCACACGCAAGATCATGGTGATGCATAGCAACGAGAGGGGAGAGTGTTGTCTACATACCCTTGTAGACTGAAGCGGAAGCGTTGACACAACGTAGAGGAAGTAGTCGTACGTTCTCCTCGCGATCCGACCGATCACAGCACCGTTACTCCGGCACCTCCGAGTTCTTAGAACACGTTCAGCTCGATGACGATCCCCGGGCTCCGATCCAGCAAAGCGTCGGGGAAGAGTTCCGTCAGCACGACGGCGTGGTGACGATCTTGATGTGTTACCGGTGCAGGGCTTCGCCTAAGCACTGCAACGATATGACCGAGGTGGAATTTGGTGGAAGGGGGCACCGCACACGGCTAAGGAACGATCCGTAGATCAACTTGTGTGTCATGGGGTGCCCCCTGCCCCCATATATAAAGGAGCAAGGGAGGGGGTGGCCGGCCTAGGGTTTGGCGCGCCAGGGTGTGGAGTCCTACTAGGTCTCCAAGTCCTAGTAGGAGTCCACCAAGAGAGGAGGAAGGGAGAAGGAATAGGAGGAGTAGGAAAGGTGGCCGGCCCCCTTTTCCCTAGTCCAATTCGGACTAGAGGGGAGGGGGGGCGCAGCAGCCTTTTCCTCTTCCCACTAAAGCCCATCAAGGCCCATTACTTCTCCCGTAATCCCGTAACTCCCCGGTACCTCCGAAAATACCCGAACCACTCAGAACCCTTCCGATGTCCGAATATAGTCGTCCAATATATCGATCTTTACGTCTCGACCATTTCGAGACTCCTCGTCATGTCCCCGATCTCATCCGGGACTCCGAACTCCTTCGGTACATCAAAACTCATAAACTCATAATATAATTGTCATCGAAACCTTAAGCGTGCGGACCCTACGGTTCGAGAACAATGTAGACATGACCGAGACACATCTCCGGTCAATAACCAATAGCGGGACCTGGATGCCCATATTGGCTCCTACATATTCTGCGAAGATCTTTATCGGTCAGACCGCATAACAACATACGTTGTTCCCTTTGTCATCGGTATGTTACTTACCCGAGATTCGATCGTCGGTATCCAATACCTAGTTCAATCTCGTTACCGGCAAGTCTCTTTACTCGTTCCGTAATACATCATCCCACAACTAACTCATTAGTTGCAATGCTTGCAAGGCTTAAGTGATGTGCATTACCGAGAGGGCCCAGAGATACCTCTCCGACGATCGGAGTGACAAATCCTAATCTCGAAATACGCCAACCCAACATCTACCTTTGGAGACACCTGCAGTACTCCTTTATAATCACCCAGTTACGTTGTGACGTTTGGTAGCACCCAAAGTGTTCCTCCGGCAAACGGGAGTTGCATAATCTCATAGTCATAGGAACATGTATAAGTCATGGATAAAAGCAATAGCAACATACTAAACGATCGGGTGCTAAGCTAATGGAATGGGTCATGTCAATCAGATCATTCAACTAATGATGTGACCTCATTAATCAAATAACAACTCCTTGTTCATGGTTAGGAAACATAACCATCTTTGATTAATGAGCTAGTCAAGTAGAGGCATACTAGTGACACTCTGTTTGTCTATGTATTCACACATGTATTATGTTTCCTGTTAATACAATTCTAGCATGAATAATAAACATTTATCATGAATTAAGGAAATAAATAATAACTTTATTATTGCCTCTAGGGCATATTTCCTTCATCTAGTTCTTGGATTATCCTGTTGATCTCATCACGTTACTTTAATTAATTTTGTTGGGTTTTAATGATGATTATTTTAATGGGATTGAGGATGCTGTCAACCATTCTCAATGTTTAACAACCACCATGATAGTTAAATAAATTTATTCCTTTACAGTAGGGAAAAATTGGCTTTACGCAAAACTGTAACCATAGAGCTTTCCACCAGCCATATATGCATGTAGTATAGGCTTAATCTTTCAGTACTCTCCATGAATCACGGCTTGCATGTCGATGAGTATGACAACCGGCAGGAGCCATAGGAGTTGTCTTTATTTTTTTTGTATGACCTGCGTGTCATTGAGAAACGCCATGTAAATTACTTTACTTTATTGCTAAACGTGTTAGCCATAGTAGTAGAAGTAATAGTTGGCGAGCAACTTCATGGAGACACGACGATGGAGATCATGATGATGGAGATCATGGTGTCATGCCGGTGACAAGATGATCATGGAGCCCCAAGATGGAGATCAAAGGAGCTATATGATATTGGCCATATCATGTCACTATTATTTGATTGCATGTGATGTTTATTATGTTTTTGCATCTTGTTTACTTAGAACGACAGTAGTAAATAAGATGATCCTTCATAATAATTTCAAGAAAGTGTTTCCCTAACTGTGCGCCGTTGCGACAGTTCGTTGTTTCGAAGCACCACGTGATGATCGGGTGTGATAGATTCCAACGTTCACATACAACGGGTGTAAGACAGATTTACACATGCAAACACTTAGGTTAACTTGACGAGCCTAGCATGTACTGACATGGCCTCGGAACACAAGAGACCGAAAGGTCGAACATGAGTCGTATGAAAGATACGATTAACATGGAGATGTTCACCGATGATGACTAGTCCGTCTCACGTGATGATCGGACACGGCCTAGTCGAGTCGGATCATGTTTCACTTAGATGACTAGAGGGATGTCTAATCTGAGTGGGAGTTCATTAAATAATTTGATTAGATGAACTTAATTATCATGAACTTAGTCTAAAAATCTTTGCATAAATGTCTTGTAGATCAAATGGCCAACGCTCATGTCAACATGAACTTCAATGCGTTCCTAGAGAAAACCAAGCTGAAAGATGATGGCAGCAACTATACGGACTGGGTCCAGAACCTGAGGATCATCCTCATAGCTGCCAGGAAACAATATGTCCTAGAAGCACCGCTAGGTGAAGCTCCCATCCCAGAGAACCAAGACGTTATGAACGCTTGGCAGCAGCGTGCTGATGATTACTCCCTCGTTCAGTGCGGCATGCTCTACAGCTTAGAACCGGGGCTCCAAAAGCGTTTTGAGCAACACGGAGCATATGAAATGTTCGAGGAGCTGAAAATGGTTTTCCAAACTCATGCCCGGGTCGAGAGATATGAAGTCTCCGACAAGTTCTACAGTTGTAAGATGGAGGAAAATAGTTCTGTCAGTGAGCACATACTCAAGATGTCTGGGTTGCACAACCGCTTGTCCCAGCTGGACATTAACCTCCCAGATGAGGCGGTCATTGACAGAATCCTTTAGTCGCTCCCACCTAGCTACAAGAGCTTTGTGATGAACTACAATATGTAGGGGATGGAAAAGACCATTCCTGAAGTATTTTCAATGCTGAAATCAGCGGAGGTAGAAATCAAAAAGGAACATCAAGTGTTGATGGTCAATAAAACCACCAAGTTCAAGAAAGGCAAGGGTAAGAAGAACTTCAAGAAGGACGGAAAGGATGTTGCCGCGCCCGGTAAGCCAGTTGCCTGGAAGAAGTCAAAGAATGGACCCAAACCTGAGACTGAGTGCTTTTATTGCAAAGGGAAGGGTCACTGCCCAAAATACTTAGCGAACAAGAAGGCCGACAACACTAAAGGTATATGTGATATACATGTAATTGATCTGTACCTTATTAGTGCTCGTAGTAGCTCCTGGGTATTTGATACCGGTGCCGTTGCTCATATTTGTAACTCAAAGCAGGAGCTGCGGAATAAGCGGAGACTGGCGAAGGACGAGGTGACGATGCGCGTCGGGAATGGTTCCAAGGTCGATGTGATCGCCGTCGGCACGCTACCTCTACATTTACCTACGGGATTAGTTTTAAACCTCAATAATTGTTATTTAGTGCCAAGTTTGAGCATGAACATTGTATCCGGATCTCGTTTAATACGAGATGGCTACTCATTTAAATTCGAGAATAATGGTTGTTCTATTTATATGAGAGATATGTTTTATGGTCATGCTCCGATGGTTAATGGTTTATTCTTAATGAATCTCGAACGTGATGTTACACATATTCATAGTGTGAATACCAAAAGATGTAAAGTGGATAACGATAGTCCCACATACTTGTGGCACTGCCGCCTTGGTCACATTGGTGTCAAGCGCATGAAGAAGCTCCATGCTGATGGACTTTTAGAGTCTCTCGATTATGAATCATTTGACACATGCGAACCATGCCTCATGGGCAAAATGACCAAGACTCCGTTCTCCGGAACAATGGAGCGAGCAACCAACTTATTGGAAATCATACATACTGATGTTTGCGGTCCAATGAGCGTTGAGGCTCGCGGAGGATATCGTTATGTTCTCACTCTCACTGATGACTTGAGTAGATATGGGTATGTCTACTTGATGAAACACAAGTCTGAGACCTTTGAAAAGTTCAAGGAATTTCAGAATGAGGTAGAGAATCAACGTGACCGAAAAATAAAGTTCTTACGATCAGATCGTGGAGGAGAATATTTAAGTCACGAATTTGGCACACACTTAAGGAAATGTGGAATCGTTTCACAACTCACGCCGACTGGAACACCTCAACGTAACGGTGTGTCCGAACGTCGTAATCGCACTCTATTGGATATGGTGCGATCTATGATGTCCCTTACTGATTTACCGCTATCATTTTGGGGATACGCTCTAGAGACAACTACATTCACTTTAAATAGGGCACCGTCTAAATCCGTTGAGACGACACCGTTTGAATTATGGTTTGGGAAGAAACCTAAGCTGTCGTTTCTAAAAGTTTGGGGATGCGATGCTTATGTCAAGAAACTTCAACCTGAAAAGCTCGAACCCAAGTCGGAAAAATGCGTCTTCGTAGGATACCCTAAGGAAACCATTGGGTATACCTTATACCTTAGATCCGAAGGCAAGATCTTTGTTGCCAAGAACAGATCCTTTCTGGAAAAAGAGTTTCTCTCGAAAGGAGTAAGTGGGAGGAAAGTAGAACTCGATGAAGTACTACCTCTTGAACCGGAAAGTAGTGCAGCTCAGGAAAATGTTCCTGTGGTGCCTACATCCACTGGAGAGGAAATTAATGATGATGATCAAGGTACTTCAAATCAAGTTACTACTAAACTTCGTAGGTCCACAAGGACACGTTCCACACCAGAGTGGTATGGCAACCCTGTCCTGGAAATCATGTTGTTAGACAACGGTGAACCTTCGAACTATGAAGAAGCGATAGCGGGCCTAGATTCCAACAAATGGCTTGAAGCCATGCAATCCGAGATAGGATCCATGTATGAAAACAAAGTATGGACTTTGACAGACTTGACCGATGATTGGCGAGCGATAGAAAACAAATGGATCTTTAAGAAGACTAACGTGGATGGTAATGTTACCATCTATAAAGCTCGACTTGTCGCTAAGGGTTATCGGCAAGTTCAAGGGGTTGACTACGATGAGACTTTCTCTCCCGTAGCGAAGCTGAAGTCCGTCCGAATTGTGTTAGCAATTGCCACATACTATGATTATGAGATATGGCAAATGGACGTCAAAACTGCATTCCTTAACGGTTATCTTAAGGAAGAATTGTATATGATGCAGCCGGAAGGTTCTATCGACCCTAAGAATGCTAACAAGGTATGCAAGCTCCAGCGATCCATTTATGGGCTGGTGCAAGCATCTCGGAGTCGGAACATTCGCTTTGATGAGATGATCAAAGCGTTTGGGTTTATGCAGACTTATGGAGAAGCCTGCGTTTACAAGAAAGTGAGTGGGAGCTCTGTAGCATTTCTCATATTATATGTAGATGACATACTTTTGATGGAAATGATATAGAACTTTTGGACAGCATTAAGGCCTACTTGAATAAGATTTTTTCAATGAAGGACCTTGGAGAAGCTGCTTATATGTTAGGCATCAAGATCTATAGAGATAGATCAAGACGCCTCATAGGTCTTTCACAAAGCACATACCTTGATAAGATATTGAAGAAGTTCAATATGGATCAGTCTAAGAAGGGGTTCTTGCCTATGTTGCAAGGTGTGAAATTGAGCTCAGCTCAATGTCCGACCACAGCAAAAGATATAGAAGAGATGAGTGTCATCCCCTATGCCTCAGCCATAGGGTCTATTATGTATGCCATGCTGTGTACCAGACCTGATGTAAACCTTGCCGTAAGTTTGGTAGGAAGGTACCAAAGTAATCCCGGCAAGGAACACTGGACTAAGGACTAAGGACATGTTTCTCGTTTATGGAGGTGACGAAGAGCTCGTCGTAAAGGGTTACGTCGACGCTAGCTTCGACACAGATCTGGATGACTCTAAGTCACAAACCGGATACGTGTATATGTTGAATGGTGGAGCAGTAAGCTGGTGCAGCTGCAAGCAGAGCGTCGTGGCGGGATCTACATGTGAAGCGGAGTACATGGCAGCCTTGGAGGCAGCACATGAAGCAATTTGGGTGAAGGAGTTCATCACCGACCTAGGAGTCATACCCAATGCGTCGGGGCCGATCAAACTCTTCTGTGACAACACTGGAGCTATTGCACTTGCCAAGGAGCCCAGGTTTCACAAGAAGACCAGGCACATCAAGCGTCGCGTCAACTCCATTCGTGAAAATGTTCAAGATGGAGACAGAAATTTGCAAAGTGCATACGGATCTAAATGTCGCAGATCCATTGACTAAACCTCTTCCGCGAGCAAAACATGATCAACACCAGAACTCTATGGGTGTTCGATTCATCACAATGTAACTAGATTATTGACTCTAGTGCAAGTGGGAGACTGTTGGAAATATGCCCTAGAGGCAATAATAAAAGGATTATTATTATATTTCCTTGTTCATGATAATTGTCTTTTATTCATGCTATAATTGTGTTATCCGGAAATCGTAATACATGTGTGAATACATAGACACCAACATGTCCCTAGTAAGCCTCTAGTTTACTAGCTCGTTGATCAACAGATAGTCATGGTTTCCTGACTATGGACATTGGATGTCATTGATAACGAGATCACATCATTAGGGGAATGATGTGATGGACAAGACCCAATCCTAAGCATAGCACAAGATCGTATAGTTCGTTTGCTAGAGCTTTTCCAATGTCAAGTATCTTTTGTTGGGGAACGTAGTAATTTCAAAAATATTCCTACGCACACGCAAGATCATGGTGATGCATAGCAACGAGAGGGGAGAGTGTTGTCTACGTACCCTCGTAGACCGAAGCGGAAGCGTTGACGCAACATAGAGGAAGTAGTCGCACGTCTTCCCGACCCGACCGATCCAAGCACCGTTACTCCGGCACCTCCTAGTTCTTAGCACACGCTCAGCTCGATGACGATCCCCGGGCTTCGATCCAGCAAAGCTTCGGGGAGGAGTTCCGTCAGCACGACGGCGTGGTGACGATCTTGATGTACTACCGACGCAGGGCTTCGCCTAAGCACTGCAACGATATGACCGAGGTGGAATATGGTGGAGGGGGGCACCGCACACGGCTAAGGAACGATCACGAAGATCAACTTGTGTGTCCTAGGGTGCCCCCTGCCCCCGTATATAAAGGAGCAAGGGGGGAGGTGCGGCCGGCCCTATGGTGGCGCGCAGGAGGAGTCCTACTCCTACCGGGAGTAGGACTCCCCTCCCGTTCCTTGTCCAACTAGGAGAAGTGGAGGGAGAATAGGAAATGGGGGGTGCCGCCCCTCCCTCCTTGTCCAATTCGGACCAGGGGGAGAGGGGGCGCGCGGCCAGCCCTGGCAGCCCCTTCCTCTTCTCCACATTAGGCCTATGAGGCCCATTAACCCCCCAGGGGGTTCCGGTAACCCCCCCGGTACTCCGTTATTATCCGAAATCACTCGGAACCATTCCGATGTCCGAATATAGTCGTCCAATATATCAATCTTTATGTCTCGACCATTCCGAGACTCCTCGTCATGTCCGTGATCTCATCCGGGACTCCGAACTAACTTCGGTACATCAAAATGCATAAACTCATAATATAACTGTCATCGAAAACTTTAAGCGTGCGGACCCTACGGTTCGAGAACTATGTAGACATGACTGAGACTCGTCTCCAGTCAATAACCAATAGCGGGACCTGGATGCCCATATTGGTTCCTACATATTCTACGAAGATCTTTATCGGTCAGACCGCATAACAACATACATTGTTCCCTTTGTCATCGGTATGTTACTTGCCCGAGATTCGATCGTCGGTATCCAATACCTAGTTCAATCTCGTTACCGGCAAGTCTCTTTACTCGTTTTGTAATACATCATCTCGCAACTAACTCATTGGTTGCTATGCTTGCAAGGCTTATGTGATGTGCATTACCGAGAAGGCCCTGAGATACCTCTCCGACATTCGGAGTGACAAATCCTAATCTCGAAATACGCCAACCCAACAAATACTTTCGGAGACACCTGTAGAGCACCTTTATAATCACCCAGTTACGTTGTGATGTTTGCTAGCACACAAAGTGTTCCTACGGTAAACGGGAGTTGCATAATCTCATAGTCATAGGAACATGTATAAGTCATGAAGAAAGCAATAGCAACATACTAAACGATCGGGTGCTAAGCTAATGGAATGGGTCATGTCAATCAGATCATTCAACTAATGATGTGACCTTGTTAATCAAATAACAACTCCTTTGTCCATGGTTAGGAAACTTAACCATCTTTGATTAACAAGCTAGTCAAGTAGAGGCATACTAGTGACACTCTGTTTGTCTATGTATCCACACATGTATTATGTTTCCGGTTAATACAATTCTAGCATGAATAATAAACATTTATCATGATATGCAAGGAAATAAATAATAACTTTATTATTGCCTCTAGGGCATATTTCCTTCAGTCTCCCACTTGCACTAGAGTCAATAATCTAGATTACACAGTAATGATTCTAACACCCATGGAGTCTTGGTGCTGATCATGTTTTGCTCGTGGAAGAGGCTTAGTCAACGGGTCTGCTACATTCAGATCCGTATGTATCTTGCAAATCTCTATGTCTCCCACCTGGACTAAATCCCGGATGGAATTGAAGCGTCTCTTGATGTGCTTGGTTCTCTTGTGAAATCTGGATTTCTTTGCTAAGGCAATTGCACCAGTATTGTCACAAAAGATTTTCATTGGACCCGATGCACTAGGTATGACACCTAGATCGGATATGAACTCCTTCATCCAGACTCCTTCATTCGCTGCTTCCGAAGCAACTATGTACTCCGCTTCACATGTAGATCCCGCTACGACGCTTTGTTTAGAACTGCACCAACTTACAGCTCCACCGTTTAATGTAAACACGTATCCGGTTTGCGATTTAGAATCGTCCGGATCAGTGTCAAAGCTTGCATCAACGTAACCGTTTACGACGAGCTCTTTGTCACCTCCATATACGAGAAACATCTCCTTAGTCCTTTTCAAGTACTTCAGGATATTCTTGACCGCTGTCCAGTGATCCACTCCTGGATTACTTTGGTACCTCCCTGGCAAACTTATAGCAAGGCACACATCGGGTCTGGTACACAGCATTGCATACATGATAGAGCCTATGGCTGAAGCATAGGGAACATCTTTCATCTTATCTCTATCTTCTACAGTGGTCGGGCATTGAGTCTTACTCAACTTCACACCTTGTAACACAGGCAATAACCCTTTCTTTGCTTGATCCATTTTGAACTTTTTCAAAACTTTGTCAAGGTATGTACTTTGTGAAAGTCCAATTAAGCGTCTTGATCTATCTCTATAGATCTTAATGCCCAATATGTAAGCAGCCTCACCGAGGTCTTTCATTGAAAAACTTTTATTCAAGTATCCCTTTATGCTATCCAGAAATTCTATATCATTTCCAATTAGTAATATGTCATCTACATATAATATCAGAAATGCTACAGAGCTCCCACTCACTTTCTTGTAAATACAGGCTTCTCCAAAAGTCTGTACAAACCCAAATGCTTTGATCACACTATCAAAGCGTTTATTCCAACTCCGAGAGGCTTGCACCAGTCCATAAATGGATCGCTGGAGCTTGCACACTTTGTTAGCTCCCTTTGGATCGATAAAACCTTCCGGTTGCATCATATACAACTCTTCTTCCAGAAATCCATTCAGGAATGCAGTCTTTACATCCATTTGCCAAATTTCATAATCATAAAATGCGGCAATTGCTAACATGATTCGGACAGACTTAAGCATCGCTACGGGTGAGAAGGTCTCATCGTAGTCAATCCCTTGAACTTTTCGAAAACCTTTTGCGACAAGTCGAGCTTTGTAGACAGTAACATTACCATCAGCGTCAGTCTTCTTCTTGAAAATCCATTTATTCTCTATTGCTTGCCGACCATCGGGCAAGTCAACCAAAGTCCATACTTTGTTCTCATACATGGATCCCATCTGAGATTTCATGGCTTCAAGCCATTTTGCGGAATCTGGGCTCACCATCGCTTCTTCATAGTTCGTAGGTTCACCATGATCTAGTAGCATGATTTCCAGAACAGGATTGCCGTACCACTCTGGCGTGGATCTTACTCTGGTTGATCTACGAGGTTCTGTAGTAACTTGATCTGAAGTTGCATGATCATCATCATTAACTTCCTCACTAATAGGTGTAGGTGCTACAGAAACAGATTTCTGTGATGTACTATTTTCCCTAAAAGGAGCAGGTACAATTACCTCATCAAGTTCTACTTTCCTCCCACTCACTTCTTTCGAGAGAAACTCCTTCTCTAGAAAGGATCCATTTTTAGCAACAAATGTCTTGCCTTCGGATCTGTGATAGAAGGTGTACCCTGTCGTGGTTCTAAGTCTGACAGTAGAATGGGGGGGTAGGAATGGAGAGGCAAGATCCTAGCTCTGGAGTAGTTGTGCACGCAAGGAGTTAACGAGTTCAGGCCCTTCTCGGAGGAAGTAATAGCCCTACGTCTCGGAGCCCGGAGGCGGTCGACTGGATTATATGCGTAAGTGTTACAAAGATGCGAACCCCTGTCCTAGTGGAGGGGGGTGGCTTATATAGAGTTCGCCAGGACCCCAGCCAGCCCACGTTACAAGGGGTTTAATGTACATAAAGAGAGGGGGTTACTGGTAACGCCTGTAATAAAGGACCATGAAGGCCATAAAAGCTACTTATGAGGTGACCGTTTGTAGGCAGCGCCTTTAGATCTTCTTACGGTCGAGTGGTGTCTTCATGGTCGACTGCTTGCGCTTCTGGTCGAGTACGCTTGTGTCCGTCGACTGGGCTGACCAGGTCGACTGACCTGTCGATACTTCTCAGAACGTCTTTCATTGTAGGAGTCGTGTCCTTGATTGGGTACCTCAGGTACGACAAGTTACCCTACCCTAGGTACGTATCCTCGTCATTAGCCCCCGAATGGGTCAGGGGTTAAGTGAGAATGGGGTCGAGCCTGCGCTTCCGACTCAACCTCCATGCTTCAGTTGCATCTGTCTTCGGATAAATGGAAGTCACGGTGGGGCCTCATTCTTCAGTTTGCCTTGATCCATTCAGATGCTCGTCGAGTGGTTACGGATTACCGTCGAGTGCGTTTACGTGACGAGTCCCTTGGGAGACTTAAGGAAATGGATCTTTTGCCTGACAACCCGTCCTGTCGATCGCGGATTTTGCGGGATTTGAAAATTGAGAAGCGCACCGGACGGAGGGAACCGCGCGAATCGGCTGGATAAGGCAAGGGCGCCTCGATCTCTGCGCCACCTTTTTCGCCACGTACTGCGCGCGCGCCTGTTGCGGGATCTGACTGGGAGGGGCAGGCCCACTGATCAGCCACTCGGGTGTGGCCTTATATAAAGCAATGACTCTGACCTTTTACTGTGCGCCCTCGTTCTCCTTCCTCCTTCCTCCGTAAGCCTCCGCCTCGCTCTCCGCCGCAACCTCGACACCGCCGCTCGGCCAAGACTTCGTTCGAGGCGATGGGGACGGATAAGACGGCGGCGGCGGAACGGGCGAAGAAGGCCGCGGCGAAGGGCAAAGGGAAGAAATCTGGGCGAGGCGGGTCGTCCTCGCGGGCCGCTCTGCCGCCCGGCTGGCTGCAAGGGGATTGGATGCCCTCCATCCTTACTCAGGCAGATATCGACGATATGGTGGAGGGAGGACTCATTCCCCACAAGGCCGCTCGCCTTCCTGGGAAGGAGACGGAGCCAAGACCTCGCGATGGTGAGCGCGTCCTGATAGCCACCCATGTCGACCGGGGGTTCTCTCTGCCCCCGAGTCCTTTCTTTAGGGCTTTCCTGAACTTCTTTGGAGCGCAGCTCCACCATTTTACGCCCAATTCCATAGTCTATCTCGCGGCTTTTGTGTCTCTGTGTGAGTGTTTCTTAGGTTGTCGACCCCACTGGGGCCTCTTCAAGCATATCTTCACCTGCCGATCCCAGTCGGTTAAAAAGCTTAACCCGGACGGGGAGAGGACGCAGGTGATCCAGATGTGCGGGGGCCCCGGGATCCAGACGAGGGGTAAGAGTTGTTTTCCTCCCATGACACTTCCCGATTCTGTGCGCGGGTGGCAGTCGACTTGGTTCTACTGCAAGGACCAGCCGACTCCTGGACACTCGACCGGCCTACCTCCTTTCACCTTGGACCGAGTGCAGAAACCCGCTTCTTTGAAAGTGGTTCCGGAGGAGAAGGCTCAGGTGAAGGTACTAGTCAGTCGAGTGGTTGAGTTGGTTCGTGAAGGCGTGACCGGCATGGACTTGCTCGAAGTCTTTCTCCAGCGACGAATCCAACCTCTCCAGGCTCGGGATCACCCGATGTGGTTGTATTCCGGGCCCGACGACTCCACGCGGATCCACCCGGAGGGGGTCGAGGCTTCTGTGCTGGAGAGCTGGCTGACCAGCATAACCGGGAATAAGGACAACCCCAGGGGCTCCAGGAGGATTGCTCCGCTCGACGGGATGATGCAGACAGACAAGGTACATTTTGCTTCTTCCGACTGAAATTTTCACTCCGTCTAGTAACTGGCTCGCGAAAAGTCGACTGATCCTCGTTCTGCCTGTTGTTTCGCAGGAGATCAACGAGATGTACTCGATGCCGAATGGGAACCAGGAGCACGTATCTGAAGGAGGAGGGAGTGGAGGCGAAGGGAGCGAGAATGAAGTTGAAGCCGAGGGCGAAGTCGAGGAGTGGGAATCTGACGATGACGTAGAGGGGGAGGTCGGCGATGACTCGAGTGACGAAGATGAAGAGGTGGAGGACGACCCTCCTCGACGCGAGAGACGCTCCAAGAACGCTCAGGATCCCGCCGTGGAGCGCGGTCAGTCGAGTGCTCCGGCGGGCCAGTCATCCAAGCGCCCTCGGACCGCGTCGCCGCCCCCAACTGAGAAAGCGCCCAAGCAGCCTAGAGCCATCCCGACTAAGCCACCCAAGGCCTTGCCCAAGATCAGGGTCGCCATCCCGGTCATCTCTGGGTAAGTGATTGTCTTCACCTTTCTTGAGTCGACTAGAACGGATTCTTAGTCGATTCATTTTCAAATTATTTGCTTGGAATCGTGCAGCGCCGCTACTTCCGAAACTTCCATCCAGAATGCTGATGAGACGATGGAGGACGCCGTCACTTCCAACTTAGGTATGATCCTTGAAATGATCCGACTGTTTAACTGCTGGGTCGATTGGGTATTCATTTCTGAACTTTTGTAGCTCCAACCAACATCATTGACCTTCCGGATGATGAGGAGGAGGCGGAAGCGCCGCTCAGGCCTTTTGGGAGAAGAGGCCGGAGGGCTCCGGTCGACAAGGTTCCTCAGACCGCGTCGACTGCCGAGGCGGTGGTCCAAGGGGGTGACAATACCGCCCGGACTACTGTGACTTTTGCTGAGCCACTGACGACTGCCCGGCCTTCGTCGTCGACTGCCCCTCCACTGGTCGGCCCACCCTCGTTCTTCGCCGCCTACCAGACCCCGGAGGATCAAGTGAGTGCTGCCAAGGAGGCTATACGTCAGGCGGGGCTCGTGATGGAGCAGACCAAAGCGGCTCGGGATGCCAGTCAAGCGGCCTATGACATCAGCTCGGCGTTGCAGCAGAACGTCCAGGTTAGTTGATCTTCACTTGCATTGTACACCCACTGGGTGCCGTTGGTCCGAAATTTCTCATTGGTGGGGGCACGCTGAGTGCACCCACTGGGTGTAGTCCCCGAGGCCACGGTCGACTGCTGGCAGTCGACTGTGGTCTTTGTACTGTCTTTCTGTAGTTGTACCTCGTCGGATGACACTGTATCCGGTCGATTGCTGGCAGTCGCCCCCCCCCCTTTTTTTTTTTTTGAAAACCAGTGGGGGCACGCTGAGTGCACCCACTGGGTGTAGTCCCCGAGGCTACTGTCGAATGTTTTGATTTGGCTGTAGTCTTAGAAGTGTTGTGCTCTTTCTTTCAGTCACTCGGGAGTAACTTAACTTTGATACCCTTTGTCGATTGACTCTTTGCAGAAGTCTTGTGAGCTTGTTGCTCAGCTCGCCGATCTGAAGAATAAGCAAATCCAGCTCAATCTTGATTTACAGTTTGCTCAGGAAAACGTGCAGAAGGCGAAGGATGAGGCAAAAGGTATGGCTGGTGAGGAATCGACGGCTGTCTCTGTCCTCCTGTCTGTTCTCAACTCTGTGCTTATTGTTGCTTCGCAGACGAACTGGAAAAGGCCCTGAAGAAGAAAGATCTTGACCTTGCGGAGGCACAAAAGGCGGCTGCGGAGAAGCTGAAGCTTGCTGAAGAGAAACTTGCTTCGGTCGACCAACTGGAGAGCAAGAACGCTAGGCTGAAGTCTGCTCTTGACTCGGCCAACAAGGAAGCGAGTCGACTGAAGACTGACAAGAGTACTCTGAACGACAAGCTCGGCCAGCTGGCGGGGAAGCACAAGGACTTGGGGGATTATCTTGGGGGTCTTGCCAAGAAGCTATACCTCATGCTTGAAGGTAACCCTCTTTGCGCGATTAATCTCGTTGTTGTCGACTCACCATTTGGCTACAGTTTTGACCTGTCGAAACTTCTTTCAGAATTCTGCCGAAACTTTGAGGAAGAGACCAGTCGAGTGGAGACCCGCTTGGACCCTATCAACTCTCCCGTGAAGGACGAAGTGGCCATGAATGTCTTCCGGTTGGAATCCCGTGTCGCTAGTGCGGTGGACTACCTGGCTCGACTGAAAGCTGCGGTGTCACGGATCGACTCCGCACTCTGGCCCAAGGAGACGCTTCAGAACGACCTTGAATCCCTGATCAGTCGACTAGGTGAGGTTCCAGGTCGAGTGCAAGAATGGAAGAAGTCTTCTGCTAGGTGCGGCGCTGACGTGGCTTTGTCACTGGTTCGCGTCCACTGCAAGGAGGCGCGCGAGGAGAAGCTGGCCGCTCTCCAGGTTGCCAATACCAGGAAGCATAACTTTCAGGACTTCATGGAGACCTTCATCGCTGCTGCCACTCGGATCTCTGATGGGATCGACTTGGACGAATTTGTTGCACCATCCAGTCCTCCGCCGGAGGAGTAAAAAACTGATGTTCTTTGCCTTAAATTTGCCTCGGAATGCCGAGTGGTTTATGTAACCGATAAACTCCGTCGAGCTTATAGCTCGAGTACTTTATTTGCGATCTAGGATTTTTTTGGTTTTGTCCGAACTTGGCTCGACGTTGAATGCCTTCGTGACTTGATCCGCCGATCTACTATTCGTTGTTCCCTCAGAGGCTGCCTGGTTTGCACGATGCTTATCGCCGCGATGGTGTCTTGTCAACCTGGCTTGGGCGAGTATCGGGCTATAGCTAAGTCCCCGAGTGGGAGGTCTGCTCTTCACTCGGTAGGAGTCCAATTACTTTAGTCGAGTGCTTGGACTGCAGCTAAGCCCCGCGAGTGGGAGGTTCGCTCTCCACTCGGTAGAATTTCGATTCCTTAGGCGAGTACTTGGACTGCAGCTAAGCCCCCGAGTGGGAGGTTTGCTCTCACTCGGTAGGATTTCAATTACTTAGGCGAGTACTTGGACTGCAGCTAAGCCCCCGAGTGGGAGGCTGGCTCTCCACTCGGTAGGATTTCAATTACTTAGGCGAGTACTTGGACTGCAGCTAAGCCCCCGAGTGGGAGGTTTGCTCTCACTCGGTAGGATTTTGATTACTTAGGCGAGTACTTGGACTGCAGCTAAGCCCCCGAGTGGGAGGTTTGCTCTCACTCGGTAGGATTTTGATTACTTAGGCGAGTACTTGGACTGCAGCTAAGCCCCCGAGTGGAGGTTTGCTCTCACTCGGTAGGATTTCAATTACTTAGGCGAGTACTTGGACTGCAGCTAAGCCCCCGAGTGGGAGGTTTGCTCTCACTCGGTAGGATTTTGATTACTTAGGCGAGTACTTGGACTGCAGCTAAGCCCCCGAGTGGGAGGTTTGCTCTCACTCGGTAGGATTTTGATTACTTAGGCGAGTACTTGGACTGCAGCTAAGCCCCCGAGTGGGAGGTTTGCTCTCACTCGGTAGGATTTTGATTACTTAGGCAAGTACTTGGACTGCAGCTAAGCCCCCGAGTGGGAGGTTTGCTCTCACTCGGTAGGATTTTGATTACTTAGGCGAGTACTTGGACTGCAGCTAAGCCCCCGAGTGGGAGGTTTGTTCTCACTCGGTAGGATTTTGATTACTTAGGCGAGTACTTGGACTGCAGCTAAGCCCCCGAGTGGGAGGTTTGCTCTCACTCGGTAGGATTTTGATTACTTAGGCGAGTACTTGGACTGCAGCTAAGCCCCCGAGTGGGAGGTTTGCTCTCACTCGGTAGGATTTTGATTACTTAGGCGAGTACTTGGACTGCAGCTAAGCCCCCGAGTGGGAGGTTTGCTCTCACTCGGTAGGATTTTGATTACTTAGGCGAGTACTTGGACTGCAGCTAAGCCCCCGAGTGGGAGGTTTGCTCTCACTCGGTAGGATTTTGATTTCCTTAGGCGAGTACTTGGACTACAGCTAAGCTCCTGAGTGGGAGGTTTGCTCTCACTCGGTAGGGTTTTGATTACTTAGGCGAAACGGATTCGCAGCTAAGCCCCCGAGTGGGAGGTTTGCTCTCACTCGGTAGGATTTTTCAAACTTAGGCGAAGCGGATTCGCAACTAAGTCACCCACTGGGGGAGATTTAGACAGACAGAAAAAAGAAATAGCAGTCTTTTTCTTGAAACAAAGGAATTACAGAGGTACTTTTATTACATCTCAGTCGAGTGAGTTTTTAAGTGTAAAAAGGACGGAGCAGGTCCGCATTCCATGCTCGAGGCTCGTCGATCCGTCGATCGATGTTGTAAAGGTGATACGCTCCGTTGTGCAAGACTTTGGTGATGATGAAAGGGCCTTCCCAGGTCGGGGCAAGTTTGTGAGGTTTTTGCTGATCCACGCGGAGGACCAAATCTCCTTCCTGAAAGGCTCGACCCTTCACATTTCTGGCGTAAAACCGACGCAACTCTTGCTGGTAGATGGTCGAGCGGATTAGAGCCATTTCTCTTTCCTCCTCTAAGAGGTCGACTGCATCTTGCCGGGCCTGTTCTGCTTCTGCTTCGGAATATAACTCGACTCGAGGCGCGTTGTGGAGCAAGTCGCTTGGCAAAACCGCCTCGGCTCCATAGACCAGAAAGAATGGCGTTCTTCCAGTCGACCGGTTAGGGGTGGTCCTCAACCCCCATAGAACTGACGGAAGTTCGTCGACCCAGGCGCCTGCTGCGTGTTTGAGATCACGCATTAGTCGGGGTTTTAGTCCTTTGAGGATGAGGCCATTCGCGCATTCGGCCTGTCCATTCGTCTGAGGGTGAGCAACTGAAGCGTAGTCGACTCGAGTGCCCTGAGAGGCGCAGAAGGCTTTGAATCTGTCATTATCAAAGTTTGATCCGTTATCTGTGATGATGCTGTGCGGAACTCCATATCTGAATATCAATCCTCTGATAAAACCGATGGCAGTGCTTGCGTCGAGGTCCTTTATGGGTTTTGCTTCTATCCACTTCGTGAACTTGTCGACTGTGACCAACAAGTGGGTGAAGCCACTCCTACCAGTTCTCAGTGGTCCGACCATATCCAGACCCCAGACAGCGAAAGGCCAGACGAGTGGAATGGTCTTCAAGGCGGAGGCGGGCTTGTGAGACATGTTGGAATAAAACTGGCACCCCTCGCACTTGTCGACTATATCCTTCGCCATTTCATTCGCCTTTGGCCAGTAGAAACCCGCTCGGTATGCTTTAGCCACGATGGTCCGAGAGGACGCATGATGGCCGCAGGTCCCCGAGTGGATGTCTTCGAGAATCATCTGTCCTTCTTCAGGCGTGACGCACTTCTGACCGACTCCAGTCGCGCTTTCTCTGTATAGCTGCCCTTTGATTACTGTAAAGGCTTTGGATCGACGGACGATCTGCCGAGCCTCTTCTTCATCTTCTGGGAGCTCTTTTCTTATGATATACGCAATGTACCGCACTGTCCAATCGGGAGTGGTGGCCATAACTTCCATAATCAGATCGACCACAGCTGGTATCTCTACTTCGGTCGAGTCAGAGGCGCTTTTTGGTTGTGGAGGCTCTTCTGTGAAAGGATCTTCTTGCACTGATGGTGTGTGAATGTGCTCCAAACACACATCCTTAGGGATGGCCTCCCTTTTGGACCCTATCTTCGCCAAATCATCTGCAGCTTGATTTTTCAGTCGGGGTATATGATGGAGCTCTAACCCCTCGAATGGTTTCTCCAGCTTTCTCACTGCGCTGCAATATCCCGTCATGGATGGGCTTCTGACGTCCCACTCCTTCATCACTTGATTAACAACCAGATCTGAGTCGCCGTAGACCATGAGGCGACGGACGCCGAGTGAAATGGCCATACGTAATCCGTATAGAAGCGCTTCGTACTCTGCTTCATTGTTGGAGGAATCAAAGTGAATCTGGAGGACATACTTGAGCTTATCTCCTCGGGGGGAAACCAGTACAACCCCCGCACCGGATCCGTTCAGCATCTTGGAGCCATCGAAAAACATAGTCCAGTACTCCGAGTGAACTTGAGTCGGAAGCTCCTGCTCGGTCCACTCGGCGAGGAAATCAGCTATTGCCTGGGACTTAATAGCTTTCTTTGCTTCGAACTTGATATCAAGAGGAAGAAGTTCAATTGCCCATTTCGCCACTCGACCGGTCGCATCTCTGTTATGAAGAATCTCTGATAATGGAGCGTCGCTGACGACTGTGATAGAGTGATCGGAGAAATAATGAGCAACCTTCTTCGTGGTCATGTAAATCCCGTAAACGAGCTTCTGATAGTGGGGATATCTTTGCTTCGACGGGGTCAGAACTTCAGAGAGATAATACACTGGGCGTTGAACTTTGAAGGTCTTTCCTTCCTCTTCCCGCTCGACCGTAAGAACGGTACTAACGACTTGTCCCGTGGCTGCTATGTAAAGCAACAATGGCTCTTTGCTGACAGGAGCAGCAAGCACCGGCTGGGTGGAGAGCAGAGCTTTTAGCTCTGCGAATGCTGCATCAGCTTCTGGAGTCCATTCGAACGTGTCTGACTTCTTCATCAGTCGGTAAAGAGGCAACGCTTTTTCACCGAGCCTGGAGATGAATCGACTTAGGGCGGCCAAGCATCCAGTAAGTTTCTGGACGTCGTGCACACGCACGGGGCGTTTCATCCGGAGTATGGTGCCAACTTTTTCAGGGTTAGCGTCGATTCCTCGTTCGGAAACAAGAAAACCGAGTAACTTTCCTCCAGGGACTCCAAATGTGCACTTCGACGGATTGAGCTTGATATCATAACTCCTGAGATTGGAAAAAGTTTCAGCTAGGTCAGTCAGCAGGTCGGAACCTTTTCGTGACTTGACCACTATGTCATCCATGTACGCTTCTACATTCCGACTGATTTGAGTGATTAGGCACTTCTGAATCATTCTCATGAATGTAGCTCCGGCGTTCTTGAGACCGAAAGGCATGGTAACATAGCAGAAACACCCAAATGGGGTGATGAGGGCTGTTTTTATTTCATCGGGTCCATACAGACGGATCTGATGGTATCCAGAGTAAGCATCTAAAAAGGATAGCCTCTCGCATCCTGCAGTCGAGTCGACTATTTGATCGATGCGAGGAAGAGGAAAATGATCTTTCGGGCAGGCCCGATTGATATGCTTAAAATCGATGCACATGCGCAACGACCTGTCTTTCTTAGGGACCATCACAACATTAGCGAGCCACTCGGAGTGGAAGATCTCGCGAATGAATTTTGCTGCTAGGAGTCGGGCCACTTCTTCGCCAATGGCCTTTCTCTTCTGAACGGCGGACCGTCGGAGATGCTCCTTGACTGGTTTGGCCTTTGGGTCGACTCGGAGGCGGTGCTCGGCCAGTCCCCTGGGCACACCTGGCATGTCAGCAGGCTTCCATGCGAAGATGTCCCAGTTCTCACGGAGGAACTGGACGAGCGCTTCTTCCTATTTGGGGTCGAGTGTAGTGGAGATGTTGGTTGGAGCCGCATTTGGATCGGTCGGGTGGATGTGGACTTGCTTGGTCTCACCAGTCGACCGAAATGCTGATTCCGTGGCGGGCTTCTTGGCTCGTAACAATTCACTCGGGTCTGCAGTCTTCTGATACTCTTGTATCTCTATCTTGGCCATCTGAGCGTCAGCAATCTTGGCGCCTTTCTGAAAGCACTCCTCTGCCTTCTTCCGATTGCCGACGATGGTGATTACACCTTTGGGGCCAGGCATCTTCATCTTGAGGTATACGTAGCATGGCCGAGCCATGAAGCGAGCATAGGCTGGCCTCCCAAGAATGGCGTGGTACGCACTCTGAAAATCCACGACCTCAAAGGTTAATTTTTCTTTCCGGAAATTCTTCGAGTCACCAAAGACGACGTCGAGAGCGATTTGGCCGAGTGACTCAGCTTTCTTCCCAGGGATGACCCCGTGGAAGCTCATGTTGCTGGGGCTGATCCGGGACATCTGAATGCCCATCCCCTTCAACGTCTCTGCATACAACAAGTTTAGCCCACTGCCGCCGTCCATCAGAACCTTGGTCAGTCGAGTGCCTTCAACAATTGGCTCGACCACCAACGCTTGCCTCCCTGGGGTGGCAATATGAGTCGGATGATCGGACTGGTCGAAGGTGATGGCGGTTTGGGACCACTTCAGGTAATGGGGTGTCACTGGAGCGACCGTGTTTACTTCGCGATTGATGACCTTCAGTCGACTCCTACTTTCGACGTCAGCGAAAATCATCAGAGTGGAATTGATTTGAGGGTATTCTTCGCCGCTGTCTTCTCTGTCTTCGACTTTGTCCGACTCTTTCCCTTTGTCCTTGGCTTGCTTCCCTTGGAACTGTTGCATCAGGAGTCGACATTGTCGAGTGGTATGCTTAGGGTAAATGAGATTTCCCTCTTCATCTTTCTTCGTGTGAATGTGGCATGGTAAGTCCATCACATCGTTCCCGTCCTGGTCTTTCACTTTCTTGGGGTTCCAAGGGCCCTTGGGTTTCCCCTTAAACTTCCCTGTGGTCACAGCTAAGGCTTCCCCGGGGGCGACTGGCTCGGCCTTGCGCTTCTGCTTCCGACTGGAGTGTCCTCCGCCGGTCTCATTAGCGGCTGCCTTATACTTGCCACTCCGGAGTCTATCTTCTTCTTCTCCGTTCGTGTACTTGGTGGCGATTTCCATCATTCGACTCAGGGTCATATCTCCGGTTCGACCAAACTTCAAAGTTAACTCCCTGTTTCTGACACCTTCCTTGAAGGCGCAAACTGCTTGATGATCGGATACATTCTCGACCGTGTGATTCAGAGTGATCCATCTCTGGATATAATCCCTCAGGGTTTCACTCGACTTCTGAACACATGACTGCAATTCTGTCAACCCCGCCGGTCGCTTGCAAGTTCCTTCGAACGTCCTGACAAACACCTGGGCTAGATCTTCCCAAGTATAAATACTGGTGGGAGCCAACTGATTCAACCACGCTCTGGCTGATCCTTCCAACATGAGGGGCAAATGCTTCATGGCCACCTCGTCATTGCCGCCTCCGATCTGAACAGCCACTCGGTAATCCTCGAGCCATGTGTCCGGCTTGGACTCTCCGGTGAACTTGCTGACTCCAGCCGCCAACCTGAAGTTGGGAGGAATCACTGCAGCTCTGATTGCTCTGCTGAAACACTCGGGACCTGAGACGCGAACTCTGCTGCTGGACGGGGCGCCTCCGTCACGGTCTTCTCGGTGAGCTCTATTTCGGTCGACCAGGCCTTGAACGATGATGGATCTCGCATCAAAGCCTGGTTCCCTGGGGTCAACTGGGACCTTTCGCCCAGTACTGAACTGGCGTCTGTCTTCTTGCCGTCGAGGAATGTACGACCCGGCTCTTGGGGGAGGAGAAGGCACTCGACGTTGATCGTTGCGATCGAATCGGTGCTCATATCGCTCGTGCCCTTGGTACTGATTCTCGTGCCGGCCTCTGTGTCCTTCACGCCTCGGTGGCGACCTCGGACTATGAGCCGACTGAAAGGAATTCGCAGTGACGGATCGACTGTGAATCCTGTTGCGCGACTGTGACACGGCTGAATTCTGGTCACCCGCTGCACGAAGCAAATCTCTGATCTGCAACAGACCTCTCCCTGCCTCTGACTGTGAAGGCTGGATCGACTCCGCTATGCGAGCCGCAGCTGCCAAATTCTGAATCGGAGTACGGTATACCTGGGTCGGCGGCTGGAAGACGCGACGACGGCTGGACTCGGGAGCGGGCGGTCGTGCGCGCTCGTCGAGTGCTCTCTGAAGATTCTCCAATCGAGCACGTTCAGCCAAATTGGCCAAGCGCGCCTCCTCTAGGGCTCGCGCCTCAGGGGTTTCTCCAACGATAGGAGTGTGAAGGGCGTCCACGTTCCGGCGACGGAGTTCCTCCCTCTGCACTGAGGTAAGGGGCTCGGGCCTGTACTCTTCGTGACCTCGCGCCGGAATCCCCCCTGCGGCAACCTCTTCGGTTTGGGGGAATCCGGGGGGGCTACGTGGTCCGTCGACCATTAGTACTTCCGCCGCTGGGTCACTGCTGTCGCACTCGGACGCAGTCCCTACGGAGCCAGTCGACAGGTCGAACAGGCCGTAGAGTGACTCGTCGGGCTCGATTGCCGCGACTTGGGGGATGGCCGACCGGCGGGCCAGCGCGTGCTTCACCCACCGCTGGAGTCTCGACCGACCGGTGCGCTTGCGCCGGTGGGAAGCTGATGACGATGATGATGATGATGACGGCGCAACGAATGCCGACCCGTACTGGGTCGACGGTTGCCGCAGGAGGACGCCGCGGACGCATGCGCGAAAATGCGTGGCTCCGCGGGCGGGAAGCGCGTCCACGTCGAGTGGAGCCTCCTGCAGCCAAGCAGAGTCGTCAACGATGAAGGAGAGAGCGCCGAGACGGATCTCGCGGCTCTCGACCATGACTCCGCTCGAAAACATGATGTGGGTTGAAAGAATCCCAACTCCTCCAACAAATCGTTAGAACACCTGCCCCACGGTGGGCGCCAACTGTCGTGGTTCTAAGTCTGACAGTAGAATGGGGGGGTAGGAATGGAGAGGCAAGATCCTAGCTCTGGAGTAGTTGTGCACGCAAGGAGTTAACGAGTTCAGGCCCTTCTCGGAGGAAGTAATAGCCCTACGTCTCGGAGCCCGGAGGCGGTCGACTGGATTATATGCGTAAGTGTTACAAAGATGCGAACCCCTGTCCTAGTGGAGGGGGGTGGCTTATATAGAGTTCGCCAGGACCCCAGCCAGCCCACGTTACAAGGGGTTTAATGTACATAAAGAGAGGGGGTTACTGGTAACGCCTGTGATAAAGGACCATGAAGGCCATAAAAGCTACTTATGAGGTGACCGTTTGTAGGCAGCGCCTTTAGATCTTCTTACGGTCGAGTGGTGTCTTCATGGTCGACTGCTTGCGCTTCTGGTCGAGTACGCTTGTGTCCGTCGACTGGGCTGACCAGGTCGACTGACCTGTTGATACTTCTCAGAACGTCTTTCATTGTAGGAGTCGTGTCCTTGATTGGGTACCTCAGGTACGACAAGTTACCCTACCCTAGGTACGTATCCTCGTCATACCCAACAGTTTCTTTTGGGTATCCTATGAAGACACATTTCTCCGATTTGGGTTCGAGCTTATCAGGTTGAAGCTTTTACACATAAGCATCGCAGCCCCAAACTTTAAGAAACGACAACTTTGGTTTCTTGCCAAACCATAGTTCATAAGGCGTCGTCTCAACGGATTTCGATGGTGTCCTATTCAATGTGAATGCGGCCGTCTCTAGAGCATAACCCCAAAATGATAGCGGTAAATCTGCAAGAGACATCATAGATCGCACCATATCAAGTAAAGTGCGATTACGACGTTCTGACACACCATTGCGTTGTGGTGTTCCGGGTGGCGTGAGTTGCGGAACTATTCAGCATTGTTTCAAATGTAGACCAAACTCGTAACTCAAATATTCTCCTCCACGATCAGATCGTAGAAACTTTATTTTCTTGTTACGATGATTTTCAACTTCACTCTGAAATTCTTTGAACTTTTCAAATGTTTCAGACTTGTGTTTCATTAAGTAGATATACCCATATCTGCTTAAATCATCTGTGAAGGTGAGAAAATAACGATATCCGCCACGAGCCTCAATATTCATCGGACCACATACATCTGTATGTATGATTTCCAACAAATCTGTTGCTCTCTCCATAGTACCGGAGAACGGTGTTTTAGTCATCTTGCCCATGAGGCACGGTTCGCAAGTACCAAGTGATTCATAATCAAGTGGTTCCAAAAGCCCATCAGTATGGAGTTTCTTCATGTGCTTTATACCGATATGACCTAAACGGTAGTGCCACAAATAAGTTGCACTATCATTATCAACTCTGCATCTTTTGGTTTCAACATTATGAATATGTGTATCACTACTATCGAGATTCATTAAAAATAGACCACTCTTCAAGGGTGCATGACCATAAAAGATATTACTCATATAAATAGAACAACCATTATTCTCTGATTTAAATGAATAACCGTCTCGCATCAAACAAGATCCAGATATAATGTTCATGCTCAACGCTGGCACCAAATAAAAATTATTTAGGTCTAATACTAATCCCGAAGGTAGATGTAGAGGTAGCGTGCCGACTGCGATCACATCGACTTTGGAACCGTTTCCCACGCGCATCGTCACCTCGTCCTTTGCCAGTGTTCGCTTAATCCATAGTCCCTGTTTTGAGTTGCAAATATTAGCACCATAACCAGTATCAAATACCCAGGTACTACTGCGAGCTCTAGTAAGGTACACATCAATAACATGTATATCACATATACCTTTGTTCACCTTGCCATCCTTCTTGTCCGCCAAATACTTGGGGCAGTTCCGCTTCCAGTGACCAGTCTGCTTGCAGTAGAAGCACTTAGTTTCAGGCTTAGGTCCAGACTTGGGTTTCTTCTCTTGAGCAGAAACTTGCTTGCTATTCTTCTTGAAGTTCCCCTTCTTCTTCCCTTTGCCCTTTTTCTTGAAACTAGTGGTTTTGCTAACCATCAACACTTGATGCTCCTTTTTGATTTCTACCTCCGCAGCCTTTAGCATTGCGAAGAGCTCGGGCATTGTCTTTTCCATCCCTTGCATATTATAGTTCATCACGAAGCCTTTGTAGCTTGGTGGAAGTGATTGGAGAATTCTGTCAATGACGCAATCATCCGGAAGATTAACCCCCAGTTGAATCAAGTGATTATAATACCCAGACATTTTGAGTATATGCTCACTGACAGAACTATTCTCCTCCATCTTGCAGCTATAGAACTTATTGGAGACTTCATATCTCTCAATCCGGGCATTCTGTTGGAATATCAACTTCAACTCCTGGAACATCTCATATGCTCCATGATGTTCAAAACGTCGTTGAAGTCCCGGTTCTAAGCCGTAAAGCATGGCACATTGAACTATCGAGTAGTCATCAGCTTTGCTCTGCCAGACGTTCACAGCATCTGGCGTAGCTCCAGCAGCAGGCCTGGCACCCAGCGGTGCATCCAGGACGTAACTCTTCTGTGCAGCAATGAGGATAATCCTCAAGTTACGGACCCAGTCCGTGTAATTGCTACCATCATCTTTCAACTTTGCTTTCTCAAGGAACGCATTAAAATTCAACGGAACAACAGCACGAGCCATCTATCTACAATCAACATAAACAAGCAAGATACTATCAGGGACTAAGTTCATGATAAATTTAAGTTCAATTAATCATATTACTTAAGAACTCCCACTTAGATAGACATCCCTCTAATCTTCTAAGTGATCACTGATCCAAATCAAACTAAACCATAACCGATCATCACGTGAAATGGATTAGTTCTCAATGGTGAACATCATTATGTTGATCATATCTACTATATGATTCACGCTCGACCTTTCGGTCTCCGTGTTCCGAGGACATATCTGCATATGCTAGGCTCGTCAAGTATAACCCGAGTATTCTGCGTGTGCAAAACTGGCTTGCACCCGTTGTAGATGGACGTAGAGCTTATCACACCCGATCATCACGTGGTGTCTGGGCACGACGAACTTTGGCAACAGTGCATACTCGGGGAGAACACTTCTTGATAATTTAGTGAGAGATCATCTTATAATGCTACCGTCAATCAAAGCAAGATAAGATGCATAAAAAGATAAACATCACATGCAATCAATATAAGTGATATGATATGGCCATCATCATCTTGTGCTTGTGATCTCCATCTCCGAAACACCGTCATGATCACCATCGTCACCGGCGCGACACCTTGATCTCCATCGTAGCATCGTTGTCGTCTCACCAATCTTATGCTTCTACGACTATCGCTACCGCTTAGTGATAAAGTAAAGCATTACAGGGCGATTGCATTGCATATAATAAAGCGACAACCATACGGCTCCTGCCGGTTGCCGATAACTCAGTTATAAAACATGATCATCTCATACAATAAAATTTAGCATCATGTCTTGACCATATCACATCACAACATGCCCTGCAAAAACAAGTTAGACGTCCTCTACTTTGTTTGTTGCAAATTTTACGTGGCTGCTACGGGCTTAAGCAAGAACCAATCTCACCTACGCATCAAAACCACAACGATAGTTTGTCAAATGGACTCCGTTTTAACCTTCTCAAGGACCGGGCGTAGCCACACTTGGTTCAACTAAAGTTGGCGAGACAGTCTCCCGCAAGCCATCTGTGTGCAAAGCACGTCGAGGGAACCGGTCTCGCGTAAGCGTACGCGTAAGGTTGGTCCGGGTCGTCTCATCCAACAATACCGCTGAACCAAAGTATGACATGCTGGTAGGTAGTATGACTTGTATCGTCCACAACTCACTTGTGTTCTACTCGTGCAAATAACATCAAACCATAAAAACCTAGGCTCGGATGCCACTGTTGGGGAACGTAGTAATTTCAAAAATATTCCTACGCACACGCAAGATCATGGTGATGCATAGCAACGAGAGGGGAGAGTTTTGTCTACGTACCCTCGTAGACCGAAGCGGAAGCGTTCACGCAACGTAGAGGAAGTAGTCGTACGTCTTCCCGATCCGACCGATCCAAGCACCGTTACTCTGGCACCTCCGAGTTCTTAGCACACGTCCAGCTCGATGACGATCCCCGGGCTCCGATCCAGCAAAGCTTCGGGGAGGAGTTCCGTTAGCACGACGGCGTGGTGACGATCTTGATGTACTACCGACGCAGGGCTTCGCCTAAGCACTGCAACGATATGACCGAGGTGGAATATGGTGGAGGGGGGCACCGCACACGGCTAAGGAACGATCACGAAGATCAACTTGTGTGTCCTAGGGTGCCCCCCTGCCCCCGTATATAAAGGAGCAAGGGGGGAGGTGCGGACGGCCCTATGGTGGCGCGCAGGAGGAGTCCTACTCCTACCGGGAGTAGGACTCCCCTCCCGTTCCTTGTCCAACTAGGAGAAGTGGAGGGAGAATAGGAAAGGGGGGGTGCCGCCCCTCCCTCCTTGTCCAATTCGGACTAGGGGGAGAGGGGGCGCGCGGCCAGCCCTGGCAGCCCCTTCCTCTTCTCCACATTAGGCCCATGAGGCCCATTAACCCCTCGGGGGGTTCCGGTAACCCCCCGGTACTCCGTTATTATCCGAAATCACTCGGAACCATTCCGATGTCCGAATATAGTCGTCCAATATATCAATCTTTATGTCTCGACCATTCCGAGACTCCTCGTCATGTCCGTGATCTCATCCGGGACTCCGAACTAACTTCGGTACATCAAAATGCATAAACTCATAATATAACTGTCATCGAAAACTTTAAGCGTGCGGACCCTACGGTTCGAGAACTATGTAGACATGACCGAGACTCGTCTCCGGTCAATAACCAATAGCGGGACCTCGATGCACATATTGGTTCCTACAAATTCTACGAAGATCTTTATCGGTCAGACCGCATAACAACATACGTTGTTCCCTTTGTCATCGGTATGTTACTTGCCCGAGATTCGATCGTCGGTATCCAATACCTAGTTCAATCTCGTTACCGACAAGTCTCTTTACTCGTTTTGTAATACATCATCTCGCAACTAACTCATTGGTTGCAATGCTTGCAAGGCTTATGTGATGTGCATTACCGAGAAGGCCCTGATATACCTCTCTGACATTCAGAGTGACAAATCCTAATCTCGAAATACGCCAACCCAACAAATACTTTCAGAGACACCTGTAGAGCACCTTTATAATCACCCAGTTACGTTGTGACGTTTGGTAGCACACAAAGTGTTCCTACGGTAAACGGGAGTTGCATAATCTCATAGTCATAGGAACATGCATAAGTCATGAAGAAAGCAATAGCAACATACTAAACGATCGGGTGCTAAGCTAATGGAATGGGTCATGTCAATCAGATCATTCAACTAATGATGTGACCTTGTTAATCAAATAACAACTCCTTTGTCTATGGTTAGGAAACTTAACCATCTTTGATTAACAAGCTAGTCAAGTAGAGGCATACTAGTGACACTCTGTTTGTCTATGTATCCACACATGTATTATGTTTCCGGTTAATACAATTCTAGCATGAATAATAAACATTTATCATGATATGCAAGGAAATAAATAATAACTTTATTATTGCCTCTAGGGCATATTTCCTTCATCTTTTCCTTAGACCATGAGATCGTGTAACTCCCGGATACCGTAGGAGTGCTTTGGGTGTACCAAACGTCACAACGTAACTGGGTGACTATAAAGGTATACTACGGGTATCTCCGAAAGTGTCTTTTGGGTTGACACGGATCGAGACTGGGATTTGTCACTCCGTATGACGGAGAGGTATCTCTGGGCCCACTCGGTAATGCATCATTAGAATGAGCTCAAAGTGACCAAGTGTTTGGTCACGGGATCATGCATTACGGTATGAGTAAAGTGACTTGCCGGTAACGAGATTGAACGAGGTATTGGGATACCGACGATCGAATCTCGGGCAAGTAACATACTGATTGACAAAGGGAATTGCATAGGGGGTTGCTTGAATCCTCGACATCGTGGTTCATCCGATGAGATCATCGAGGAGCATGTGGGAGCCAACATGGGTATCCAGATCCCGCTGTTGGTTATTGGCCGAGAGCCGTCTCGGTCATGTCTACATGTCTCCCGAACCCGTAGGGTCTACACACTTAAGGTTCGGTGACGCTAGGGTTGTAGAGATATGAGTATGCAGTAACCCGAAAGTTGTTCGGAGTCCCGGATGAGATCCCGGACGTCACGATGAGTTCCGAAATGGTTCGGAGGTAAAGAATTATATATGGGAAGTCGAGTTTCGGCCATCGGGAAAGTTTCAGGGGTCACCGGTATTGTACCGGGACCACCAGAAGGGTCCCGGGGGTCCACCGGGTAGGGCACTCCACCCCCTTGGCCGCCGCCCCCTAGGAGATCCCATCTCCTAGGGCCAGCGCCCCCTGGGGACCCTATATATAGAGGGGGGAGGGAGGGCAGCCGCACCCATGCCCCTGGCGCCTCCCTCTCCCACTCCAACACCTCCTCCTCCTCCGTAGAGCTTGGAGAAGCCCTGCCGGAGTACTGCCTCTCCACCACCACCACGCCGTCGTGCTGCTGCTGGAGCCATCTTCCTCAACCTCTCCCTCCTCCTTGCTGGATCAAGGCGCGGGAGACGTCATCCGCTCCGTACGTGTGTTGAATGCGGAGGTGCCGTCCGTTCGGCGCTACGATCTACGGTGATTTGGATCACGACGAGTACGACTCCTTCAACCCCGTTCTCTTGAACGCTTCCGCTCGTGATCTACAAAGGTATGTAGATGCACTCCGATCACTCGTTGCTAGATGAACTCATAGATAGATCTTGGTGAAACCGTAGATTTTTTTTATTTTCTGCAACGTTCCCCAACAGCAACGGCGGGGCGGCGCGCAGAAGCAGCGGCGGCGGCGGCGGATCGGGCGGCGGGGCGCGGGCTAGGGTTAGGGTTAGGTGGGCGCGGCGGTGGCTTGGGCTGCTGCGGCGGCTTGGGCTACCCCGGGCCTCGGGCGGCGCTATATAAAGCCCCGGCCAGGCGGAGTCCTGGCCGGTTACGGCCCAGAGTTCGTTCGCGTTTTTTTAAATAATTACGCTGAGAAAAAACAAAAGAAATACTAAACAGACTCCAAAAATCCCAAAATAAATTTTGCCCGACTTCTAAAATCAAGCCGGACAAAGTGAACATTTATTTGGAGCCTAAATGCAATTTTTAAAAACACACATTTTTCCTAAATTCAAATAAAATAGCGAAAAACCCCGAAATAAAATCTTATTTGATTTTTTATTAAATCCTCAATATTTCTTTATTTTGGGAAGTCATTTTATTCCCTTTCTGATATTTTTTGTAATAAAAATAATTGAAGATAAAACAATTAAAATCAAATGATCCTATTCTCAAAATTTGAGAAAACTCAAATATGAAAATAACGAAATCCCCAACTCTCTCTATGGGTCCTTGAGTTGCGTAGAATTTCTAGGATCAAAACCAAATGCAAATAAAATATGATATGCAATGATTATCTAATGTATAACATTCCAAATTGAAAATTTGGGATGTTACAAACCTACCCCCCTTAAGATGAATCTCGCCCTCGAGATTCGGGTTGGCTAGAAAATAGGTGAGGGTGGTCTTTCAGCAAATCTTCCTCTTGCTCCCAGGTGGCTTCATCCTCGGTGTGGTGGCTCCACTGAACTTTGCAAAACTTGATAACCTTGCTGCGGGTGATTCGGCTGGCATACTCAAGAATCTTAACTGGTTTCTCTTCATAGGTCAAATCACTGTCCAACTGAATCGCTTCCAACGGCACTGCATCTCTCAGTGGTATATCAGCCATCTCCGCGTGTCACTTCTTTAACTGGGAAACGTGGAACACATCGTGAACTCCTAACAGTCCTTCGGGCAATTCCAACTTGTAGGCTACTTCTCCCATACGCTCCAAAACTCGATATGGTCCTACAAAACGTGGCGCTAACTTTCCCTTAACTCCAAAACGCTTAACTCCCCGAAGTGGAGATACTCGAAGATAAACTCGGTCTCCGACTTTGTAAACTGTCTCCTTGCGTTTAGAATCTGCATAACTCTTCTGCCTGGACTGGGCTACCTTGAGCCTACCGCGAATCAACTTCACCTTCTGTTCAGACTCTTTAATCAGATCTGGTCCAAACAACTGGCGGTCTCCAACTTCATCCCATGACAACGGGGTTCTGCACCTCCTTCCATACAAAGCTTCGAAAGGGGCCATTTTCAAACTGGATTGATAGCTGTTGTCGTAAGAGAACTCTGCATATGGCAAATTGTCATCCCAACTAGATCCATAATCTAGCGCACAAGCTCTCAGGATATCCTCCAAAATCTGATTGACTCTCTCGGTCTGTCCATCTGTCTATGGATGAAAAGTTGTGCTGAACTCCAGCCTGGTACCCAAAGTTTTGTGCAACTGATTCCAGAACTTTGAGGTAAACTGGGTTCCTCTATTTGATACAATACTCCTCAGAACTCCATGCAGACATACTATCCTGGTCATGTATATCTTTGCCAACTTAGCACTGGTGTAAGTGGTCTTTACTGGGATGAAATGAGCTACCTTCGTCAATCGATCAACTACAACCCAAATCGAGTCATAGCCTGAACGGGTCCTGGGTAATCCCGTGATAAAATCCATGCCTAACTTATCCCACTTCCATTCGGGTATTGGCAATGGTTGTAGCAATCCTGCTGGCTTCTCATGCTCTGCCTTTACTCGTTGACATACATCACAAACTGCTACATACTCCACAATATCTTTCTTCATTCCGGCCCACCAGAAAGTATCTTTCAAATCCAAATACATCTTGGTATTACTGGGTCAATCGAATATGGTGAATCATGGGCCTCTTGCAGAATTAACTTCCTGATCTCCGGGTCATTTGGTACATAAACACGATCCTCAAACCATAGTGTATCATGCTCATCCTCACGAAATCCTTTAGCCTTCCCTTTGCTCATTTTCTCCTTTATAGAGGCAATCTCCTTGTCAGTCTTCTGAGCTTCTCTGATCCTATCCATCAAGATAGACTGAATTTCCAATGCTGCTACATAGCCGCTCGGAACTATCTCCAAACATAGCTCACGAAGATCCTCGGCTAACTCCTTCGGTAAATCTCCCGTCATTAGTGTATTGACATGGCTCTTACGGCTCAATGCGTCAGCTACTACATTAGCCTTTCCAGGATGATAATGCAATCTCATATCATAATCCTTGATGAGCTCTAACCATCTCCTTTGTCTGAGATTTAACTCCTTCTACGTGAAAATGTACTTCAAACTCTTGTGATCCGTGTACACCTCACAATGGTTTCCAATGAGGAAATGTCTCCAAGTCTTTAATGCATGCACTACGGCTGCTAACTCCAAATCATGGGTGGCATAATTCAACTCATGAGGTTTCAGTTGTCGTGAAGCATACGAAACAACTCTTCCCTCCTGCATAAGTACTGCTCCAAGTCCTTGACGTGAAGCTTTGAAATACACCTCATAATCCTTGCTCTGATCTGGCAGAATCAACACTGGTGAGGTAACCAAACGTTTCTTCAACTCCTGGAAACTAGCCTCACATTCCTCAGTCCATATGAACTTGGTATCCTTCTTCAACAACTCTGTCATAGGTTTTGCAATCTTCAAGAAATTTTCAATGAATCTCCGGTAGTATCCTGCGAGTCCAAGAAAACTCCGGATCTCTCCAACTGTTGTTGGGGCTTCCCAATTTGTCACAGTGACAACCTTGGCGGGATCTACTGCTATTCCTTCTCCAGATATAACGTGTCCGAGGAATCCAACTTCCTTCAACCAAAACTCACATTTGCTGAACTTGGCATATAACTGGTGTTCTCTGAGCTTCTCAAGTACCAATCGCAAATGCTCCTTATGTTCTTCTTCATTCTTCGAGTAAACCAGAATATCATCAATGAACACTACGACGAACTTATCCAAAAACTCCATAAACACCTTGTTCATCATGTTCATAAAATAGGCAAGTGCGTTAGTCAGACCAAATGACATAACGGTATACTCATACAGCCCATACCTGGTGGTAAAGCTGTCTTAGGTATGTCCTGCTCTCGAATCTTCAACTGATGGTACCCTGATCGCAGATCGATTTTAGAAAATACCTTAGCTCCTTGCAATCGATCAAACAGATCATTGATCATTGGTAGTGGGTACTTGTTCTTGATTGTTACTTCATTTAATCCACGATAATCAACAACCATTCTTAACGATCCATCCTTCTTCTCCACTAGAAGTACTGGCGATCCCCAAGGCAAAGAACTTGGGCGGATATAACCTTTATCATGTAACTCCTTAATCTGCTTCTTAATCTCCTCCAAATCTTTTGCGCGCATCCTGTATGGTCTCTTCGATATTGGTCCTGTGCCTGGCAGAAGCTCAATCCAAAACTCAATATCTCTATCCAGTGGCATGCCTGGCAACTCTTCTGGAAATACATCCGGAAAATCCTTTACCACTGGTACTTCCTCCTGCACAACTCCTGATAAAGAATTTACTTAGGTCCTCTTCGGCACATGCCGGGATACATACTTGATCCTTTTTTCTTCTGGCGTCGTAAGCAAAATTGTCTTACTGGCGCAATCGATGTTTCCCCCATACATTGACAGCCAATCCATACCTAGAATCACGTCCAAACCTTGCGATTACAGAATAATTAAATCCGAAGGGAAAACATGCCTTCCTATACTCAATGGCACTTGGAAACATCCTTGACTGGCCATATACTCCGCTCCTAATGAGCTTACTAACATAGGTGTTCTAAGAACCTTAGTGGGAAGGTTATACTTATCGACTAATCCCCTTGAGATGTATGAATGCGATGCACCAGTATCAAAATGAACGAGTGCAGTAAATGACTTAACCAAAAACTTACCGATTACTGCGTCCTGCTGAGCTTCAACCTCCTCTACGTTAACGTGGTTCACCTGTCCCCTGTTGAAAGGGTTTGGCTTCTTCCCAGAGCTTCCATTGCTGTTTCCATTCTGAGCTTCAGGACATTCATTGGCATAATGTCCGGTCTTCTGACACTTAAAGCAAGTGACTTGGCTCAGGTCTCTCTTGGCCGGGGTTGATGGGTTCGTACGGTTCTGGCCGTTGCTTCCTCCATTCCCATTACCATTCTTGGGGCCATTATGGTTGTGCGAGCTACCTCCTCCATGGGTATGTTGGAAAGGTCATCCCTGTTTAGGGGTAAAACGTGGCTTCTGCTGAGCTCCAGAATTGTACTTCCCCTGTCCATACTTCCTCTTGCGGTTTTCAATCTACTGCTGCTTCCCTTCAATCATAAGAGCACGATCCACCAACTCCTGGTAGTTGTTGAAGCTTGATACCATCAACTGCATGCTCAGCTCATCATTCAGTCCTTCCAGAAACTTCTCCTGCTTAGCTGCATCCGTAGCAACGTCATCTGGAGCATAACGTGCTAGCTTACTAAAATCATCCACATACTGGCCAACTGTGCATCCTCCTTGGCGCAAGTTGCGAAACTCACGCTTCTTCATGGCCATAGCTCCTGCTGAAACATGGGCATTACGGAAAGCTTGCTGAAACTGATCCCATGTGACAGTATCTACAGGGTAAGTGGCTGTAAAATTCTCCCACCATGCTGTTGCGGGTCCTTCAAGCTGATGCGCGGCAAATTTCACCTTTTTCGCATCTGCGCATCCTGCTGTGGTCAACTCCCTTCCTGTCTTACGGAGCCAATCATCTGCCACAATCGGCTCGGTGCTACTGGAGAACACCGGCGGATTCAGCCTAAGAAAACGGGTTAAGTGATCAACAGGTGGTGGTGGTGGTGGGTTGTTGTTGTTGTTGTTGTTGTTCCCCTGATTCTGATTCTGGACTAGCAACTGCATCAAGGCATTTTGCTGCTGGATCAACTGAGTGAGCTCCGGTGGGAAAGAAAATCCATTGTCACATCTCGGAGACATCTGAGGGTTTAGAAAAGATGAGAATATAGAATAGAGTGAGGTCTAGAGAGAAGACACTACCCATATGCTCATGAGGCAAATGCACACAAAATCACTTCATTCAATCAAACAAGGCATACAATCGGTCTAGAACTATCGTAAAAGGTGCTTGGACTATGCTATATACATGGTGGAACACTACTACTGTTATGGTGGTCTACTAGAAAAACTGCTCCAATGAAGACTCCATGATATCTGCTCCAGATTCATCAACATAGTCATCATTGTTGTCATCTGGATCCGAGTCGGTGTCGTCGATGATGATGTAGTTCCCCAGGCAAGTGGAATCGTCATCTTCTCCTCCTGGTGCGGGATCTCCCATGAAGACTCCTAGCTTCCTGGTCAGGTCATCATTCTTCTCTACTAATACTTCGATTTCCTCCATATAATCTTCGCGTGTAGCCTTGAGTTCTTCCTCCAGCTCCGTGGATCTTGTCATTGCCTTCTTTTGATCTATCATGCCTGCGCACATCTGGTTTTCCTGGCGTTGAATGTGCTGGTTTAACTCCTGGATGAAAGCTGCAACTGATCGATCCTTCCTGGTGCTGATCATCTCCCAATGCTCATCTCGGCGCCCACAAATCTGGTAGATAGTATCCTTGAGATCATTGCGGTAAACTTCCCCAATGCTCCCCATGGTGATGTGGGCTGCCATACTCTTTCCTAGACTCCAGGTTGGTGCATCAAAGGAAAACTCTATGGGCTCAGTGACTGGCGCGAACGTCCTTCCTGGAACTTGAACTTGAATCATCCAGCACTCTTCTTCGGGTAAAGTGGCATTGTAAGTCCCGGTGAAGCTTGCTACTCCGATGTTCAAGTACTTAGTGACTTCCTTCAGGTGGCGTCCAAAGGGTGTATCTTCATCCGGTTGCGTGAACTTGTTCCTGGCATCCGCCATGCTAAAAGAGTAGAAAAGATGAGGAGTCAGAAATGAGAAGAGAGTAGTGATCTAGGGCTTTAGCTTAGTGGTCATGTCTTACAGTCAGCGTGTGCTCTGATACTATCTTGTAGCGACCAGACCTCAAACAGTCCGATCTCCGTGCATCAGTGTCATCCCTGGATCAGTAATGCTGACATGCATAGTACTTGAAGGATTTATAACATAGTAGCAGTCACACACTTATTACATCGAATGTCTCAGAAGAGAACTTATTACAATAAATATGGCTTAAGGCCATCTAATAACGATAACAACGGAAGGCTTGGAAGATAAGCGAGTCCATCAACTCCAACGGCATCACTGAGTATAGAACCACGACCTAAAGGCACCTTACTCGTTGTCTGAAAAGTCTGCAACATGAAACGTTGCAGCCCGAAAACGGGTTAGCACATGGAATATGCTGGCAATGTAACACATAGAGGATAATGGAAGAAATAGGCTATATATACTACATGCATATTTGGCTGGTGGAAAGCTCTATGGTTACAGTTTTTGCGTAAAGCCAATTTTTCCCTACTACAAAGGAATAAATTTTATTTAACTATCATGATGGTTGCTAAACATTGAGAATGGTTGACAGCATCCTCAATCCCAATTAAGCATCATCATTAAGAACCCAACAAAATTAATTAAAGTAACATGATGAGATTCACATGATAATCCAAGTACTAGATACTCAAAACGTCCATAACTGGGGACACGGCTAACCATGATTAGTTTATACACTCTGAAGAGGTTTGCACACTTTTCCCCACAAGACTCGATCTCCTCCGTTGGGATTCTCGCACTACATGGTGTTTGAGAAACGGATGACCGAGACATAGTCTTTCAGAAGCGCTAGCACCTTACGATCGGGTAGACCGTTACACCTACTTTCCCCTACATCTACTAGTCTACCACTGTAAGAGTTTGCATGACTTAGTCAACTATGCTAGAGCCCATAGTAGCTTGTGGCTGCACACGGAAGTGTCTAGTATGAATAATCTCATGATCCCTTTGAGCCTGGTGGCGGTCCATAAAGAAAAACAGGCAATCATGGAATACCCAGGTACCTCAATCCACCTAGATGTGTGTTTAAGTTGCCACCTTAAATAAGCCATTAATTAACAATCTCACATCTGTCATGGATATCACTCACCCAATCCACGTCTACTAGCATTGCATGGCATATTAAGCAAACGTAGAAGTAACTCCCAAAGGTTTGATATAGAAACAGGTAATAGGTTCTACCTCAACTACTTTCCATCCCACAATTTCATTAGATCCTAATCATGCAATGTGTGAGGATTGATCTAATGCAGTAAAACTGGTAGTAAAGAGATATGATCAAAGTGTTACTTGCCTTGCTGATGATCCGCAAAACCTAGAGATTCGAAGTAACAGGCAGCGCACTCCGGGTACTCTATCGCAAACAAACAAACAAGCATACAATAAGTACTCATCTAATACACAGGTAAAACTCAAATAAGAGATCTAACCAGAAAATTCAACTTAAGAACTCAGGTTTGCAAAAAAAATCAAATCGAACAAAGCAACGAAAGTCAAACGACGAAAGAAAGAAGCTTCGTTTACTAATCTGGACCTAAGTCAAATTTTACAGAAGCAAAACTTGTTTAAGTAGGTTAAACGGAAAGAGGGTTTCGAGACAAAACTCCAGTCGCTTGAATCGCCTGATTCCGATAAACGAGCGAAAAGTTATACTAAAACGAAAAACGGATCGGAAATCGCGATCAGAAATAATCACGGAAAATCCGAGAAAAAGAAAAACGACGAACAGATTAACGGACGAATGTTCGTTATCTGAATCTAAACAACGAACGCGTTCGTTAAAACGAACAAACAAGCGAACGCTCGCTAATTAAACTAAACCGTAAAAAAACCGAATCTAAAAAAACGGAAACTAAAAAAAACCGACGGAAACCGACGGAAAAACCGAACGGTTTTCCAAAAAAACGGCGGCGGCTACCTCCGGCGAAGTCGGCGGGTTCGGCGGCGGCGTTCGGCGGGCGGGGCGGCGCGCGGCAGCGGCGGTGGCGGCGACGGATCGGGCGGCGGGGCACGGGCTAGGGTTAGGGTTAGGTGGGCGCGGCGGCGGCTTGTGCTACGGCGGCGGCGGCTTGGGCTGCCCCGGGCCTCGGGCGGCGCTATATAAAGCCCCGGCCAGGCGGAGTCCTGGCCGGTTACGGCCAGAGTTGGTTCGCGTTTTTTTAAAATAATTACGCTAAAAAAACAAAAGAAATACTAAATGGACTCCAAAAATTCCGAAATAAATTTTCCCCGACTTCTAAATTTAAGTCGGACAAAGTGAACATTTATTTGGGGCGTAAATGCAATTTTTAAAAACGCACATTTTCCTAAATTCAAATAAAATAGCAAAAAACCCCGAAATAAAATCTTATTTGATTTTTTTTATTAAATCCTCAATATTTCTTTATTTTGGGAAAGTTATTTTATTCCCTCTCTCATATTTTTTGTAATAGAAATAATTGAAGATAAAATAATTAAAATCAAATGATCCTATTCTCAAAATTTGAGAAAACTCAAATATGAAAATAACGAAATCCCCAACTCTCTCCGTGTGTCCTTGAGTTGCGTAGAATTTCTAGGATCAAAACCAAATGCAAATAAAATATGATATGCAATGATGATCTAATGTATAACATTTCAAATTGAAAATTTGGGATGTTACAAAAACCATCATGCTTGTTGTGAGAAGCTCCGGTTTGTGAGAAGCATATACCCAAACCTGCCCCAAATGGGACAAAATTTATACCGCGCTCCATGATAGCATGCCAAGTTTTATTAATTTCAGACGAGTTTTGGATTTATTAGAATTTAAAAACCAGACATCTCAATGTTTTGCCGGCAATCAACGGTGCCCTGGTGTTTGAAATTCATTCCCATTTCTTGCATGGGACCTAAGCATGCACCCAAGGACACAGATTTGATTTTTCAACCAATTTATATGCACTGGAGCATGTGCATGTAGTTCAAATTTGAATTGTTCACCTGAAATGGCTAGAAAACCAATTTAATGTATAAAATGTTCAAACGAACCCTGAATAATTCCAATTCTTTTACGACACACATATAGTTGCATGTTCACTCCAGATAAAAGTTCTAGCAATTCAAACATCGTTCGTTGTCGCCGTGACCCCATTATGTAATTCAAATCAAGATGAAAAATCAAGTAGCTCGCACATAGTTTATTATCAGTAACCGTGTGAGATGTAGTACAAAATATCTTGGAGCACCGTCGGTGTATAATACGCCTATGGCTTACGTGAGAAGTTGCGTCGGCTACAGTCCACAGCCGGCGTCTCAAGCGCACTAGCTCGCTCCCCAAATATCATTTCACTGTTCAATCATCGCCGGTGAAAGATGGGCACGTGGACCCGCATCGTGAGGGTAACTTCGGTGGCCCACTCTGGCAAGAGCGCGACCGCAGCCGCCATGCGCGTGCTAACAAGGTGCATGAGCGCGACCGCAATTTGCGACCGGGCGGCAAAGGCAGCCCAAACGGCCGATGTTGCTTCTCAGGTGGCGGCAACAACATCTGCCTCGGGGATAGCAACTAGCGAGAGCGGCACAGCAGCTGTCCGTTCCGTAGAGGAGGCCTTAGACGTGACGGAGGCCGCCCATGACCATGTCGAGGCCGCCCACGCCCAGCTCCTGGCGGTCACCGCACAAATCGAACGAATTTTCTCCAACAACGGTCGGCAACCCACGGCCGAAGAGTTTGCAATCGCCGAGAGCGTTCGAGCAGCCGTCCGTTCCTCCGCCGCATACCTTGCGACGACGGAGCCCGTCCAAGCCCAGATCGCGTCCGCCCACGCCCAGCTCATGGCGGCCTTTTCCAAAGAGATGGCGGATGCGGATGGCGAGATGCTTGCCGAGTATGGTGCGATGGATGCCATGGAGCCCATTCCTCAGGAGACCGTCGGGCGTGAGCTGGACATGGAGGCGGCAGCGAAGATCGACGATCACTTGCCGTAGTAGTACTCTATGTTTTGTTTAATTAAGAGCGCCGGTCTTTAATTTGTTAGAATAATGTTTAGGTCAGCTAGCTCTATTTAATTGCTGAACTTGCTCGACTAAGAAGTGTGGGTGTGTTGTATTCTCCTTTGTGTACCCAAATTATGCAATGACGTGGATGACCACTGTAACCATGGAAATTCGAACCAAAACTTTTGACGTTCAAACTCATCACACATGGGTTAAGTTATCTGAATCGTTTGTGATGTCCACATACCGTACACAGTTCTGAATAAGGGACCGTGTCTGATGACACTTTGCGCGCTAGTTTTTTGGCTGAAGCGATTCCAAATTTTCGGCTTCCGCGGAAATATCTACCTCCCCGCCCCCTCCCCCTTACCAAAAGCCACATTTCCCCTCTTTTCGCCTTCCTTTCCAAGTTCAAACCTTCACTCCTTGCTTGTAGCGCTGCCGCCTCCTCATCGGCGACCCTCCTTCACGCTGCTCGGCCTCCTCTATCCAGGCAGGTAATCCACACCCGACCCCCATCCTCCTCCTCCTTCCACATCACAGATGCCCAGACCGCCAGCGCGAGCGCGACACCTTCCACCCAAATCACCGACCCCTCCACCAAATAAGTGCCGGCCTAAGCCATGGTGCATGCAGTATAGCCAGGACCTCAAGGAGCATTTGGTAGCAGAGAAGCAAATTGCGGCCGACGCGCGGATGAGGTCGCGATGGCTGCCATTCGTGCCGGCCCCCAGATCTTGGAAGAGCACCTTGCCAATTGCTAGCTACGCCGGTTAAGCATGCTCGATTTACCCGTTGCATGTTGCTCTAGTGTATATGTTCTATATGTCGTGCAGTGTGGTGCTCACTTATTAACTGTTTTGTCAATTAGTTGTCGTCTTCAGTTAACTATTTGGCTGCAAATGTGATATTCAATTCTTCAGGCTGCAATTTTGTATTGTCTTCCATGTGAGAAATAAATCGAATTTATCTTTACAAAATACATGAGAAACGAATACACTTGCTATATTTCCAAGTTGTCAAGCATGCTTGGTTTGGTTATACATTGTGTAATATGGTGCTCAGTTAACGTTTGGTTCATTTGTGTTGTGGTGTTTAGTTAACTGTTTGGTCCAATTCTGCAATGTGATGTTCAATAGTTGTGGGTGCATTCTATTATTGTATACCATGTGAGGAATAAATTGAATTTGGCTGTAGTAAATACATGAGAAACAAATACAATTGCTACAATTGGCTGTAGTTAACTATTTGGTTAACTGTCTGATCTTCTATTAGGAGTATGTTATATTGTGCAATGTGGTGCTCAGTTAATGTTTGGTTCATTTGTCGTGGTGTTTAGTTAACTGCTTGATTCAATTCTGCAATGCGATATCCAATTGTCGTGGGTAGAATTTTGTATTGTTGTGCATGTGAGGAATAAATCAAATTTGGCTGCACTTAATACATGAGAAACATATACAAGTGCCATATTTCCTAGTTCTTAATCAAGCTTGGTTTGGATAAATGGGTTTTCCATGTGGCTTGAATTAATCTGATGAATCCGCAACGTGCTTATTTTTCATCAACATATTTTACTGATAGCATGTCAACCCTTACTTAACCTGATGACTAACTACCGTATTGAAAGTGCAACTATCCATGGGTGGTTTTGGTAATTCCTAACAACATATAGCTCATTGAGCTAACATTATTCCAAGATTAATATTTCAGGAAAAGCTCAATGAATGGCATGGCATGGATGAGGAAAGTGGATCCCTCAAAATTCGAAGGACAAAAAGTTTGGCTCCAGCTTGAAGCTCAAGACTCTACATTTTATATTTTAGTGATCCAAGATCACATTGAGTCCATAGGAAAATCCAATACTTTCAAGGAGGGATGAGGTGTTGCTTAATGAGTTTCTTGCTCTTCAGTGCTTAGTGATATGCTCCAAAACCCTCAACTACCTTCCCACATCCACATATGACCTAAACCAAAAGTCAAACTCGGCCCCACCGATTCTTTCTATCCGGCGCCACCGAGTTTCAACTGTCATAGCCACTACCACAAACCCTAGGCAAATCGGTCTCACCGATAGGGATCTCGGTCTCACCGAGATGGGATTGTAATCTCTCTGTTTCCCTTTGTAACATTTCGTTCTTACCGAGATGAGCGATCGGTCCCACCGAGATTGCAATGTAAACTCTCTGTTTCCCTTTTGTAACATTTCGGTCTCACCGAGATGAGCGAATCGATCCCACCGAGTTTATCTGACCAACTCTCTGGTTAGCTTATTACCAAATCGGTCCCACCGAGTTTGTGTAATCGGTCATACCGAGACTACGTTATGCCCTAACCCTAACCATATCGGTCCTACCGAGTTGCATCTTAGTCCCACCAAAAATCCTAACGGTCACTAGGTTTGCTGAATCTGTCCGACCGAGTTTAACCATTCGGTCCCACCGAGTTTGGCAAATTGTGTGTCATGGTTAGATTTTGTGTGGAGGCTATATATACCCCTCCACCCACTCTTCATTCATGGAGAGAGCCATCAGAACATACCTACACTTCCAATACACATTTTCTGAGAGAGAACCACCTACACTTGTGTTGAGGTCAAGATATTCCATTCCTACCATATGAATCTTGATCTCTAGCCTTCCCCAAGTTGCTTTCCACTCAAATCTTCTTTCCACCAAATCCAAATCCCGTGAGAGAGAGTTGAGTGTTGGGGAGACTATCATTTGAAGCACAAGAGCAAGGAGTTCATCATCAACACACCATTTGTTACTTCTTGGAGAGTGGTGTCTCCTAGATTGGCTAGGTGTCACTTGGGAGCCTCCAACAAGATTGTGGAGTTGAACCAAGGAGTTTGTAAGGGCAAGGAGATCGCCTACTTCGTGAAGATCTACCGCTAGTGAGGCAAGTCCTTCGTGGGCGACGGCCATGATGGAATAGACAAGGTTGCTTCTTCGTGGACCCTTCGTGGGTGGAGCCCTCTATGGACTCGCGCAACTGTTACCCTCCATGGGTTGAAGTATCCATCAACGTGGATGTACGATAGCACCACCTATCGGAACCACGACAAAAACATCCGTGTCTCCAATTGCGTTTGAATCCTCCAAACCCTTCCCTTTACATTCTTGCAAGTTGCATGCTTTACTTTCCGCTGCTCATATACTCTTTTGCATGCTTGCTTGAATTGTGTGGAGAATGCTTGACTTGTGCTAAGATAGCTAAAATCTGCCAAGAACTAAAATTGGGAAAAGGCTATATTTTTATTTGGTCAAGTAGTCTAATCACCCCCCTCTAGACATACTTTCGATCCTACACGTATATGTGTTGCAGGGAAACAATGGGAAGCTCTGAGGTTTACAATCGAGGTTAGCACGTGCATGGTCTGTTGTCTAATAACACATTATTGTGCAATTGCAGGAACCATGCATTCCAATATTTAGGTTTTTAACAATTTGGTCTTGCACATGTAGGTCCTGCTGTCAGAGGTTTTGACCCGCTGTTCAACCCTTTTTGCATATGGGGAAATGAGTTGTCCATGAATATCAATCAAATCAAGAAACTCAGAAAGATTGTTAGGATAAAGATATTAGCGACAAAAAACAACAAGATCTTTGTCTGCACAATGAACAAGACATCAGTTCACTACAAGATGGTACTAACTATTATACCTTGCCTTTTTTATTCCTTTGCCCCATTTCCAATATAGAGAATATATTTATGCACATCCTTGTTTTCAGGCCTTTCCAAAGAAGTTCACTGATGATTACCTCTCAAACCACCTCTATGGTCAAGAGGCGAGGAAGGTTTTCATACAACACGCACGGTTCAATATTGAAGTGTTCCTGAAGAGGACGAAGGTGTTGGGGAACGTAGTATTTCAAAATAATTCCTACGATCACCTAAGATCTATCTAGGAGAAGCATAGCAACGAGCGGGGAGAGTGTGTCCATGCACCCTCGTAGACCGAAAGCGGAAGCGTTTAGTAACGCGATTGATGTAGTTGAACGTCCTCACGATCCAACCGATCCAAGTACCGAACGTATGACACCTCCATGTTCAGCACGATGACGTCCCTCGAGCTCTTGATCTAGTTGAGGACAAGGGAGATTTCTGTCAGCACAACGGCCTGGCGATGGTGATGATGAAGTTACCGGCGTAGGGCTTCGCCTAAGCACTACGACGATATGACCGAGGTGTTAACTGTGGAGGGGGCACCGCACACGGCGAGGAACAATTGATGTGTGTTCTAGGGATGCTTTCCCCACGTATATAAAAGAGGGAGAGGGAGTGAGGCAACCTAGGGTGCACCCAAGTAGGAGGAATCCTACTTGGGCACCTAGTCCAATTCGCCCCCTTCCATATTTGGACAAGGGGAAAGGAAGGAGGGGGAGGGGAAGGACGTAGGAGTCCTACTTCATACTTTCCTTTTCCTCCTCTCCTTTCCCTTTCTCCCCACGTGTCTGGCCCTATAGGGGGTGCACCAGCCCCTTGTGGGCCGGTGTGTTTCCTTACTTGGCCCATTAAGCCCATATCTTTGCCGGGGGTTGCCCGAAACCCCTTCCGGTGACCCGGTATCACCAGGAACACTTCCAGTGTCCAAATACCATCGTCCTATATATGAGTCTTTACCTCTCGACCATTTCAAGACTCCTCATCATGTCCGTGATCTCATCCAAGACTCCGAACAAACTTTGGACATCAAATCACATAACTCATAATACAAATCGTCATCAAACGTTAAGCGCGCGGACCCTACGGGTTCGAGAACTATGTATGTTGGAGATATGCCCTAGAGGCAATCATGTATGATGATATTTCCTATGTGTTTATGAATAAAGATAGTCCTTGTACATTATCAATGATGTGTATCAGCAAGTACGTGACTTGTTTGTGGGACTATGCATTGTATGATGACTGTCCTAAAGGTCCCTTGTCGAAAGAGTTGTGTGGACGCACAGCCGACTAGACTAGCATATTAGCATATGATACGGTCGGTGGCTTGGTCTCACTAGCCATGGAGCATTGGATGCTAAGCAGATAATATGGACTTGGAACGGTCTGGTCGGATTCGACGTAGTCGGATCCGAGTCGAGATAAGGTCCGAGTCGGACAGACCCAACTATGAGACGCAACGATATGTCATCTGTGAGACGATCCACGCAGACGCGCTGCCCCAACTCTTCTTCAGCTGCACGACACTGCGCGTCTAGTGGTAATGATCTGTGATCCATCTCCCGTAGCATGTTCTTGGTTGTTCTGCTCGTAGGAAAATTTTAATTTGCAGTCGTGGCACCCTACTAGAACCCAACAATGTAGACATGACCGAGACACATCTCTGGTCAATAACCAATAGCGGAACCTGGATGCTCATATTGGCTCCTACATATTCTACAAAGATCTTTATCGGTCAAACCGCATAACAACATACATCATTCCCTTTGTCATCGGTATGTTAACTGCCCGAGATTCGATCGTCGGTATCATCATACCTAGTTCAATCTCGTTACCGGCAAGTCTCTTTACTCGTTCCGTAATGCATCATCCCGCAACTAACTCATTAGTCACATTGCTTGCAAGGCTTATAGTGACGAGCACTACCGAGAGGGCCCAGAGATACCTCTCCGATACACGGAGTGACAAATCCTAATCTCGATTTATGCCAACTCAACAAACACCATCGGAGACACCTGTAGAGCATCTTTATAATCACCCAGTTATGTTGTGACGTTTGATAGCACACAAGGTGTTCCTCCGGTATTCGGGAGTTGCATAATCTCATAGTCAGAGGAACATGTATAAGTCATGATGAAAGCAATATCAATAAAACTAAACGATCATTATGCTAAGCTAACGGATGGGTCTTGTCCATCACATCATTCTCTAATGATGTGATCCCGTTGATCAAATGACAACACATGTCTATGGTCAGGAAACTTAACCATCTTTGATTAACGAGCTAGTCTAGTAGAGGCATACTAGGGACACTCTGTTTGTCTATGTATTCACACATGTACTAAGTTTCCGGTTAATATAATACTAGCATGAATAATAAACATTTATCATGATATAAGGAAATACAAATAACAACTTTATTATTGCCTCTAGGGCGTATTTCCTTCAGAAGGACGGATGGTCAATCATCCACAGGCACTGGCCTAAAGTTGCAAAGACCTTCAACATGAATGAAGGCTCAATATTCGCCTTCCGCCTCAGCAGTTTTCCAGATGAGATACATCTGTCCATATATCGTTTATGACACTAATTTCGAAAGGTTCTACATGTTGCATGTGAAACTTAGTGATGGTGCAGTTGTGTAATGGGGTAGCTGAGTGCTGAAGCTATATCATGTTATACTCTGATGTATTTCAAATATGAAATTCTGCTTCCTTAATATGGAAATGAAATATATTATGTGCTTAATATGAATGTCAATTAGATTAATAAATGGATTATTAATAAAATGGCAATTAGCCTGCTAGTGGTGAAGTAGCTTGCTAATTAGGTTTTGCTATTTCAAAGGGTTATTGAAAAAATACTGTGGGCGATGACCTCACGCAACGCACACAGTTTCTAGGAATAAACCGTGTTTCATCAATGAACAATCAGACACGAATTTCTCTTGAAAACTGTTTGCGTTAGGCCACCTTGCACAAACGTTTACCACATAAAAACTGTGTGTGATGGACAACCTTTGCCACACCGTTTCTTCTACGCACCGTGTGTGATACATTCAATAACGCAAAGGATTTAACGGAAAAATTGTGTGTGTTGTACCTGTGAACGGAAACATTTTCCTTGGAGCGATTGTGTGGGATGTACATACGAACGGAAACGTTTAGCGGGGACTGACTGTGTGGGATATACTTGCGACCAGAAACAATTTCGCCTGTATAATTGTATTTTTTAGCTCTACTATACGTATTTCCGTATTTGAGTGCTCGCCGGTCGCACATGACCTCATTTTGCCGAGCACGTGTGGCAGAAGGGCATATCCCCGACGGTTTCTGGGTCGTGTGGGAAGGACCCCCCTATCACCCACACTCACTAGGCGACGGTTCGAAATGCCATCACGAAAAGGGGTTAAAAACCGTTTGTATAGCACCGACGCGTACCAGTGCATCACCGTCACCACGCCGACGTGCTGACGAAACTCTCCCTCGACCCTCTGCTAGATCAAGAGTTCGAGGGACGTCATCGAGCTGAACGTGTGCTGAACATGGAGGTGCCGTACGTTCGGTACTAAGATCGGTTGGATCATGAAGACGTTCGACTACATCAACCGCGTTAACCTAACGCTTCCGCTTTCGGTCTACGAGGGTACGTGGACACACTCTCCCCCTCTTATTGCTATGCATCTCCTAGATAGATCTTGCGTGAGCGTAGGAATTTTTATGAAATTGCATGCTACGTTTCCCAACAAATTCTCCATAAAGTTTCAGGATATTTGGAGTTGTGGAGCATAGGTATATCAGATTTGCTCCTTTCCGGTCCAGAATTCTAGCTGTCGGCATTCTTCCTTTTCATGTAGATCTTGCAGAATAAGAGATAAAATGCATAAAATTACATCATAAAGTGTAATAGAAGTCCAATATGCAATAAATATCAACATAAAAACATGATCAAAATGGACATATCACTTACATGTGGAATAGGGTGGATTATCTTTAGAAAATACGTGTGGAATATAAATTGCGAGGCCATGCGTACCTCACTGGCTAGCCCCCTGTCGTAGATCACAAAACAGACATTAAAAACTACTAGCACGGAGCTTGAGAGGTAGTACATGAGTGGATGCAGATTGTGGTCTGCATGAGTGGCATATGGAAGATGGTGAATCATGTGCTGGGTTCATGGTACGTGGATGGCACGTATGGTTTCCTCCTCCGACGTCTTGATCGTGTAGGGTTCCAGATCTGGAGTTCGATGGCGTGTCCTAGGTGTTACCCTGATCTAATTCGTTCAACGGTAATGGTTTTGCCTTTGACGAGCCACCTTGAAGGTCCGCAAAGTTGCATATCAGTGATGGAGCCGTGTCGGGCTCAGTGTGGAGGTGATCCGTCATTTTTTTTCTGTTGGTGGCTATTGAGGTGGTGCCAGAGGTAGGTGACGGATGTTGTTGTCAAGCTCAGAGGTTTCTTCGGTCTTGTTCGTAGTTTTACTTCTTGGTTGGTGTTCCTTTGTGCAAAGGCTAACATTATGATATTTCAGTTTTGTTAGGTAGGTATACGTGACTTCTACAATGATTCTTATGATATAAATGAGACATGTACTACCATGAAAAAAAGAGTGGGAATTTCCTATTAGACCCTCTCTGCGTCAAATAGTTGACCCTTCGCACAGTAACGAGCGAGCTGGCAATGGAGTGGGCCGGCTCATTTAGCTGCGTACAATATGTTTTCCTGGAACGGTGTTCTACCGGTTTTGGGAACTTTCCTGAACTAATTTGTCCTTTTTTTCTGTTGGTTTCTTTTACTAGTTTTTTCCGCTGTTTCTTTCTTTTTTCTACATTTTTTCTTCACAAACTCACAATTTCTGAAAAATGTTCAAATTCTTCAAAGTTGTTCCATTTTAAAAAATTGGTTAGAATTTTTTAAAATATTCATGTTTATAGAAATATTTGTAGTTTCAAATAAGTACATTTCTTCAAAATATGTTCAAAAACTTCAAGATCTGTTCACAATTTCAAAAAATGGTTGAAACTTCAAAAAACCAAAAATAGTTCGCATGTTTTTGGAAAATTTTGAAATTTCAATAATTGCTTGCATGGTTAAAAAATGTTTGGTTTCTAAAAATTTCACACTTTTTAAAAGTTTGTAATTTCCAATTTTGTTTGCGCTATTAGAACAAATGTTTGAATTTTTTTTGCATATTTTTGCCTTTGAAAAAATTGTTCACAATTTCCAAAAAATGTTCAATTTGTTTCAAAAAGGGTTCTATCTGACGTTGCAGTTAGTTCTTAAACTTTCATACTACTCATTGGTCACTTACACTCATCAGCTCCACTCAGCAGTCCTGCTCCCGCGAGAGGTCTTTAGTTAAAATCCTTGTGAGGGCATAGGTAATTGTGAATTTTTACATCGTTGCACTACAATATTGAATGAGCGTGCTCACCAATGGGCCGGCCTAGTCGGGCTCCATGTGCGCCTTGCGAGCATATTTGTCTATACCCCTATATAGTGTGTGAATAACTTTGAAAGTTGGTCGTTGGATGAAGCCAATCCGACGGTACAAAGATGGCAAATCCGAGCCTACTGGCCGTTGGATATCATCTACATTCCACCAGATTTTACCACATGTAAAATCTAGAAGACTCCACATGTAGAAGCATAATGCACAAACCACCAGAATCTTATGCGTGCAATGCACGTGTACCTTACTAGTTGATGCAAAATGTGCCAAATAGTTTTTCCCTATCGAGTGCTCCTAGCCCGCATGTAGGGCGATGACATGCGACCAATTGCGCACGTCGCACGACTTTGGGCTTGTGGGATATCAAAATGTCTCAAAATAATAAAATGTTCTTATATTTCAGAAAAGTTTCATGATTTTTTAACAAAAGTCAAAATTCCACTAATAAAAAATCATTATGAAATTTAAAAATGTTCACCAAATTAAAAAAATCTATATCATTACTTAGAATAATGTTACTAATTTTATAAAATATTAAAAAATTGGTTAAAAATATTTATGAAACCAAAGACATGCATGAATTTAAAATTAAATAGAAAAGAATTTTGAAAGAAGAAAAATTGAAAATGGAACAGCCGGAGGAAAAGAAACAAAGGAAAAAAAATACAGGTCGAGGGAAGGTTCTAACATTTCCGAAACCGATGGGAAAGAGACGCAGAAGAACTTTGCGGATGCGCCGTGCGCGAGTGGTCGCCCCGTCGCGTTAGAGCATCTCCAATAGATGGTCCAAAATTTGGCTGTCCAAAACCGGAGATGTAAAATTTAGACTGCCAAAAAGTGCGTTTTGGAGCTTCGAAAAAAGCTCAACTCCAACAGATGGTCCAAAATAGCAACTCCAATAGATGGTCCAAATTGAAGATGTAAATTTCTTAAAACGACATACTACTAGTCCATTCAACATAGTTCAAATATCAAATTCAACATAGTTTCATACATGAACTTCAACTACTACTTATTCAAACTACTAGATAAACTACTCCTCATCGTCGGAGCTGCGGAACTGCGCCCAGAACTCCTCCTTCGTCGAGTCATCGCATCCCTCCTCCTCCTCGTTCGAGAAGTCTGCCCAGTCCTCCTCGGAAGAGGACTCGATGGGGATCACCGTCGAGGGACAGGCGTCGTCCTCCTTCTTCGGCCCCTTCTTCTTCTGCTCCGCCTCACGCTTCCAGTAGTACTCCAGCTTGGCCTGGACGTACTCCGGATGCTCCCGAGCAAACCTCGCCATCGCCTCCTCATCGGTCTCGCCAGCACTGACGACAACCGACGGCTTCTTCGTCTTCTTCTTCTTGGTCGTGATCTCCTTCATGTTGATGCCCTGCGGCACAAGCATCTCCGCTTCCTCCCGAGTCTCGATCTCTGGGAAGTTGAGGTGCCACCAAGGCCTCTCGGCATGCCACACCGCCACGTCGTAGGCATGCGCAGCCTCGTGGGCGGAGGGGTACGTGTCGATCCACCAATGCCTTCCGGCATCGGAGAACTCCACACCCCAGTTACCGGAGGGCTTCTGCCTCACGCCGAAGAAGCCCGACTTGCCCTTCGGCGTCTTCTTCGGCACCATCGGAGAGCGGTGGAGCGACGGCGGCGTGCGGCCTGGGCGGTGGCGGACGAAGCCGGGCGGGGCGGAGCTGGGGGGCGGTGGCGGACAGAGCCGGGCGGGGCGGCGGCGGCGTGCGGGGTGGTGGCGGACGGAGCCGGGTGGGGCGGCGGCGGCGTGCGGGGTGGTGGCGGACGGAGCTATGGGGGGCGGGCGGGGCGGTGGCGGACGGGTTTACGGCAGGGGGCGGGCGGCGAGGCGGCGTGGAAACAGCGGCGGGCGGCGGGGTCGGATCCGCGGCGGGCGGGTGGCTGGGCGGCGTGGAAACAGCGGCGAGGGGCGGGGCGGCGCCGGATTTGATGCGGGCGGCGTCGGGGCAGCGGCGGACGGGGTGTGGAGGCGGCGATGCGGCGGCGGGGCAGCGGCGGACATGCGGGAGGTCGCGGGCGGGCGGGCGGGAAAGGAAATGAAGTGGCGGTTGCGCGTTCGCGGGCGGGCGGCTGGTTTTGGACCAGATGCATCTCGTGATGTAAATTTGCATCGCGAGGTGTTGTATTTTACATCACGAAGAGGCCGCGGTCTATTTTTTTTAACATATGGACCGTCTGTTGAAGCTGTGTTTTTTACCTCAAACGATTTAAAAGTTAGTTATTTTTACATTTGGACCAGATGCTTTTAGGCGGGGAATAAGCGCGAGAGCCACCCACGACTCCGCTGCCTAGCTCCCGTCTCTTGCCAGTAGAAATTGTTGGCTGTCCTCTTCTCCTTCACCGCTCATTGTTGGATCAGTCCGTGCTTGACATTGTTATCGCTAGCTTCCCATCCCTTTCATCCACCCCGGCCCTGCACAAGACGACGCAGCTTTCCGCAGCTACTAATCATCGCGGTCGCGGCACGGCGCGCCTCTTGGAGACGCACAAGAGGCACCTGTGTCCTGTAGCAATACGCCAGTTTGACGACGGATCGGCTCTCACGTCGTGTTCATGGTGGTTGATTGGTTCATCCATCATGGACGGACGTACGGGTGACGGGTGTCTATTAAAGGCCGTAGCGCATGCATGCCCACCCCCTCCCTGCCTAGTTAACTAGCTAGCCCGAATGATATCCTATATCCTATGTAAAGTACGTACGTACACAAAACAAAGCTATCCCCAATCCCGTCCCCGGATTAATCAACTCTCAAGATGGCATAAGATCCCAGTGAAGTGGCTTTCGGTGACCTGGCAACACATAATCATGTGAATTATCAAATGCCCAGTGGTTGGTGTTAGCTCCTCCTCGCTCCCTGGCACCCATCCGTGCCAGCATCAGCAGACGGGCAGTGATCTCTACTTAACTAATCCGCTCTCTCCCTCCCAGTTGCCCTAATATATTCATTCAGTCCGGTCTTATCGGCTCGATCGATCTTGCATCATGCATGCAGATGCACCTTACTATAGCCGGTGGGTGCTAGTACGCAGCAACAAATTCCTGAAAAGCTCATCCCAAAGTGCACTACTGTTTGCGCGCCACTTGGGCGCATCTGGTCCCGGCTCCCAGGCGTGTGCTTCACTTGATCCCAGAAAAACGTTAGGAAATGCGCCACTTGCAAATGTGACCTCTTTTTCGAGACCGAGCGTACCTCCACTTGCAACAAGGCGTCACTTTGGAGTGCAAACCTAATGCTGCCTGCAGTTGCGAATAGGATGGCAGCATTCTCAAGCTTCGGCAGGGAAAACAACAACCCACCTAGCTAGCAGGAGGAGTACGTACCTTGATTGATGCTGACTCGGACGTGTCCCTACCGGATCTACAGTACTCGTACTACTGGTAGTACAAGTTTTCTTTTTCTGGAGCCCCTTCTAGCTTAGCTAGATTGCAGATCTCCTCCTTTTCAGTGCCCTAACTGCTGTGTTTATGCGATAGGAACCTATCGTGTGAATTTTCGTTTTCCAACAGAGGGCTGGGGGCCGGCACTGAGATGGCAAATAGACCCGAGGTGAAGTTTTGATGCCAACTTCATAACTGTTATATTGATCCTCCTTGGGGAAGTTATGCTACGTGAGTTTGACAAGACATGACTAGTTGCTAGCTGACCTCTATATTGTGAGTGGGGTCAAAAATCCGAACTAAAACAGTTCAACCTTACTTTCTCTGGGTTTATTACCCTCTCATATTTTGGTTGAAAGTTTGACAGTAGATTTGACAAGCAAAACATAAGTGATGTGTCATTAAAATTTATATTGTTGCCTTTGTATTCATTTTTTCTAATGATATTACTTTTTGTTACTTACAAATCATATTCTATTAGGTAAGTTATGGTTAAAATTTGGCTCAAAATAAGAAAAATGGGCTAATAAAGTCGGACTAAGGAAGTACTATTTTTTTTCCAGCTTCGCTTACTGTAGGTCTCATGTTTTTTATCCTTCCTTTTTTTGACCTGGAATTATGAGGCAATAACACCTCAACAAACTTTAGTAAAGCTCAGAAAAGATATTTAGAAACTGCACAAAGACTATACGAAGAGATCCTCAAATGAAAGGGATATATACATGCTACAACTGAGGCTATGGTGGGCTATCAATCTATGATTGTAACTGATCACTATGCTTTTTCTTCATCCTATTCGCCGCTTGTGCATGGTGATGTCATAGGTACTCTGGTTGCGCCATGCTTTAGAAGAAGGTATGTCTGCCAATGAAACACAAATGAGGAGAGGACAAGCCCGTATTAAATGAAAAGATTATTTTGTGCTCAATAGCAAGGAGGAGAATACATGATATGCTTGGTTCCGTTGTGCCAAGAAAACTCTTTCCTTGCCAAGGTTGGGATTGCCATCTAGATAAATCAAATTATTTTAACAGAATACCAAATATTGTTTTTTATATATTGAAATGAAGGAGAAAGATCTAGTAGATGATGGGAATAAGCTGTTGCAATCACGCAAAACCAACGTAGCCATGCATGGTGCACTTGATCAATACAACACGACATTGCCCCTACCCCACCTCCCCCTGCGACGTAGGTCCTCCTTTGGTGGTTGCCACTGGCCTCCCCTGATGCATGCCACTCCAATCGCGGCATCCACCATATGGGTGTCACTCACTCCGACATTGTCGGCTAATTCGATTCCATAGTGCTCTCTGATCTAAAGTTTGACCTAGGGTTGGAGTTTGAGGCAAGGATTTTGAAGATTATTGGATGGTCGGTTAACTTTGTGGATGGTTTATTCCTCGGGAATTATTTTTGGTTGTTTAATTATTTGGACCAAATATCACAATCAATCCTAACTCTATGGGTCCCATTCTGCAATCATGTTTAGGAGGTACCCATTCTCGTTTCAAAGTTTCTATGGAGCAGAATTGGTTTTTCAAAATTTCAGTTTCTTCAAGAGATGTGGGCTTTGTAATTTACAATGGAGGTAATATTGTGAAATACTCCTATAATTTGAACTTGATATTTGGGGCAAGGGAGGTACTATAACTCCACTCAAGAATTCCATATCTCCTTATGCACCGTCATGCTTAGCTAGATTGCAGATCTCCTCCTTCTCAGTGCTCTGACTGCTGTGTTTATGCGATTGGAACCTATCATGAGAATTTTCAATTTGCAACAGAGAGCCGGGGCCGTAGGGGCGGCACTGAGATCGCAAATAGACCTAAGGTGAAGTTTTGATGCCAACTTCATAACTGTTATATTGGTCGTCCTTGGGGAAATTATGCTACGTGAGTAATATTTTGGTTCAAAGTTTAACATAGATTTGACAAGCAAAACATAAGTGATATGTCATTAAAGTGTATATTGTTGCCTTTGTATTCATTTTTCTAATGATATTACTTTTATTACATACAAATCATATTTTTATTAGGTAAGTTATGGTTAAAATTTGGCTCAAAATAAGAAAATGGGCTAATAAAGTCAAACTAAGTAAGTACTACAATTTTTTTCTTCCAGCTTCGCTTACTGTTGGTCTCATGTTTTTCCCCTTCCTCCTTTGACCCGGAACTATGAGGCAATAACACCGCAACAAACTTTACTAAAGCTCAAAAAAGATATTTAGAAACTGCACAAAGACTATACGAAGAGATCCTCAAATGAAAGGGATATATACATGCTACAACTGAGGCTATGGCGGGCTATCAACCTATGATTGTAACTGATCACTATGCTCTTTCTTCACCCTATTCGCCACTTGTGCATGGTGATGTCATGGGTACTCTGGTTGCGCCATGCTTTAGACGAAGGTATGTTTGTCGTTGAAATATGTACCTGTTACTATTTTCAAATGTGCCAGCAAGCAACAAACCACTTCATTGTAGAAAGGATAACCAAAATCCCTTCTAACCGCCAGTGCAATTTGCAACACATCCATGTCACGTCCCTAGTAAATTCGCACATAGTCCATATGCGTCACAGATGGCCCTACGCGTCTTTTGAAATTGAAATAAAAAGAATAGGTGAAACTAATAAAGTACCCTTGAAGTTTATAAAAGCACATTAATAAAATTTAAAGCTCAAAGTTGTATTTCAAATGTTGAGTTGATGTAGGGAATGATAACTTGTAAAGTACCAAATGGAGTAAATAGTTACAACAGCTAAGGTTGACTTTGGAACATCAAGATTTTGTGACATTCACATGAAATATCAGTGCCTCATAGAGACATTGTTGGGTTAAATACCCCAACTAAGAAGTGAACCAATATGCATCTATGTGGGGTGGGGGCAACACCATTGCTTCGGGGATAATTTTTTTTGCACATGAATCCTCTTACTAGAAAGTTGTCCAAATTGCCTTCTAGCTCTAGGAGGTACTATGCTGCAATTTCTAAAACCTATAGCCATCAAGTTTATTCTGCATCTGATTGTCCATGACATTGATTCAAGAGCTTGAACAAGTATGAAACACAAATGAGGAGAGGACAATCCAAGATTAAATAAAAATATTATTTTGTGCTTAGTAGCAAGGAGGAGAATACATGATATGCTTGGTTCCGTTGTGCCAAGAAAACTCTTGCCTTGGCAACACTACAAAAAAAATACACTTCCATGATGATACGTGTTTGTCACAGTAGGTCGCGTTTTTTGTCATGCATGTACATCCATGACGATTTTATGACAGAATCAAGATAGTCATACCTGTGCTGTCGTAGAAGTGTTCCATGACATTACCAAAATTATCATCACGGAAGTGTGCACTTCCATGACGATAAATCACGCGTCACAGAAGTGCTTTCGTCAAGGGTGACCGACACGTGGCATCCACCGTAACGGAACGTCGTTAAGCTATCGGGTCGAGTTTTGGATCCGATAACCCGTTAACAGCCCCGACCAATGGGGATTTTCCACGTGTAAAATCATCATTGGCTGGAGGAAACACGTGTCGGCTCATCGTTGGGAGATATGTTATTCACTCATTGGACAAAAGGCGCCTATGATACGTCGACACGTGGCACGGCCCAAAAGAGGCCCATTCCTGTGAAAAGGCCGGCCCTTTTGACTTTGTCAAAAGGTGGTGGGCCGGCCCATGGAAAGCCTGTTAACGACCTGTTCGCATATAGCCCATTTACAGCCCGCTAACCCAAGGCCCATTACGCCCTATCCGAATTAGGCCTAGTAGCGTTGAGGGAGTCCTGGATTAGGGGGTGTTCGGATAGCCGGACTATACCTTCAGCCGGACTCCTGGACTATGAAGATACAAGATTGAAGACTTCGTCCCGTGTCCGGAAGGGACTTTCCTTGGCGTGGAAGGCAAGCTTGGCGATACGGATATGTAGATCTCCTACCATTGTAACCGACTCTGTGTAACCCTAGACCTCTCCGGTGTCTATATAAACCGGAGGGTTTTAGTCCGTAGGACGAACAACAGAACAATAATCATACCATAGGCTAGCTTTTAGGGTTTAGCCTCCTTGATCTCGTGTTAGATCTACTCTTGTACTACCCATATCATCAATATTAATCAAGCAGGAGTAGGGTTTTACCTCCATCGAGAGGGCCCGAACCTGGGTAGAAACATCGTGTCCCTTGTCTCCTGTTACCATCCACCTAGACGCACAGTTCGGGACCCCCTACCCGAGATCCGCCAGTTTTGACACCGACATTGGTGCTTTCATTGAGAGTTCCTCTATGTCGTCACTTTTAGGCCTGATGGTTTCTTCGATCATCAACAGCGATGCGGTCCAGGGTGAGACTTTTCTCCCCGGACAGATCTTCGTATTCGGCGGCTTTGCACTGCGGGCCAATTCGCTTGGCCATCTGGAGCAGATCGAAAGCTACACCCCTGGCCATCAGGTCAGAGTTGGAAGTCTAAACTACACAGCTGATATCCATGGAGACTTGATCTTCGACGGATTCGAACCACGATTGAGCGCGCCGCACTGTCACGAAGGGCATGATTTAGCTCTGCCGCCGAATAGTGCTTTGGAGGCCGTGCCCGCATCGGCCCCGACCCTTAGTTCGGAGACGATCGCGCCGATCGAGGATAGGTGGTTGGACGCCGCCTCGGAGGCCAAAATCTCTGCGGCGATCGAGCCGAACACCAGCTTTGTCCTTTGCGAAGCCTGTGACTCCAAGGTGCCGGACTCCCCTCCGGACTCCGAGCCTCCCGCGCCCCTGCCGATCGAATCCGATTGGGCGCCGATTATGGAGTTCACCGCCGCAGACATCTTTCAGCACTCACCTTTTGGCGATATTCTGAATTCACTAAAGTCTCTCTCTTTATCAGGAGAGCCCTGGTCGGACTACGGTCAGCAAGGTTGGGGTGCGGATGATGAAGAAATTCAAAACCCACCCACCACCCACTTTGTAGCCACTGTCGATGATTTAACCGACGTGCTCGACTACGACTCCGAAGACATCGACGGTATGGACGCCGATGCAGGAGACCATCAGGAATCAGCGCCTATAGGGCACTAGAAAGCCACCTCGTCATATGACATATACATGGTGGATACCCCAAAAGAGGGCGATGGCGATGGAACAGCGGAGGATGACCCCTCCAATAAACAACCTAAGCGCCGGCATCAGCGGCGCCGCTCTAAATCCCGCCAAAGCAAAAACGGTGATTCCGGCATAGGAGATAATAACACTCCGGACAGTGCCGAAGAAAACCCCCTCCAGCAAAACTCAGCACAGGAGGACGGAGAAGCGAGCCCTCATGAGAGAGCGGCAGACAGAGAGGTCGAGGATGATAATGACATGCCTCCCTCCGAAGACGAGGCAAGCCTCGACGACGACGAATTTGTCATGCCTGAGGATCCCGCCGAACAAGAGTGCTTCAAACGCAGGCTTATAGCCACGACGAGCAGCCTCAAGAAAAAACAGCTATAGCTTAGAGCTGATCAAGACTTGCTAGCCGACAAATGGACGGAAGTCCTAGCGGCCAAAGAGTATGAACTCGAACGCCCCTCCAAGAGCTACCCAAAGCGCAGGTTGCTACCCCGATTAGAGGAAGAAGCACCTACATCACCAGCGCATGATGCGGCCGACCGGCCGCCACGTGGCCGTGACAAAGAGGCCTCTCGGCCCTCCACTCAAGCCGCACCCTGGCACCGCTTTAAAAATACCAAGGCACAGGGGAATGCACCAGACCTGCGAGATATATTGGAGGACAAGGCAAAGCGAACAAGGTCGATCTATAGATCGCGTGAGCGCCCCACAGCACGCGACGGTAATCGTCACGCCGAATACAGTAAATCCGGCCGGGCCGAACACAGTAGACAAAGCTCGCTTGAGTTACGTCGTGATATAGCTCAATACAGAGGTGCCGCACACCCACTATGCTTCATAGATGAAGTAATGGATCATCAAATCCCAGAGGGTTTCAAACCCGTAAACATCGAATCATATGATGGCACAACAGACCCTGCGGTATGGATCGAGGACTATCTCCTCCATATCCACATGGCCCGTGGCGACGATCTACACGCCATCAAATACCTCCCACTCAAACTTAAAGGACCAGCTCGACATTGGCTTAATAGCTTGCCAGCAGAATCAATTGGTTGTTGGGAGGACCCGGAAGCCGCATTCCTCGACAATTTCCAGGGCACTTATGTGCGACCACCAGACGCCGATGACCTAAGAATTCAGCAGCCAGAGGAATCGGCCAGGCAATTCTGGACACGGTTCCTAACCAAGAAAAATCAAATCATCGACTGTCCGGAGGCAGAGGCCCTAGCGGCCTTCAAGCATAATATCCGCGATGAGTGGCTTGCCCGGCACCTTGGACAGGAGAAGCCAAAATCTATGGCAGCCCTCACGACGCTCATGACCCGCTTTTGTGCGGGAGAAGACAGCTGGCTGGCTCGTAGCAATAACATAACCAAGATCCCTGGTAATTCGGATTCGAAGGACAACAGTGCCAGGCCGCGTCGCAACAAGCACAAGCGCCGCATTAACGGCGACAATGCTGATGATACGGCAGTTAACACCGGATTCAGAGGCTCTAAACCCGGTCAGCGGAAAAAGCCATTCAAAAGGAATACTCCGGGCTCGTCCAGTTTGAACCGAATACTCGACCGCTCGTGCTAGATACATGGCACCCCCGAAAAGCCAGCCAATCACACCAACAGGGATTGTTGGGTGTTCAAGCAGGCAGGCAAGTTACATGCCAAAAACAGAGATCAGGGGCTACATAGTGACGACGAGGAGGAGCCCCGGCCGCCGAACAGTAGTGGACAGAAGGGATTCCCCCCACAAGTGCGGACGGTGAACATGATATACGCAACCCACATCCCCAAGAGGGAGCGAAAGCGTGCGTTAAGGGACGTATACGCGATGGAGCCAGTCGCCCCGAAGTTCAACCCATGGTCCTCCTGCCCGATCACTTTTGATCGAAGGGACCACCCCACTAGCATCCGTCACGGCGGATTCGCCGCATTGGTTCTTGACCCAATCATTGACGGATTTCACGTCACTCGAGTCCTCATGGACGGCGGCAGCAGCCTGAACCTGCTTTATCAGGATACAGTGCGGAAAATGGGCATCGATCCTTCAAGGATTAAACCCACTAAAACGACCTTTAAAGGCGTCATACCAGGTGTAGAGGCCAATTGTACAGGCTCAGTCACACTTGAAGTGGTATTCGGATCTCCGAATAACTTCCTAAGCGAGGAATTAATCTTCGACATAGTCCCGTTCCGCAGTGGCTATCACGCACTGCTCGGGCGAACCGCATTTGCCAAGTTCAATGCGGTACCGCATTACGCATACCTCAAGCTCAAGATGCCAGGCCCTCGAGGAGTCATTACGGTCAATGGAAACACTAAACGCTCTCTTCGTACGGAGGAGCATACGGCGGCTCTCGCAGCGGAAGTACAAAGCAGCCTCTCAAGACAATTTTCCAGTCCGGTCACTAAACGTCCGGACACCGTCAAGCGCGCCCGGAGTAACCTACAGCAAGACCGCCTGGCACGTTGTGAGTAGGCGTAGCAATGCGGCCCCAACCCCAGCCCTCACGAAATTGCGAAACCAGTACTGCGCATACATAATTACGCTCTGGAAATACCATGGGGACAAGGGGAGGGGCACCATCATGGCACGCCCAAAACACGGCTTAAACTGCACTAGGGGCTGCCGATTTCTTACTTTTATCTTACTTTCGGGACTCCATTCTTCGGAAGGCCTAAGCCGGCAGTACAATTGCCGTACAAACGATGCAAGAACCAGGGAAGAAGAAAACCACGCCGCACTATGGAACTCTAAGGTGGTTTCTATAACGAGCAGTATACCTGTTTTGCATATCATTCCACAGTCCGCCCCTGGATAGGACATGTCAAATAGTCCCACATTTTGCTTATCGCACAATTTGTATCGTTCTGCTTTGATCACAGCTTCTTCAAATAAACAATGCATAGCTTTTGTCTATTACTATATTACTCTTTTTTAAGAATACATGTTCATTAATGACATGTCGCACCCGTACACTTTGGTACGGCCAATACACCAGGGGCTTAAGTACCCCACAACACGGTGTGAGAAGTCCGAACACTTTCACAAGTGCGGCACCCCGAACTTATAACATTATATGCATCGGCTCCGAATCATGTCTTGGGTCAAATGTTGGGTTTGCCCGGCTCCTATGTTTTGGTACCTTACGTTTCGTTGTATCGGCTAAGGTAGCGCTAGGAGAACTACTGCGATTGTGCCCCAATTGAGCTGGGCTAAAGCACCTCAGTAGAGAAAGCTAAAACTGACCGTCGTGATAAGGCGAGAGCTGGTCGCTGTTCGAGAGGTTTTCGAGTCCCTAAAGACTTATACCGCTTAGAGCGAAGATTCGGCTTTGTCCGACCCAGGCGTGGATAGCGTCCCGAACTCGGTCTTTCGAACACTAGGGGCTTCGCCGAAATTTAAAATTATAGAATTCTATGGCTAAGTGAGAGTGTTCAAGCATTATAGTATGATTGCCTTGTTCGTTGTGTTGAGCGCCTCCCTCGAAGGACCCAAGAATGGGAAAAAGAGCGCTCAAGTTTATCCCGAACACCCCAGCACTCGTGGCATGGGGGCAGAAGCCGACGACTCGCCATCTCTCAAAATTTGATAAACGGCCGCACAGAAGGTAATATTTTAAATTCAAAAAGCATTGCTTAGCGCACATGAACAAGTTTTCAGCGCACAGGACAAAATAAACAAGTTTTACTAAAAAATTACATCTTTCGAGCATTCGTCCGGCATAAGGCGGGCGCCTTCCAGAACGCCCTTATAGTACATCTCGGGGTGGCGATGCTCCTTGCTCGGCGGCGGCCCGTCCTTCACAAGCTTCTCCGCATCCAGCTTGCCCCAGTGCACCTTAGCACGGGCAAGCGCCCTACGGGCACCTTCGATGCAGACGGAGCGCTTGATGACTTCGAGCCTTGGACAGGCCTCCACCAGACGCCTCACCAGCCCGAAGTAGCTCCCAGGCAGAGCCTCTCCAGGCCACAGCCGAACTATGAGGCCCTTAATGGCTTGTTCGGCCACCTTGTAGAGCTCGACCAGTTGCTTTAGCTGGTCACTCAAGGGCACAAGGAGTCCGGCCTCAGCATACTGAGACCAGAACACCTTCTCTATCGAGCTGCCCTCCTCGGCTCGGTAGAATGTGGCGGCATCAGATACACTGCGGGGCAAATCTGTGAATGCTCCTGGAGAGCTCCGGATTCGGGTAAGTAACAAGTAGTTGACTTTCACATGCTTGCTTTGCATAAAGAAAGCCTTACCTGCCGCTATCTTCTTCATCGCCTCAACCTCCTGGAGGGCCTTCTGGGCTTCGGCCTTGGCAGACTTGGCATTCTCATTGGCCGCCGCGAGCTCGGACTCTCGGGTCTTTGAGTCAAGCTCCATACTCTCATGTTTTTTCATGAGAGCCCGGAGCTCTTGCCGCACCTCGCCAACCTGCGCCTCATACTTCTCTCGCTCGGTGCGCTCCGTGGCCGCCCTCTTCTCGGCCTCGGACAACGCTTGCTTAAGGGTTGCCACCTCCGTTGTGGCCCCTACAATAGCCACGTTAGTCCTGTTACTTTTTGCAATTGCACCTTTTTATATTTAATAAGGTATTTCTTACCTTGTTTGTCCTCGAGCTGCTTCTTGGCAAGGCCGAGCTCTTGCTCGGACCGCTCGAGGTTCTGCTTTAGCGTGTCCACCTCCGTAGTCAGTTTGGAGGACGCTAGCAGTGAAGCCTGCATACGCATATTGACTTACTTTTGTTAGACTCCTGTGAATTTTATTAGATCCTCTATTCGGCTTTTCTTTCCGAACGCCAAACAGAGCATCAGGGGCTACTGTCTATGCGGTAATATTTTTACATATTTCTTACATACCTCAAAGCCTGTTAAAAGGCCGGCACACGCTTCGGTCAGCCCGCTCTTGGCGGACTGAACTTTCTGAACCACCGCACTCATATTGGTGCGGTGCTCCTCATCGATGGAGGCGCCTTTAAGAACCTCCAGCAGATTGTCCGGTGCCTCCGATTGGACGGGGGCCATCAGCTCAGTGGGCTTGCTCCTCTTAGAAGGAGGTCACCCGCCGGACTCTAGAACCTTTGAAGGTTCCGGAGCGGTGTCCGGCCTAGGGCCGGACTTGGAGCCCTTAGGGGTTCTATCCCCTTGGCACCTGGGGTCCGGAAGGTCGCCTTGCGGCGCCTCCGGGACCACCTCCTCCTGGCTTGGAACCTCCTGGGACGCCACCTCGGCGTCATCCGTAGGGCGGGGGGAGGTAACCATCGGAAGAGAGTTTATGTCGGACGAGTCCAGGGAACCGCTCAATGACACGTCGAGCCGGTCTTTGGGAGGACTGCATAATCATATTCGACATAAGGAAAAGCTGTGCAGTAAAGGAATACTATGACTTATTCTGGTATCCGGATACTTACGATTTCGCCAGGGGCTTAGCCCTGTGCGGCCACTCCTCTTCGTTGTCGTCGGCGTTGGTGGAGTAGTCCGGAAGAAGGGTTTTCCCCTTCTTGGACCCTCCGGCCTCCCCAATTGGGGAGGCCTTCCTTTTCTTTCCTTCCCCCGCTGGAGGGGGAGGGGTATCTTCTTCCTCCTTCTCGTCTTCACGGGAGGATTGCGTCTTGGAGTCATCGGATGATGGATCCGACACCACCACACGACGGGCACTCTTTCGAGTCCCCGTGGCCTTCTTCGTGGCCTTCTTCTCCGGTACCACATAGGGTGCCAGAACCAGCAACCTTGCCAATAGAGCATCCGCTGGGTCTTCGGGCAAAGGGGCCGGACAGTTGATCTGTCCAGACTTCGCCTGCCAATCCTGTCAAAGGAAAGGGAGCTTAGATCCCGCATAAAGTCAAAACCATGAAAAGCGAAAATACCTTGTAAAGGGCAAAAAAGGTTTACCGCACTAGTGTGACGCTGCGTGCTGAATCCGCGATCCTCGGTAGCGGATGCGGGAGCCTCGGCGCCCTTGAATAGCACCTTCCAGGCATCTTCGTACGTCGTGTCAAAGAGCCTGCTTAGAGTTGGGTGCTGCACCGGGTCGAACTCCCACAGGTTGAAGGCCCGTTGTTAACACGGGAGGATCCGACGGATGAGCATAACCTGGACTACGTTGACAAGTTTAAGCTTCTTGTTCACCAGGGGTTTGGATGCATGCTGTAGTCCAGTCACCTCTCCTTTGTTGCCCCACGGCAGGCCCGTCTCTTTCCAGGACGTGAGCCGCGTAGGGGGTCCGGATCGGAACTCGGGGGCTGCGACCCATTCAGGGTCACGCGGCTCGGTGATGTAGAACCACCCCGATTGCCACCCCTTCAGGGTCTCCACGAAGGAGCCCTCGAGCCATAGGACGTTGGGCATCTTGCCCACCATGGCGCCTCCGCACTCCGCCTGGGTGCCGCGCACCACCTTTGGCTTGACATCGAAAGTCTTGAGCCATAGGCCGAAATGGGGGCGGATGCAGAGGAATGCCTCGCACACGATGATAAACGCCGAGATATTGAGGACAAAGTTTGGGGCCAGATCGTGGAAATCTAGGCCATAGTAGAACATGAGCCCCCGGACAAATGGGTGGAGAGGGAAACCTAGTCCGCGGAGGAAATGGGGGAGGAACACCACCCTCTCATGGGGCCTTGGGGTGGGGACGAGCTGCCCCTCTTCGGAAAGCCGGTGCGCGATGTTGTTAGACAAGTATCCGGCCTTCCTCAGTTTTTTGATGTGTCCCTCCGTGACGGAGGAGACCATCCACTTGCCTCCCGCTCCGGACATGGTTGCAGAAGGTTGAGGTGGGGAGTGCGGACTTGGGCGCTGGAGCTCGAGTGTGCAGAAATGGATAGGCAAAGGAGGAAGAAGGCGTGGATGGGAAAGGAGGATCCTTATCCCCTTATATGGGCGGACGCAACTACGCGTCCCCACGTAATCAATGGCCGGTTGGGTTACCCACGCCCGTATTGATGAGAATCCCGGAATAAGGGGACACGATCTCTGCTTTGACAAGACGTGCCAAGGAAACCGCCTCACATAACACGCTGAGGTGGGACAATAAAACGTTTCGAATAAAGGCTTGGTTGTGGTGTGATGTCACGCTACAGAATACGTCAGTAGATTAGATTGGTGTAAATATTATTCTCTCTATGGCAATATGTGGAAACTTATTTTGCAGAGCCGGACACTATCCTTGTGTTCGAAATCTTCTATGAACTACTTGGAGGAGGAACCCGCCTTGCAATGCCGAAGACAATCTGCGCGCCGGACTCGTCGTCATTGAAGCCTGGTTCAGGGGCTACTGAGGGAGTCCTGGATTAGGGGGTGTTCGGATAGCCGGACTATACCTTCATCCGGACTCCTGGACTATGAAGATACAAGATTGAAGACTTCGTCCCGTGTCCGGAAGGGACTTTCCTTGGTGTGGAAGGCAAGCTTGGCGATACGGATATGTAGATCTCCTACCATTGTAACCGACTCTGTGTAACCCTAGCCCTCTCCGATGTCTATATAATCCGGAGGGTTTTAGTCCATAGGACAAACAACAGAACAACAATCATACCATAGGCTAGCTTTTAGGGTTTAGCCTCCTTGATCTCGTGGTAGATCTACTCTTGTACTACCCATATCATCAATATTAATCAAGCAGGAGTAGGGTTTTACCTCCATCGAGAGGGCCCGAACCTGGGTAAAAACATCGTGTCCCTTGTCTCATGTTACCATCCGCCTAGACGCACAGTTCGGGACCCCCTACCCGAGATCCGCCAGTTTTGACATCGACAAGCGTCATCTGGGCCATCCAATATGATTCCAACCCGTTTTCACTTCTGGCCCATGTATGGCCCATGACGTCTTTTGGCCCATATGAGGCCCTATGTAACTCTTGGCCTATTAACAGCCCGTGGTGAAACTGGCCCGTAATGAACAGTGTATCACTTTACACCCATTAACGGCCCGTGGTGAAACTGGCCCGTAATGAACAGTGTATCACTTTATACCCATTAACGACCCGTTATTCCATTGGGCCGCTTCCAGCCCATGTTATCTTTCGGCCTTCTCAGAGCCCATTTACTCTTGGTCTCATTTCCAGCATTCGTTTACTTACGGCCCGTTACTGTCATTTTCTGCTTGTGGGCCAAATTCAGCCCGTGGTTACAGTCGGCCCGTTTGTGGTCCGTTAATACATTGGGTCGTTTTCATAGCGTCATCAAATACGACCTATTAACGATGGCCCGTTATGGTCGGCCCATGAACGGACGATTCCAACTCTAGCCCGTTTACGGCCATAATGAGGCCTGTTATTGGCCCATGTTTGGCCAATCAATCATACTGCCCGTATAAGGCCCATTGATGATACAGCCCATAGAAGGCCCATTGTTTCTACGGCCCGTAGAAGGCCCACTATTTCTACGGCCCGTAGAAGGCCCATTGTTTATACGGCCCATAGAAGGCCCACTGTTTCTACGGCCCGTAGGAGGCCCAGTGTCACTACAGTAAATATTAGCCCATGGTTATTGTGGCCTAGTTTTAAAAAAATAGGTTATTGCAGCCACTAGGAAACCACGGAAAAAGAACTGCACTGACTACAAGCAAACAAATAAACAAGACAACAAGGAAATAAATAAGCAAGCAACTTACACTAGGCTATCACGGCTATTACACATATTACATCCACTGGGCATCAAAGTTCGCCACCAGTGCAAATATAGGGAACACAACAGCATATAAACGCCGCAGCAAAACAAGTCCAGAACTGAAACCACTTCAGAAGAGCTCAAGAAAGAATATCCTGGGTACCCATAATGCTGGCAAGATGCTTAGCAAGCTTATTAACTTTCTCTTGTTTGGCGCTGAAGTCCTCCAGCGCTTGCTGTTGCACCAGAAAGTATGCATCTGAATTCTGCAGGGACTTCCTCAGTCCTTCGGCTTCCTGTCGCATAACATCTGATCGATGTCTTTCAACTTGAAGTTGAGACTCAAGAAGCCGAACTGATTCAGGCAACGAGTTCGAAGAGCTGGTGCCAGCAGTGGCAGCCAGTAACTCGAACACTACATCAAGACAGGACTTTGGGGTTGTCTCAGTGTCTTCTATATAGTTTTTATCAGCTTTCTTGGAGACCAACAGGGATGTCTCACTATCTTGAACCTTATCTGCATTACTTCCTTTACCATTTCATAACAGAGTACTCTCCTCCAATATTTTATCCGCGTTCTAAAAGAGAAACAAACAAACACATCCCAGGTTTACAATGTAGTATATGAAACTCATTTTGGTAAACCGGTTCAGTAGTAAGGTGGATAGGGTAACAACATGAAACAAACATATATATATATATATATATATATATATATATATATATATATATATATATATATATATATATCCTAGCATAAGAACTCGTCCCATAAATTCATAAATAAAAGCACTAAGTGAAACCAAGAAACTACATCATTTCCACAACATAATTTACATATGGTTTTCCCTTTCGGGAGGAACTGCCTGGGAAGACGATAGGAATTTACCCCATAAATTTGCAATTAAAACTGCTAAGAGAACGTAATTAGCTACATCTGATACAACATAATGATAAATATGGTGAGTACTGAGTAGGATTTTACACCTCTACGCACACAGTCGGACGAATTGTTGGCCTCGCCAGCCTAGAATAGATCCTGCAACAAATATATAATCAAGTCAGAACGTGAAGGTAATCATATTGAATTAAATATTGCTGTGAATAGTAGAATACTATTCCAAATAGTGTATTCAATAGTGGAGCACTATTGTGAATAGTGCCCTATCTAGTGAATAGTAAATACTATTCAAGATAAAAAGCATACCTGTCTACCACTTTCACCTAATCCCAAATTAACCTAATCAAAATATAATCTCATATTAAGCTAATTAAAGTTATTAAAAATATAAAATATTCCCTATATTGTTGGAGCCCATGCCCTGCTATGTCCATATGATCATCATCATTTAACAGATTGAAATCATATTTTTCATCACATTCTTTCTTTATTTCTTCAAAATTTTCATCCATTTCTTGCCTTAATTCTTTTAATATTTCCTCCTTTAATTCTTTCTTTATTATCTTCAAAAATTCTTCAAACCTTTTATCCATTTCTTGATCTATGTATTCACTGTCTAAAGGGTCAAGTCCCTTTAGAAGGCATTCTTGATATGTCTTATATTTTGGGGATTCTTCCTTCTTTATATTTTTTGAGCTTTATGCCTCCCCCTTTGTGGGAGTTGGTGAAGCAGGTACGCCTCTTTTCATTTGGATATGGTCTTTAGCCTTTGGGTCAATATAATAATCTGGTCCAAATACCTTTCTTGCCCAGAATAAGGCATCATCTATATTATAATATCTTTTGAATGTTAAATCTTGTCCCTTTCTTTTTGCATCTATTTTTTCAATCATTATATTTTCCCATTCCAAATATACGCCAGGTTTATTTCCATCAAATATAAGATATAGTGTTTCTCCTTTTGGTATTTCAATCTTTTTTGGCTTTGGCAAATTTTTGTTTAATTCATTAAAATATTCTGCCAAACTATTGAGAATTGATAAAAAATATCCTTTTTCCTCTCTCTTGAGAGTATATTGGAACCAGAAATTATCCAATATGCATCTTTGAGCTTCATCAAGCTTGATATGGGGTTTTGGCTTGAAATTGAATGTATTTGGCTGAAACATTTTCAGCCTATTTTCTTCTCCAAAGAAGAGATATTCATCCTTGTTGGCGAATAATCCTTTCCTCATTTCTGCAAATTTGATGCACGAGAAAATATGTCAGGTAAGGTATTATCCTTCCCCTTAATATGCTAAAAAATAACTTTGTAACCATTCCCAGCTATGGTGTCTTCAAATAAGACCCATCTTCTGGTTGAGCTTTTCTTATTATTAATTTTATTGTAATATCGACATATAGCTTCACAGTCTGTACGTACTGTAAATTCTTTAAATCCTAGATATAGCCTAAATGCATTTATTGCATTTACAACTGCAAAGATTTCCCTATCAATATTATTTACCGTCTTTAATTTGTAACTTCCCGAAGCATATCTGCATATTTTTTCATCTGCTTTTGGGGAGTATTTATTGGGTTTTTGTTTTAGTATCGCGCCCCATCCTACCTTAGATGCATTTGTCTCAATTATAAAATAATTGTCTTCTAGAGGCAATTCTAGGGGTTTTAAATTCTTGACCTTTTCCTTGATGGCCTTTACTAATTTTATATCTTCAGAATTGAAGTATTTTTGACCATTTTTCCTTAATTTAGCATATAAAGGTCCTGCTAGCTTTGCCAAGTTATCTATATAGTTTCGCGCATAGTTTACAATTCCTAAGAACTGCTGTAAAACCTTTTTATCACTCATATTATCAGGAAAGTCTAATATTTTCTTTGCAATATGTTCTTGTAGATATATCTTTCCTTCTCCTATTTCATGACCAAGGAAATTTATTTTCTCTTTGCAAATTTCCATCTTCTTTTTAGATAGTATGAGCCCATTTTGTTCTACCTTTCGAAAGAACACTTCAAGATGGGCTATATGCTCTTTGTATGATTTTGAGAATACTCACAAATCATCTACGTATACCAATATAAATGCTTGATTCTCATTAAATATATTTTGCATCTTTCTTTGAAATAGTGCAGGTGCATTCTTTAGGCCTAATGGCATTACTAGCCATTCGTAATGGCCTTGTGGACAAGTAAATGCTGTCCAGGGAATAGATTCTTCAGCCATTTTTACTTGCCAAAATCCTGCCTTTAAATCAAATTTGGAGAAATATTTACTACCTTGTATTTTGTTAGTCCATTCCTGCTTATTAGGTATGTTGTATGCATCGTCAACTGTATTATCATTAAGCCTTTTAAAGTTAATTACCATTCTAGATTTACCTCTAACTTCTTCAGCATGATTTCTAACTATAAAAGCAGCAGATCGATGAGGGCTTCTGCTTTCACTTATAGCTTTTAACTTTAATAACTCTTCAATATGCATTTTGAACTCTTCGATATCTTTAGGAGTAGCTTCTATTGGTCCTGATTTAATTATATAATCTGGATTGATGATATTTATTTTGCAAACTATAGAGTTCTTATCCCAATGTTTCATTGGTATTTCTCCAATAATTTGTATGCTTTCTAGTCTTTGCACAATCTTATCTATATCTTTTTTGGATTTTATATCTCTATACCAATTTGGCGAAAATGATTGTAACCCAATGCATTCTGTACATGTATTTTCTATATGATATCCTTCTATGGTCTCACTAAGTTCTTCGTCTTTACAGAATTCAAGGGGATCTGGACTTGCGCCATATTCATCATCTAAATAGATATTTCTACATTTTGTAAGGACTTTCTTTGTTTTCTTACTTCAGATATGTATGGAACATTATCTTGATAAGGGATAAATGTTACCCCTTCTTCATGTATGATTGTGGTTTGCAAAGATTGTTGTAAAAATATTAACCCAATTATCATATCATCATTTATTACTGACAAATCTCTTATTGTAATTTCATCTATTATATATTTTGTGCCATTTATGTAAGCTTCAATATTGTATGCTAGCTGATTATGTATCTTCTTTATTCCTGACATATCGGTAGATACTTCAGCTTTATTATCATCTATAGTTTCAACTATTTTGGGACATCTTATAAAATATTTATCATGGATGATGTTCTTAGTGCAACCGGTATCTAGTAGTGCTAGTATTTTATATGAAATATTTGGCTTAAGAACAATCCTAACTGGGATCCTTATTCCTAACACTCTTTGAATGGTAATCGAACAATATATTTGTTTCCAAAACTAGTAATTGCATCTTTCAATTGTATTAATTTGTCTCCCTTTTTATCCCTTACTGTTACCATTTGCTCTTTCATTTCCGTGATTTCAGTAACATTATTGTCTTGCTTATTACTATTTTGTAACTCATCTTTAAGTGTTTCTAGTTCTGCTTCTAGCTTATTTATTCTATTTTCTAAATTTCTAACCCTACTAGATAATATTCGTTCTTCTGGTTCTAATTCTATTTCTTGTCTCCACTTTTGATTATTGGCTCTTAGACATGAGGCACATGCTTGTTTTAAACACAAGCTACATGTGAACCTATTATCTTGGCTAGGGTAATATATACAGAAAGCACATTTTATGTTATAATCACCTTTTCCCCTAATCCAATCATGTTCACAATCTACTTGGTTCATCATTTCAATTTTTAAACCAGCTAATTCATCTATTAGGTCTATTTCATCTTCACTTGATTCATATTCTGGAGCCTCATTTTCTACTTCATCTGTCTCTATAAATGAATATATTGACTCGTCATCTTTTATTTCATCATCACATACTAATATATTTTCATTAACGCTATCTATAATTAATACTCTCTCTTGTTCTTCATATTTGCTAGAGTATCTTTTCTGGTCTTTATTAGGACAAGTTCTACTTAAGTGATCAGGAGAGTTACATATGAAACACCTGCATGTTTTATCATAGGTTTTCTTAGGATTATATCTTCTTACATTTCTTTTATGCAAGAAGGGGGCTCTATTGTCTGACCTTCTTAAGAAATATCTTTTATTTGTTCTAAAATTTCTATTATCTCTCCTTTGTGGCTTATAATATTTGTTTTTCCTATGCCTTTCTTCCCCATATGTTAGTGGTATTTGGACAATATTATTGCAAAAATTGTAGTCTGATTTTTTCATAGATCTTTGTGCTTGAATGCTAGTACATCCCTTTCTTAGCTGTTTGAAAACAAATGTCATGGCTTGGGATATATTTACCACATTTCCTCCTGTTTCTTTTTTATACTCTTCAAATATTATGGAACCTAGAGGATCAGGCAACTTATTAAAATATCTTTCTACTACTCCTACATTAAAACCTTGTTTAGCAGTAGTAGCATTATACAAATAATGCTGGGAAAATTCTTTTATACCTTTCCAGCTAGTTAATGTTAATTTTTCTATTTCTCTTAATCTTTCATTTTGTAATGAAGTATGTCCTAGTTCTGGATCTTCTGCTATGATCATATTTGAGATAACATTCGCAAAGTTATTAGGGTTACTTCCTGCCCTTTTTAATTCTTCATATTGACTAGGGTATGACTCTACCCATTGTTCCCATAGAACTTTTACAGATTCTCCTAAAAATGTTTCAAGATATGTTAACATATCTTCTACCTTAGAGCATATATTATACTGATTTTGTATATATTTTTTGCACTATTAAACCTTTCCATATGCTGATTATATTCGGCCAATCTATTGGATCATGAGCTGCTAGGTTTAATATAGCGCCATCATTCTTATAATTCTGAAATTGCACTGGTTTTTCAAAATCTCTTCTTTTAGTACCCATATATCTATATTGTCCAGGGATATACGTAGGTTGATAATCATCTTTTTCTGGAGGCCATTGTCCAGCTGATCTGGTAGGTCTCTCTCTTTCTCCTTCTCTTTTTACAGACGATTCTCCATATCCTCTTCTTCTTTTACCACTATTTTCTACTTCCATGGCTTCCATTGCATTGTCTAAATTATGCAATCCCACATCATCTAGTGAGTTGTAGAAATCACTATTTTGTTCTGAATCATCATATCTTTCATCTTCTAACCACATTTCTTTTATTAATCCTTCCTCCTCCTCATAACTTTCTAATAATAACTTATTATTGATATCCCATTGCTCTTCTTCACTAACAACTTCTTCTTTTTGAACAATATTCTTATCTTTATTATTATTATTATTATTATTATTATTATTATTATTATTATTATTATTATTATTATTATTATTATTATTATTATTATTATTATTATTATTATTATTATTAATGCTAGCATTTTTATTAATAATAAAATTTGCTTTTCTTTCTGCGGATGCTATAATTTTATCTTCCATGGTTGAACTACTAGTGGCAAACTTTTTATCATTTTTTAGTTTCTTTAACGTCGCAATTTCTCTAATAATAAATAGTTCTCTTTCTCTAATTTTAGGCCAATCCTTTATCATAGAATGACTATATTCCCATTCAATATGTTTTAGCTTCTTTTCCCAATGAATTATTTCATCATCTAAATCAGCCTTTTCCATGCATTCAGATATACCTTTATTTTTATCATCATTAATATCTGATTCTGACATAAAAGATTCAGAGTCTTCTATTGATGCAGCTTTATAGTTCATAAATTGAATACTGCTACTTCCTTCACAATTTTGATAGCTTATGTAGTTTTCAGGTTGCTTTAATTCCTTTTTCTCTATTAATTCACCTATCTTCCATTCTTCTCCAGCTCTTTCTTCAGAACCAATTTTAAGAGGATTCATAAACTTTATACCTTTTGATTGCATACTATCAATTACGTCATCCACATTTACTCTATATCTGGAGCTACTTCTATTAGTGAGCCTTCCTATAAATTCTATGCTTACTAGCAAATTTGTTCCTTTAAAATCTTCATAGCCTTTAGTTTGGAAACCGAAACTCATTTTGCAATAAATTCTTTTACGGACATCATTAGGTCTGGAGCTATATAGGTTATTAATCTATTTTCATTCATGTCTCCTTCCAAAAATCCTAATGCTGCTTTGTCTACAGATTCCCATCTTCTGTCTAATAAAGTTATCAAAACCTTCGCACCCAATTTCTTTCTTGTCATACCTTTGATTCCTATGATGTACATGCCTTGATGAATATATTTATAACCACAATATTTTAATTCATTTTCAATATTTTTGCTTACAATTCTTAAATCTACTGTATGTGTTAACACACTTAATTCTACTTCTCGAGATATTCTGTATAGACCACTTTTACTTTCAAACATACCCATGTGATATACTTGTTGTGGTTTTATTTTTCTTAGGGTGTCTTTTTGATATCTTTCTAGATCCCTTTGTATATCTATAACTTCTTCAATACTATCAATATCATCAGCTTTGCATGATAATCTATGCTTCATGGCTAGAGGTCTTGAATCTTGCCTTACTAATTGGAGAGTTTTGTCTCTTCTAAGGAAGCCTTTAGATACGTCCATTTTTCTGAATTAATATTTCTAGTAGAGGAAACTATTCTAGATGATGATAGCACAATTTCTTTGTTGCTTTGAACACTTTTTAGCTTATCTAATACTTGAATTAATAGTTGGATGATTGTGTTATTTTGTCTTATTATTACTTTGGAATCTTCTTTTGGGGAGTCGTGATCGGAGAATCCAACAGGAGGTGACAGGTATTTAGCTACTTCGTTTAATGCTTGAGTATATTCGGTCATATAATTATGAGATAATCAAAGTTTTAACCTCTTGCACCAACTTTTTTATTTCAAGCATATCTTGTCTTGATTCAGTGCGTGGGAGTGACTCTTTGCCTTTACTTAAGTAACGGCCTATTGATAACACTTCTTCTTTAATATAATCGTTATTCTTGCAAACTGTATTCTGTCTTGCTTTTGCTTCCTCTAGCTTATGTAAAGCTAGATCAATTTTATTATTCAACGCTGAATATTTATTAGCAAGCTTTTGGTATTCTTTGAATAAACTTTCAAATTTTTGGTCTAAATTATCTTGTCTTTTTCCCCAAGATATGTAAAAATTATATATCAAATCGACGACTGTATTTAACTGGCTATGAGATGAATGCCAGATATGCTCTTCAGAAGGATTTACTCTACACCTTATATTTAAATTTTCCTTAGTATTTATTACTTTACCTGCGCTAACTTCTAAGTTTAAATATTTTAACCTTTCAATGATTAAACGCTGGACCTGATACCAACAATATAGGGAATATTTTATATTTTTAATAACTTTAATTAGCTTAATATGAGATTATATTTTGATTAGGTTAATTTGGGATTAGATGAAAGTGGTAGACAAGTATGCTTTTTATCTTGAATAGTATTTACTATTCACTAGGTAGGGCACTATTCACAATAGTGCTCCACTATTGAATACACTATTTGGAATAGTATTCTACTATTCACAACAATATTTAATTCAATATGATTACCTTCACGTTCTAACTTGATTATATATTTGTTGCAGGATCTATTCTAGGCTGGCGAGGCCAACAATTCGTCCGACTGTGTGCGTAGAGGTGTAAAATCCTACTCAGTACTCACCATATTTATCATTATGTTGTATCAGATGTAGCTAATTACGTTCTCTTAGCAGGTTTAATTGCAAATTTATGGGGTAAATTCCTATCGTCTTCCCAGGCAGTTCCACCCGAAGGGAACACTTCTCTATGGTCACAAGGTTCTCATTCAAACGCCACTCTGGGCTACACAGAAAACTACACACGCAGAGGTTTCTCCTATAGGATCCCTAGCATAAGAACTCGTCCCATAAATTCATAAATAAAAGCACTAAGTGAAACCAAGAAACTACATCATTTCCACAACATAATTTACATATGGTTTTCCCTTTCGGGAGGCCCCGAAGGGATTACACACAACTAGGAAATTACCTTCGGACTCTTGGCGATCGAAGCGCCTTCTTGGCTATTCTACTAGTAGTGGTGGTGGCTAAACTACAAAGGAAACGGTGCTCTGGTGGAGAGTCTGGATGCTCTGAGTGCTTCGTGCTCTCCCGTCTCTTGTGTGTCTTCTTCTTGAGCCCAGCGTCTCCTTTTATAGCCGCGAGGGGTGGTTGCAGGATGGCATTCGGGAGCCTTCCTTCAATTATTTTACACACGATAGTATGCACACGCGTCCTACTAGGGTATACGCGTGTCCTTCTAATAATATAGAAAAGTGCGAGAGAGTGCCGACAAGCTTTCATCTTCAGGAATCTTTGCTTTCTTCACGTGACATTGTCTCTCGGTGAATAATTGGCTGGCCTTTGTGTACCAGTCTTTGCTCTTCGGCCATACAGATCTTCATGCAATTAGCCTTGAGAGCTTCTTCTGCCTTCAAGAATCCTTGTGCCAGTGTATGCGTACATACATGCCAAGGCTGCTTACATTTTCATCATTGCTTAATATTATTATATATATATATATATATATATATATATATATATATATATATATATATATTGCTTAGTTTTTTTTATTTTTTTACAGGGGGTCTTCCCTGCCCATATGATTGATATTACCTTATCAATATTTAAAGGATCTATTATGGGAATTTCTATCAATATTCGGGTCGGGTATATATATATATATATATATATATATATATATATATATATGTAGTATGGTCACTGTATGGTTTATACCATTCTAGTTTATGTTGCCAAATCAAGATAGATACAGTTCGAATCATATCTATTTAAGACAAAGCAGCATAGACAGAATATAAGTGTGGGAAACTACACAGCAATAACAACACTTGTAATATGCATGGCATGAGAACATAACTGTTTATTCAATTGAAACTGAAATCAACATAGAGCAAGTTACAACAGCAAACAGCCAAACACGTTGAAGAAACAGGTTTAAAACATACCTGTTACGCCATTGGAGTTTCAATTGCATCCTTCAAATTTGAAATTAGTTGGTATTAGTAAATACAGTGATGCAAGAGCAAAGTAGTATGAACCATAGCTACGGAACCTGACCTGAGAACAATTCTTCTTCTGCTTTAAGCATTGACTTCGGGTTCGGAGTGGTGGTCCTTGTGATTTGGGCACTGCAGTTGCCTTACTAACTGCTCGTGTTTGGGTGCTCTGTGGTGGAGACGGTGCTGTGTCAACGGGAACTGGGTGTCTATCTGCTGGGGTTGGGGTTAGAAGGGGTGTAGCTGGTTCTCTGTCCAATTGGGCAGGGGTACAATCTGCATGAGTGTGGGTTATGTGTGGTGGGGCTGGTTCTTGGACAAGTACAACCGTGGTACTATCTGCATCGACAGGTAGCACGATCTTTTTACTCCCACAGATACTGCCTTCACTCCCTCCAATTGAAATGGCTGATAAACAAGAAAAGTAATTGAATGTACAGACATTGTAAGATAGACAGGTGCAATGGATAGTAGGGAAGAAAACAGGGCATGAAATAATTCACATCTATGTTGTCTAAGCAAACAGAATAGCATGACATATTTTCACATATATGATGGCTAATTAAACAGGATAGCATGACACAGTTTCACATGTATGATGGCTAACTAAACATGATAGAATGACATACTTGAAAATATGATGACTATGTAAACAGGATGAAATGATATAACTATACGATGTGTCTATTAAAGTGGTTGGCATGCCATAAATCACAAACATGCCATCGATGGAAACATGATGGCATGATATAATTCACGGATAGAATGACATAATTTAAAATATGATGACTATGTAAACAGGATCAGATGATATAACTATATTATGTCTTTAGAAAATGGGTTGGCATGCCATAATTCAGATACATGCTGTCTATGTAAACATCATGGCATGACATAATTCAAATATATGATTTATATACTAAGGAAGTGAGCAGAGGGCAATCACATATATGATGTGTCAACTAAGGAGATGGTATTCAATATTGTGTATATGATGTAAAAACTAAGCATTGCAATACAACATATGCATTATACGAGTAATATAACCCTGCCAAGTTTGAGCATACACCTCAGGGGGATAATAGGACTGGTCATCTGCCTCTGAATCCTCCTCTGAAGAGCTATCTGTAACCAACAAGATATCTGCTTCAGCAGGTAGCATTCTCTGCTCTGAAGACCTTGTTTTCACTCCAGATTTCTCCATCACCAATTCAAATGGCTGATGCACAGGAAGAGCAGTTGAATATACAAACATTGTCGACAAAAGCAGTGAGAAATACAAAAAAGGACGGCATGATATAATTCACATATATGACGCTTGGCTAAACAACATGGCATTGCATAATTCACATACATAATGCCTTGCAACAAGATAACATTGCATAATTCACATACATAATGTCTTGCAACAAGATGGCATTGCATAATTCACATATATGGTAATTAGACACTAAACAGGTGGCATTCACACAAAGCATGTCTAAACTAAGCAAATGACATAGCAATGCAAGATACCATACACACGATATGAGTAATATAACCCTGCCAAGTTAGGGCATGCACCTCGGCGGGAAATATGACCATAGCATGAAACATATGGATCCAAATCAGCCCCTTATGAAGCAACACATAAACTAGGGTTTAAGCTTCTTTCACTCTAGCAACCCATCATCTACTTATTACTTCCCAATGCCTTCTTCTAGGCCCAAATAATGGTGAAGTGTCATGTAGTCGACGTTCACATAACACCACTAGAGGAAAGACAACATACATCTCATCAAAATATCGAACGAATACCAAATTCACATGACTACTTATAGCAAGACTTCTCCATGTCCTCAGGAACAAACATAACTACTCACAAATAATATTCATGTTCATAATCAGAGGGGTATTAATATGCATAAAGGATCTGAACATATGATCTTCCACCAAATAAGCCAACTAGCATCAATTACAAGGAGTAATCAACACTACTAGCAACCCATAGGTACCAATCTGAGGTTTTGAGACAAAGATTGGATACAAGAGATGAACTAGGGTTTGAGATGAGATGGTGCTGGTGAAGTTGTTGATGGAGATTGACCCCCTCGCGATGAGAGGATCGATGGTGATGACGATGGTGATGATTTCCCCCTCCCGGAGGGATGTTTTCCCGGCAGAACAGCTCCGCCGGAGCCCTAGATTGGTTCCGCCATGGTTCCGCCCCGAGACGGCGGCACTTTGTCCCGAAAGCTTCCTCCTGATTTTTCCAAGGCGAAAGACGTCATATAGCAAAAGATGGGCACCGGAGGCCTGCCAGGGGGCCCACGAGGCAGGGGGCGCGCTGCTACCTCTTGAGCACTGCGTTGGATTTCCCCGAAGAGGAAAGGATGATGCAGCAAAGTAGAGTAAGTATTTCCCTCAGTTTTTGAGAACCAAGGTATCAATCCAGTTGGAGGCTATGCGCGAGTCCCTCGTACCTACACAAAGGAAATAACTCCTCGCAAGCAACGTGAATAGGGGTTGTCAATCCCTTCATGGTCACTTACGAGAGTGAGATCTGATAGAGATGATAGATAATATTTTTGGTATTTTTGGTATAGAGATGCAAAGTAAAGTAAAAGCTAAAGTAAAAAAGCAAAACAATAATAAAGTGATGGAAGATTAATATGATGAAGATAGACCCGGGGGCCATAGATTTCACTAGTGGCTTCACTCAAGAGCATAAGTATTTCTACGGTGGGTGAACAAATTACTGTTGAGCAATTGACAGAATTGCGCATAGTTATGAGAATACCTAGGTATGATCATGTATATAGGCATCACGTCCGAGACAAGTAGACCGACTCCTGCCTGCATCTACTACTATTACTCCACTCATCGACCGCTATCTAGCATGCATCTAGAGTATTAAGTTAAAAGCAGAGTAACGCCTTAAGCAAAATGACATGATGTAGAGGGATAGTTTCATGCAATATGATAAAAACCCCATCTTGTTATCCTCGATGGCAACAATACAATACGTGCCTTGCTGCCCCTACTGTCACTGGGAAAGGACACCGCAATATCGAACCCAAAGCTAAGCACTTCTCCCATTGCAAGAAAAACCAATCTAGTAGGCCAAACCAAACTGATAATTCGAAGAGAGTTGCAAAGATAACCAATCATACATAAAAGAATTCAGAGAAGATTCAAATATTGTTCATAGATAGACTTGATCATGAACCCACAATTCATCAGTCTCAACAAACACACCGCAAAAAGAAGATTACATCAAATATATCTCCACGAGAGAGGGGGAGAACATTGTATTGAGATCCAAAAAGAGAGAAGAAGCCATCTAGCTACTAACTATGGACCCGAAGGTCTGAGGTAAACTACTCACACTTCATCGGAGGGGCTATGATGATGTAGAAGCCTTCCGTGGTGGATGCCCTCTCCGGCAGAGCTTCGGAACAGGCCCCAAGATGGGATCTCGTGGGTACAGAAGGTTGCGGCGGTGGAATTAGGTTTTTGGCTCCGTATCTGGTCGTTTGGGGGTACGTAGGTATATATAGGAGGAAGAAGTATGTCGGTGGAGCAAGGTTGGGCCCACGAGGGTGGGGGCGCGCCTGGGGAGGTAGGGCGCGCCCCCTATCTCGTGCCCACCTCCTGGCTTTCTTGACGTAGGGTGCAAGTCTCCTGGATCATGTTCGGTGAGAAAATCACGTTCCCGAAGGTTTCATTCCGTTTGGACTCCGTTTGATATTCCATTTCTTCAAAACACTGAAATAGGCAAAAAAAACAGCAATTCTGGGTTGGGCCTCCGATTAATAGGTTAGTCCCAAAAGTAATATAAAAGTGAAAAATAAAGCCCAATATGGTCCCAAACAGTAGATAATATAGCATGGAGCAATCAAAAATTATAGATACGTTGGAGACGTATCAGGCATCCCCAAGCTTAATTCCTGCTCGTCCTCGAGTAGGTAAATGATAAAAAAGAATTTTTGATGCGGAGTGCTACTTGGCATAATTTCAATGTAATTCTTCTTAATTGTGGTATGAGTATTCAGATCCGAAAGATTCAAGACAAAAGTTTATATTGACATGAAAATAATAATACTTCAAGCATACTAATAAAGAAATGTCTTCTCAAAATAACATGGCCAAAGAAAGTTATCCCTACAAAATCATATAGTCTTGCTATGCTCTATCTTCACCACACAAAGTATTTAAATCATGCACAACCCCGATGACAAGCCAAGCAATTATTTCATACTTTTGACATTTTCAAAACTTTTTCGATCTTCATGCAATACATAAGCGTGAGCCATGGATATAGCACTATATGTGGAATAGAATGGTGGTTGTGGAAAAGACAAAAAGGGAGAAGATAGTCTCACATCAACTAGGCGTATCAACGGGCTATGGAGATGCCCATCAATAGATATCAATGTGAGTGAGTAGGGATTGCCATGCAACGGATGCACTAGAGCTATAAGTATATGAAAGCTCAACAAAAGAAACTAAGTGGGTGTGCATCAAACTCGCTTGCTCACGAAGACCTAGGGCATTTTGAGGAAGCCCATCATTGGAATATACAAGCCAAGTTCTATAATAAAAAATTCCCACTAGTATATGAAAGTGACAAAATGAGATACTCTCTATCATGAAGATCATGGTGCTACTTTGAAGCACAAGTGTGGTAGAAGGATAGTAACATTGTCCCTTCTCTCTTTTTCTCTCATTTTTTTATTTGGGCCTTTTCTCTTTTTTTATGGCCTCTTTTTTTGTCCGGAGTCTCATCCCGACTTGTGGGGGAATCATAGTCTCCATCATCCTTTTCCTCACTTGGGACAATTCTCTAAAAATGATGATCATCACACTTGTATTTTTCTTACAACTCAATACTTAGAACAAAATATGACTCTATATGAATGCCTCCGGCGGTGTACCGGGATACGCAATGAATCAAGAGTGACATGTATGAAAGAATTATGATTGGTGGCTTTGCCACAAATACAATGTCAACTACATGATCATGCTAGCAATATGACAATGATGGAGCGTGTCATAATAAACGGAACGGTGGAAAGTTGCATGGCAATATATCTCGGAATGGCTATGGAAATGCCATGATAGGTAGGTATGGTGGCTGTTTTGAGGAAGGTATATGGTGGGTGTATGATACCGGCGAAAGGTGCGCGGTATTAGAGAGGCTAGCAAAGGTGGAAGGAAGGAAAGTGCATATAATCCATGGACTCAACATTAATCAGGAAGAACTCATATACTTATTGCAAAAATCTACAAGTTATCAAAGCAAAGTATTACGCGCATGCTCCTAGGGGGATAGATTGGTAGTAAAAGACCATCGCTCGTCCTCGACCGCCACTCATAAGGAAGACAATAAATAAATAAATCATGCTCCGACTTCATCACATAACGGTTCACCATATGTGCATGCTACGGGAATCACAAACTTTAACACAAGTATTCCTCAAATTCACAACTACTCAACTAGCATGACTCTAATATCACCATCTTCATATCTCAAAACAATTATCAAGCATCAAACTTTTCTTAGTATTCAACGCACTCAAAAGAAAGTCTTACAAATCTTGAATACCAAGCATATTAAATTTATTAACCAAATTACCATGCAATTTAAGACTCTCAAAATAGTCTAACTGAAGCATGAGATATCAATAGTTTCTATAAAACAAATCCACCACCATGCTCTAAAAGATATGAGTGAAGCACTAGAGCAAAACTATATAGCTCAAAAGATATAAGTGAAGCATATAGAGTATTCTAACAAATTCCAAATCATGTATGGCTCTCTCAAAAGGTGTGTACAGAAAGGATGATTGTGGTAAACTAAAAAACAAAGACTCAAATCATACAAGACGCTCCAAGCAAAACACATATCATGTGATGAATAAAAACATAGCTCCAAATAAAGTTACCGATGGAAGTAGACGAAAGAGGGGATGCCTTCCGTGGAATCCCCAAGCTTTGACTTTTTGGTGTCCTTAGATTATATTGGGGGTGCCACGGGCATCCCCAATATTAGGCTCTTTCCACTCCTTGTTCCATAATCCATCAAAAGATTTCACCCAAAACTTGAAAACTTCACAACACAAAACTCAATACAAATCTCGTGAGCTCCGTTAGCGAAAGAAAACAAAAGACCACTTCAAGGTACTGTAATGAACTCATTATTTATTTATATTGGTGTTAAACCTACTGTATTCCAACTTATCTATGGTTTATAAACTATTTTACTAGCCATAGATTCATCAAAATAAGCAAACAACACACGAAAAACAGAATCTGTCAAAAACAGAACAATCTGTAGTAATCTGTAACTAACGCAAACTTCGGGAACTCCAAAAAATCTAAGAAAATAGGAAGACCTAGACAATTTGTTTATTGATCAGCAGAAATTGGAATCAGTACTTTATCACGATCTGGTGATTTTTAACAATTGTTTTCGTGAACAGAAAGTTTCTGGAAATTACAGCAAGATCAACTTACTATCATCCAAGAAGATCCTATAGGTCTAACTTGGCACAAACACTAATTAAAACATAAAAACCCATAAAATCATAGGCTATATCAAAGATTTATTTCTAAACAGAAGCAAAAGCAAAAAAAACTAAAAATAAAAGTGGGTTGCCTCCCAACAAGCGCTATCGTTTAACGCCCCTAACTACGCATAAAAGCGAGTATAGATCTAGGTATTGCCATCTTTGGTAGGCAATTCTTCAATGAGGCATCTACCTTCCTTAGATATTTCTTTATTTTTAGTAATTATCAAACTTTTAGGCACAAAATCGAAAAATTCATTTGCAGCAATTTGTTCCTTAATGATAGCAAAAAGATTGGGATGAATACTTATAGATTTAAGATCCGCAGTTTCCTTACTAGAGGATTCACCCTTATTCTTAGGAACATACATAAGCTTAGCAACTTTATTAGAAGGACATGGAGTAGTCTTAACAGAAGAAAAAGTGGTTCCCAAGTTGGTAATGATACCCTCAAGTTTATCGATTCTAGTGGAATCTTGATTTATTCTCTCATTAACTATGGGTTCCTTCTCCTTAATATTTTTCAAAGTTACTCCCACCTTAGATCCATATTGGGTAATTTGATTGTGGATCTTTTTATCTAGATTTTCAATTAACTCAACGGTAGCAACTTTATTTTCAATAATTTCAAGTCTTTGCATTACATGCTCCAAAGTTAACATAGTCCCATTAACCAAAAGAGGTGGTGAGCCAAATAAATATATCATAGCATTATAAGAATTAAAAGTATGGCTACCCAAGAAATTCCCTCCGGTAATGGTATCAAGGATATATCTATACCAAGGATTGGCACCTACATAAAAATTGCGAAGGAGAACTGAAGTAGATTGCTTCCTGGTAGATCTATTTTGAGCATTTTAAATTCTATACCAAGCGTCTTTTAGATTTTCTCCCTTCCTTTGCTTAAAATTTAGAACTTCATTCTTGAGAGACAACGGAGAAGATATAAGACTAGCCATAACGACAAGCAAGCGAGAAAAAGGCAAACGGAAAAGCGAGGGCGAATAAAACGACAAGGGTGAAGTGGGGGAGAGGAAAACGAGAGGAAAATGGCAAATAATGTAGTGCGGGAGGTAAGGGATTGTGATGGGTACTTGGTATGTTGAATTTTGCGTAGACTCCCCGGCAACGGCGCCAGAAATTCTTCTTGCTACCTCTTGAGCATTGCATTGGATTTCCCCGAAGAGGAAAGGATGATGCAGCAAAGTAGCGTAAGTATTTCCCTCAATTTTTGAGAACCAAGGTATCAATCCAGTAGGAGGCTACGCGCGAGTCCCTCGTACCTACACAAAGCAAATAACTCCTCGCAACCAACGCGAATAGGGGTTGTCAATCCCTTCACGGTCACTTACGAGAGTGAGATCTGACAGAGATGATAGATAATATTTTTTGTATTTTTGGTATAGAGATGCAAAGTAAAATAAAAGGTAAAGTAAAAAGCAAAGCAATAATAAAGTGATGGAAGATTAATATGATGAAGATAGACCCTGGGGCCATAGGTTTCACTAGGGGCTTCTCTCAAGAGCATAAGTATTTCTACGGTGGGTGAACAAATTACTGTTGAGCAATTGACAGAATTGCACATAGTTATGAGAATATCTAGGTATGATCATGTATATTGGCATCACGTCCGAGACAAGTAGACTGACTCCTGCCTGCATCTACTACTATTACTCCACTCATCGACCGCTATCCAACGTGCATCTAGAGTATTAAGTTAAAAACAGAGTAACGCCTTAAGCAAGATGACATGATGTAGAGGGATAGTTTCATGCAATATGATAAAAACCCCATCTTGTTATCCTCGATGGCAACAATACAATACGTGCCTTGATGCCCCTACTGTGAAAGGACACCGCAAGATCGAACCCAAAGCTAAGCACTTCTCCCATTGCAAGAAAAACCAATCTAGTAGGCCAAACCAAACTGATAATTCAAAGAGACTTGCAAAGATAACCAATCATACATAAAAGAATTCAGAGAGGATTCAAATATTGTTCATAGATAGACTTGATCATGAACCCACAATTCATCGATCTCAACAAACACATCGCAAAAAGAAGATTACATCAAATAGATCTCCACGAGAGAGGGGGAGAACATTGTATTGAGATCCAAAAAGAGAGAATAAGCCATCTAGCTACTAACTATGGACCCAAAGGTCTGAGGTAAACTACTCACACTTCATCGGAGGGGCTATGATGATGTAGAAGCCCTCCGTGGTGGATGCCCTCTCTGGCGGAGCTCCGGAACAGGCCCCAAGATGGGATCTCGTGGGTACAGAAGGTTGCAGCGGTGGAATTAGGTTTTTGGCTCCGTATCTGATCGTTTGGGGGTACGTAGGTATATATAGGAGGAAGAAGTACATCGGTGGAGCAAGGTGGGGCCCACGAGGGTGGGGGCACGCTTGGGGGGGGGGGGGTAGGGCACGCCCCCTACCTCGTGCCCACCTCCTGGCTTTCTTGACGTAGGGTCCAAGTCTCCTGGATCATGTTCAGTGAGAAAATCACGTTCCCGAAGGTTTCATTCCTTTTGGACTCTGTTTGATATTCTGTTTCTTCGAAACACTGAAATAGGCAAAAAATAGCAATTCTGGGCTGGGCCGCCGGTTAATAGGTTAGTCCCAAAAGTAATATAAAAGTGAAAAATAAAGCCCAATATGGTCCAAAACAGTAGATAATATAGCATTGATCAATCAAAAATTATAGATACGTTGGAGACGTATCACGTGCCCAAGGGGGTAGGGCACACCCCCCACCCTCGTGGATGGTGGGTGGCCCCCCTCTGGTGCTTTCTTCGCCCAATATTTTTTATGTATTCCAAATCTGACTTCCATGAAGTTTCAGGACTTTTGGAGTTGTGCAGAATAGGTCTCTAATATTTGCTCCTTTTCCACCCCAGAATTCTAGCTGCCGGCATTCTCCCTCTTCGTGTAAACCTTGTAAAGTAAGAGAGAATAGGCATAAGTATTGTGATATAATGTGTAATAACAGCGCATAATGCAATAAATATCGATATAAAAGCATGATGCAAAATGGACGTATCAATTCCCCCAAGCTTAGACCTCGCTTGTGCTCAAGCGGAAGCCGATATCGAAAAATGTGTCCACATGTTTCACTACAAAAAAAAAGACACATTCGTGACATTTTGGGCCGAACGAATTTTTTTCCTATCATACATATGACACTTCTATGACGATAATTGTGACAAAACCCGGTATCATCATAGATGTGGTGGGCTCCTACTTCTGTGACAAAAAATCATGACAGAAAATGGGCTTTTCGTCCTGGGCGGGCCGGAGACGCAGCTGCATGACATTCTTTGGGTCGTCCATGACGGAAAAAACCATGGTAGAAGCAAGGGGGAGGAAAATTTCGGGGAGTTTCCGGTTACGGTGGGAGGTCGGGGGCCGAGCGATGCGCGTTTCTCTCGTACACGTACGCGCATGTGTGCGAGGCGTTGGCTCTAACTGAACCCGAGCGAGGCGTTGGGCTCTAACTGAACCTGAGCGATTGCACTGCAGGATACGCATTACTGAACCCGAGCGATCGATCGATGGCTGTTAACTGAACCCGATCGAGCGATTCGTTCGCTACTGCTGCTAACTGAAGCCGATCGATGCTGCCTCTGGATGAACAGTGAGCATTGCGGGGGTGGGGGGGGGGGTTTGGATGAACAGTTCCCGGTGGGGGTGGATGAACAGGACCCCGTGGTGTTGCCTCTGGATGAACAGGACCCCGATTAATCGAGCTGGTTGGGGCTGGATGAACAGGACCCCGTGGAGGGCTGGATGAACAGTAGACGATGGAGGGGTGCCCGTGGAGGGGTGGTTGAACAGGACCCCGTGGTGTGGAGGGCTGGATGAACAATAGACGGTGGAGGGGTGTCCGTGGAGGGGTGGTTGAACAGGACCCCGTGGTGTGGAGGGCTGGATGAACAGTAGACGGTGGAGGGGTGGTTGAACAGTAGCCGGTAGAGTAGCGCGCGGTGGAGGCTGGATGAACAGGAGCCCGTGGAGGCTGGAGGAGGTCGATGGTGGATGAACAGTAGCTTGGGGAGGCTCGAGGGGGTCGACGGTGGAGATGAACAGTATCCTGTGGAGTCCCGTTTTGCGGTACGCCACACCCCTCCTGATGAACAGGACCCCCGTTTCGACTGTAGCGCTCCAACACAAGTCCGTTTCCTCCGTTTTGCGGTACGCCACACCCCTCCTGATCAACATGACCCCCGTTTCGACCGTAGGAGGTCCGTTTCCTCTGTTTTGCGGTACGCCACACCCCTCCCGATGAACAGGATCCCGTTTCGAACGTGGCCGGTTGAACACAAGGCCGTTTCCTCCATTCTGCGGTATGCCGGGCCTCGTTTCCATCGCCTGTTCCGTCCAAGCCCTCCCGATGAACACGACGCATTCCGTTGCCTCCCCACGACCACGACACATTCCGTTGCCTCCCCATGAACACGACGCATGCTGTTGCCTCCCCATGAACACGCTGACGACGTTGTTTCTCCGTTCCGACCCAGCCATGTACACGAGCCCTGGCCATACGTATGCGCGGGTAGGCGTTCGAGACCCCGCCCGTATGTACACATACGTGGCTGTATTTATTTCTTGCACCCTGGCTGCTGTACGTACGTGTACATGCTACGTGCGCGCCTCTACTACGACACTTGCGCGCCTCTACATCGACCAGTATATATGTACGTACACGTTCGCGACTAGAATGACAACGCTACGTACAGTTCGACCAGGTGGGTCCCGACTGTCAGGCACTCCCTTGCTTGCGAACATGTAGCTGGTGGGTCCCAGCAGTCAGGGGGGCGAATCGTTTTTTTCTCAGACGCACTTCCATGCGTGCGAAGGTGTAGCTGGTGGGTCCCAGCAGTCAGGGGGAAACATTTTTTTCGCGAAATACGGTAGCCTGTCTGGTGGGTCCCTGCTGTCAGGTGGAGGAATCATTATTTTCCGTGTAATAAGGAGGCACTTCCTTGCTGCCGTCGTGGACCCAGCTGTCAGCCTCTCCACGTACAGTCCACGTCCGACGGAAGTCGTTCCCTGACCACGTTGACCACGCCGCGCCGAGAGCACCAGGGTGGTGGACGACGGCGAGGCCTAGGAAGGGGACGACGCGGAGCCGGTGAAGACGCGGCAGTGGATGCCCACGCGGAGAGGAGTATGAGGGTTCACTCGTTCGACTGTGGTGTGAGGCTGCCGTCGCCGCAGGGCCTGACCAGCGGTGGGAATAGTAGGGGGCGGTGAGGCCTCCGCGGCAGCACAACCGGCCACGGGAGGTAGGAGCAGGCGGCACGACCGGCGCTGCTTTGGGCGGCTCGAGCAAGAAGACCAGAGGTTGAAGAAGCACTACGGCCGTTGGATGGACATCGTACGGTCACTGGAGCTAGAATCGTGCATATTGACTAAGTTGACAAAGCCCTCCGTCTCCGTCAACTTAGTAGGCCTAGAAGTCAGCCTACCACCAAGGTGGGTCCCGGCTAACATGGGGACTATTCATTTTTTGTGCGTAATAAGGAGGCACTTCCTTGCGTGTGAAGATATAGCTGGTGGGTCCGAGCTGTCAGCGGCGATAACATTTTTTTCGTGAAATACAGAGCCCCTTTCGGTGGGTCCCGATGTCAGGTGGAGGAATCATTATTTTGCGCGTAATAAGGAGGCATTTCCTTGCGTGCGGCCGGGGACCCAGCTGTCGGACTCTCCATCTACAATCCACTTCAGATGCATGTCGGTCGTTGACCACGTTGACCAGGCCGCGCCGAGAGCACCAGGGCGGTGGACGATGGCGAGGCCTAGGAAGGGAACGACACGGAGGCAGGGAAGACTCAGCAGTTGTTTCCCACGCGGAGGGGAGTATGTCTGTACGAGGGTTTACTGGTTCGTCTGCCGTCGCCGGAGAATAACAGCAGGTGTGGGTGAGTAGAGGGATGGCTAGGCCAACGATCGGAGTACGGTGGGGCGGTGTGGCCTGCGCGGCAGCAGAGCTGGCCGCGGGGAGGAGGGAGTAGGCAGTCCCGCCGACGCCTGTTTGAGCGGCTGGAGCAGGAAGAGCAGAGATTGAAGAAGCACGACGGCCATTGGATGGCCATCCAACAGTTAATGCTTGTGCGTCAACCTTTTTTTAGGAGAGCCTCAAATATGTGGAAAACAACATACAACCCATCTGCCATTATTTCTAATAATTTTCAGCCCATTTGCTAGTTCTTAAAGTTTTTTTGGAGCCCATATTCTTTTTGTTAGCATTACAGCCCATATTGTGGCCATGGTTAAAAAAATATACGAAATTTTGCATATTTCGGTGTGGTCCGAACTGTTTTTAATCCCGAAATTTCGACTCACATTCAAACTAATTTTAAAAATAAATGTATATCAATAGAAAATCCAACAAATTCTCCATGCATAAAAATTAATGTAATTTAAAATCTCAAAATGAAAACAAAAGATATTTTAAACTAATTGTTGGTTTGATGTGTTTTAAAGATGTACATCCCATTTCTCATTACTGATGGGCCATTTTCTCGGCCAGCCGAATGAAGCTATCCTCGTCTTGAAAGATTTGCAGCCCAACAGGCCTGACAAAGCGATTTACTTGGCAAATCACAAAAAAACTTGGCTGTGGCCGTGGACCCAGCTATTAGCCTCTCCACGTACAGTACTCTTCTGATGGAAGTCGGTCGTTGACCACATTGACCATGCCGCGCCGAGAGCACCAAGGCGATGGACGACGGCGAGGCCTAGGAAGGTGACGACGCGGAGCCGGGGAAGACGTGGCAGTGGATGCCCACGCGGAGAGGAGTATGAGGGTTCACTGGTTCGTCTGCGGCGTGAGGCTGCCATCGCCGCAGAATAACAGGGGGTGTGTGTGAGTAGAGGGATAGCATGGGCCAGCGGTGGGAGTAGTAGGGGGCGGTGAGGCCTCCGCGGCATCACAGCCGGCCACGAGAGGCAGGAGCACGCGACACGACCGGCGCAGCTTTGGGCGGCTGGAGCAAGAAGACCAGAGGTTGAAGAAGCACTATGGCCGTTGGATGGACATCGTAGGGTCACTGGAGCTAGAGTCGTGCATATTGACTAAGTTGACAAAGCCCTCCGTCTCCGTCAACTTAGTAGGCCTAGAAGTCAGCCTACCACCAAGGTGGGTCCCGGCTAACATGGGGACTATTCATTTTTTGTGCGTAATAAGGAGGCACTTCCTTGCGTGCGAAGATATAGCTGGTGGGTCCGACCTTTCAGCGGGGGGAATATTTTTTAGTCCATTTGGTGGGCTGGGTTAAACAATGATGTAGCATCTATGCAGCCCGTTTAAATCCCATTTGTATTTTTCTCGATATCCGTGGACTTGCTGGGCTGGGTGAAAATATCATGTTGGGCTAGACGGAGAAATGTTATAAAAACATAAACACTTGATTGCACGTTAGTAAAATCTTTGCAAGCTTATGTACGCAATCACTAGGAGTTAACTTGCCAAGTTATATATAAACAATTATTATTATTATTATTTTGTAAGAAATTTCAACTTATGAAATAAAATATCATTTTAATTTGATGAGTTAATAGTACATGGGGTATTATTATTTTTTAGGCTAGACGTGGGATAGTTGAGTTGGTTCTAGGGGAAAGTACTGGGAGAAAACTCAGTTTACATCGAAAAAGAAAGTGGGAGAAAATTCAGGGACCTGCTGGGTCCACCTGAGGAGCGGAATATGTTGGGAGGAAGGAGATTCAAAGCACGGCAACCAAGTGAACTAGTTTTTTTATGGACAAGTGAACTAGTTTACATACATAAGCAAATAGCCACTAAAAAAAGCAATCGGGTTAATGGGTTCTTAAAAGAAATATTTCGGACAAAACAGATAATTACGACACATAGGCTAATGCATGAAACACTCAGATGATAAAGGTGCTTATAAACAGATAAAGTACAACATCTAGACCTTCCTGGCACGCTTGATCATGGCGCTGCGGCTGTCCGTGTACTCATCGGTTGCGGGAAGCAGACATGCCCTCATGTCCAAGATCTGCCTGTACATGTCGTAGCATGCGTATGCGTCCTTGGCCGCGTAGGTTATGTAGGCTAGATTCAGAGGTACCTCCCACGTGTTCAGGTCGTCTTCTTTCATGTTGGCGTATCAGGGGTCGATGATGGTCTTAGCGAGGTCAACCACGGAGTCCTTCTCCTGCCCGTTGCTGATGATCTTGTATTGCTTCTGGATGTCAACAAGCTTGTTGCACCAGATGGCCGAATCGTCGCGTTCTTCCTTCTCTCCACCATAGCGAAGGTGCAGTCGGCGCTGCCGATGAAACGGGCGAATGCTCCAGAACCTAGTGCAGCCATAGGACTGAGGCAAGGCAGAGCTTCACCCAGTCCGTATCGTTGGTGTACATCACATTCAACTTGGTGCAGCCATAGGACTGAACGGCGAACTCAAAGGGGAACTCCTTGCTGAAGTCCATATTCAACAGGCTCACCCATCAGATCGCCATTGAACGAGTGTGTAGGTGGCGGCAGCAGTTTGTTTTTCAGCTCCTGGGGAACTGGATTCAACAGTAAGTTGAGTGTATACAGGCGACAACAGTTAGTACCCCTCCCTCGTTCGCTGCACGCCCGGCAGAAGATGCACCCTCGGCCACACATCGGTTCACGAGCGGGTCTATATTGGTACTGTAATAACATGAGTTAGTGGTCACTTTACTTAAATTTAATTAGCTCTAATAGAAATTTATACTTAAAACAAGCAATGCATTCGCTCGTTCTATCAGTGCCACAGGATCAACATGCACAACAATTAGAATTATTATTCTCAAGATGCACACGATCAACACGTTTGTCGCACTTTCACAAAGATAATACTACCAAGTTTGAACTGTTTGTTATGGTTATTGTCCTCTGCATCATCATGCTGTGTTTCCCAGCTTGCAATATTCAGAACCAACAAATAAGATCTAAATAATAAGTACAACAAAGATGCCTACACATCTCATTGATTCCCAGCTTGCAAGATTCAGAACCAGCAAATAAGATTCAAATAATAAGTACAACAAAGATGCCTACACATCTCACTGATTCCCAGCTTGCAAGATTCAGAACCAACCCATTAGAGCCTTTCGATAAAGTGAATATCGGGATTAAATCCATCTTGGCTAGCCATGTCATACAATCGAAGAACTTGGCGAATGCTCTTGACCGTCACAACATCTATAGTTGAGTATTCCTGTTTGCATAGCACAAACCAGGAGAGCATGATTTCACTTTAATAGTGGCCTCCTTTACTCAACCTGCACTTCCACTCGGATGAAGCCTGCCTTGAGTTCCATGATTCAATTCATGCGCCTTTTTCTGCAGTTCACCTGAAATGAAGCAAAGATTGCATCATTCAGCCAGCAAGAAGTACTTGCTCTCGTGAGCTGGCAGGTTCTTCTTTAGTAGTTGCACTAAAATTGAGGAACATCAAGGTTGGCTGTCCGGCTCATGTAAGGTGCAACTATAATTTTGTTATCCTTTTGTGCAGTTCCACTAAAATAAAGTGCCATTGTGGTGACAGTGACGACTCATCTTGCAAAGGCTAATAAAATGTTGCATGAGATTACCAGCAGAACTAGACGGAGATTTTGGAAACTCCAATCACCATTTTGTGCAGTTCCACCAAAATTGAGAGATGTTGCCCACGTGACATTTTAGTTGAACTGCACAAGACACTCATTCCAAAAAAAAGTGTTTTGTGCAGTTCACCAAAAGGTCACAATAGCAACAAGGTGAAATGAAAAGATAGAAAGTAAACAGTTGCTGGTCAACAAGAATATACGAAACATATACAAAATGAAAAGAAGCATCTTAATTATGTTCATGGCAATCACGCAAGGACAATAGAAATTTTAAAACGTCAGCAATGCTTCATGTTACCAGAAGCATTACGATCAACAATGAGATTCCTCAAATATGGGATTGCTTTAATGGTGGCATTGCTTGTTTACCAGACACAGTAAATCAACAGCAGCTAAAGAGTTGGTTTAAGGGCATGGGACTGTGGGAACACCAGGACACTCAGCAGCGTAAAGGAGCAAGTTACTTATCATACTGGGGAAAACAGCCGGAGTGCCATTTGTAACACAGTTTAATTGCATCTTATCACTGGAGGCATTAGATTAACAATAACACTGGTTAGACATGTCCCTAAGGTAACAGTGTGATCGCTTCATTTTACATGCGCCCTTACATTAACAACAACAAAAGGTTGGTATAAGGACATGCGATAGTGGACGCATCAGCACAATGTACCTACAAGGAGGCATAAAGTGGTGATGCCGAGTTTGTTCATGCTATGTGAGGGCAGCAAACCTAATCCTGGAGACCTTGTACTATGTGAGGGCAGCAAATCTAATCCCGGAGACCTTTTACTATGTGAGGGTAGCAAATCTAATCCTGGAGACCTTTTACTATGTGAGGGCAGCAAATCTAATCCTGAGACCTTTTACTATGTGAGGGCAGCAAATCTAATCCTGAGACCTTTTACTATGTGAGGGCAACCAATCTAATCATGGAGACCTTTTGCTATGTGATGGCAGCAAATCTAATCCTGGACATACTCTGTTGACTTGTCCACCAGCCGCCACTTTCTATCCTTTTTTCAACCAATAATAGATCTGTTCCTTATCCAGTTTGTATTGCGTTTTCCCATTATTTCCCTTTTCAACCAAGAGACCGGTTGGTTATCCGGTCTCTACTACTTTCACCATATTATTTCCTCTTTGAATCAAGTCCTAGATTCATGCTACAACTTTCCCCCCTTTCTTCGTTGTTTGAACAAAGCCCTAGATTCGAATGCATGAAGTAGCTTTACCTCTCATAATACTAAAAATTTAGGTGCTTTTGGAAGAGCTGATGAGAGTAGAAAAAGATGCACATGCAGACACGTGGGGAGATGGGGCAGCAGAGCAAGGCCGCTTTCGAAGAACTTATACCTGAGGGTCGCCGGGATGTCGGCGGCGGCAGGTCGGATCTGCGGACAATACGGCAGGGAGAAAGAAGGGTCGGAGGACCTCCCGAGCCGGCGCTGTGTCGGAGAGAACGACACGGCAGATGATCGGGCCCCTCCGGTAGCTGTGGGTTTCCTCCCTCGGCGGCGATGACCGCGTGAACGATGCACCTTTTAGTCCTCTACACACACCGGCCGAAGGGATCCGGCCGGATCTGTGACCAGCGGTGAGCAGAGAGAAAATGTCGCTACCGCTGTCTTGTTTATATCTAGATAGGATGAGAGAATGAAGAGAGCAACCCTAGTAAAGCAAGCGCTCAGGCCCCTGCGCCCATATATAGTGGAGTGATTATCTTTTTTCTCTCCACAACAAGTGTTTCAATTTGTGTATGTGGCATTAAAGAAAAGAAACTCTCTATTTAAGGTGACTATTGTACGACTCCTACTTACTACTACTAGTTGTACTACAGTATTGTTCACTTGTGCTCCCCGCCCCTCCATTCATTGAACAACCCCACGGGTGAATAAACATACAGTACTTATTGTATTTATATAGAACGAACAAGCTCGAACTATTTTCACGTAGTTAAAAGTTGAGGGCGGGGCTTTTCCCGGCCAGTACGCGCGGCAGTTTTCGGGTAGGCAGTTTGACAGAGAGGCGAGGAGGGTGAGCGAGTGGGGCTGTGCGATTTGACGGCGCGTTACTACTGGAAAGACTTGTGATATGACCACTCATTATAGTCATGAATTACTGGCGCTCCGACCGGGGTGATGCCCCCTTCCGTTCTGCGCTCTAATCTGGTGCATGACACGTCGACCCGGATGCTGGCTCTCCCACATGTCGGAGTAGTAAGAAGGAGCAAATAATGATGCGGTATATACTAGTACTATACTACTCCCTCCGTTGGTAAATATAAGTCTTTGGAGATATTTCACTATGGACCACATACGGAGAAAAATGAGTGAATCTACACATAAAATGCATCTATATACATCCGTATGTGGTCCACAGTGAAATATCTACAAAGACTTATATTTAGGAACAGAGGGAGTACTACTCAGGTCGGAGGAGTGCGAACCACGCAGCCCAGTGAACCAGCAGTGCGAACCACGGTAGCCCAGTGAACCAGCAGTAGAAAACAATGTGGTGATATGGCCATAAAAAACAATGTGCTACGGTCCACAGTGTAGCAAGTACAGTAACACTCCTCTTTGTTTGGATCCCTGAGTTAGAGCTAGTTTGGGTTGAAATAGCCTCAAATTATCGAAACAAGACGGGTTAGTTTGAGCTAGTTTGCTCTAACCCAGCTAAAAAAACTAGCTCGGTGGAGAGGTTCTAATTGGGTTAGTTATCCTCGGGCCCACTAGAAGAGAACTAAAAAAATCTCCCCTGCCCGCACCAGATCGCTCCCCCACCTATCACACGACTCCTCTCTGTTCCCCATAGGGTCTCTCGCCCTCTCTCTCCTCCAACCGCCCTCTTCTTCCGGCCTCCGCCGACCTACTCCGGCCGCCCTCTCCCTCCGGCCTTCGAAGGTCGCCCCGCTCCCCCTTCACCAGTCGTTTTTCTCCCTCTTCCATGCGCGGTGGCGGCGCATCTACCATGGAGGTCGTGAGAGGGGTGAGTTTGTTCGTTCCTTCTCTGTCTCACGGCCATATCAGTGATCTTGCTTGCTCTAGCGCTAATTCTGATTTGGAAAAGTAGATCCTGATCAAACATGGTATAGATTTGTGGTGCACGCATGGAATTGTTTGATGCTGCTTGAGGAGGTAATAAATCTTTCTATAGGCCCAAAGATTCAGGTCACCTTTCTAGGTATTTCAATTTCAGGCTTGCATTATTTCTAGAGGCCCAAAGATTCAGTTCACCTTTCTAGGTATTTCAATTTCAGGCTTGCATTATTTCTAGAGGCCCAAAGATTCAGTTCACCTTTCTAGGTATTTCAGTTTCAGGCTTGCATTATTTCTAGAGGCCCAAAGATTCAGTTCACCTTTCTAGGTATTTTAGTTACAGGCTTGCATTATTTCTAGAGGCCCAAAGATTAAGTTCCCAGTCGGCGGCAAGCAGCCCTGCTACCCATGTTGGTGTCGACCTCAAATCGCAAGGGCCGGCGTCGGAGGGGTTACCGGGGCTTGGACTCTACAGAGCCTTCCTCCAGAGCGACAATGGAGAGCTCCTCCCTCGGTGCGTGAGGGGCTCCGGGCTCCCTCCCTATCGTGAATGACTTCCGTGATGAGTTTTCATGAAGTGTTTTTTTATTTTGTGAAGCTTGATTGATGACTTGTATGTTTAAGTGGGATATCTCACTTGTATGGACAAAGTAAAAATTGTCATGTTTTGCATGCTTGATTTGTATAGATGGTTCGTTTATGTCAATTGTGAGCGGGAGGAGGCCACGGAAGAGCCGGCCACACCAAGAGGGTGCTTGGATCCAAGGGACTTATTTTAGTCTGACTAAAACTAGTCTCTTTAAGAGGCTAAAAGTTCCAAGCACCCCTGACTAAAGAGGGGCTAAAACTAGTCTTGAGAATAAAAAAATTTAGTCAGGGGTACCCCTACTAAAATGTGCATTAGTCATCTCTCTCCTCATTTAACTCCTCTCCTTTAACACATGTGAGTTCTGGATTGGAGGGTTTGGAGGATAATAAATGCTCATTAACTTGATTTTAGTCTCTTTAGTATTTGGATCCAAGCATGGGTGAGGCTAGCAAGTTTTGGTCTCACTACTTTTATTCATGGAACTAAAACGTATCCAAGCACCCTCCAAATCCGGCAGGAAATAGGGTCGAAAGTAGTCAAATGATTGAGATAGAGCATTTATTGTCAATCTAACCCTGCCATCCATACACCTCTTTGGTTTAGAGTTAGTTCAGGGTTAGAATCTAACTCTAACCTCTAACTGAGTTAGAGTTCTCCTCGTCTCGGTTCATCGCCATCATACTTTCCCCATTCATGTGTTTTCAGTATCCTACGAATCAAAGAGGCCCTTTTTTTGCGGGAAAAATCAAAGAGGCCCTTAGACTGGTTTCGGTCCGGTCATTTTTTATAAATGTGTTATGTCCAAAATTTAATGAACGTGCTCCGGTTTCCATGAAAATAATCTGGTTTCATGTAGTAATTCATTCATTTATTTATTCTTCTGCGGGGGGTTTGCATGAAATTTGCGAGCTCTGAAATGTAAAGTACCCCGGCATATGCTCCGAGTCGTGCATACACTATGACCCAGATGCTCTATGTCCCACATGTCGGCGAATGGGAGCACGTGGAAATAGCCTAGGAGTACATATAGGAGGATAAATGCGTGAAATAATATGTACTGTGAAGCATAGCCGCGCTTCGAGAAGGAGACCTAAAGTGATGACAACTATAGGTCGCATGCACCCAACTAGTGGTACTAGACATACGACTAATTTTCCCTCAAAAAAAAGAGGCACGAGTGCTCAGTACTCCTATTCTATAAACACGAGTCCCATCTGACAACAGCGTCCGTGCTACAGCTAGCTCTCCTCCCTCGTTTCTCTCTTCTAATTCTAAACTCGGCCGACGCCCGGTGGGCGGGGTGGGTTTGCCCAACTGCGGCCCCACCTCATAGTGAAAACGTTACGACTGGAATAAAATGCCATATGCTCCCTCCGTTCATAAATATAAGCCTTTTTAGATACTATTTCAAATGGAATACATCATACAGATGTATGTAGACATAGTTTAGAGTGTAGATTCACTCATTTTGCTCCGTATGTAGTAGTCATTTGCTGGAATATTTAGAAAGACTTATATTTGGGAACGAAGGGAGTACTATACTAATAAAACATTAAGGCCACGAGGTGATGCAGTGCTGGTTACAGGAGGCAAGAAGAAGAGATGCATCCATCAACGACGTCGACCTCCTCGACTCAGGGTGCCGGCCCACCGAATGGCGCCTAAGTAGAAGCGGCTTTCGTGGCCAGGTCGACGTGCTTCTGAACAATGGCGTCCAAAGATTCCAGCCGCTGGAAGAAGGCCAACGTCTTTCTATCCTCGCTTGCCTTGTAGTGGCCTATGTAGACGATTTGCTCGTAGACGTGGATGTGCAGGTCGACGGTTTCTTGCATGGCGAGGCGCTGCGCGGCGAGCGCGGCCTCGAGGTGCACATTCTTCATCCCAACCTCCAGCACCTGTAGGGCCACCAGGGCTTGAAAGAGTTCGTCACCATGGAGGCCGATGAGGGTGGCAGGCAATGAGGAGCCTGGGCGCGCGGGCTGGAGCAGTACGACAAGGTCGTCCGCGCGCTTCTTGACGGCGGTGATCTTGCGGATGGAGTTGACCATCATGTCGTCCATGCGAGAGGCGAAGCCGGCGTCGGCGAGGGCTACAATGCTTGCAGTCGCCAGCACCGTCTGGAAACGCTGAGCGGTGAGGGGCCGCAGGCCGGCGCCTTGGATGATTTGGCACAGCCGACTGCCGTTCGCGTCCATCGCCTCCATAGGTGCTTGTGGCTTCTGGTCGCTTGGTCTTGGATTGGAGTGAGCAGTGTTGCCCAGAGACTTGGGAGTAGATGGATTGGAGTGGTGGGGCGCCTTTATTATATGAGTGTCCAAACTTTGTTGCATTCACATCGTGCTGGCTCTATTCTGCTTCTCCAATTAACTCCCTCCGCATGTAATTGAGGATGCATCATTGACCGTTCAACGTCTCGGGAACCGCTACCCTCTCCCTCCTTGGCATTCAAGCACCTATGGACCCATCGACGACGAGGTGCCTATGGTGACTTCGTAAATTTCAAGATGATAGTGCTGTGCGTGTGTGCGTTCATAGGGGTGAGTGTATGCACGTGTATATGAGCGCTTGCGTCTGTATTGTGTAAAAAAATGTAAATGCGTGTCAAAAAGAGACTAGTCAGTATACTCAATATTGTGCACCTCGGAGAGGAAAACGATAGAATTAGTACGTATTTATTTACGGTGCAGATTCACTCATTTTGCTCCATATGTACTACGTCTCGGTGTAGTCTAGTCACTTGTTGAAATCTCTAGAAGGGCAAATACTCCTTTCTGGTTTACAGGGCTATACTAGCAAGTAGTTGTACGAACTAGTACAATAGTGGGCTCACATAGCAATTTTGTCTCATGCAAGAGCCTGGCTATATGCATGCTCCAACGTTCGGTTTGCGCTTGGCTCTTCGCCTCTTCGAGAAGACGAACAATGATGTTACTACTACTGCTTCTACAGTGTCGAATCCACTGCTGCATGTCCGTCCACCGCGAGCGGGACGGATAGCTTGTTGTAGAAGTACTACTAAGCAAAAGCCTGTCCTCGTTTGCGAGCAACCGCGCGCTTGGGTGAGGGAGAAGGCGTGTAGTAAAATCAAGCTTCTCCTCGTTGTACGAGTTGACGTGACACATCATAGCACTGGCCCCACATGCTTGCCTCTAAACTTGGCTGAAAGACCCGCAGTGTACAATATATTTGCTGTAACCTCTAACATTTACCCACCACAAATTAAAATATATGTGGCCGTATGCACCGTTTTGATGCAGAGGCCGGGGAGTCCCCCCTTTTCGAAAAAACAAATTAAAATATATATTCCTATCTTGACCACATGAGCGTGCAAACTACAATCACCAGGGTGTCAGATAGGGCCAGAAGACTATTTTTTTTAAAACTTCAAGACGGCCACATAGCATGGAGCCGACCCCAACGATTTTAAGCTTACGGGAACGGTACACGCTATCTAGACTACTCTACACATGAAACTGCCACACAAGCATCTAGGCTGCGCTTGGCTCTTCACCTCTTCGGGAAGTCAAACAATGATGGAGTACTACTGCACTGGAGGAGTACTACAGTACGCTTCTGGCCATCTGACACCGATTGAACTGCTGCATGTCCACCGCGTGCGGGAGGGAGAGCGTGTAGCGAAATCTTCTAGTCTTGCCAGCCACCACACTCATGGGCGTGGGAGGGACGCTCCTGCCTTTGCGTGTATGATAGGTGGGCCCGGCAGGTGTGTGGCCAACCTGTCATACAGCCAAAGGCAGGTGCAGTTTAGTCGGCGAGGGAGAGGATAATCAAACTTCTCATTGATGTACGAGTTGACGCGACACATCAAAGCACTGCACTCGATATATTTCAATAATTTGCTTTTACCGATGCATTAATTACAACGCATGCATGCATGCCGCGACTCTCCTTTTGATACTTGCATGTGTTGATTTAATGCACCTTGAAGTAGTATAAAATATGTGACGGTAAAGCTTTGTAATACCTCGGCCCAAGTCGTGAGATGGTTGTGCACGAGGAGGGCAAGATCATCCAGACCGAACAGGACCCGACGATGGAGCTCTCTAAGGCTCGATGGACCTCACCGTGCTGCACTGCCCCTTGTGCCTCCGCCCCTTGACGCCTCCATTCTATGAGGTTTGAATACACCTCGTCCGTTCGGCTGATTGAGCAAGGTGCATGTTTCTTGATTGATGTGCTGTTCGATTGATTTCTGCAGTGCAAGGGAGGGCACCTGGCCTGCGCGGACTGCCGCGTCGAGCGCCCCGGGAACCAGCGGCAGTGCCAGAAGTGCGAGCGCGACGGTGGTTTCGACGTGCGGAACACGGCGGTGGACTCCGTCCTTTCGTCGGTGAGGGTGGAGTGGTTGCACGAAGGCTGTGGGATCTACGTCACTTACAACAAGCACGCCGATCACCAGAGCGTGTGTCCGCTCGCGCCCTGCAAATGCCCCGTGCCTGTCTGCAGCTACGAAGGCCCGCCGCCGGTGCTCTACCACCACATCAGCATCATGCAACCCATGCCCGTGCACGGGATCCAGTACGGCAAGGTGCTCCAGCTGCAAGTGCCACTGTCGGAGCCACGGCTCTTTCTGTTCGTGGAGGAGGACCGCCACTCGTTTTTCTTGGTCGGCGGCATGCTCGACATCGGCACGCCTATCGTCGTGTCGGTCGTCTGCATCAGAGCGGGGGCGTCCCCACTGCCGCACTACGTGGCCAAGCTGTGGCGACCGGCCCGCCCGGGGAGCCCAAAGGCACGACCAACGCCGTTAAGGTGGAAATGGAGGTGACGAGCAGCAAGGATCCCGGTGACATCAACGTGCAGGAGCTGACCTTCTTGACAAATCCGCCCAAGCTGCTGGCCGGGGCTAAGCTTGTGTCCCTCCACATTCAGATTGACAAGCTCACGTCCTAAATGTTTCTACAGTGCCTTCTGTTTATCTTAGTAATATGCTAATATAGGGATTACCTTGGTCTACTTTAGCTTAAGAAATGGTGGGTTTTGGTGGCGATAAAATATTATGTTTATCAATGCATTAATTGAAATGCATGCATGCATAAAGTACATGCATTGGTCAATTTTCTCTTAATACTTGCATGCAATGATTTAATGCACCTTGGAATCTGAACATGTGTTGGGGAACAACCAAATTGAGCCTTATAAAATGGAAAAACTAAAATTTTGAGATAAGCCCTATAAAACGGGAAAGGAGAGAGAGTAGAAAAAGAAGTACTCATCCGGGAATAGTGCCGCACTTCGAAACTTGAACCGTCAATAAATTTTGAGCTTGCGTCTCGTCACATTCCAAATTACGCCACGCTATATTGAATTGCAAACCTGTTCACACTGATCACAACCTAAACGGTTTCCCACTTAGGAGCGTATTAGTACTCGGTTATAAATACGGACTAGTATGCCAAGATGACTGCGCATTCCTCCTCAACTCCTCATCCACAAAAACAAACAAGCCATTCAACATCCTTCCCTTGCGTCTGCCATGGCCAGCGTGAGTTTTGGGTCGAGATATTGCCACCAGGGAGAGGCGAGCATGGAAGCGGAAGCACGAGAGATGTCCCGCCTCACTGCGAGAGCAGCCGACATGTCCCGCCTCGCGGAAGTAGCAGCACAGAGGTCCCGCCGCACCACTGAAGCAACACGGAGGTCCCGCCGCGTCGTCGATGCAGCAGACTGGTCCGGCCGCGCCGCGGAAGCAGCAGAGATGTCCCGCCGCGCCATAAATGTAGAAGAGATGTCCCACCGCGCCGCGGCGGCCTGGGAAAATTTCTCGCGGGCAGGCGACGACTGTTACAGGCGCATGCATGCGATCGTCCATAGCCAGATGGAGCAGATCTCCGGCTGGGCGAGGTTGCAGGACGACATGAAAGCCTCGTTTGAACAGGCTATCGGCGTACTAAGGGAGGGCAATGAGAGGCTCCGGGCCGAGCGCGACCTGCTGAGGGAGAAGATCGTCCGAAGTGCAGACCAGCAGGAGGAGACCAGTGCCTTGTTGAAGAGGACCGACGTCATCGTCAAGAAACTTATGGACGAGAATGACATGCTCCGCAACGAGCGCCAAAGGCTGGTGGAGGAATCCGTGGATGTTCTCAAGCAGCATCTTGAGGACACGAAAGAGCTCATCGCCGCTCGCCGCGGAGACTAGTTCCCGCGGCCTGCAGCAATGCATCAAGAAAGTAGAGATTAGCGAGCCAGATCCTTGTCTTCCTTCTTCTTTTTCCCTTGTGTGTTTCGGGCATAGACGCATGTGGCTTTTTTAATTATCTTTCTAATTATGTAAGACAGTTAACCGTCCTTATCTTTCTGTGGAAGATCAATGTTGCGAGGCTGGAATGAAGAAAACTCTTGCTGTGGCGACCCTGGCGTTGCTGTTCTTCTAGTTGCTGCTGGGCTTCCTTCAGTTTCCTGGTTTCTTTTGATGTAATAATCGGTTTAGGATGTGGATTGTGTCGTCGGTTGTGAAATTTTGGGTTCTAGCACGGATGTTTGGCCTTTGTTGGCCTCTTGGGATGTTGCGATTTCAATCTGGTAGCTTTTAGTCCTTCGTGTTAGGCTGGAGTTGTGCTGAACTTCTTGTGAATTGTGGTGGTTTTCAGTAATGAAAATCGGAAGGGACAAGCCCTTCTTTGATAAAAAAATTTAATCGTCCATATATATTCATCAGTCTTGCTATAAGTCGCAGTAGATGCTATATAGGTCCGTCGGATCTTACATCAAGATCCGTCCTTTCAGATTTTCTTTTTTCTCTCTTAAATCTCAGTCGAGTGAGACATAGCCACGCCATTAAACAGAGGCTCGGGCGCCATTAATGGAGACCTTGGGAGAGAAGTGGACAACAGATGGAGGTCAAAGGGCTCTCCTCCCGATAAGCACGCGCAGGGGTCTGATCGCACGCCTCTCGTACTCAAATAGCTACCCTGCACGGTGCCTCCTAGCTAATAAAAAATGGGGACGCGTGGCGGCACCACTACAAAAAAAAGACACATCCGTGACATTTTGGGCCGAACGAATTTTTTTTCTGTCATACATATGACACTTCTATGACGATAATTGTGACAAAACCCGGTATCATCACAGATGTGGTGGGCTCCTACTTCTATGACAAAAAATCATGATAGAAAATGGGCTTTTCGTCCTGGGCGGACCGGAGACGCAGCTGCATGACATTCTTTGGGCTGTCCATGACGGAAAAAACCATGGTAGAAGCGAGGGGGTGGAAAATTTCGGCGAGTTCCCGGTTACGGTGGGAGGTCGGGGGCCGAGCGATGCGTGTTTCTCTCGTACACGTACGCGCGTGTGTGCGAGGCGTTGGCTCTAACTGAACCCGAGCGAGGCGTTGGGCTCTAGCTGAACCCGAGCGGTTGCACTGCAGGCTACGCGTTACTGAACCCGAGCGATCGATCGATGGCTGTTAACTGAACCCGATCGAGCGATTCCTTGGCTACTGCTGCTAACTGAAGCCAATCGATGGGATGAACAGTGAGCGTTGCGCGCGGGGGGGGGGGGGGGGTTGGATGAACAGTGAGCGGTGGCGTTGCCTCTGGATGAACAGGACCCCGTGGTGTGGTGGAGGGCTGAATGAACAGTAGACGGTGGAGGGGTGCCTGTGGAGGGGTGGATGAACATGACCCCATGGTGTGGAGGGTAGGATGAACAGTAGACGGTGGAGGGTTGCCCGTGGAGGGGTGGTTGAACAGGACCCCGTGGTGTGGAGGGCTGGATGAACAGTAGATGGTGGAGGGGTGGTTGAACAGTAGCCGGTGGAGTAGCGCGCGGTGGAGGCTGGATGAACAGGAGCCCGTGGAGGCTGGAGGAGGTCAACGGTGGATGAACAGTAGCTCGTGGAGGCTGGAGGGGGTCGACGCTGGAGATGAACAATATCCCGTGTAGTCCCGTTTTGCAGTACGCCACACCCCTCCCGATGAACAGGACCCCCATTTCGACCGTAGCGCTCCAATACAAGTCCGTTTCCTCCGTTTTGCGGTACGCCACACCCCTCCCGATCAATAGGACCCCCGTTTCGACCGTAGGAGGTCCGTTTCCTCTATTTTGCAGTACGCCACACCCCTCCCGATCAACAGGACCCCCGTTTCGACCGTAGGAGGTCCACTTCCTCCGTTTTGCGGTACGCTACACCCCTCCCGATCAACAGGACCCCCGTTTCGACCGTAGGAGGTCCGTTTCCTCTGTTGTGTGGTACGCCAGGCCTCGTTTCCATCGCCTCTTCCATCCAAGCCCTCTTGATGAACATGACCACACATTCCGTTGCGACCAAGCCGCGTTGCCTCCCGATGAACACGATGCAATCCGTTGCCTCCCCATGAACACGACGACGATGTTGTTTCTCCGTTCCGACCCAACCATGTACACGAGCCCTCGCCGTACGTATGTGCGAGTAGGCATTCGAGACCCCACCCGTATGTACACATACGTGGCCGTATTTTCTTTCTTGCACCCTGGCCGCCTCTACTACGACATGTGCGCGCCTCTCCATCCACCAGTATATATGTATGTACACGTTCGCGACCAGAATGACAACGCTACGTACTCTTCGACCAGGTGGGTCCCAACTGTCAGGCACTTCCTTGCCTGCAAAGATGTAGCTGGTGGGTCCCAGTAGTCAGGGGGCGAATCGTTTTTTTTGCCCGGACGCACTTCCTTGCGTGCGAAGATGTAGCTGGTGGGTCCCAGCAGCAAGGGGGGCGAATCATTTTTTTGTCCGGACGCACTTCCTTGCATGCAAAGGTGTAGTTGGTGGGTCCCAGCACTCAGGGGGAAATGTTTTTTCGCGAAATACGGTGGCCGGTCCGGTGTGTCCCTGTTGTCAGGTGGAGGAATCATTATTTTCCACATAATAAGGAGGCACTTCCTTGCTGCCGCCGTGGACCCAACTGTCAGCCTCTCCACGTACAGTCCACGTCCGATGGAAGTCGTTCCTTGACCACGTTGACCACGCCGCGCCAAGAGCACCAGGGCGGTGGACGACGGCGAGGCCTAGGAAGGGGACGACATGGAGGCAGGGAAGACTCAGCAGTTGTTTCCCACGCGAAGGGGAGTACGACTGTACGAGGGTTTACTGGTTCGTCTGTCGTCGCCGGAGAATAACAGCAGGTGTGGTTGAGTAGAGGGATGGCTAAACCAGCGATGGGAGTACGGTCGGGCGGTGAGGCATGCGCGGCAGCACAGTCGGCCGCGCGGAGGAGGGAGCAGGCAGTCCCGCCGGTGCTTGTTTGAGCAGCTGGAGCAGAAAGAGCAGAGATTGAAGAAACACGACGGCCGTTGGATGGACATCCAACAGTCAGTGCTTGTGCGTCAACCTTTTTTTAGGAAAGCCTCAAATCTATGGAAAACAACATACAACCCATCTGCCATTATTTCTAATAATTTACAGCCCATTTGCTAATTCTTAAGGTTTTCTTTGGAGCCCATATTCTTTTTGTTAGCATTACTGCCCATATTGTGGCAACGGTTAAAAAATTATATGAAATTTTGCATATTTCGGTGCGGTCTGAACTGTTTTTAATCCCGAAATTTCGACTCACATTCAAACTGATTTTAAAAATAAATGTATATCAATACAAAATCCAACAAATTCTCCATGCATAAAAACTAATGTCATTTAAAATCTTGAAATTTAAAAAAAGATATTTGAAACTAATTGCCGGTTTGATGTGTTTTCAAAATGTACAACCCATTTGTCATTACTGATGGGCCATTTTCTCGGCCAGCCGAATGAAAGCTCTCCTCGTCTTGAAAGATTTGCAGCCCAACAGGCCTGACAAAGCGACTTACTTGGCAAATCACAAAAAAACTGGGCTATGGCTATGGACCCAGCTGTCAGGCTCTCCACGTACAGTACTCTTCTGATGGAAGTCGTTCCTTGACCACGCCGCGCGGAGAGCACCATGGCGGTGGACGACGGCGAGGCCTAGGAAGGGGACGACGCGGCAGTGGAAGCCCGCGCGGAGAGGACTACGAGGGTTCACTGGTTCGGCTGCGATGTGAGGCTGCTGTCACCGCAGGGCCTAGCTGGCGGTGGGAATAGTAGGGGGCGGTGAGGCCTCTGCGGCAGCACAGCCGGCCACGGGAGGCAGGAGCATGCGGCACGACCGGCGCTGCTTTGGGCGGCTGGAGCAAGAAGAACAGAGGTTGCAGAAGCACTACGGCCATTGGATGGACATCGTACGGTCACTGGATCTAGAATCGTTCATATTGACTAAGTTGACAAACCCTTCGTCCCCGTCAACTTAGTAGGCCCACAAGTCAGCCTCCCAACAAGGTGGGTCCCAGCTAGCCGAGGGAGTATTCATTTTTTGTGCGTAATTAGGAGGCACTTCCGGTGGGTCTGAGCTGACAGCGGGGGGAACGTTTTTTTTGCGAAATACAGTGGCCCGTCCGGTGGGTCCCAGCAGTCAGGGGAAACGATTTTTTCGCAAAATAATGGTGGTTCGTCCGGTGGGTCCCCGCTGTCAGGTGGAGGAATAATTATTTCCCGCGTAATAAGGAGGCACTTCCTTGCGGCTGCCGTGGACCCGGCTGTCAGCCTCACGTACAGTACTCTTCCGATGGAAGTCGGTCGTTGACCACATTAACCACGCCGCGCCGAGAGCACCACGGCAGTGGACGACGGCGAGGCCTAGGAAGGGGACGACACGGAGCCGTGCAAGAAGCGGCAGTGGATGCCCACGCGGAGAGGAGTACGAGCGTCCACTGGTTTGGCTGCGGTGTGAGGCTGCCGTCGCCACAGAATAACAGGGCGTGTGGGTGAGTGGAGGGATGGCCTGGCCAGTGGTGGGAGTAGTATGGGGGCGGTGAGGCCTCCGCGGTAGCACAGCCGGCCACAGGAGGCAGGAGCAGGCGGCATGACCCGCGCTGCTTTGGGCGGCTGGAGCAAGAAGACCAGAGGTTGAAGAAGCACTATGGCCGTTGGATGGACATCATACGGTCACTGGAGTATTGACTAAGTTGACAAAGCTCTCTTTCCCTGTCAACTTAGTAGGCCCACAAGTCAGCCCAACAATATGGTGGGTCCCACCTAGCAGGGGGGTATTCATTTTTTTGGGCGTAATAAGGAGGCCCTTCCTTGCATGCGAAGATATAGCTGGTGGGTCCGACCTGTCAGCGGGGGGAATGTTTTTTTTGTGAAATACAGAGGCCCTTCCTATGGGTCCTAGCTGTCAGGTGGAGGAATCATTATTTTGCGCGTAATAAGGAGGCATTTCCTTGCGTGCGGCCGTGGACCCAGCTGTCAGCCTCTCCACATACAGTCCACTTCCGATGGATGTCGTTCATTGACCACGTTGACCAGGCCGCGCCAAGAGCACCAGGGCGGTGGACGACGGTGAGGCCTAGGAAGGGAACAACACAGAGCCAGGGAATACTGGGCAGTTGTTTCCCACGCGGAGGGGAGTATGACAGTACGAGGGTTTACTGGTTCGTATGCCATCGCCGGAGAATAACAACAGGTGTGGGTGAGTAGAGGGATGGCTAGGCCAGCGATTGGAGTACGGTCGGGCGGTGAGGCCTGCACGGCAGCACAGCCGGCCGCGCGGAGGAGGGAGCAAGCAGTCCCGACGGCGCTTGTTTGAGCGGCTTGAGCATGAAGAGCAGAGATTGAAGAAGCACGACAGCCGTTGGATGGACATCCAACAGTCACTGCTCTCGTGTGTTGACTAAGTTGACAGGGCGTTGCGTGTGCGTCAACCTTTTTTTTATGAAAGCATACGCATCAACCTGTAGTAGGCGCACAAGTCAGCCTCAAATCTATGGAAAACAGCATACAGCCCATCTGCCATTATTTCTAATAATGTACAGCCCATTTGCTAATTTTAAGAATTTTCTTGGAGCCCATCTTCTTTTTGTTAGCATCACACCCCATATTGTGGCCACGGTTAAAAAGTATACGAAATTTTGCATATTTCGGTGCGGTCAACTATTTTTAATCCATAAATATCGATTCACATTCAAACTATTTTGAAAAATAATTTATATAAATATAAAATCCAAATAATTGTCCACGCATAAAAATCAATGGAATTTAAGATCTTGTAATGAAAAAATTGAAACTAATTCCCGGTTTGATGTGTTCTAAAAATGTACAACCCATTTCTGGGCAAACCGAATGAAACTCTCCTCGTCTTGAAAGATTTGCAGCCCAGCAGGGCCGATAAAGCAAGTAGGCCTTGTTTGGATATTTCTTTTTAAAAAATAGAACTGGGCTAGCCATTTTCAGCAAGAAAAAAACACAACTGGGCTCATGATGTGGTAAACATAAATAAAACCCTGGCTAGACGGGCCACAGCCCCCGCACAGCCCCGTTGTTACCCTGATCCGTCGCTAAAACTAGTATAAATAACAACTGCGCGACTTGCTGGGTCCCTGGTGTCAGCCGCTCGTAGTGTAATTCTCTCGTTCATTGACTACGTTGACAATGGCGTGAGCCCCAGATGTCTAGCCTTTCCTATGAAAATTTAGAGCCCATTTGATGTGCTAGTTCGAAATAAGTTTGTGGGTGCTGGTGGGGGCTAATCACTTGGCTTCTGTAATGCACAGTGAGCTCAAGCAGCTGATGAGAGTGATGTTATTTCCCTTGGTTTGGATTTGTTACAATATTTCACTCTAAATTAAACGAATGGCAAGCCATTTGCCTTGTTTCAAAGAAAATATGACAGTCACAGCCGAGTTCAAAAGGGCAGGAACATCTAACTCCAGCTTACAAACTGTACAAAAGCACGAGGGTTAATTGTTCATCAGGTTTACAAAAAAAACCAGATTGAAAAGGGCAACAACATCTAACTCCAGCACTGTTTTCGGCAGTCACAGTCAAATGGATCGGTCAGGTCCATAGAATGAACATCCTGGGTCATAAAATTTACTGGATTATGACCACAATATGTTGTAAATAGAAGCCCGGCACGTTCAGAAGCTCTTTTGCCCACCTGAAACTCCTTTTTTTGCTCTTCGACATACCCATCCGTCAAAACCATGCTGCCGATAAACTTAAGCCTGATGGACAATAGTAACCTCGCATTCAGCTGGAAGAATGTGACAAATCTTGTGTTTGTACGTTTGGCTACATATCGTTCTAGCGTTATTGTCTTCAATCGAATCTCATGAGAAGTGAGAAAATCCCGATGCTTACGCCGATTGTTTATAACTTTCTTACCTCGTCCTGTTGCCTAAATAGACATGAAGATTGAAAACAGTTAAGGTCTAAAAGAAGAGTGTCGAAAGAGCAACAACTGAACGGTTAATTCTAGTACACTATATGCGGGCTTCCAATGTGCGTGAAATTATCACCTTTATATACAACTTCTCCAGACATGGAAAGCATTGCAGCAAGCCAATAATCTTGTTCAGATCAAAACTATTCATTTGGATATATAAGATCTTGACAGAATCCAGCATCATTGATAGGCCATCCATGGAGAAACTCTTCATTGAGCATAGAACATAATATTAGTACAAAATGTGAACTCCAAGATGATATATAAATTATGCGCAGAAATTTAAAATGCAGCTTATGGTTACAAGTGTAGATGATAATATAAAGTACCTAAAGAACTGTGGAGCTAACACCATATTGAAATGAGCACATAGATCTTGTATTACACCCAAGGTCTCGAGTTTAGGCGCGGAGAGGACGGTTATTTGCAACGATGAATAACTAGAATCAAGGATCAACCTTTGAAGTGAAGGGGCATCTTGGATGATGAGCTGCCTTCCGTCAAAAGAAATTCCAATTCTTACAAGGTTAGGCGACTTTATTTGGAGACAATTGATTCTAACTATGAGAACAAGCACCAAGCACTCCAGCGCAGGGCAACTGGAGTGGATGATGCTGTGCAATGAGGCCTCCGATATACGAACCGCATAAGTGAAAGTTTCTTGAGAAATGGGAGTCGAAGGTTTAGTACCAGATTGTCTGGTAGGTAGCACTGCGCAAAGGTGGCAGTGTGGAGAGAGGACGAAAACCCCGAGATGGACATCGGTGCCGAGGGCACAAGTTCGTGGCGTTCGGTATGTGGTATGTGATTTCCAGGGGAATAGTAGAACTCAGGCAGCTGTAGTTCTGTGAATTCACGGGATTCCAGCCAGGTGTCCACCGTGCAGGGCATGGTATGCTTGCTCAGGTAGCATGACGGGATGCAGAGGCTTTGAATGGAGCCCTGGTGGGAGGAGATGATGGCTCTGGGGATTTCAAAATCATTGAAGAGAGATAGCTGATGACAGTCGAGATTAAGGGGAACGGCGCACCATAGAGGGCGCCACCGAATTGAGAGAATTTGGGTGCGGCAGCAATCCTTGGTGGGGCGAAGCGAGATGATCTCCCCAAGGACGGCGTCCGGGAGATCGCTGATGCGGTCCACCCAAGATTCTACGGGTTCCTGGGATCCAGTGGGGGCGAGGTCGCCGCTTCTCCCCGCGCTGCCGGGTGCGGGATCTACAACAGGCGTCGCCGCTGGCGGGAGCCTCATCTTCTTGGCACTGGGGTCAGCCGACTCCATTTTCCTCGAGGGCGTCGCATCGCGCTCACGGATTTGACAGAGTAACCAATGACGAGCCTAGTTGTAGTGCGAGTGAAGAAGAAGGGGAGCTGGGGTTTTCTGTAGGAGTGAGGAAGAAGGGGAGCTGGGGTTTTCTGTAGGAGCGAGGAGGAAGAAGAGCACCCAGGTTTTTTTTTGGGGGGGGGACGGTGTGCTGGGTGTGGGTAGCGCATCTCATTCAGTAAATATATGGGCTTTTGAATTGATTTTACTATTTACTAGTGTGGATGGGCTGTTTTGTCTTGGGACCCGAGAAACAATTACTACTAGTACAGTGGAGACACTCTACAGCTACCCAGAAAAACAATTACTACTAGTAGAGTGGAGACACTCTACTGCTTATGGCTCCTCCTAGGTCATTGAAACGTCTCCCTCTATTGAATGCCGTTATACTTTTGTTCACCGAGACGCGGGCCATGCTGCGCGCGGGCCCAAATGCCATCGACCAAATTAGAAGGCAGTATGCAGGCGGAGAGTCACCCCGGTCGTAGCGCGGCAGTAACGAGCCGTCGTATCACAAAACCCCACCTCCCCACAGTCTAAGTTTGACGGACGAAGCAACCATCATTTCACTCTTCGCTGAATCCCCTTCTCCCTCACCGTCTTCAAGAAATGCAACACTTGCATCTGCCACTGTTCTTCTCTCCAAACGAAGGGAAGGTAAGCGGATCCATGATGTTGGTATATTTTTGTTTAGAGGAAAAAAAAGAACTTTTGCAAAGCAGTAACCGATCCTCACTCTCTTTTTTGTTTCGTTGTCATTGCAATTGTGTTTTCCTTTCAGTGGTCTCCTAGTATTCGTCAGTTTCATGATGGACCAAGGAGAACCAGGCAAAGATCTGCCGATATTGGAGCAGACGCGGGAGGCTGGTCCCCATGAGACAGAGAGATCCAAGAAGATGGAGGCAACCACCGAGGCGACCCCAGATACTGAGATGGTCAACGCCCCGTTTGAGGTTACAGCCCCTGTGGCACTGCAGGAGCAGTTTTCCCCCTTCGAGGATGTGTCCCCCCCCTGCTGAGCTGCCCAAGGTGATTTCCTTCTTTGCCAATCTCGATTGTGGTTTTTCATCTAAGTATGTGGTGATTTTTTTAGAAAAGGAAGTATGTGGTGATTAATAATGCAAAATTTTATTAGCTTTGATGCCATGGTATACGTAGTGGTTTAAATAACTTGTGTTTCTTATACTGAAAAGTAATTCAGAATTTGTTTCTGTTTGAATTAGAGCCCTGATGCAGACAAGGATTGTGTGGTTGTACATGTCACTCGCTATGAGGCATACGACCTGAATATACACACTGGGAAAACAAAGTTCTTAGGCTATTGGATCCTGGAAGCCATTTGCGGTTATACCAATGAAGAGTTGTATTCCAGCCTCACTGTTGTCAGGCATGTCGTCCAGGGTGTACTAAAGCACAAGAAGTTCAAAGCTACTCCTTCGTTTGTGAGGAATACTGTTCTTGTCAAGCTTACGCAGGAAGATGATGTGGCATGCCTCCACAAACAAGTTTATCAGTGGCAAGGCCACAAGGTTGTCTTCATGAAGGTTCACATGATTGAGCTGCTGCGGGACATCCTCGATGATGTTCATGGCAAGGTCCGTCTTGTGTCCAGCCCAAATTAGATCGAGGCATGAAATAGTTGCCCCAGCTAGTGTTTAATACTCCCTCCGTCCCATAATATAAGGACGTTTTTCAAGCTATGTTAACTTGAAAAACGTTCTTATATTATGGGACAGAGGGAGTAGTAGTTTCTATTGTGTCTAATTATCCGAACCTTGCCTATTGTCGACCCCTATGGGGCTAGTACTCTGTTTGAATCCATCTATGGGAACTGCTGCTACTTTTGTGTGCCCGTGAATCATGTGAGAACCATCGTAATTGTTGCCGAAACAGATGCGTCCTCACTAGTTTTTTCATGAATATGGCATGGTAAGACATAAGTTGTCACGGTTTATCATACGAGCAGTGTGTATTTTGATGAAATAGAGCACTCATTCGAGAACCGTGCACCGACGTATACATAAGTACTTGTAAACACTATTGGTGCTACCCCACTTGTAAGCAGTTGTGCAAAACACGACACATTGGCTCAGCTCGCTTCAACACTAGGCTATCGACCAGTTAACAATCAACAATCTGATGTCTGACATATAAGCAACTATGTATCTTGTTACAGTGGTTCATGCAGTTAATTGAGGCCACAATGTAATAAATTTCAAATGTTCACACGCTAGTCCAGCGCTCATGTGGAACACTCACATTAAACTCGTCTTCATAAAAAACTTGAAAAACATAAGTTAAGCAATTTTATACATCTCAATGATTCATAGAACATATCAAACATATACTAGTTCACAACAAAAGACAAAGTTGTGAGAAGGTTTACAAATCAGGAAAAAACAAGCAAGGCTTCTCTCTGAGCAAAGGGCCTCCCGGCAGGCTTAAATTTCCTGGAGTTCACTCTGGTTTTTTCTTGTTGCCACCATTCAGGGTTAGGTTCTCTCATTCCAGAATAACCAATTATAATTGTGGTCTCAGCTGGAATGCTGAACCGAACCATGCAGTGTACTGACCGGGTGAAATTCTTGTGCATTCCACTAAATTTAAGCATGGCTATTTGCAGAAATAAGCAGGCCACAATGCCTCTTGTCCGCGCGCCTGTCCAAAACCCCGCCGTGCAGCCGTGCCAGCTAGTCCTCGATCCATGGATGAACTGGTAGAAAGTGCATTCCGGACTAGGATGCAGTTGTTTTCGCTCGTCCTTGCACTGCAATCAGGAAGTAAAACGTACTAATCAGCTTCTTTTAGATTGCGTTGGTCATTCTACCTTAGTTACTACCAATGTAGGGATACCTTGAAGACGGGAGGTTAGACGATGGCAACGAGGGATAGCCATCTCATTTTGCGCAGTTGTACTAAAACTGAGGTGTGTGCTTTTGATTGCGCGGATAGAAACGATACGGAGACAGACATCCCGAAACGATATGGAGACAAACATCCCTGTTTGCGCAAATAAGAACTACGGTTATTTAAAAAGTGACAGATATTACTACTTTCCCCCGTTTCCTCTTAGAACCAAGTCCTAGATTCATGCTACAGCTTTCCCACTTTTTTCCCTGTTTGAACCAACGCTTTGAGTTGACTGTATGAAATAGCTTTACTTCTAATAATAGTAGAAGTCTAGGTGGCTTTGGAACAGTGGACGGAAGTAGAAAAGGATCCACACGAAGGGAGCTGGGGCAGTAGAGCAAGGCAGGTTTCGAAGGAATATATACCTGAGAGTCGTCGGCATGTCGCAAAGACGGCGTCGGGAGGCCGCATCTTGGCCACAATACCGCAGGGAGGAACAAGGGGCCGGAGGCCCTCCCGAGCCGGCGCTCTCTCGGAGAGAACGTCACGACCGCCGATCGGGACACGCGGGCAGCCGTTGGTCTCCTCCCTCGCCGCCGAAGACAGCGTGAACGATGCACCTACACCCCTGCCCCGGTCGAGGTTGTCCGGCCAGATTTTTGACCAGCCGTGAGCTGAGAGAGAGTGTGGCCACCTATGTGTTGCTTAGATCTGGAGAGCATGAGAGAGTGAACGAGAGGAACCCTAGTAAATCAAGCGCTAAGGCTCCTGCTTTTATATATAGTGGAGTAATTTTGTTGTACCAGCTTCAAAAAAATGCGCTCCTACGTGTACCCGCGAGTGGGTGTGAGAGAACTACTGCGTGCGTGCACCGCTTCTCTTCGTGAGAGTACAATATACTATGCCCAAAGAACGTTCGCTGCAAGAGTAATAGTACAAGTGTGTGACGTGTGAGCTAAAATAAAATGTGCGCGCCGTCTTTTGTTTTTTAGAAGTTCTGAGGGTAGGGTGTGAAGAGCAAATATGTGCATGACGTCTACCTGCAGATAGACGGTGGGTGCGACGTGCGAGTCTGCGAGAGGACTCGGGAGAGTCATGACTCGTGAGGGTGCGTGTGCGTGAGAGAGAGGGGGGCACGTATCAATGCAATGCATGTGTCCGTAAATCATTATCCGACAAACGTTCGCCACAAGCCTTTTCCTGACGAACGCCGTAAGAACCGTTAGATCGGCATCCGACAGTGTCAGTTTTGCCATATCATTTAACAGAACAGCCACTCCTCCTACACACAAATCTTCCACGTGAGTGTTAGCAACTGTCGTATGCTCCATCTGTTCTGAAATGCAGTGCATATAGCTTTGAAAATTCGAACCTCCCAAACTTTTACCGAGTTTTCGTGTACCAAATTGCACATGTAGAATACCATGTATATGTCATTTCATTCATCTTCGAGAGGTAACTATAAAGTTGGGTGAGAAGTCTACAAAGAAAGACCATCGTATCACCCGCAGCAATTTCAAGCATCCTTTAGTGTCGAGGAATATCATACGAACTCTATATGATATGATTTTTATAGGATTTTTTCCTTTAGAGCCAATTGGTTCATAGGAATAGATTCATATACTCCACATTTCAAAGGAAATAAACATGATATCATTTCTATAGCTTTAGAGACACTTGGTTCATATGAATGGATTCCTATACTCCCTTAATTTCAAAGGAAAATAAACATTTGCGTATATTCAATAGAAAAGTTCCTATGATATGAACCAAATTACATCTCTTTTCTAATCCCTCCTCATAGGAATTGAGATACATGTCATCTCTAGATTCAATAGAAAAGTTCCTATGATGTGAACCAAATGACATCTCTTTTCCAATCCCTACTCATAGGAATTGAGATGCTCCATGTCATCTCTTTCCCTACAACTTCCATGTATACATCTTCTATTCCTAAATAGATACTACAACCCACTAGTAGCTTTTTTCCAAAACATGCAACTATGGCACAAGAACTATATAGTGTGCCAATAACTTCGAAAGATGGTCGTTGGATGAAGCTAACCTGACAGTGCAGAGATAGGCAAATCCGAGCACTACTGGCCGTTGGATATCATCAACATTCCGCCAGATCTGCCACATGTACAATTTAGAAGACTCCATGGTTGAACTTAAGCATAATGCACAAACCTCAAAACACAAGCACTTCTCCTTTGTTCTAGAATCTTCTATATCATAATTGATTATTTTTTTCTAAATGAATTGCCATTATTTGTTTTTAACTTTATGATTTACTCCCTCCGTTCCAAAATAGATGACCCAACTTTGCACTAACTCAAAAGTTAGTGCAAAGTTGGGTCATCTATTTTGGAACGGAGGGAGTACAATGCAGAACCCCATGAATCTTAACATTTTTATAAAACTTATTGATTTTGAATGAGATGAACTATAAGAACTAAACAAACATCTACATCATGCATGTATGACTCAAAGCTTTACATGCTATAGTGTGTATTTATTCATAATTTGGTTTCGAAATATCATGCGTTCAATACATGTGTATCTTACTAGTTTTGAGTAGAGTAGCAAATTTCACGCGGCCCCGGTATATCAAAATGCAGGGCCCATGCATCATTGCCTTTCGGTCGAACCTACGTCCACAATTTTTTGTACGTACTATATCTCCACTGGTCCCCGAACCCAAAATGCTGCCTCGTTCCCGTAAAACCAAGCGGCCCACACATATTTAAGGCGTCGGCTCGAACCCGTTTACTACGACGTTGCCCCGCACGCCGTAGTACTCCTACAAACCCTACCGCCGCACTCATCATCGGTTTTCTTCAAGAGGACGAGGGAGAAGCCGATTTGTAGTGGAGGCGCTTTCAAAAAAAGGATCTGCAGTGAAGACCCCTACCCTAGGGTGCCCTAGGTAGCTGCCGCACACATCATTGTTTTCTCTTTTCTTTATGATCTTGCACCCTAGAGTGAAATGATGGTTGCTTCGTCCGTCCAGCTTAATGTGGGAAAGGTGGGGCTTTGTGATTTGACCCCTCGTCGCTCATTTGCTACTACTGCGGCGCTACGACCGGGGTGCCTCCAATTCCAACCGCTGCTCCAAACTATAATTTGGTGCATCGCACGTGGAACAAGACGGTGGATGAGCCACATGTCGGCCAAAGGGGTCCTGTTAAGTGTGTCGCCATTTCGTGTGGGGACTGACCCTGCTTGAGTTGCTACGCCAACACGACAGGAGCAGCCTACCACTTGGTTTTGCTCCTTGGTGAATCCTGACTATATTGATCTAAAATGATATGTGCTGAACTACCCTCTCCGTCTCGTTTCTTTATTTTTAGGCATCTCGGTTTATAGGGCCTGCACGTAGTTCTAGGTCATCCATTTGACTAACTAAATAGGAGTTACTATGTCACAAAAAGTATATCATTGGATTCTTAAGCGGATGTAGTTGTATTTAAAAGTCGAGGGCGAGGCTTTTCCTGCGCGGTAGGCGGCGGGGCAGTTCCGCCTAGTCGGTTCGACAGAGACGCGAGAAGACAAGGGAGTAGGCTGCTGCAAACGTAGGGCTGTGTGATTTGACAGCGAGTTACTGCTGGACAGGTGGGGCCCCGTGATTTTACTTGCCATTATCATTTTAACTGCGGCGCTACGACCGGCGTGAGTCTCCCAGATTCCTGACCACCTCCATACAGGTGCCTCTCCCAATGCTCCACCATGTAGTAGAGGCTGGCTCTTGCATGAGAGCCCACTTCTGCACTTTTCCCTTGCCTCTCTTTCCTCCACATATGCAAAAATGCCATGTAAAGCGCACTATTGTACTTACTTTTACTTGCTCCTACAGGTGCTTAAGCTTGCCACATAGGCATAAAGTCTGATGTGGCAAGTTAACCAAGAAGAGAGAGACTAGTTTGGTGACCCAAGGAAGAAACGGTGCTAAGCGCGTGTACCTCGGTGAAAAGACAATTTTGAGTCTATAGCTAATTAAATGAAGCAAACTTAGCAACACCATTTCACTAGAAGAGGTCACTCCTTGGCAAATGCAATAAATACACGCGCTTACTAGCACCGTTTCTTCCTTGAGTACGAACAAAGAGATAGAGAGGAGTAACAAAAAATACACTTATAGCCAACCTTGTTGTAGTATGAGTGACTAAGTGATGACTATGTATGACATGCCAACATCAGATAGCCTAACGCACCGTGTTAAATCTCCAAGGGCACGACCGCGCGAGCGACGCGACGGTCGTGGTAGGCACGACCATGATACGGGCTGCTGGCAGCCCTTGGATCTGAGATCAAACGGTCGCATGCTAAGTTGCTGAAAATTTGTAGAATAACCCTCCAGGATATGACATTCACCCATAGGTCTAGAATCACGCCATGCAACCGTTCGATCTCAGATCCAAGGGCTCTCGGAAGCCCGTATCATGGGAGAATGGAAAGCCACTACCCTGGAGTTCACACGCTGGCAGTTCGCTCCTACTCGTCCCCGCACGTCCTTCAATACTACGGCGGTTCGCTCCTAGTCGTCCCGTCCATTCTCATTACGGCAGTTCCACTAATCCTAACCCTCCTCCCAAATCCATGGTGTCCCAAATCTCCATGATCGGCGGTGAGTACAAGGTTAGAACCATCACCGGCGATGAGTTTGATGTCATCTACACCCGTTTTTCTGTGACGGTGAAAGGATGCCTTTCTCGCTTCAGACGCATGTTCGAAAACTCAGATAATGAGTGGGTCGCTGGGCTAGATGTTGAGTACACCACAGTCGTGGGACGAGAGAAGGATCTAAAGGATGAAGAGAGGAAGAAGCCCGCCGTGATCCAGGTTTGCGTGCATGACTTATGCTTGGTCTACCACATATCCCATGCCGACGTTGAGTGCCAAGATTTTAAGGACTTCCTCGGGAGCAACCTAGTCAAATTCGTTACTGTAGACTTTGGTAATGACAAAGAAATCCTGGGTCGGATAGGCCTCGTTGTAGGCAACCCCTTCGACCTCCAGAAGAATCAGCTGGTGCCCTCTCGTCAGCCTTCAATGCTGACCCTCGCAGGAGCCATGGTTCATCCTTCGTACGGTAAACTGGTGAAACCTCCATACACGTTTCATCGTCATGCATGGCAGCGGAATGTACTAAATATAGACACATCCACTACGCTGCAATGGATGGCTACCTTTGCTTCAATACCTACAAGGGTTGGATGAAGAGCAACAGCCAAGTGTGCGGTTCAAGCAAAGAAGTATCGGCCAAGAGGAATAGGGACAAGGACGTGGACGAGGACTCCGAGTAAGGTGGCAGTGTCATTGCTCATGGTGGTTCTAAACTTCTAATGCAGTGTCTATCGGATTAGTTGCATAGTTTAATTTCAGGTGTGCTTAGTTTAATTTGAGGGGTGTGTTGTGCTGAGCCCCCAGCAGAACTATGTTATGTTTCTTCTCGTTACTTTAACTCTTCAGTATGTACATACTACTAGTATTTCTTTAATTGAATTTAGCACCCCAATTAAGCACGTACTAGCTTTTTTAATAGTACTATATGCATAATTTGGCGACGAGCGCTCTCTATATGTACCACCTTTTTTTTAATTTCAAGTTTTGCTCCATGGAGCAATCCATCGATAGTACTACTGTACAAAAGTATACATTTTTTAAAAGGCTAGAGTACTGTTCATCACATATATAGCCAGTTAAATTCTCAACCTAGAACGGCGTGGATGCCATGTAGTAAACCGATACGGAGGAAGTATAGTAAAAATGAGGTGATTTTACCGAGCGATCGGCGAGGGAGCATGGCCTATCATGCGGTCCCACGTGTCATGATGTACCAAGGCGATGCGCGTGTCCCTCTTGTGGCAGAAGCGGTACTAGTACGTGGTTTGAGATGATGGCAAACTGAAGTGTGAAATAAGGGTTGCTTCGTACATCTGGGAAAGTGCGGCATTGTGATTTGACGTCTCATTGCTCATTACTACTCCTGGGCCGGTACGAGTGGGGTGCGTCCCCCTGCTGTTCTGCACTGTTATTTGGTGCTTGACACGTCGACCCGGTTGCTATATGTCCCACATGTCGGCGACAGGAAGTACAGAATTCATGAAAGGGAGCGTCGACGGAGGAGTATACTACTACATAATTCATGAAAATGAGCGAATTAGTTTTGGAAAAATCTATTTTTATGGAGTACGTACCCACTCATCTAAAAAACATTCGTTTTTCTGTTTGGTAAGTCTCAATTCTACTATACTAGTAGTAGTACCATTACATGTTGGATTTCGAGGTGCGTTAGATCACCCGACGCAAGCAGTGTCAAGAGGAAACTAACCAATGCATGTACAAGTTCATGGAAATTTAGTGGTCATTCATGCATTCGTTCTAATTAATGCCTCGGTAAACACAACTTCTTGAGAAAAACGAGCATACTAATTACTTGTGCAAACTACGAAATTAATTTGACCATTCACCGTCTACCTTGGTTGGAGAGAGTTTGAAATTGAGCCATAAACTGGAAAGGAGGGAGTAGTAACTTTTGTCTCGATTACTATTTGTGGCCTTGTATAGATGCAAAATGTATTTTTTATAGTGGCCTTGTATAAGTAAATGGAGGGAGTACTAACCAAAGTACGTAGTAGGGACGAGGAGTAAACGGAGGGAGTAGTAAAATTTTCTCCTCGGGCTGTGAGCCACCGCGCGCATGGGCGAGGGACCGGCGTAAGGCATGGTAAGCAAGCTTCACCTCATCCTGCGAGCCACCGCGCCCGTGGGTGGGGGAGACGGCGTACTAAGCAAGCTTCTCCTTGTTCTGCGAGTTGACGGGACACATCAAAAGTACTCCAGTGTATAGAGCCTTGCCTCTAAGGTAAGCCCCACATGGTTTGCCTATTTTTTTAATTTAACATAATGCGTCAAGTCGCAATTTGTTTGTTCACCCATGGTAGACGATCCTCCCTCCACCAAGTGGACAACCAGTACACGTGCCAAATTACCATGTGAGCTGACTTTTTCGTACGGAAATGAGCTCCACCGTGTACCCGCGTGGGTGTGGTTGGGAAAAAGACGGGAGTTCGTGCGCCGTGCGTGCACCTCTTCTCTTCGTGCACGTCCCCCACCTACGTGGGTGTGTGTGAGAGAGATACAAACCTAGACATGATGCGCCGTCCATCCCCATGCCTCCGCCCAGTCCGACCACCAGTCACCACCACGCCCCACTCCTTGCCTTATCTCTCATCTTTCTCCCTCCATTTTTATATACAACGGGCCACTATCAAAATTACAATTTGCAGATATACATGGCCACTAACACTAATAGATGCAATATTAATGGTGTTTGCCTCATGGTACTAGAAAAGGAGGACATTAATTATCCCTTGCATGCATGCGGGAGTTTGTAAAAAAAATGCATCTTGATGTTCCGTGCAATGCACGAGCATCTTGCTAGTCCATGAAAACAACACATGGCAAAATTCCACGGCGAACGAGGGATTTGAATCTGTTGGGAGGGGCTGTTTGGATGTTGCCCGGGGTAGCCAAAATATTGGCGACTACTTCGCCATGGCCGGCACCGGCTCGAGTTCATCCTAACATTTCCCTCTTCTGTGGAGGCCATGCAGGGTCGACGAAGGTCCTCCGAACAAAAGGATCCGGCAAGACACCTGCTGTGTACGCCGGCGTCGCCTCCGCGGTGGCCTTCATGGGACCCAAGCGGCGGCGGCCCCCCGTGTTCTACTTCTCCTCGATGATGGCGGCGGACGCGGAGGCGCTGGCCATCGACTCGCTGCTCTCCGTGCACCCGGCTTCTGTCGCTGCTTGCATGGCGCGACCGTCGGCATGGGAGTCTCGGCCACAGAAACGGGAGACGCGGTACGAGGCGGCGGCATGGACGGCAGCAACGACGCCCATGCGCCGCTCCTCGTCGAGCTGGCCTGGAGCGGCGAGTTGCTGAACCGCGCGCCGGGCGGCAACTAGCTCCGTCGGGCGAGGGGAGGGAGGTGGATCAACGAGCTGCATAGCTCGTATCCGGCGGGCTACCCAGCCGGCTTGGATGTGGAATAACTACTCTTCGTAAGCCATTGTAAGAGTGGACAAAATGGTGGAGGAGATAGGGGAGCGGCGGAGGTGTGCGATTCTTGGCCGGCATGTGGCCTCGTTTAAACAGGAGATTAATTAGATGTCGGACGGGAGAAGCTCGGCCGGCGTCGCGTTTAACGCCGGCCCGGTCATGAACGGACGTGTGTCCAGAGTGGGTTTCTCGGCTTCCACACGGGCGGGTTTCATGGAGGCATTTGAATGCAGCACGGAGGCGTGTTCAGCCGGGCGTGCCGCGAGTGGCGCCCTCGACTCTGACCTAGGACACCGCGCCGTTCTTCCAGTGACGTGTGGGCTCTTTGGGTGCATGGCCTGCATGTTAGTGACCCAACGCAGGCAGCGCACAACAGAGGAACCTTTGGTGGGCCAGGGCGGTCAGAAGCGGGCATTTCATAAACCGATGATTGTTCATTGAGTGTTGAAAGTGCAACTATCCCTAGGTGGTTTTGGTAATTCATAACAACATATAGCTCATTGAGCTAATGCTATTCCAAGACAATTATTTCAGGAAAGCTCAATGATTGGAATGGCATGGATGGTGAAAGTGGAACCCTCAAAATGCTAAGGACAAAGGATTGGCTCAAGCTCAAAAGCTCAAGACTCTTCATTTTACATTTTAGTGATCCAAGATCACATTGAGTCCATAGGAAAAGCCAATACTATCAAGGAGGGATGAGGTGTTGCTTAATGAGCCCTTTGCTTTATGTGCTTAATGATATGCTCCAAAATCCTCAGCTACTTTCCCATATCCACAAATGACCTAAACCCTAAGCCAAACTCGGTCATACCGATTCTTTCCATCCGGCGCCACCGAGTTTCATATGTCATAAGCCACTGCCAAACCCTAGCAATTCGGTTCTACCGATAGGGATCTCGGTCTCACCGAGATGGGATTGCAACCTCTCTGTTTCCTTTTCGTAACTTTTCGGTCTCACCGAAAGAGCGGATTGGTCCCACCGAGATTGCAATGCAAACTCTCTGTTTCCCTTTTGTAACTTTTCGGTCTCACCGGAAGAGCAAATCGGTCCCACCGAGTTTGCCTGACCAACTCTCTGGTTAGCTAATTACCAAAATCGGTCTCACCGAGTTTGTGTAATTGGTCTCACCGAGATTACGTTATGCCCAAACCCTAACCATATCGGTCCTACCGAGATGCATGTCAGTCCCACCGAAAATCTCTAACGGTCACTAGGTTTACCTTTTCGGTCCGACCGAGTTTGTTGATTCGGTCCCACCGAGATTGGTAAATTGTGTGTAACGGTTGGATTTTAAGTGGAGGCTATATATACCCCTCCACCTCCTCTTCATTCGTGAAGAGAGCCATCAGAACACATCTACACTTCCAACTCATATGTTCTGAGAGAGAACCACCTACCCTTGTGTTGAGGCCAAGATATTCCATTCCTACCATATGAATCTTGATCTCTAGCCTTCCCCAAGTTGCTTTCCACTCAAATCTTCTTTCCACCAAATCCAAATCCTATGAGAGAGAGTTGAGTGTTGGGGAGACTATCATTTGAAGCACAAGAGCAAGGAGTTCATCATCAACACACCATTTGTTACTTCTTGGAGAGTGGTGTCTCCTAGATTGGCTAGGTGTCACTTGGGAGCCTCCGACAAGATTGTGGAGTTGAACCAAGGAGTTTGTAAGGGCAAGGAGATCGCCTACTTCGTGAAGATCTACCGCTAGTGAGGCAAGTCCTTCGTGGGCGATGGCCATGGTGGGATAGACAAGGTTGCTTCTTTGTGGACCCTTCATGGGTGGAGCCCTCCGTGGACTCGCGCAACCGTTACCCTTCGTGGGTTGAAGTCTCCATCAACGTGGATGTAGGATAGCACCACCTATCCGAACCACGGGAAAAACATCCGCGTCTCCAATAGCGTTTGAATTCTCCAAACCCTTCCCTTTACATTCTTGCAAGTTGCATGCTTTACTTTCCGCTGCCTATATACTCTTTTGCATGCTTGCTTGAATCGTGTGATGATTGCTTGACTTGTCCTAAAGTTGCTAAAATCTGCCAAGAACTAAAATTGGGAAAAGGCATAGCTTTTATTTGGTCAAGTAGTCTAATCACCCCCCTCTAAACATACTTCCGATCCTACAAGTGGTATCAGAGCTTTGGTCTCCATTTGCTTTGATTTCCATAGCTTTTGGTGGTCATAGCCTTGGTTTCACAACCTAGGAGAGTATGGCGTCTAGCGAGGGAAATTATCACCGTAGAGGTCCTTACTTTGATGGTACTAATTTTGCTAGTTGGAAGCATAAAATGAAAATGCATATTCTTGGACATAACCCCGCCGTTTGGGCTATTGTGTGTGTTGGTTTGCATGGTGACATCTTCGATGGGAAAGAACCAAACCGTGAAGCTACCGCGGATGAGTTGAAGATGCTACAATACAACGCTCAAGCTTGTGATATACTCTTCAACGGATTGTGCCCCGAAGAATTCAACAAAATCAGCCGTCTTGAGAATGCAAAGGAAATTTGGGATACTTTGATTGATATGCACGAAGGTACCGACTCCGTCAAGGAATCCAAATTGGATGTGCTTCAAAGTCAACTTGACAAGTTCAAAATGAAGGATGGTGAAGGTGTTGCTGAAATGTATTCTAGGATTGCTCTCATCACAAACGAGATTGCCGGCTTAGGAAGTGAAGAGATGACCGACAGATTCATCATCAAGAAGATCCTAAGAGCCTTGGATGGAAAATATGATACCGTGTGCACATTGATCCAAATGATGCCCAATTACAAAGATCTCAAGCCAACGGAAGTTATTGGAAGAATTGTTGCTCATGAGATGTCACTCAAGGATAAAGAGGAACTTCACAACAAATCAAGTGGTGCTTACAAAGCCTCATGTGAAGCTCCCGCATCATCAAGTGAGAAACAAAACTTCAATGAAGAATTGAGCTTAATGGTGAAGAACTTCAACAAGTTCTACAAGAGTAGAAGCAAAGATAGAAGCTCCAAGTCAAGGTTATGACAAAAGATCTTCTAGTCGAGAGCGAAACTGCTACAATTGTGGAAGACCTGGACACTATTCCAATGAGTGTACGACTCCCTACAAAAGAAGAGAAGATTCTCCAAAAAGAAGAGGCAAAAGAGAAGAATCACCATCAAGAGAGAGAAGGAGTAGAGATGATCGTTATGAACGAAGATACTCACGGAGAAGCAAGGATTTGGAAAGAAAGGAGAAATCATCAAGGAGCTACACAAAACGAAGACATCAAGCTCATGTTAGTGAATAGGTATCCGGCTCCGACTCCGACAACCACTCCGAGAGAAGTTATCGCTCCGACTCCGAATATACTCAAGATGAAGGTGTTGCCGGTCTAACACTTGTGTCAACCAACTCCTTAGACATATTTGACTCACCAAACGAAGGAATTGGAAGATGCTTCATGGCCAAAGGTCCTAAGGTAACTCACCCTGAGTATGTTGATTTTAATAGTGATGAAGATGACTTGTTAGGTGATGATGATTTTACTTGTTGACAACTCTAGTGATGAATACTATGATGAAACGTCAATTAATCATGCTAAAACGAATGACAATGATAAGGAGAAAATTGAGGCTCTAACTAAAGAACTAAACACTCTTAAGTTAGCTCATGAAACTATCTTCGAAGATCATCGAGAACTTTTAAGAGCTCATGAGAGGTTACGCTTTGAAAAGCTCAATCTTGAGCAAGAGCATGAGCTTTTAAAGGCAATCAATGATGATCTCCGCAAGAAAAGTTCTTCTTACATTTCCAAACGTTTACTCTTATTCACTTACATGCCTCAAGTCAAGTCTAGTAACAAGAATAAGAAAGATTCTTCCTCTAGTAGTAACAATGATCATGTTAAATCCAATATTGTTGCTTCTAGTAGTTCTCTTGATTCCACTAACGATTCTCTTAGCCAAGTTACACTTGAGCAAGAAAATAGCATATTGAAGGAAATCATAGAGAAAGGTGTGTACAAAAGCCTTGCCGGAAGTAAGCAATTCGAGGAGATTGTACGCAAGCAAGGAAGGCACCGGAAGAGACAAGGTGTTGGTTTTGAACGAAAGTTCAATGCCAATGGAGTTGAGTGGGAAGAAGATCAATACCCCAAGACAAAGTTTGTTCCTCAACAAGAGAAGTATGATCCTACTTCTTTCAAGGGGACACAAACTCAAGGTGATCTTCCATCACAAGACTACAAGCAAAAAGGCAAGGACAAGCTTCAAGAGGAAATTGATGCATTTGAAGAAGCTCCTAAGACCTTAGTCAAGTGGATTCCCAAGACTACTTCAAGTTCCACCTCATCAAGTACGACTACAACTCCAAGGATTCCCATCAAGATGGTGTGGATCCAAAAGAAGAAGAACTAGAGAGTTCTTGAGGGTGACTCCGCCAACATACTTCACTTTTATCATTTTGGCAAGAACAAGTGCAATCAACTTCCACATCTTGCACTAGTTCAAGGAGTCACAAACCCTCTTGTTGGTAAGTCAAGGGACAAGGTAACCTAAAAGCTTTCATAGACATCATCTTGTGTGTGCATCACTCTATGTCTATGGATATACTTGTTTGTTCCTTGTGGGACTAACCCATGTAGGTATTGAAAGTGCAATTCACTCAAAAGGATAGCTCCAAGTGATCAACATCAACATTGAGCATCCACATCTTCAACATCTACATGAAGTCATCATCGACAAAACCCAAGGTTAGTTCATCCCTCTTAGGGGGGATATCACATCTAGGGGGAGCTTTACTCTAAGACTTGAGCTAAACCAACTCTAATGATGTGAACACAACAATGCTTTATGTAAAAGTGGTAACCCCACTTGAGCTTAAACGATGAGTATGACCTATGATCAAATGTTCTCATTTGACTCCTAAGTCAATATACTCATATATAGATGACCTAGTCATTGCCAATTGCTTGATAGATGCTAGAGTTGGTTGTGCATGCTTTGTCACATATTTCAATTGCCATTTTATTGTGTGAGCATGTTGGTTGCATATTTTACTCATTCGAGGACATCCACTTGTTGTTTTGATTGTTAGATTTTATTGTTCTTTTGCCAAGTGGATGGACAAGAATGCCTAAGAACCCCCTCTAGCTATCTATGATTTTCTCGTCTCAAACTCTATTCATGCTACATCACAAAATTGATCAAGTCAGATTCGAACCACTCTGTGTGAGGAGTATTCGGAGTCCCCGATTCGTCATAGACTTAAACTTCCAAAACCTCTTTGTGAGTCTCGGTCTGACCGATACCCCACTTTCGGTCTTACCGAGATCATTAAGTTGATCTATGTTTTCGATCTCGGTGCAACCGATTTGAACCATTCGGTCACACCGAGTTGCATTAACTGTACACAGTTTTGCATCTCGGTGCCACTGAGTTGTTCCACTCGGTCACACCGACAGGGTCGGGCTATATATAGACATGGGCAAAAATTTGGAAATTTCTCCGAACCCCTTCGCCCGCGCGATAGCTCGCTCTGCCTACATGGTCTCCGGATCGTCTTCGCGCCGACAGCCGCCTCCAGTCGCTGGTCTCCGTCACCGTCAACGGGAATCAACCCCGCTCTTGCCGCCGTAGCGAGTCTCCGCCGAACTAGGGTATGGACTCGATCTTTGTGCTATTCCCCATTCTGATTCCTAGCACATTGTGATCATAATGATTCTTGCCACGTTTAATAAACTCCTATCCAGTCAATGAACTCTTAGATTAGGTTTGATTCGAAAATTTTAGGGTTAGGTTTCCGCCGAAACCATCTCGGACCCACCGAGTTGAAAAACTCGGTCGCACCGATTTGGCTAATGCCATTGCACAAGTGAGACTCGGTCTGACCGAGTATTACTAATCGGTGTGACCGATTTTGGAACTTTGTGAAACCCTAGCAGTCTCGGTGCCACCGAACTGTGACTCGGTCTGACCGAGTTCACTAGTTTAGGTTCCAAAAACTGCTTCGGTATCACCGAGTTTAGAAATCGGTAGATCCGAGATGCTTTCTGTGGGAAACTAAAACTAAGTTTTTGAATCATTCTTTTGCAAAAACCTCTGCATTTTGTGATGCTCATCCACTCTACCTCATCTATAAACTATTCATAGGGTCAGCAGTCAGCTTGTTCATCATGTTAGACCAAAGTGATAGCCAGAATTTGTCAGAGCAGCCAGTGCAAATGAGTGAGGGCACTAGTCCCTCCAGTTCCTGAGATGATGGCAGCAGGAGCACCCCTAGCAACCTGCCAAAAGCTGCCACACAACAAAGGAAGAAGAGAACCTCAGAATCAGACGATGAAGATTATGTGGCAGAGGAGGAAGCAACTTCCAAGAAAGTTGAACTCAAGAAAGAGCATGGCTCAAGGCAGAGCACCAAGCCAGGCTTAAAGGTCAAAAGGCCAGCAGGCAGGCAGCCTATGCCAACGGCCAGAGCCTCAACCAAGATTCCTGAGAAGCTCACTCCCAAAGAACCAGTTGTTGCTGAAGGGAAGAAGGAAAGGAAGAGAGACAGATGGTGCAAGAAAGTTGATCCCATGGCTGAATTTGAACAACATTCTTCTGATGAAGAAGAAGAAGAGGAAGAGGGTGCTGCACCAGCACCCAAGGCACCCAAGCTGATGGGTGATGCCATAAGATCAGGGGCAACTTCATCTAAGACCAAGAAAGCACCTAAGGCTGCTTCCAAGGTCAAGCCAGCTCCAAAGCCAAAACCGAAGAGGAATACAAGAAGCATCCCAGCTGCTGAAAAGAACAAGGCCCCAGTGCCTGACATTTTAGAAGAAGAGGAAGGCCAAGTGCTGAGGAAGTTGAAGCCCAAGATCCCGGACCACAATGATGCTCATCCTGTGGCTGAGGATATGCAGATCAGAAGAGACTCTGGGCTGAGAAAATGGAGAGCTGAGGATCCCTATGCTACCAGTAGGAGGACTGCTGTTGACTACAGGTTCCACACTAAGGAACAACAGGACTTCTATGAGACAGTCTTATTGGACAAGAAGCCAATAGTATGTGATATGAGATGGGTCGACTGGCAATATATCAAGGAAAATGAAGAGCACTACCCTGGAGTGCAAGATAGCTTCAGAGCTTGTGGAGTAGCAGACTTAGTTGGGCAGAAGCTCACAAAGTGGAATGAGGAGCTTATCATGCAGTTCTACTCCACAGCACATTTTTATCCAGATGGGAGGATTGTTTGGATGTCTGAAGGTACAAGGTACCAATCAACAGTTGCTGAGTGGGCACAGCTTATCAATGCCCCAGAGGAAAATGAAGATGACTTGGATGTCTATTCCAAGAAGAAGATGGATCATAACACTATGGCAAATATGTACAAGGAGATTCCAACAGATGATCTTGACACTCACCAGTTTGGGTCCGTAAAACACTTGTTGTCAGGTCTGCCTACGATCAATTGGATCCTTAGGCACACACTTTTGCCCAAGTCTGGAGATCACAGGATGATCAGAGGTCATGCCATCAACCTTCTACATATCTTTGATGTGCCTCAAAAGTTTAAGGTCATGAGCCTCATAATAGAGACTATCAAGAGGACTGCAGCAGATCAGAAGAGGAGCTGTGGATATGCCCCTCAGATCCAGATGTTGATCAACTCAAGAATGGGCACAGATACATACTTGTTGGACAAGGAACATTTGCCTATTTATCCAGATTTCAAGGACAACCAAGTTGTGATGACCACAGATGAACCATCTTCAGCCCATGCACAAGCCAAGAAGGAGAAGGCAAAGAAGGAGAAAGCTGCCAAGATGCCAACTCAAGAGGAGGCATCTGAGTACTTCTTGAAGAACAAGCAAGAGCAGCTTAGTTACCTGATTGCATCCACCCTGAGGATTGAGAAAGGACTAGCTACCCTGACTCAGAACCAGGCAAGCTTAGAGAGAATCGTAGAACAAAAGTTCTATGACTTGGATATCAAGGTGACAGAGATTCCGACTACAGTGGAGCAGCTCCAAGATGACATACAGGAGAGGAGAGGGAATACAACCACTGATGCATTTGCCAGAGTGCCACGAGCTCAGAGGTCCAGTGCAGTGCCAGTTCCTGACACAAGAGCCACGCCTCAGCTCCAGCCACAACACCAACCCAACCTGCTCCAGCATCTACTTCAGCTCCGACTCCAACCATGTTTACGGAAGCCTTCGTCCTTGGAGTGATCAGGACTCCACCACCACCACCAGAAGATCAAGCCTGAGTGTCGATCTAGCACTATGCATTTTCTAGGAACTTTTTGGTAACTTGTTGCCAAAGGGGGAGAAAATGTATAGATCATAGGCTTCGAGAGACAGAGTGTTGTTTTTTCTCTCTTGTTTTATTTGGTGGTTTTTCAAACATTGATTGCTTTTGGTTGAGATACTATGTTATGCTTGTGAGACATTGATGATCATGTGTTTGATCACAAGCTACACTTATGCATGCTTGATATATCTTATCTATCTTGTGTTATCATTCACTTTTCCTTGGTGATGAGTGCATGTATTTCATTATTATCATTTTGAGCGCTCCACCAAGATGTAGGTGACATGGAAGAGTAACCCACAATTCTAACTCTTTGTGCATTTGCAGTCCAAAGCAAATCTTAAATATGCACAAATATAGGGGGAGCTCTTACTTATCGCATACTTCTCAAAGCGACGATGTAATTCATTCTTATTATCTTTTGTCGAAGCTTTGATCTATATGTTGTCATCAATTACCAAAAAGGGGGAGATTGAAAGTGCAACTATCCCTAGGTGGTTTTGGTAATTCATAACAACATATAGCTCATTGAGCTAATGCTATTCCAAGACAATTATTTCAGGAAAGCTCAATGATTGGCATGGCATGGATGGTGAAAGTGGAACCCTCAAAATGCTAAGGACAAAGGATTCTCTCAAGCTCAAAAGCTCAAGACTCTTCATTTTACATTTTAGTGATCCAAGATCACATTGAGTCCATAGGAAAAGCCAATACTATCAAGGAGGGATGAGGTGTTGCTTAATGAGCCCTTTGCTTTATGTGCTTAATGATATGCTCCAAAATCCTCAGCTACTTTCCCATATCCACAAATGACCTAAACCCTAAGCCAAACTCAGTCATACCGATTCTTTGCATCCGGCGCCACCGAGTTTCATATGTCATAAGCCACTGCCAAACCCTAGCAATTCGGTTCTACCGATAGGGATCTCGGTCTCACCGAGATGGGATTGCAACCTCTCTGTTTCCTTTTCGTAACTTTTCGGTCTCACCAAAAGAGCGGATTGGTCCCACCGACATTGCAATGCAAACTCTCTGTTTCCCTTTTGTAACTTTTCGGTCTCACCGAAAGAGCAAATCGGTCCCACCGAGTTTGCCTGACCAACTCTCTGGTTAGCTAATTACCAAAATCGGTCTCACCGAGTTTGTGTAATCGGTCTCACCGAGATTACGTTATGCCCAAACCCTAACCATATCGGTCCTACCGAGATGCATGTCAGTCCCACCGAAAATCTCTAACCGTCACTAGGTTTACCTTTTCGGTCCGGCCGAGTTTGTTGATTCGGTCCCACCGAGATTGGTAAATTGTGTGTAACGGTTGGATTTTAAGTGGAGGCTATATATACCCCTCCACCTCCTCTTCATTCGTGAAGAGAGCCATCAGAACACATCTACAATTCCAACTCATATGTTCTGAGAGAGAACCACCTACCCTTGTGTTGAGGCCAATATATTCCATTCCTACCATATGAATCTTGATCTATAGCCTTCCCCAAGTTGCTTTCCACTCAAATCTTCTTTCCACCAAATCCAAATCCTATGAGAGAGAGTTGAGTGTTGGGGAGACTATCATTTGAAGCACAAGAGCAAGGAGTTCATCATCAACACACCATTTGTTACTTCTTGGAGAGTGGTGTCTCCTAGATTGGCTAGGTGTCACTTGGGAGCCTCCGACAAGATTGTGGAGTTGAACCAAGGAGTTTGTAAGGGCAAGGAGATCGCCTACTTCGTGAAGATCTACCGCTAGTGAGGCAAGTCCTTCGTGGGCGATGGCCATGGTGGGATAGACAAGGTTGCTTCTTCGTGGACCCTTCGTGGGCGGAGCCCTCCGTGGACTCGCGCAACCGTTACCCTTCGTGGGTTGAAGTCTCCATCAACGTGGATGTAGGATAGCACCACCTATCCGAACCACGGGAAAAACATCCGCGTCTCCAATAGCGTTTGAATTCTCCAAACCCTTCCCTTTACATTCTTGCAAGTTGCATGCTTTACTTTCCGCTGCCTATATACTCTTTTGCATGCTTGCTTGAATCGTGTGATGATTGCTTGACTTGTCCTAAAGTTGCTAAAATCTGCCAAGAACTAAAATTGGGAAAAGGCATAGCTTTTATTTGGTCAAGTAGTCTAATCACCCCCCTTCTAGACATACTTCCGATCCTACAAGTGGTATCAGAGCTTTGGTCTCCATTTGCTTTGATTTCCATAGCTTTTGGTGGTCATAGCCTTGGTTTCACAACCTAGGAGAGTATGGCGTCTAGCGAGGGAAATTATCACCGTAGAGGTCCTTACTTTGATGGTACTAATTTTGCTAGTTGGAAGCATAAAATGAAAATGCATATTCTTGGACATAACCCCGCCGTTTGGGCTATTGTGTGTGTTGGTTTGCATGGTGACATCTTCGATGGGAAAGAACCAAACCATGAAGCTACCGCGGATGAGTTGAAGATGCTACAATACAACGCTTAAGCTTGTGATATACTCTTCAACGGATTGTGCCCCGAAGAATTCAACAAAATCAGCCGTCTTGAGAATGCAAAGGAAATTTGGGATACTTTGATTGATATGCACGAAGGTACCGACTCCGTCAAGGAATCCAAATTGGATGTTCTTCAAAGTCAACTTGACAAGTTCAAAATGAAGGATGGTGAAGGTGTCGCTGAAATGTACTCTAGGCTTGCTCTCATCACAAACGAGATTGCCGGCTTAGGGAGTGAAGAGATGACCGACAGATTCATCATCAAGAAGGTCCTAAGAGCCTTGGATGGAAAATATGATACCGTGTGCACATTGATCCAAATGATGCCCAATTACAAAGATCTCAAGCCAACGGAAGTTATTGGAAGAATTGTTGCTCATGAGATGTCACTCAAGGATAAAGAGGAACTTCACAACAAATCAAGTGGTGCTTACAAAGCCTCATGTGAAGCTCCCGCATCATCAAGTGAGAAACAAAACTTCAATGAAGAATTGAGCTTAATGGTGAAGAACTTCAACAAGTTCTACAAGAGTAGAAGCAAAGATAGAAGCTCCAAGTCAAGGTCCTACAATGACAAAAGATCTTCTAGTCGAGAGCGAAACTGCTACAATTGTGGAAGACCCGGACACTATTCCAATGAGTGTATGACTCCCTACAAAAGAAGAGAAGATTCTCCAAAAAGAAGAGGCAAAAGAGAAGAATCACCATCAAGAGAGAGAAGGAGTAGAGATGATCGTTATGAACGAAGATACTCACGGAGAAGCAAGGATTCGGAAAGAAAGGAGAAATCATCAAGGAGCTACACAAAACGAAGACATCAAGCTCATGTTAGTGAATGGGTATCCGGCTCCGACTCCGAAAACCACTCCGAGAGAAGTTATCACTCCGACTCCGAATATACTCAAGATGAAGGTGTTGCCGGTCTAACACTTGTGTCAACCAACTCCTTCGACATATTTGACTCACCAAATGATGGAATTGGAAGATGCTTCATGGCCAAAGGTCCTAAGGTAACTCACCCTGAGTATGTTGATTTTAATAGTGATGAAGATGACTTGTTAGTTGATGATGACTTGAAGGTAACTTCCCCAAGTTGCTTTCCACTCAAATCTTTTTTCCACCAGATCCAAATCCTATGAGAGAGAGTTGAGTGTTGGGGAGACTATCATTTGAAGCACAAGAGCAAGGAGTTCATCATCAACACACCATTTCTTACTTCTTGGAGAGTGGTGTCTCCTAGATTGGCTAGGTGTCACTTGGGAGCCTCCGACAAGATTGTGGAGTTGAACCAAGGAGTTTGTAAGGGCAAGGAGATCACCTACTTCGTGAAGATCTACTGCTAGTGAGGCAAGTCCTTCGTGGGCGATGGCCATGGTGGGATAGACAAGGTTGCTTCTTCGTGGACCCTTCGTGGGTGGAGCCCCCCATGGACTCGCACAACCGTTACCCTTCGTGGGTTGAAGTCTCCATCAACGTGGATGTAGGATAGCACCACCTATTCGAACCACGGGAAAAACATCCGCGTCTCCAATAGCGTTTGAATTCTCCAAACCCTTCCCTTTACATTCTTGCAAGTTGCATGCTTTACTTTCCGCTGCCTATATACTCTTTGCATGCTTGCTTGAATCGTGTGATGATTGCTTGAGTTGTCCTAAAGTTGCTAAAATCTGCCAAGAACTAAAATTGGGAAAAGGCATATCTTTTATTTGGTCAAGTAGTCTAATTACCCCCCCTCTAGACATACTTCCGATCCTACAAGTGTGGCGTCATCTTTTTCATGTAGATAAGCCTACTATGTTGATAGCCCGTTCGATACATTGTGATTCATAAAGACCGCTACAAACATCAATGTTCTGCTTATCACAGATAAGATTGATTAATACCCGTAACAATCCATGTCCTTAACAAAGGGCGCATGCACGTATAGGTTGAATGTGTGTCTTGCGTCGTGTGTTGTGTGCATGCAGGTGTGCGAGTGTTGCGTGCGTGCAAGGGTACATTTCAGTGTTGCATGCATGGGTGCGTATGTGCGTGTGTTCGTGAGTGCATGTGTACGTGTCAGTGTTGCACGCCAGCATGCGTGCGTGTGTATGTGTCAGTTTTGCACGCCTACATGCATGCGTGTCTTGCGTGCGTGCATGTGTACGTGCGGGGTGAGGCTACACATCAGTCGACTGACTTTTTCATCTGTGGTCATTAGATTTTCCAGCCGTTGGATATGAAATCAAGGGCCTCCAGTTTATCATCAAACTCCACCCCCCGGAGCCGCCAGCCACCACCGGCCGAACCGCCAGCCCCCGCCGCCCGCGGCCGGCCCGCCCTCCCCGAAACCACTCCCCTCTGCCGGTCTGCCGCCGCACCGGCCATCCCTCTAGCCCCCCCCGCCGCCGAGCTTTTTCTCCGGGGATCCCCACCCCACCGCCCAATGAACGCCCCCAACCGCCGGTGACTGCCAACCAGATGTCTCACGACTTCGAATACCCGCCGACCACTAATTTATTACCATTTCTGTCCTTCATATGCGCATTGACGGGTGGGCCCTATGGTAATGTGCGCTGCTGAGTGTGGACAGTTTAACTGGTGAATTGATCGTGTTATCAACAAATTACAGAGCTGTATGGTGAGCCAGTGACCGTACGATCACCCTAAAATGTACTCCTATTTTATTAACACAGTACAGACTCAAACTACCATTTCTTTCTTTCATATACAGGCTGACAAGTGGGCCCCACGGTTACGCGCCTCGATGGTGCAACACTAGTTGCGCCGCGTGGAACGTTTGACTGGTCAATTGATTGTGTCATCAACAAAATACGGAGTTGTACGGGTGAGCCAGTGACCGTATAATCATGATATGTATTTGTTTAACACAGTACAGACGCAAGGGCTCATATATACACGCAAGCACTCACCGCTATAAGCGCACACACACGAACCCGACCCCTATGAGCACCTTCGAGAGAGTGGGCCAGCATATATGATCTTGAGATTTTATGAAGTCACCATAGGTGCCTCGTAGTCGAGTGGAACGTCTCCTCCCACTGAACATACGTCGCCAGAAAATACTGAAATTAACACAAGATAAATGCGAGCACCGAGACTTTAACCTTGGTGGGCTCGAGAAACCACTGTCCTCTAACCATCCAACCACATGTTGGTTAGCATGACAAAATGTATGCGGTGACCGTGATGAGCTTATTCTGAAGTCCAGTGACCATATCGTGCTTTCGGTTCAAATACAATGACCGTAAGTGTCGTCAACAAAATATGGAGCATGCATCAAATGCAAAGTCCGTCAGTGTCATCAACAAAATATGGAGACGTATCGTGAGCTAGATACCATTGTACTATTGTATATGCTTATTCTCTTAGTGGCCGATTGCGTGTGTGGTGTGGTGGGCACATCATTTCTAGTTGTGGTGGGTCAACATGAAGACTCATGGGTCGGTTCCGTCCTGTGCCACATATAGGTTGGACCGAGACGTGTTATACGAAGACCCATGTGGAGGACTCGGCGTACAACACGAAGCTACCAGAGTCGCGGAGGACTCTATCCCCACTGGTGATAAGCCGACTATATATGATTTGTAACCCTAGGCCCTTAGTATGTTATACAAGCTTGGGGGCTAGTTCGTCGATAGTATCCACACACACAATGCCTGGTATTCACGTGTACTTTGTACACACCCCTATCACTAATATACAGTACCAGGAGTAGGCTCTTTCTTCAACTGCAATTGAATTCTAGCATGTGCATGTGTTTATTTCATATTATCGATCCATAGAGTGAGAGCGGTTTGAAATACAGGCAATGGATGCTTTTGCAATTCATATATAAACATTAATTAGTGCACTCCATGTTGTTAGTGTGAAGAACTTTATACATTTGTCACTTGCATGGATACATTCCAAATTGCTAGCTATGAAATAGAATACATGTCGAATTCAACATAAAGGGGGTTTCAAAGATTCGAATTCATAGGAAGTGCATTCATCTATTTGAACCCGAGATAATGGCATTTGTAAATCAGATGTAAAAGGGGGCATCAATCTTTGTTGTGAGTTTGAACATGCTATATATATATATATTCATACGCATATCTAAATTTTTTTTGCAACCAAGGAGATTATATCTGGAACCATGCATGAACTGAGGTAAGTTGCATATTTTTAAATATATACTCGTGTACAATGTATATTCAAATGAACCCCCTCCATTCCAAAATAATCATAGCTTTAGGATTTTCAAGAGTAAAGATTTCTGAAGTTTGAAAAATCCTGAAAGTTCAATTCAAGAGAACCAAAAACATTAATGCTCCTGCTCCCAAATATTGAACGAAGCGCCAAATAGGCCTCTGGTCACCCGAAACCGCGCGAGACTAATGTTTTGGTGGTAGGAAATTACTGTCCTGACTCTGGCCCGTGTAGCCTATCGGCCCGATGTCCAAAGGTCTAAACTGGGGTAGGTTTGTAACTTCACCAAGATGCCAGAGAAGCATTCATACGCCGTGGGCGCCTACCCATGCGCTCGGTCGAAATCTATCCCGCCCACATTTGCGACACCTGACATGACTGTCCTACCCCCAACCCGCAATATGTCCGAAATTTTAGATGGGGGGGGGGGGAGTTTGTAACTTTCCCCAAATTTCAAACAAGCGCATCTCAAACCGAAACATTGTTCCCCCTTAGTTCCCCGCCTCCCTCTGTTTCCCCATTCATACTCCGTGGGCGCAAAAACGCCCTCTCCACCTGCCGCGAAACCCCAGTCTCCTCCGTCCGCCACCCCATAGCGGCCAATCCACCGCCGCCCTCCTCCATCACGCCGGAGCCGGTACCCCGATGTCGTCGCCCAACGCAACCGCAACCGCAACGCCCTCAAGGACTTAGCAGCTGAAGCCGAGGCAGAGCTGCCTCCACGACGTCGACGCCGACGTGCGCCGTACAAGAACCACTCCGACCACGCCGTCCTGCGCCTCACTCCTGCGGCTCCACTGTCGCAACCGTCCACCGCACCGGAGCTGTTCCCGCTACGCTGTCGTTCACCGCCTCGGATCTGCTTCCCCGCCGCCGACAGACGGCCACCGCATCACACTCAACAACTTGGCCATGGGTTCGTCCAAGGCTGCACCGTCCTCCACAACTTCTGGTTTTCGGCGAACAACAAGAAGATCGTCGGAAAAACAAAAGGAGGACACAACACTGCCAGCAGAAAGAGGTACTCCTCTTCCCATATTCGTGCAAATCTTATGTCTCCACTCACATCGTATTCATCCCACGAAAGAAACTATTTGAGCGCTTCTTACTGCATCTTCTTCGTGATACTAAATGCACAAGGTTTCCTCCCTTTTACTATTTCACCTTTGCTAGAGGTCAGTAGCCCGCCTGGATTTCAATTCAGGGTCAGTCGAACCGCAATTAAAAGAAGCAGCACCCGCTTAGGCGCGCGGAGCACCTAGTCTGCCTGCTCCCTGGGGAAGCGGGGTGTGGGGCGCAGGAGCTGCTTGCGCCCGATCTGGAGGTCGTCGGGGCTTGAATGGATGGCCCGGGGGGCGGTGCCAAGCACGGCGGTGCGGTGAGGTCGAGGGGAGGGCGCAGGCAGGGGAGGAATACTGGGCTGGTGGTCGCTGGCGTTTCGTGGAAGATCGTCAACACTGAGTGGCTGGAGGTAGATGAAGGCGATCTGCCCGTTCTTTGTACATCGGACGGTGCAGAAAAAATGGACTGACCTATTTGCTTTCAGTCAACTGTTATTTTCATACAATCCTATAGTAATTTAGTGTGCCATGCATGTTGTCGAGCTATCATATGTCTCCCGTCATTTATTTCTCACCGACCTGCTATCTGCTACCTTTACACTATACTAATTGTGCACACACTTCACCCATACTCACACTATTGTTTTTTTATGCATGGGTATTTCAGACTCTGACGCAGTGTTGATGAATGCAGAAAAGAAAAGACAAAAGTCGCTCCAGTGTAATTCGAAGATAAGCACTAAGCGTTCCAGCGCTCTAACGGGTGCAGTGTCAGCAGTTGGAGACAGTAAACGTAGCTCTGCAGTTGATGATCTCAATTTCCACACACAACCATCCCATGTGCTTGCTTTAACTTCGCGCTGTCAAATGTGGTTGCATGTTGCATATGGTGTCTAGCTTGTATTGCTTCCAATTTGGTTAAATTGCATCTACTTACTTTACACATTATACCTTTGATAATGACATGCCTTCCTGTTTTCGATACATACTACATATGTCTATTAACCATGTTCGTACATCTAACTAATGCTCTTTTGTATCCCTCGTCAATCACTTATAATGAGACAGTCACCCGGGTGGGTTACTGTGAGACCCCATACTCGTTTAAAGAGTGCAGTGTCATCCTCCCCACATGATTCTCAAGAAACAGCAAGGCTAAATGAGGATAGTCAACGTAGCTCTCTAGTTGATCACCACAATTCCCCCACACCACCATCGCAGGTGCTTGCTCTTACTTGGCAGTGTGATATGTGGTTGCATGTTGCATACGGTGTCTAGCTTGTAGTGCTTCTAATTAGGGTAAATTGCATCTGCTTAGTTTACACACTATACCTGTGAATATGACATGCCTTCCTATTTTTGGTACACACTACATGTATGTGTTAACCTTGTTCTTACATGAAACTACCTCTCTTCTGTATCCTGCATCAATCACTTACGATGAGTCACCTTTATTCGTTGCATATTGCATATTATTTCTAGCGTGTTGCCATGTATTGATTCTAATTTGGTCAAATACATTTGTTAGATCACCCTTTTAATTTGGCAGAGTGATATTGGTTTCATCTTTCATATGGTTTCTAGCTTGCATCGATTCTAACAAGTTCAAGCACCTTGTGCTTAGTTTACACTTTATACATCATACATGTCAATATGTCACGCCGTCCTGTTTTTCATACATATTCCATCCTCCTATCATGCGGCTGCCTTACATGAAAGTAGTGTTCTCAGTATCATGCATCAATGAGTTCTAAAGAGAAAATTTTATTCCTTTTTCTTGTGGGTTTGACTTGACAAGGCAAAATCAAGAAAGAGGAAGGAAAAGAGTAAGGAAGGTGATGATGGTGGTCCTTTGCAGCAACGTAAACGGAGCATCTGTACCGATTCTCCTTGTACTGATAGTGCATTACAAGGTCCAAGTCTCCGCTCCCCTACTCCACCATCCAAGGTGCTTGCTCTAATTTGGCAGTGTGATATATGGTTGCATGTTGCATATGGTGTCTAGCTCGTATTGCTCCTAATTAGTGTAAACTACATCTGCTTAGCTTACACATGATACATGTGAATATGACACGCTTTCCTGTTTTTGGTACATACTATATCTGTCTATCACACCATGTTCTTACATGAAACTACTCTTCTTGTGTATCCTGCATCAGTCACTTATGATGGGACACCTTTAAGTTGGCAGTGTGATATTGGTTTGCGTCTTGAATATGATTTCTAGCATGTATTGCTTCTAGTTTGATGAACGCCACCTATGACGAGACAGTTTTAACTTGGCAGAGTGATATTGATTGCACCTTCCATATGGTGTCTTGCAGTGTTTCTAATCCCCTTTTCTTATCGGTTTGACTTCACAATGCAAAATCATTACAAATGAAGGAAATTAGTCCGGCAGTGGATGATGGTGGTCCTTCGGAGCAACTCAAACAGGGGGTCTCTACAGATTCTACTCCACCATCCTCCCAACAAAATTCGTAAGACAACACAAGGCTGGACAGTCAACGTAGCTGTGTAGATGATGACTCCCCTACTCCACCATCACAGGTGCTTGCTCTAACTTGACACTATCATATGTGGTTGCATCTTGCGTATGATGTCTAGCTTGTATTGCTTCTAACTTGAATTGCATCTGCTTACTTTACACATAATGCCTGTGAATATGACACGTGTTCCTGTTTCTAGAACATACATGTACATGATGAGCACATCTCCCCTACTCCACCATCATAGGTGCTTGCTCTTACTTGGAACTGTTATACATGGTTGTGTTTTCCGTATGATGTCTAGTATGTATTGCTTCTGATTATGTTGAATTGCATCTGCGTAGCTCACAACTTATACCTGCAACGATTACTTACCCATAAGACACACTATCGTACATGTGAATATGAAACGCAGTCTTTTTTTTGTATATATTCTATCCTCCTATCCTGCGCTTGCCTTACATCAAAGTAGTGTTCGTTTGTATCATGCATCAACCAGTTATGCAGAGCTAATTTTATTCATATTCTTATGGTTTTGACTTCATAAGGCAATATCGAAAAATAGGAAGGAAAAGAGTAAGTTAGGGGATGTTGGTGGTCCTCCGCACCGACGCAAACAGAGACTCTCTAGATTTGCCACTGCTACTGCTAATGAAGTTGAAGTCCCAAGTCTACATGATGATTTCATCTCCCGTACTCCACCATCGCAGGTGCTTGCTCTAAGTTGACAGTGTGATAATTGGTTTCATGTTGCATATGTTGTCTAGCCTGTATTTCTTCTATTTTGATTAAATTGCACCTTCTGAGTTTAGACGTTATACATGTGCATATGACATGGCTTTCTATGTCTAGAATACACTGCATCTATCTATAATACCATGTTCTTACATCAAAGTACTGCTGTTGTGTATCCCGCATCAGTCACTCATGATTGGATGCTTTTAACATGGCAGTTTGATAGTGGTTGCATCTTGCATTGATTTCTACGTTGTACTGCTTCTAATTTTTTGAATTTCCACTTATGACAAGACACTTTTAACTTGGCAGAGTAATATTGGTTGCATCTTTCATATGGTGTCTAGCTTGCATTACTTCTATTTTCTTGAAAATCCTTCTGCTTAGTTTGCACATCGTAGCTTTGAATATGTCATGCCGTCCTATTTTTCTTACATATTCCATCCTCATACGGTTGTCTTACATCAAAGTATTGCTTATCTGTATCATGCATCAATGAGTTCTGAAGAGTGATTTTATTCTTTTGTGTTGTGGGTACAACTTGACATGGCAAAGTCAAAAAATAGCAAGGAAAATAATATAGTAGGGAGTGCTGTTACTCGTCGGGTGAAACGGAAAAGGTTCTGCCGTCGAGATTCTGCTGGTACTTATAGTGCAGTAGAAGGTCCAAGTCCACCGGCTAAATCCACAAACACATTATCACCTGCTCCACCAGCTGCAACATCCGGTTCAACTGTACCAGCATCTCAACCAGTTACTCGTTCGTTTTTCTCCGGAACTGGCCAGTTCCCAAGCTGCCTTCACACCTAACACTACTTCCGAAGCACTGCTGACACAACAGGACTTGGCAAGATCAGATGAACCTCATGAGCATCAACACGAAGACGGTACCTGACCGAGTCAAGTTGCAGTTGCATGCTCCTTTATATGTACTCTCACAGTTTGACGTACATATCACTTACCATATTCGTTGTTGAACTAGCACCACGACGCAAGCGGAAAGAGACATCAGGGATAATGCTTGACAGATTAACAAAATCTAAAGGAGGAAGAATAGAGATCCATTTGAGGCAGGTTTAAAAAGGCCACGTGATGCTACAGAGTCAGCCAAGTTAGTATCAGAGGCAGCCATTGCCGTTAGGTGTCATGCACGTATCCTCCCAACGTGGATCCAGTACAGGAATGAGAAAGGCAATACCCAGTTTAACACCTTCCTTGACCATTTATCCGTAAGTAATGTTATTCATCGCAATTAGTAATATTGTCTTGCTCTGTCCCATACTTTCTAGCTTCCTCCTAATAAGACTCACATTCTTTTTTCAACAGATGAGGTTCAAGTTGGATCCGAAATATGATGCAACTAGACAAGCATGCACTCATGTTTTTCAGTCTGCTCTGCGACAGTATCGGTACCACCATAGAAAATCTCACTTTGAAGGCAAGGCTAACAATGAAATCGCCCAAACATCTCCAGTGGAATATATTACAGATGAAGACTGGACAGCTCTCGTTAAACACTGGTTTGATCCAAAGTATCAGGTAGGCTATATGTATTTGATCAGACCACATATTGAACTTGTATTTATGTATGTGAGTTACAAGTGTATCTTCTTCTAGGCTAACTGTTTGAAGAACAAAACCAACCGTTCTAAAGTGAAATTCCAATAGACCAGAGGATCTCATAGCTATATTGCACACTGCGAGGCTCTTGTAAATAGCTGCTACTTCCTTCTTTTTTTTGTGCCATATTATCGTATCTATATTGAATTGTTCCAAATATAGAGGAAATCCCGTGCGGACCAAAAAGAACCTGAACCGAATGCAGTGCAAATCTTCAAGGATTGCCACACCAGCAAGATGAAGGGCATGAGCACACCAGTTCAAGTCGCTGTTGTAAGTCCTTACTCCTGCTGCCTTGAACTGATTGGTACTGTGATGTGTTCAATTTAACTACTTGGTTTGCAGCCAATGTCAGTTACTCTGTTCACTTTTATTCACAGTTGTCTTAACGTATCATTTCACCTTACATGGTTTAAAAGAGATGAAGGATATTCTTTTGGTCTTGATCTGTAATCTAGTTGTCATGTTCACGTGCTCACACAATGATAAAATAGCATGTTTGTTTTATATCTGTTTGCCCATGATATGAATGATGTCATACTATGTTCATCCTACTTTAAACCATGTCTCTTTATCCTTAGATGTCAACGAATGTGAGGAAATAGACAATACAGTAGGCATGCTACATGACATATGTTCCGAAAGTGATTTTATTATGTTGTTGGCACTACAATACATGCTAATGTATTATAGTAGTTCACCAAAATAAGTTATGTATAAACGTTTAACCTACTTTGTTTGTTTTTGTCTCATTAGTAACTTATCTGGTACAGGAATATACAAGTTCAAACTTTCAGGAAGCTATGGAACAAATGATTGAACAGCCACAACCACCTGAAGGTGACGAGGCTACTACAGGCACAATGTCACCTCTTGCTGCAGTGCGTCAGTATCTCTCCACTAACAGTGCAAAAAGCACCTTCTTGCGTAATTCTGGGTTGGTTGTCAAGGTAACCTCGTCCAAATTGCCTACTGAACAAAATCTTCCTGCTAGACAGAGTGATATATCTGTGCTCCAGACACAAGTCCAATCCCTAATGGACGTTGTTTCAAAAACAAGAATAGTGGTTGAGAAATGTCGTCAAGATATGAATGGTTTTGAAACCAGACTATCAGACATTCGCTTCGTTGTTCAAGAGCAATGGCGGAAAAAAGGTGGAGATCGTGCTGCTTCATCAGATTCTACAGCCTGAAACATTAGCACTCATGTCAAATGATCTGTGCTTCTATACATCTGACGGTGCTTTTATCTGGAAGGACTGTAAACTTTATGCCAACAGGCCTTTTGTTGTATGGTTGGAATTTATTTTGTTGTGATACAACATTTATGATGCTGCCTCAGGCTACAGTAATTACGATGCTATTTTTGTATAGTGTAGGTTTATCTTAGTAATGTAATCGGCCGAAAGCTTCGTAGGAGCCCAACGGGCCCATTCCAATTGGGCTAAAAACGATTACGAGCTGAAATTGGCATGTAGCCCACTAAAAATATCTGGGCCTAAATCAGCATAAGCTTTCATATTTTTCTAGTAGGCCTGTGCCCATAGTGGGCCTTTAACAGGCCTAAACATAATCTGGGCACTCAAGTAAAAATAGGCCGTTTACAGGTGTAAATATCTCGAGCCCATAAAATACATGGGCCTTTAATAGACCGAAAGTGAGATTGGGCCCTGATTGTGCCAAATAACCCACTGGACTTTAACAGGCCGAAATTCGGACGGGCCATAAATGCGCGGACCTAATACACGGGCCTTTAACAGGCCGGAACTTCGGTCGGGCTAGATTATCGTCATCTCTATATGGGCCGTTAATGGGCCCGATATGATGTTGGGCCACATATGGCCCATGGTTTACGTCCGGCTTTAACAGGCCGAAAATGACAACAGGCTGAAAGTGGCCCAAAGCTATAGCGGGCCTCTAATAGGCCGAATGTCAGACATGGCCGAATATGACCCAAATCCTTCACGGTCGTTTATGGGCCGAAAGTTTTGATGGCCTATAAATGGGCCCAAATGATGCACCTTTAACAGGCCGGAAATACACCGGGCCGTAATTCGGCCCAATTACTTAGCGGACTGTTAACGGGCGAGAAGTGACCATGGGCCGCGTTGATGACAAGTTTAGGACAGGCCGTTGACGGGCCGATTTGACAGAGAATGTTGGGCCTTTAGCTGGGCCGGCCCATCATGGTTGGCAGAATCTTGTGGGCCTTTAGCTGGCCTGGACCATTATGGTCCACAAAATCTTGTGGGCCTTTAGCTGGGCCGGCCCATTATAGTCTGCAAAATCATGTGGGCCTTTAGCTGGGCCGGCCCATTATGGTCTGCTAAATTTTGTGGGCCTTTAGCTGGGCCGGCCCATTATGGTCCGCTAAATCTTATGGGCCTTCGGTTGGGCCGGTCCATTTAATCTTTGTGGGCCACTTTTGGGCCGGTCCATGTGTCAACATATCATAGGCCCATCTTGCCCGGTGAGCCAATGAGAATTTTACACGTGGAAAATCGGCATTGGTCGTGGCTGTTAACGGGTTATCGGATCCAAAATCCGACCGCATAGCTTAACGGTGTTCCGTTACGGTGGATGCCATGTGTCGGTCCCCTTGATGAAAGCACTTCTATGGCGCGCGATTTATAGTCATGGAAATGGACACTTCCGTGATGATAATTTTGGCAATGTCATGGAACACTTCTACGACAACACAGGTATGACTATCTTGATTCTGTCATAAATTTGTCATGGATGTACATGCATGACAGAAAACGCGACCTACTGTGACAAACACGTATCATCACGTAAGTGTATTTTTTTTGTAGTGCACGTAAATGGTACTAGTTAGTAGAAAGCCCACGGTTTCAACAATACTTGTGTTTCCGATTGTAACGTGACAACACTTGTTCCAAAATGACTTTGTTGATTGTTAATGTGTGCGCCTTCGCAAATCGGACTGCTAATTTACCACAGCATGTTGGTGCCATGTCATGGCACCAAGCCAAGTTTCATTATTTTCATGCGTGTTTTGGATTTACACGAATTAAAAAACTAAGTTTCTCAATGTTTCCAACCCAGCCACGACGCCCAAAATTTTGAATTTCATTCCCATTTCTTGCATGTAACCTAGAAATATACCCGAGGACACACATGTGATTTTTCAACCAACTTTGGTGCACTGGAACATGTGCTTGTATTTCAAATTTTAATTATGCACACAAAGGTGACACGTTCCCTCCCAGAACCACGAGCCTTCTTGAGAGAAGCTCCGATTTGCAAGAAGCTTATACCAAAATTTGTTCCTATTCGGCTAATTTTTTTACCACGACATGGTACTACCATGACATGACACCATGCCAAGTTTCATGATTTTAAAACCGAGTTTCTCAATGTTCTTGACCGAGCCACGATGCCCAGATGTTTGAATTTGATTCTCGTTTTTTGCATGGGACCTACAAATTCACCCGAGGACACAAATGTGATTTTCAACCAACTTTGGTGCACGGGAGCATGTGCTTGCAGTTCAAATTTGAATTATGCACATTAAATGACCAAAAAATCAATTAATGTGTAAATAAGGCCAAACGAAACCGGAATAATTCCAAAATTTAACAGGGCACTCATGTAGTTCTATGTTGCCTTTGTAAATAGACTCAAGGGGGACAATGTATATAGTTTCGCACTCAAAGGTGGCACGTTCCCTCTCAGAACCACGAGCCTTCTTGAGAGAAGCTTGGGTTTGCAAGAAGCTTATACCAAAATATGTTCCTATTCGGCCAATTTTTTTACCACGACATGGTAGTACCATGACATGACATCCATACCAAGTTTGGTGATTTTCAAATGTGTTTTGGATTTACAAGAATTTTAAAACTAAGTTTCTCAATGTTCTTGGCCGAGCCACGATGCCCAGATGTTTTAATTTTATTCTCATTTCTTGCATGGGACCTAGAAATTCACCCGAGGACACAAATGTGATTTTTCAACCAACTTTGGTGCACGAGAGCATGTGCTTGTAGTTCAAATTTGACTTATGCACATTAAATGACTAGAAACTCAATTAATGTATAAAAAACGACAAACGAACCCGGAATAATTCCAAAATTTAACAAGGCACTAATGTAGTTCTATGTTGCCTTTATTAAGAAACTCAAGGGTGGGGGGCAGCGTATATCGTTTCACACTCAAAGGTGCCACGTTCCCTCTTAGAACCACGAGCTTCCAAATCGGACCAATTTTTTTACCACAACATGTTAGTGCCATGACATGACGCCATGCCAAGTTGCATGATTTCCAGCCGAGTTTTGTATTTACATGAATTTAAAATCAAAGTTTCTCGATCTTCTCGGCCGAGTCATGACGCCCAGATGTTTGAATTTCATTCTCATTTCTTCCATGGGACCTAGAAATTCAACCAAGGACACACATTTTATTTTTCAACCCACTTTGGTGCACCAGAGCATGTGCATGCAACTCATATTTAGATTGTGCACATTAAAAGTCCAGAAACTCAATTAATGTACAGAAAGGCCAAATGAACCCGAAATAATTCCAAAATTTAACAGGGCACTCATATAGTTCTATGTTGCCTCTGTAAATAAAATCAGGGGGGAGGCAGCGTATATCGTTTCGCACACAAAGGTGAGACGTTCCCTCTCGGAACCACGAGGCTTGTTGAGAGAATCTCCGGTTTTGCAAGAGGTTTATACAAAAACTTGTCCCAATTCAGCCAAAGATTATACGTATGAAAACAGGGTTTAGATTATCCCAAACATCTCGCTACCTAGACCAATAATGTACTATGATTTGAATTCAACATAAAATGGATACAAATGTTTGAATTGGAGAGTGTATGGTACATGTAGTTCATAGTGAAATATGATTACTGCTATATGTATGTTTTTTGTTATCAAGATAATATTTAAATTATTGTATAACTTGACAACAATCGTATTCAAATAAGGAAAATTGATTCAAATTTAGTCCATATGGTAGACGACAATATATATGTTCACATGGTGGTCTAAAATGTTCATATATGATGGAAGATCAAAATGTACGACTACATCAATTATAAACCGCAAGGTCACCTAACGATATACTTGAATTCAACATAACGTGGATTTAAAAATTGAAATTCGAGATCATGGCATCTGTAATCATATAAAAAGGGACATTACTCTTTCTTTGGTGGGAATCGATTTGTTTTTTGTTGTTGTTGAGGGAAGTGCGAATCGATTTGGTACTGTGCAGGGTAATCTTGTTCTCCCGATTTTTTTACATTTTTCTTGTAGTTTTTTCAATGGCATCTATAGCAATATAGTAAAAGGGGACATGACTCTCTTGTGTCTTGTATGAATTGTTTTTTACACGTTAAGTTTGTTCTGCCGAACAAGGAATCCGCACCTTGTTATCCCAAAATTTTCAAGCTCGAGTATCTTTTGTCTCACCTGCTTTGAAACTCCCGCTTCTTCAACCCGCGCCACGCCTTGTTATCCCAAAATTTGGACGCGCACGAGAACTCCCTCCTCATCCGAAATCGCTCCCGCTGCCGAGACACGTGAAATCCCCCTTCTACCCCTCAGCTAGAAATGAAGCTCCACATCACGGTGTCAAAAGCTTGGCTCCCTACATTTCGCCTCGTCCCTAAGCTTGGCTCCCCCCTCTCCCTTCGCTGGTAACTTACCCTACATTTCGGACAAGCGCGTCCCTAAGCTTGGCTCCCCCCTCTCCCTTCGCCCCCCATTCGTACACCGAGGCCGCCAAAACCTGCGAAACCCCACGCTCCTTCGTCGGCCTCCCGACCGCCGCCCAAGTGAAGACTCTTCCCCGACTACGTCGTCCACCGCAACAGCTCACCGTCCCTCATCCACCGCACCGGATGAGGATCCGTTGTCGATCTCGTCGTCCTGCCGGATCAGCCACCCTGTCCTCCACCTCCATGGAGCTGCCCCGATGTTCGCCTCGTCTATCGCGCCACCTCAATCCCCACAGCGCCGTCTTGACCTGCCCCACCAGAACCGCAACACCCTCACCAATTGCTCCGATGAAGCCGAGGCCAACTTGGCGCAACCAAGGAGGTTCTGCACTCACCACTGCATTTTATCTTTTATTCTATATCACGGGGCTGCCGGTGCTCGATACCGAGCAGACATGGCGTGTCTCCATCGACGGCGCCGTCGCCGGCCACATCATCCACGGCGTCTCTCCCCCATGTCGTTGCTTCCTCGGCGGCGACTTCCACAACGACACTAGCTGCAGCTGCTCTGGCTCTCACTCGCGCTGCGGCTCTATTCTTGCTGTCGGTCGCGCTGCTGCACTGCTCCTGCTTTCGTTCGTGCTGCTTCTCTGCTCTTGCTCTCACTTTCATTGTTGTTGCTGCTGCACGACCTCCGGTAGCTACAGGAGTTGCTACTTTAGCACTCGCTCGCGGTGCTACTCCACGACTTGCTCTCTGCTAGTGTGTTCCCTACTCGAGCGTCTGCTGATTTAGATCACTGCTTCTCTGCTACTAGTGCTCAAATGCCCTAAACATCTATAGCAATGCTCTTTTACTAGTTCAATCAGTTTCCACATTAAAATTCAGTTTCGACTATGAAGTTCATTTTCTTCAGTTAAGTTCAGAGTGAACAGTACTTACAACATCTGTCGGAGCGGCCGTGGCGCGGCTGATACGTTTTGCATCTAGCACTTTTTGGTGATGTATTTTACATCATCTATTGCATATGATATTAGGGTCCCACTTCAGATTAATGTTGTCTGTCTTGTCATGCTTCAGCCTCGTTGCCGTACACCTTAGCGGAGCTGCTCCAACGACGGAACCGTCCATCACAGCGGAGCAGTACCCTCGGCGCTATTTCCAGAGGCCTCAGAACTTCTTCCCCGCCTCCGACAGTCACACTAGCATCACCACCATCCTCCACGTCCAACCCAATGATGCTGAGATCCACAAGGCTATGCCAAAGAGGTTGTACACTCGTCGCATCACTGTGTTTCTTCATTCCTCTGTTCTTCCAATTCATGTGAACCAAACACACAGGTTGACTGAAATCCTATGTTTCCAAATGCTATGTTTTGCACGTGCATTCCTATCCTATTCCTGTGTTTTTCCTGTCCCTGCGTTTATAGAATCCTCCAATTCTAAGGAGCCCTTACAGATTTACTTCATTTTTAGATAGGCGTCAAAGAAAACTCTGTGTGTTATGTCCTGCTCCTGCCGTGCCGTCATCCACCCCACCTGAGGTGCACCATTGACAGAAGCGTTCACTGTAGCAGAGATCCCCCCTGCTGACTTCCTTTCGCCGCCTCAGATCATCTTCCCCGTTGCCGGCAGCCACGCCAACTGCATTACCATCACCGACTAAGCAGATGAACCTAAGGACTACAAAGTTCCGGAAGAGAGGTCGCAGTGTTTCGTGTTTGCTTACGTTATACATCGGTTATTATAACCTGCTACTATATCGTTCAATCTTGAGTTTTAAATTGCCCATGGGTCTCATATCGAGCCAACAACGAATAGTATTTGTCTACTATCTGGTTCATCTGGGGTCTTCTATGTGGTTCATGTTGGGTGGGCAACAAACAATAGATGATCCATTGTCTATCTTTTTAAACAGAAGCTATAATCTACCTGGTATTATTAGTTTTGGATCCATCCACTCGTTTGCTACCATCAGTCTTGATTTTTGCATGCACCCCTTAGGCCTTACAAAATCTAACTATTTTTTTATTATGCATGTCAGATATTGTTCACAATCGTACTGAACATGTAGAGAAAAAGAGAAGACCGTTGCGTGTGAATATAATGTCATGCAGACGCCGCTCCATGGTGGGCGAAGTGCCCCCCTCCTGCATTTCCAGATTGTATTCCAGAGGAAGATAACTGTTCATATGGAGATTCAGAAGGAGCCGACCACGCCTGTTTACCACCCGAGGTGTTTGCTCTAACCTGGCATGCTGATGTTGGTCATATCATGCATATGGCGCCTTGCATTGCTTACATTATACATCTTATATGTCATCAACTTAGTTTAGATTTGCTTTGTGTGAATGCCACCTGTTTGGTTTCTATATCATACTCCCACCATTCCTAAATATTTGTCTTTTTAGAGATTTCAACAAGTGAGTACATACGGAACAAAATGAGTGAATCTACACTCTAAAATATGTCTTTATACATCCGTATGTGGTAGTCCATTTGAAATCTCTAAAAAGACAAATATTTAGGAACGGAGGGAGTATATCGGAATTATGCAATGCCATCTTCTTTAGCCAGGCATCATATACGTGAATCATGCAATGCCATCTTGTTTAGCTAGTCATCCTATATGTGAATTGTATCGTGCCATATTTTTTTCCATAATGTATTCCATTTGTCAACAATGTTTATACATTCATCTACTCTTCCTGTGCATCAGCCTTTTGAGTCGGTCATGGGAAAATCTGGAGTGAAAACAAGGTCTTCTGAGAAGTTAGTGCTACCTGTCGATGTAGATTTCTTGCTGGTTACAGATAGCTCCTCAGAGGAGGATTCAGAGAGAGATGACCAGTCGTACCCCCCCCCCCCCCGAGGTGCATGCTCTAACTTGGCTGGGTTATATTGCTCATATCTTGCATTGCCATGCCATCTGCTTAGATTAGACATGCTTTGTGTGAATGCCTCCTGTTTGCTTTCTATATTAGATATGTGAATTATGCAATGCCATGTTTTTCAGCCAGTTATCATATATGTGAATTATGCACCGCCATGGAGCCAGGCATCATATATGTGAATTATCTCATGCCATCTTTTTTTTCATTACGTATCCCATTTGTCGACAATCTGTGTATATTGAACTACTCTTCATGTGTATCATCCATTTGAGCCGGTTATGGAAAAATCTGGAGTGAAAACAAGGTCTTCAGAGCAGGCAATGGTACCTGTTGAAGCATATATCTCGACGGTTACAAGGAGCTCCTCAGTGGAGGATTCAGAGACAGATGACCAGTCCTATATCCCACCTGAGGTGTATGCTCTAAGTTGCAATGTTTATATTTCTCATATGATGCATATGGTGTCTTGCATTGCTTAGTTTAGACATCATATGCACACTATTGAATTCTATCTGCTTAGTTTAGAGATCATACATGCGAGTGCCAGTTTCTTAGTATATGAATCAATTATGTCAATTATATCATGCCATCCTGTATACTTAGACAACATGTATGTGAATTATTTCATCCCAACCTATTTTAGAAAGACATCATATAGTTTTGTCATGTCATCTTGTTTAGGTACTCATCATATGTTGAATTATGCCATTATATCCTGTTAAGTTATCCATCATATATCTGAAACTGTGTCATGCTATCCTGTTTAGTTAAGCATCATATATGTGAAATTATGTCATGCTGTCCTGTTTGGTTAGACAACATACATGTGAATTACCACATCTGTCTATCATACAATGTCTATACGTTCAATTTCTTTTCTTGTTTATCAACCATTTGAATTGGAGGGGGTGATGGCAGTATCAAAGGGAGCAAAAACCCGTTCTTCACAAAAGATAGTGCTACCCGTTGATGCAGATAGAACCATGGTTGTTGTCGGTGTCAAAACCGGCGGATCTCGGGTAGGGGGTCCCGAACTGTGCATCAAGGTCGGATGGTAACAGGAGACAAGGGACACTTTATTTTACCCAAGTTCGGGCCCTCTTGGTGGAGGTAAAACCCTACTCCTGCTAGATTAATATTGATGATATGGGTAGTACAAGAGTGGATCTACCACGAGATCAAGGAGGCTAAACCCTAGAAGCTAGCCTATGGTATGATTGTGTATGATGATGGTTGTCCTACGGACTACAACCCTCCGGTTTATATAGACACCGGATAGGGTTAGGGTTACACAGAGTCGGTTACAATGGTAGGAGATCTTGAATATCCGCACGCCTAGCTTGCCTTCCACGCCAAGAAAAGATCCTTCCGGACACGGGACGAAGTCTTCAATCTTGTATCTTCATAGTCCTGGAGTCCGGCTGAAGGTATAGTCCGGCAATCCGAACACCCCCTAATCCAGAACTCCCTCAGTAGCCCCTGAACCAGGCTTCAATGATGATGAGTCTGGCGCGCAGATTGTCTTCGGCATTGCAAGGCGGGTTCCTCCTCAAAGTTCTTCAAGAAGATTATAAACACCAAAAATAGTGTCCAGCTCTACAAAATAAGTTTCCACATATTGCCACATAGAGAATAATATTAACACAAATTAAATCTGCTGACGTATTCCGCAGTGCGTCATAACACTGCGACCAAGCCTTCTATATAAATTGCTTTCATTGTTCCACCTTAGCGCGTTTAGCGAGGCGGTTTCCTTGGCACGTCTTGTCAAAGCAAAGATCGTGTGCCCCTTTTAACGGGATTCTCATTAATATGGACGTGGATAACCCAATCGCGCCATTTACCACGACGCTTGGGAGGAAAGTGAGTTTTATTAGGTAGGTGGGGACGCCTAATCACACCCGCTTATATAAAGGGATAAGGATTCACCTTTTTAACCTACGCCTTCTTCCTCCTTTGCCAATCCATCTGTCGCGCACTCAAGCTCCAGCGCCCAAGTCCGCTCTTCCTTCCTCAACCTTCTCCAACAATGTCCTGAGCGGGAGGCAAGTGGATGGTCTCCTCCGTCACGGAGGCTCAAGTAAAAAGGTTAAGGAAATCCGGATACTTGTCCAAGGACATCCCGCATCGGCTTCCTCAGAAGGGGCAGCTTCTTCCTACCCCAAGGCCCCATGAGAGGGTAGTTTTTCTTCCCCACTTCCTCCGCGGACTGGGCTTTCCACTTCACCCTTTTGTCCGGGGGCTCATGTTCTACTACGGCCTGGACTTCCACGATCTGGCCCCGAACTTTATTCTCAATATCTCGGCGTTTATCATCGTGTGTGAGGCCTTTCTCCGCGTCCGTCCCCACTTCGGCCTCTGGCTCAAGACCTTCAACGTCAAGCCCAAGGTGGTGTCCGGCACCCAGGCTGAGTGCGGAGGCGCTATGGTCGACAAGATAGACAACGTCCTCTGGTTCGATGGCTCCTTTGTGGAGTCCCTAAAGGGGTGGCAGGCCGGATGGTTTTACATCACCGAGCCACGCGATCCGGAATGGGTCGCGGCCCCCGAGTTCAGATCCGGACCCCCCATGCGGCTCATGTCTTGGAAAGAGACGGGCCTGTCATGGGGCAACGAGGAAGAAGTGAATGGGTTGCAAACGTGCATCCAGTCCCTGGTGAACAGGCCAATCCGCCTGATCAATGTGATCCAGGTCATGCTCGTTCGCCTGATCCTCCCGTGCCAACAACGGGATTTTACTTTGTGGGAATTCGGCCCGGCGCAGCACCAAACCCTTAGTAGGCTCTTCGACACGACGTATGAAGACGTCTGGAAGGTGCTGACCAATGGCGCCGAGTCCCCCACATCCGCTTCCGAGGACCGCGGATACAGCTCGCAGCGTCATGCCAGCGAGCTGAGCTATCTATACCTTTGACAGGTCTGTTAAGCTCTTCTTCATAGATTAACTCTATGCAGGATCTAAACTCCCTTACCTTTGACAGGCTTGGCTGGCGGTATCCGGACCAATCAACTGTCCGGCTCCCCTGCCCGAAGACCCAGCCCCAGCTCTCTTGGTGAAGCTGATGGCTCCGGCACCTTATGTGGTGCCGGAGAAGAAGGCCAAGAAGAAGAAAACCACCAGGACTCGAAGAAGTTCCCGCAACATGGTGGTGTCGGACTCGTCATCTGACGAGTCCGTGACGCTCTCCTCTCGTGAAAATGAGGAGGAGGAACAAGGAAGCTCTCCCCCCCAGTGAGGGGAGAAAAGAAGAAGAAGGCCGCCCCAACGGGGGAGGCCGAGGGGTCGAGGAAAAGGAAAACCCCTCCGCCGGACTACTCCCACGACGCCGAATAGGGCGGAGAGGAGTGGCTGGACAGAACCAAGCGTCCGGCGACATTGTAAGTATTTACATACCAGAGTGACTCATGATATTTTCTAATGCGTGGCTTTCCCTAATGTCGAATGTAATTTACGCAGGCCGCCCCGGGCCGGACTCGACGATTCGTCGAGCGGCTCCCTGGATTCGTCGGACGTGAACTCTGTTCCGTCCGCGGTCTCCCCCTACGGGGCGGACGATGCCGAAGTGGCGCCCCGCCAAGCTTCGGGGCAGGAGGAGATGGTCCTGGAGGAGCCGCAAGGCAATCCTCCGGACCCCAGGAGTAAAGGGGATGAAACCCCCCAGGGCTCCAAGTCCGGCTTTGTGCCGGACACCGCGCCGGACTTGACAGTCCCGGTCCATGGTGGGCGAACTCCTCCCAAGAGGAGTAAGCCGTTTGAGCCGGCATCCTCCGTCCAACCAGAGGCGCCGGACAATCTGCTGGAGGTGCTTGAGGGCGCCACCATCGACGAGGAGCACCGTACTGTTATGAGTACGGTGATCCAAAGGGTTCAGTCCGCCAAGAGCGGACTGACTGAAGCTTACGCTAGCCTTCTAATAGGCTTCCAGGTAAACAGAAATATGTCAAATTATTTACCGCATAGACAGTAGCCCCTGAAGCTCTGTTCGGTGTTTGGAAAGAAAAGCCGAATAGAGGATCTAGTAATTTTCGCAGGAGTCTAACAAAAAAAGTCAAATATGCGTATGCAGGCTTCGCTGCTGTCCACCGCCGCACTGACTGCGCAGGTGGATGTCCTTAAAAAGGACCTCGGGCAGGCCGAGCAAGAGCTCGGCCTTGCCAAACGGCAGCTTGAGGAGAAAGAAGGTAAGAAATACCCTAAAAAAGAAAAAAAGTGCCTATGGAGAGGCTTGATTGCAGAAAAGAAATAACAGGATTGTACTGCTTATTGTAGGGGCCACAACCGAGGTGGCAACCCTGAAGTGGGCGCTGGCTGAGGCCGAAAAGAAAACGGCCGAGGAGCGCGCCGAGCGAGAAAGGCTTGGGGTTCAGGTCGGCTAGGTGCAGCAAGAGCTGCAAGCTCTCATGAAAAAACATGAGGGTTTGGAGCTTGAGTCAAAAGCGCAAGCATCTGAGCTCGCGTCGGCCATTGAGACCGCCAAGAGTGCCAAGGCCGAAGCCCAAAAGGCCCTCCAAGAGTTGGAGGAGGTGAAGAAGATAGCAACGGGTAAGGCATTCTCAATGCAAAGTAGGAATATAAAAGTAAACTACCTATTACTTACCCGAATCCGGAGTTCTCCAGGGGCGTTCGCCGATCTTCCCCGCAGCGTATCCGCCGCCGCCGCATTCTACCGAGCTGAGGAGGGCAGCTCGACGGAGAGTGTGTTCTGGTCTCAGTATTCTGAGGCCAGACACCCTGTGCCCTTAAGCGATCAACTGAAACAGCTGGTCGAGCTCCACAAGGTGGCTGAACAGGCCATGAAGGGCTTACTAGTTCGGCTGTGGCCTGGAGAGGCCCTGCCTGGGAGCTATTTCGGGCTAGTGCGGCGGCTGGTGGAGGCCTGTCCACGGCTTGAGGTCGTCAAGCGCTCCGTCTGCATTGAAGGTGCCCGGAGGGCCCTTGCCCGTGTAAGGGTACACTGGGGTAAGCTGGACGGAGAGAAGCTGGAGAAGGACGGGCCGCCGCAGGGGAAGGAGCATCGCAAGCCCGAGAACTACTACAAGGAAGTTCTTGCCGGAGCCCGCCTTGTCGCGGATGAATGTACTAAAGATGTAATATTTGAAAGAACTCGCTCGTTTGTATCCTGTGCGCTGAAAACTTGTTCATATGCGCTAAGCAATGCTTATTGAATTTAAAATATTATTTTCTGTGCGGCCGTTTATCAAAAATTGAGAGATGGCTAGTCGTCGGCTTCTACCCCCATGCCAGTAGTGCTGGGGTGTTCGGCATAAACCTGAGGGCTCTTGTTCCCATAGTTGGGTCCTTCGAGGGAGGCACTCAGCACAACGAACCAGGAAATTGGACTATAATGCTTGAACACTCTCACTTAGCCATAGAACGTTATAATTTTAAATTTTAGCGAAGCCCCTAGTTCGGAAGGCCGAATTCGGGGCGCTATCCACGCCTTTGGCCAGATATAGCCAGCTCCTCGCTCGAAGCGGCATAAGCCTTTAAGGACTCGAAAAACCTCTCGAACAGCGACCGGTCTCACGCCTTATCATGACAGTCTGTTTTAGCGTTCTCCACTGAGGTGCTCAACCCACCTGAACTGGGGCACAATCGCAGTGGTTCTCCTAGTGCTACCTTAGCCGATATAGCGGAACGTAAGGCACCAACACATAGGAGCCGGGCAAACCCAACATGTGACCAAAATCATGACTCGGAGCCGATGCATATAGTGCTATAAGTTCGGGGTGCCGCACTTGTGAAAGTGTACGGACTTCTCACACCAGATAAAAGGGTAATGAAGCCCCTGCGTGGTTTGCCGTACCATGGTGTATGGGTGCGATCATGTTATGTGATAAACATATATATTCAAAGAGGAAAATGCAAAAAATAGACAAAAAGCTATGCATTGTTTATAAAGAGGCTATTTATCAAAAGATATTTAGACTATTTAACATGTCCTGACCAGGCGCAGGCCACGGAATTTAAAAACAGATATCTCGCTCGAAATAGAGACCACCTGAGAGTTCCGTAATGCGGCGTAGCTTTGTCTGCTTTCCTGGATCTTGCATCGTCTGTGTGGCAACAAGGCCGAACAGGTTTATCCAGAGTGTGGAGTCCTGAAAGTTAAAAAAGAAAAATCCGGCAGCCCCTAGTACGTTTGACGCCGTATTGTAGGCATGCCGTTAATGTGCCCCTCCCCCTGTGCCCATGGAATTTTAAGGGCGTAATTGTGTACTCGAGGTACTAGCTCCGCTATGTTGCGATGGCTGGGGTTGGGGCCGTATTGCTACGCTTGCTCTGAACGTGCCAGGCGGTCTTGTTGCAGGTTACTCCGGGCGCGCTTTGCATTGTCCGGCTTTTTAACGGCCGGACTGGAGAGTTGCCTTGAAAGGCTGCTTTGTACTTCCGCTGCGAGGGACGCCGTGTGCTCCTCCGTACGGATGGAGCGTTCTGTGTTCCCGCTGACTGTAATTACTCCTTGAGGGCTGTAACGCCCCGGACACACCCGCCGGTGGTCGTTACTCCTGGCGGGATCTAGACTGGCCCCACAGATCAATACTAGTCTTTTCTGCGCACTTTGTCCTCACTCGTGCGCACCCGGGAGCAACTTCCCGGTCGGTCACCCATCCTGACACTACTCCAAGCTGAGCACGCTTAACTTTGGAGTTCTGTCCGAATGGGCTCCCGGAAAAGAAGGAATTCCTTATTGATATGAGTAGTCTATCATCCCTAATAAGCCAGGCTATCACATACACCCCCACTCAGAGGAACCGACGTCCTCGTCGGGCCACAGGAACGTTCCCTCTTGGCACAAACGTCTGTGCTTCTAGTCCGGTACATGTGCCATGCCGGGTGCCACGACGGGTCACAAACGTCATGAACAACATGACCACGCACCTGTCCACAACCATCCGTGTAACCGCGAGGGTCGGCTCTGATACCAACTTGTAACGCCCCGGTCACACCCGCCGGTGGTCGTTACTCCTGGCGGGATCTAGACTGGCCCCACAGATCAATACTAGTCTTTTCTGCGCACTTTGTCCTCACTCGTGCGCACCCGGGAGCAACTTCCCAGTCGGTCACCCATCCTGACACTACTCCAAGCTGAGCACGCTTAACTTTGGAGTTCTGTCCGAATGGGCTCCCGAAAAAGAAGGAATTCCTTATTGATATGAGTAGTCTATCATCCCTAATAAGCCAGGCTATCACAAGGGCCTGGCATCTTGAGCTTGAGATATGCGTAGTGCGGCACCGCATTGAATTTAGCGAATGCGGTTCGTCCGAGCAGGGCATGATAGCCACTGCGGAACGGGACTATATCGAAGATTAACTCTTCGCTTCGAAAGTTATCCGGAGATCCGAAGACCACATCAAGTGTTATCGAACCTGTGCAATTGGCCTCTACACCTGGTATGACGCCTTTAAAGGTTGTCCTTGTGGGCTTGATCCTTGATGGATCTATGCCCATTTTCCGCATTGTATCCTGATAAAGCAAGTTCAGGCTACTGCCGCCGTCCATGAGGACTCTTGTGAGATGAAATCCGTCCACGATTGGGTCAAGGACCAGTGCGGCAAAACCGCCGTGACGGATGCTAGTGGGGTGGTCCCTTCGATCGAAAGTGATCGGGCAGGAGGACCATGGGTTGAACTTTGGGGCGACTGGCTCCATCGCGTATACGTCCCGTAGCGCACGCTTCCTCTCCCGCTTGGGAATGTGGGTCGCGTATATCATGTTCACCATCCGCACTTGTGGGGGAAACCCCTTCTGTCCATTGTTGTCCGACGGCCTGGGCTCCTCCTCGTCGTCGCTGTTCAGCCCCTTGTCTTTGTGTTCGGCTCTTAACTTGCCTGCCTGCTTGAACACCCAACAATCCCTGTTGGTGTGATTGGCTGGCCTTTCGGGGGTGCCATGAATCTGGCACGAGCGGTCGAGTATCCGGTCCAAACTGGACGGGCCATGGGTATTCTTTTTAAATGGCTTTTTCCGCTGACCGGATTTATAGCCTCTGAATCCGGCATTAACTGCCGCATCCTCATTGCTGTCGCTGCTAACGCGGCGCTTTTGTTTATTTCGACATGACCTGCCACTTTTGTCCTTGGTATCCGAATTACCAGGCTTCTTCGATAAGTTGTTGCTGCGAGCTAGCTATCTATCTTCGCCCATGCAAAAGCGGGTCATGAGTGTTGTGAGGGCTGCCATGGTTTTCGGCTTTTCCTGTCCCAGGTGCCGGGCAAGCCACTCGTCGCGGATGTTATGTTTGCAGGCTGCTAGGGCCTCTGCGTCCGGACAATCGACTATCTGATTTTTCTTTGTTAGGAACCGTGTCCAGAATTTCCTGGCCGATTCTTCTAGCTGCTGAATTATGTGGCTTAGGTCGTCAGCGTCCGGTGGCCGCACATAGGTCCCCTGGAAATTTTCGAGGAATGCGGCTTCCAGGTCCTCCCAAGAACCGATTGAGTCTGTTGGTAGGCTGTTAAGCCAGTGCCGGGCTGGTCCTTTAAGCTTAAGGGGTAGGTATTTGATGGCGTGTAGATCGTCGCCACGTGCCATGTGGATGTGAAGGAGATAATCCTCAATCCATACTGCCGGATCCGTCGTACCATCATACGACTCGATATTGACGGGTTTGTAACCCTCTGGGATTTTATGATCCATTACTTCGTCGGTGAAGCATAGTGGGTGTGCGGTGCCCCTGTACTGGGCTATGTCACAACGCAGCTCGGAAGAGATGTGCCTGCTGTGTTCGGCCCGGCCGGATTTATTGTGTCCGGAGTGAAGATCATCACGTGCCGTCGGGCGTCCGCGCGATCCATAGATCGATCTTGTTTGACTTGCTTTATCCTCCAGTACGTCTCGCAGGTCTGGCTCGTTTTCCCGTGCCTTAGTTGAACGGCACCGGGGCATGGCTTGTTTAAGGGTTCGACAGGCCTCTCTGTCGCGGCCACGGGGTGGCCGGTCTGCCATGTCATATGTTTCCCCCTCTGATTGGGGTAGCGGCCTGCGCTTAGGATAATTTTTGGAGGGGCGCCCGAGTTCATACTCTTCGGCCGCAAGGACTTCAGTCCATCTATCAGCTAGCAAATCTTGATCAGCTCTAAGCTGTTGCTGCTTTTTCTTTAGGCTGTTCGCCGTGGCTAGAAGCCTACGTTAAAAACGCTCTTGTTCGGCGGGGTCTGATGGTACGACGAATTCGTCGTCGTCGAGGCTTGCCTCGTCTTCGGAGGGAGGCATGTAGTTATCATCCTTGACCTCTCGCTCTGCCGCTCTCTCATGAGGGCTGGCTTTTCCATCTTCCTGCGCCGAATCTTGCTGGTTCTGGTGTTCTTCGGCGCTGTCCGGGGTAGTATTATCCCCCGTGCCGGAATCACCGTTTCAGCTGTGGCGGGACTTAGAGCGGCGCCGTTGGTGCCGGCGTTTTGGCAGTTTTTTCGAGTTGTCGTCTTCCGCTGTTCCATCGCCAACTGCATCCTTTGGAGCATCCAACATATATATGTCATATGACGAGGTGGCGGTCCAGCGCCCTACAGGTGCTGGTTCTTGTTCGTCTCCTCCTTCGTCGTCCATACCGTCGAAGTCTTCGGAGCCGAAGTCAAGCATGTCGGTTAAATCATCGACAGTGGCTATTAAGTGGGTGGTGGGTGGGCTTTGAATTTCTTCGTTGTCCGAATCCCAACCTCGCAGACCATAGTCCGGCCTGGGCGCTCCTGATAAATAGAGAGACTTGAGAGAATTCAAGATATCACCGAAAGATGAGCCTGAAAGATGTCCGCGGCGGTGAACTCCATTACAGGCGCCCAATCAGATTCGATCGGCGGGGGCACGGAAGGCCCGGAGTTCGGAGAAGATTCCGACTCCTTGGAGTCATGGGCCGTGCAGAGTGCGGGGCTGGCGTTCGGCTCGATCACCTTTGAGATCGCAGCCCCCGAGGTGACGTCCAACCGTTCATCCTCGAAGAAAGCTGCGGGCTCCGAGTCAAAGATCGGGGCCGGAGCGTGTGCGGCCTCCAGGGTACTATTCAGAGGCAGAGCCGTATCATGCCCCTCGAAATATTGCGGCGCGCTTGGCTGTGGCTCAAACCCGTCGAAGATCAAGTCTCCGCGGATATCTGCCGTGTAGTTTAAGCTTCCAAACCTAACTTGATGGCCAGGGGCGTAGCTTTCGATCTGCTCCAGATGACCAAGCGAATTGGCCCGCAGAGCGAAGCCGCCGAAGACGAAGATTTGTCCGGGGAGGAAAGTCTCACCCTGGATCTCATCGCTGTTGATGATCAAAGGAGCCATCGGGCCTAAAAGCGACGACACAGAGGAACTCTCAATGAAAGCACCAATGTCGGTGCCAAAACCGGCAGATCTCGGGTAGGGGGTCCCGAACTGTGCGTCAAGGTCGGATGGTAATAGGAGACAAGGGACACTTTATTTTACCCAGGTTCGGGCCCTCTCGGTGGAGGTAAAACCCTACTGCTGCTAGATTAATATTGATGATATGGGTAGTACAAGAGTGGATCTACCACGAGATCAAGGAGGCTAAACCCTAGAAGCTAGCCTATGGTATGATTGTGTATGATGATGGTTGTCCTACGGACTACAACCCTCCGGTTTATATAGACACCGGATAGGGTTAGGGTTACACAAAGTCGGTTACAATGGTAGGAGACCTTGAATATCCGCACGCCTAGCTTGCCTTCCACGCCAAGAAAAGATCCTTCCGGACACGGGACGAAGTCTTCAATCTAGTATCTTCATAGTCCTGGAGTCCGGCTGAAGGTATAGTCCGGCTATCCGAACACCCCCTAATCCAGGACTCCCTCAGTTGTACTGGCCCACAAACTAGCCCCACCACACATAATTGAGACTCTTCCAGATTGCACACTTACACCGTTGGGCAGAGAACCAGCTACAACCCATCTAACTGCAACCCTAGCGGATAGTAACCCACTTATAGTTGACAAAGCACCATGTCCACCACAGAGTACCCCCACACGAGCAGTTTGTAAAGCTACTACAGTGCCCAAAGCACGAAGACCACCACAACTAACCCAAACTCCACGTTTAAAGGAGAAGAGCAACTGTTCTCAGGTCAGATTCCGTAGCTATGGTCCATACTCCTTTGCTGTTGCATCACTGTATTTACTCATACCAACTACTTTCGAATTTGAAGGATCCAATTGAAACTCCAATGGCGCAACAGGTATGTTTTAAACCTATTTCTTTAACTGGATTACTGTTCTAACTTCTTGCTCCATGTTGATTTCAGTTTAAGTTGCATAAAAAGTTATGTTCTCATGTGATGCACATTACAAGTACTGCCAATGATGTGTAGTTTCTCACACTTATATTCTGTCTATGCTGCTGTGTCTTAAAAATATATTAGTTGAACTGTGTGTCTATCTTGATTAGGGAACATCAACTAGAATGATATTGACAATATAGTGACCATAGTACATAGATATATGTTTGTTTCATGCTATTATCCTGTCCACCTTACTACTGAACCGGTTTACCAAAATGAGTTACGTATACTACAAGCTAAACCTGTGATGTGTCTGCTTGTTTCTCTTGTAGTATGCAAACAGAATATTGGAGAAGAGCACCCCACTATGCAATGGTAGAGAAAGTAATGCAGATAAGGTTCAAGATAGTGAGACAACCCTGTTAGTCTCCAAGAAAGGTGGTAAAAACGATCTTGTAGACAGTGAGAAAACCCCACAGTCCTGCGTTGATGTTGTGTTTGAGTTACTGGCCAGTATCGCTGGCACAAGCTCTTCGAACTTGCTGCCTGAATCACTTCGGCTTCTTCAGTCTTAGCTACAAGCTGAAAGGCATCAGTCAACTGTGCTGCGGCAAGAAGCCGAAGGACTGAGGAAGTCCCTGCAGAATTCAGATGCGTACTTTCTTGTGCAACAGCAAGCGCTGGAGGATTTAAGCACCAAACAAGAGAAAGTCAATAAGCTTGCTAAGCATCTTACCAGCATTATGGGTACCCAGGATATTGTTTCTTGAGCTCTTCTGAAGTGGTTTCAGTTCTGGACTTGTTTTGCTGCGGCGTTTATATACTGCTGTGTTCCCTATATTTGCACTGGTGGCAAACTTTGATGCCCAGTGGATGTAATATGTGTAATAGCCGTGATAGCCTAGCATAAGTTGCTTGCTTATTTATTTACTTGTTGTCTTGTTTATTTGTTTGCTTGTAGTCAGTGCAGTTGTTTTTCCGCGGTTTGCTAGTGGCTGCAATAACCTATTTTTTAAAACTAGGCCACAATAACCATGGGCTAATATTTACTATAGTGACACTGGGCCTCCTACGGGCCGTAGAAACAGCGGGCCTTCTACGGGCTGTAGAAAAAGTAGGCCTTCTACGGGCCGTAGAAACAATGGGCCTTCTACGGGCCATAGAAACAATGGGCCTTCTACGGGCCGTAGAAAGAATGGGCCTTCTACGGGCCGTATCATCAATGGGCCTTATACGGGCCGTATGATCGATTGGCCAAACATGGGCCAATAATAGGCCTCATTATGGCCGTAAACGGGCTAGAGTTGGAATCGTCTGTTCATGGGACGACCATAATGGGCCATCGTTAATAGGCCGTATTTGATGACGCTATGAAAATGGCCCAACGAATTAACGGACCACAAACGGGCCGACTGTAACCACAGGCTGAATTTGGCCCACAAGCAGAAAATGACACTAACGAGCCGTAAGTAAATGAATGCTGGAAATGAGCCCAAGAATAAATGGGCTCTGAGAAGGCCGAAAGATAACATGGGCTGGAAGCGGCCCAACGGAATAACGGGACGTTAATGGGTATAAAGTGATACACTGTTCATTACGGGCCAGTTTCACCACGGGCCGTTAAAGGGTGTAAAGTGATACACTGTTCATTACGGGCCGGTTTCCCCACGGGCCGTTAATAGGCCAAGAGTTACATAGGGCCTCATATGGGCCGAAAGACGTCATGGGCCATACATGGGCCAGAAGTGAAAACGGGCTGGAATCATATTGAATGGCCCAGATGACGCTACTGGGCTTAATTCGGATAGGGCGTAAGGAGCCTTGGGTTAGCGGGCTGTAAATGGGCTATATGCAAACATGTCGTTAACAGGCTTTCCATGGGCCAGCCCGCCACCTTTTGACCAAGTCAAACAGGCCGGCCTTTTCACAGGAACGGGCCTCTTTTGGGCCGTGCCACGTGTCGACGTATCATAGGCGCCTATCTGACCCACTGATGAGCTGACACGTGTTTCGTCCGGCCAATAAGAATTTTACACGTGGAAATTTCCCATTGGTCGGGGCTGTTAACGGGTTATCGGATCCAAAACCCGACCCGGTAGCTTAACGGCATTCCATTACGGTGGATGCCATGTGTCGGTCACCCTTGACAAAAGCACTTCTGTGACGCGCGATTTATCGTCATGGAAGTGGACACTTCCGTGATGATAATTTCGTTAATGTCATGGAACACTTCTACGACAGCACAGGCATGACTATCTTGATTCTGTCATAAATTTGTCATGGATGTACATGCATGACAAAAAACGCGACCTACTGTGACAAACACGTATCATCACGGAAGTGTATATTTTTATAGTGTTTAGCCGTTTAGGGATAGAGGTGTCGATAAAATAAAATACGGACATGAGGGCATCATGATCATTCTTATAACAACAACATATATATTTTTATATGATTTCTTATGCTAAAGTAACAATCTATTCACAATGTCAAGTATAAATCAGAAACTTCATTGAAAGCTAACAAACTATGGTCTTGGTCATTGAAGCAATTGCAATTTATCATAACATCGGAAAGAGTCAATATAAGAGATTTTCAGCAAGTCCACATACTCAACTATCATTTAGTCTTTCACAATTGCTAACACTCACGCAATACTTATGGGTATGGAGTTTTAATCGGACACAGAGAAAGATAGGGGCTTATAGTGTTGCCTCCCAACCTTTTACCTCAAGGGTAATGCCAACAATAATAGTTCATGATAACTTACATCCAATTGGATATATATATCATGATCTTTCCAACACAATGTGCTTCCCAAAGGATAAAGTGTAAAAAAGGAAAGGTGAAGATCACCGCGACTCTTGCATAAGACATAAGACAAAAATAAAAGATAGGCCCTTCGCAAAGGGAAGCAGAGGTTGTCATGTGCTTTTATGGTTGGATGCACAAAATCTTAATGCGAAAGAACTTCACTTTATATTGCCACTTGTGATAGGGACCTTTATTATGCAGTCTGTCGCTTTTATTGCTTCCATATCACAAGATCGTATAAAGCTTATTTTCTCCACACTAATAGATCGTACATATTTAGAGAGCAATTTTTATTGCATGCAACAATGACAACTTACTTGAAGGATCTTACTCAATCCATAGGTAGATATGGTGGACTCTCATGGCAAAACCGGGTTTAAGGATATTCGGAAGCACAAGTAGTATGTCTACTTGGTGCAAAGAATTTGGCTATCATGAGGGGGAAAGGCAAGCTCAACATGTTGATGCTCCATGACAATATACTTTATTTCGAATATAAGAAAACATAACCCATTACGTTGTCTTCCTTGTCCAACACCAACCTTTTAGCATGTCATATTTTAATGAGTGCTCACAATCATAAAAGATGTCCAAGATAGTATATTTATATGTGAAAACTTTTCTTTCTTTATTACTTCCTATTAATTGCAACGATGACCAAAACTATGTTTGTCAACTCTCAACAAGTTTTATTCATCATACTCTTTTATATGTGAAGTCATTACTCTCCATAAGAATTAATATGATCTCTTTATTTCTTTTTGTTCTTTCTCTTCTCTTTTATTTTTATTCCCTCAAGATCATAGCAAGATAATCAAGCCCTTGACTCAAAACTAATCTTTATTATATATAGCTCACGGACTCGATTACATAGAAGGATCATAAAGAAAAACTCAAAACTAAATCATACTAAAACTTTATTCTACTAGATCAAGATATTACCAAAAGGATCGAACTAAGAAAAACAGTAAAGATAGGAGTGTGATGGTGATACGATACCGGGGCACCTCCCCCAAGCTTGGCAGTTGCCAAGGGGAGTGCCCATACCCATGTGATTATGTCTCTTTCCTCGCAGGTGGTGATGATGGAGTGGTTGATGATGTAGGCTTGTCGTCCATCTTCCAAGGCATAGGCTCACCATCATAGAAGGATGATCGAGTCTCCGGGATCATTAAATCTGCAGCCAAACTCATACTTTTAAATCTATATTCATACTCACAGTTTTGGTTTTGCAGGTCATAGATCTGGGCTTGGAGATGCTCGATTTTCTCGTGAAGCTTGAAGATGGTCTCCCCAATGTTCTTGGCATCCAGCTTCTGGTTGTTGGTGAACTCCGCGATCATCATGTGGTTGGCATTGAGTCCGCGTTCCACCATTCCCTGGCACTTGAAAACTTGTTGCTCCATTGCTTCGAGTCTTGTCTCCACGCTTCCGGTCCTCCTTGGTCCCTCGACATCGTGGATGTGCAGCAACCCATCACGCATCTCAATGGTTTGAGGGTGTTGCAGCACCTTCGCGAGGTAGGGATTGATAACCTTCTCAAAGAACTTGTCCTTGGGGGCATTTGAAGACGTCAAGATGATCTAGATCTGTCAGAAAAACAGCTCGAAATGAAAACATAGGATATTTGCATGGTACGGTGGTCAAAACCTTCGGGAGAGTATATAATGAATTTTTACCGACCAAAAGAAGTATCGTGCAAGAAAACGGAGTCCGGAGAGCACACGAGATGCCCACAAGGCAGGGGCGCAACCAGGGGGGTAGGGCGCGCCCTCCACCCTCATGGATGCCTCGTGTCCTATTCGGACTACTTCTTATTTTCCTATTTTCTTAAATATTCCAAAGCGGAGAAAAATTTCCATTAGGACTGTTTTGGAGTCGGTTTACTTACCGTACCACATACCTATTCCTTTTCGGAGTCTGAAATGTTCTGGAAAGTATCCCTTATGTACTCCTCCGGGGTTACGGTTTCAATAACATTGGTTTCAACATTTATGGGATTACCTGAGATATAATGTTTGCTTCTTTGACCGTTTACCACCTTTGGATTTGGGCCTTCGAAGTTGTTGATTTTTATGCTACCGGAACGATAGACCTCCTCGATAACGTAAGGACCTTCCATTTAGAGAGGAGTTTTCCTGCAAAAAATCTTAAACAAGAGTTGTATAAAAAACATAATCACCTACATTAAACTCACGCTTTTGTATCCTTTTGTCATGCCATCTTTTAACTTTTTCTTTAAACAGTTTGGCATTCTCATAGGCTTGGGTTATCCACTCTTCAAGTGAGCTAATGTCAAATAGTCTCTTCTCACCGGCAAGATTGAAATCATAATTGAGCTCTTTAATGGCCCAATATGCCTTATGTTCTAGTTCGAGAGGTAAGTGACATGCTTTTCCATAAACCATTTTATATGGAGACATACCCATAGGATTTTTATATGCAGTTCTATAGGACCATAATGCATCATCGAGTTTCTTGGACCAATTCTTTCTAGATCTATTAACAGTCTTTTGCAAAATTAATTTGATCTCTATTACTCAATTCTACTTGACCACTAGATTGTGGGTGGTATGGAGATGCAATTCTATGATTAACATCATACTTAGCAAGCATTTTACGAAAAGCACCATGAATAAAATGTGAACCACCATCAGTCATTAAGTATATAGGGACTCCAAACCTCGGAAAAATAACTTCTTTAAGCACCTTAATAGAGGTGTTATGATGAACACTACTAGTTGGAATGGCTTCTACCCACTTAGTAACGTAATCAACAACAACTAAAATATGTGTATACCCGTTAGAGGAAGGAAACGGTCCCATATAATCAAAGCCCCAAACATCAAATGGTTCAATAACAAGTGAATAGTTCATAGGCATTTCTTGACGTCTACTAATATTACCAATTCTTTGACATTCATCGCAAGACAAGACAAACTTACACGCATCTTTGAAGAGAGTAAGCCAATAAAAACCGGATTGCAATACCTTATGTGCAGTTCTATCTCCAGTGTGGTGTCCTCCATAAGCCTCGTAGTGACACTTGCGTATGATCTGTTCCTGTTCATGCTCAGGTACACAACGTATAATAACACCATCCACTCCTTCTTTATAAAGGCGTGGGTCATCCCAGAAGTAAAGTCTTAAATCATAGAAAAACCTTTTCTTTTGCTGGTATGTGAAACTAGGTGGTATAAATTTACCAACAATGTAATTAGCATAATCAGCATACCATGAAGCAGTACGAGAAGCATTTATGACAGCTAGTTGTTCATCAGGAAAGCTATCATCAATTGGTAGTGGGTCATCAAGAGCATTCTCTAACCTAGACAAGTTGTGTGCAACGGGGTTCTCAGCTCCCTTTCTATCAATAATATGCAAATCAAATTCTTGTAGCAAGAGAAACCATCTAATAAGTCTAGGTTTAGCATCTTTCTTTTCCATAAGATATTTAATAGCAGCATGATCAGTGTGAACAGTTAATTTAGAATCAACAATATTAGGTCTGAACTTATCACAAGCAAATACAACTGCTAAAAATTCTTTTTTAGTAGTAGCATAATTTCTCTGGGCACTGTCTAGAGTTTTACTAGCATATTGAATAACATTTAGTTTCTTATGAACTCTTTGTCCTAGAACAACACCTACAGCATAATCACTAGCACCACACATAATTTCAAAGGGTAAATTCCAATCAGGTGGCTGAACAATAGGTGCAGAAATTGGGGCTTTCTTAAGTATTTCAAATGCTTCTACACAATCATCATCAAAGACAAAAGGAACATCTTTTGTAAGAGATTAGTTAGAGGCCTATAAATTTTTGGGAAGTCTTTAATGAACCTCCTATAAAAACCGGCATGACCAAGGAAACTTCTTATAACTTTAATGTCCTTAGGACACAACATCTTTTCAATAGCATCACCTTTAGCTTTATCAACTTCAATACCTCTTTCAGAAATTTTATGCCCCAAGACAATACCTTCATTAACCATAAAGTGGCACTTCTCCCAATTCAAGACAAGATTATTTTCTTCACATCTCTGCAAAACTCGATCAAGGTTGCCTAAGCAATCATCAAAAGAAGTTCCATCAACGGAGAAATCATCCATGAAAACCTCAACAATCTTTTCACAAAAGTCAGAGAATATAGCAATCATACATCTTTGAAAGGTAGTAGGTGCATTGCATAAACCAAAAGGCATATGTCTATAAGCAAAGGTACCGAAAGGGCAAGTAAAAGTGGTCTTTCATTGATCCTCTTTTGACACAGGTATTTGAGAGAAACCAGACTAACCGTCTAGAAAGCAAAAATGTGTATGTTTGGATAATCTTTCTAGCATTTGATCAATAAAAAGTTAAAGGGTAATGATCCTTTTTAGTAGCTTTATTTAATTTGCAGAAATCAATTACCATTCTATAACCTGTAACAATTCTTTGTGGGATCAATTCATCTTTATCATTAGGAGCAACAGTAATACCTCCCTTCTTAGGGACACAATGGACAGGACTTACCCACTGACTATCAGCAACGGGATAAATTATACCTAGCTCCAGAAGCTTTAGTATTTATTTTCTTACCACTTCTTTCATCTTAGGATTTAACCGTCGTTGGTGATCAACAACCAGTTTAGCGTATTTCTCCAATTTTATTTTGTGTTGGCATAGAGTGGGACTAATGCCCTTAAGATCATTAAGAGTATATCCAATAGCAGCACGGTGCTTCTTCAGAGTTTTCAATAATTTCTCTTCTTCCTGCTCTGAAAGGTTAGGTACTAATAATGACAAGATATATCTTCTTTTCATCAAGATAAAAATATTTAAGAGTATCAGGTAATAGTTTAAGCTCAAACACGGGATCACCCTTGGGTGGAGGAGGATCCCCTAGAATTTCAATAGGCAAGTTGTGTTTCAAAATAGGTCCATGTTTAAAGAATACTTCATCTATTTCCCTTCTTTCATTCATAAACATATCATTTTCATGGTCTAGCAAATATTGTTCTAAAGGATCGTTAGGAGGCACGGCAATAGAAGCACGACAAATAATTTCATCTTTACTAGGCAACTCTTTATCATGGGGTTGTCTACGAAATTTAGCAAAATTAAAATCATGAGACATATCCCCTAAACCAATAGTAACAACATCCTTTTTGCAATCTTTCTTAGCATTAACAGTATTCAAGAAGGGTCTACCAAATATAATGGGACAAAAGTCATCTTGTGGGGAACCAAGAACAAGTAAATCATTAGGATATTTAACTTTCCCACACAAGACTTCAACATCTCTAACAATCCCAACTGGTGAAATAGTATCTCTATTGGCAAGCTTAATTGTGACGTCAATACCTTCTAACTCAGTAGGTGCAATATCATGCATAATTTCTTCGTATAAAGAATGAGGTATTACACTCGCACTAGCACCCATATCACATAAGCCATGATAACGATGATCTCCTATTTGAACAGAAATAACAGGCATTCCTACAATAGGTCTATGTTTATTTTTATCAGGTCTAGCAATTCTTGCAGCTTCATCACAGAAGTAAATAACATGCCCATCAATATTATCGACCAAGAGATCTTTAACCATAGCTATACTAGGTTCAACTTTAATTTGCTCAGGGGGTGTAGGTGTTCTAGTATAACTCTTATGAACCATAGTTGAAGCTTTAGCATGATCCTTTATTCTAGCAAGGAAAGGTGGTTTCTCAATATAAGCGGTAGGAACAATAGGGTCGACATTATAAGTGATAGTATTTTCTTCAACTTTAATAGGTTCAACTACTTTAACTTCAATGGGAAGATGATATTTAGACCACTTATCCTTTGGGAGATCAACATGAGTAGCAAAGGATTCACAGAAAGAAGCTACTATCTCAGAGTCAAGTCCATATTTAGTGCTAAATTCACGGAAAACATCGGTATCCATAAAAGATTTAACACAATCAAACTTAGGTGTTATACCTGACTCCTTACCTTCGTCGAGTTCCCAATATTCAGAGTTGTGTTTAATTCTTTCCAATAAATCTCATTTGAATTCAATAGTCTTCATCGTAAAAGAACCAGTACAAGAGGTATCGAGCATGGAGCGATTATTGAGAGAAAGGCGAGCATAAATTTTTTGAATAATAATTTCTTTTGAGAGCTCATGATTATGGCATGAATATAACATTGACTTAAGCCTCCCCCAAGCTTGAGCAATGCTTTCTCCTTTGCGAGGCCAAAAAATATTTTATAATTACGATCATGATGAACCAGATGCATAGGATAAAACTTCTAATGAAATTCCAATTTCAATCGGTTGTAGTTCCATGATCCAATATCATCACATAGCCTAAACCATGTCAATGACTTCCCCTTCAAAGATAAAGGGAAGAACTTCTTCTTGATAACATCCTCAGGCATACCTGCAAGCTTAAATAATCCACGAACTTCATCCACATAGATTAGGTGCAAATCGGGATGTAATGTTCCATCTCCTGTAAAAGGATTAGCTAGCAGTTTCTCTATCATACCCGAAGGAATTTCAAAGTAAATATTTTCAGTAGGTTCAGTAGGTTAAGGAGCAACTCTTTGCTCTACTGGTCGGGGTGAAGATACCACGAACAAGCCCCTCAAAGGATTACTTTCCATAGTAACAAGTGACAGTAAATTTCAGCACACTATATAAATTTTTCCTTACCAAATTCCACTTACCAAAGGCGCTTCACTCCCTGGCAATGGGACCAGAAAAGAGTCTTGATGACCCACAAGTATAGGGGATCTACCGTAGTCCTTTTGATAAGTAAGCGTGTCGAACCCAACGAGGAGCAGAAGGAAATGACAAGCGGTTTTCAGTAAGGTATTCTCTGCAAGCACTGAAATTATCGGTAACAGATAGTTTTGTGATAAGATAATTTGTAACAGGTAACAAGTAACAAAAGTAAACAAGGTGCAGCAAGGTGGCCCAATCCTTTTTGTAGCAAAGGACAAGCCTGGACGAACTCTTATATAAAGGAAAACGCTCCCGAGGACACATGTGAATTATCGTCAAGCTAGTTTTCATCATGCTCATATGATTCGCGTTCGTTACTTTGATAATTTGATATGTGGGTGGACCGGTGCTTGGGTACTGCCCTTCCTTGGACAAGCATCCCATGTTGATTAACACCTCTTGCAAGCAGCCGCAACTACAAAATAAGTATTAAGGTAAACCTAACCATAGCATGAAACATATGGATCCAAATCAGCCCCTTATGAAGTAACGCATAAACTAGGGTTTAAGCTTCTCTCACATGACTACTTATAGGAAGACTTCTCCCATGACTACTTATCATCTCATCAAAATATCGAAAGAATACCAAATTCACATGACTACTTATAGCAAGACTTATCCCATGTCCTCGAGAACAAACGTAACTACCCACATATCATATTCATGTTCATAATCAGAGGGGTATTAATATGCATAAAGGATCTGAACATATGATCTTCCACCAAATAAACCAACTAGCATCAACTACAAGGAGTAATCAACACTACTAGCAACCTACAGGTACCAATCTGAGGTTTTGAGACAAAGATTGGATACAAGAGATGAACTAGGGTTCGAGATGAGATGGTGCTGGTGAAGATGTTGATGGAGATTGACCACCTCCCGATGAGAGGATCGATGGTGATGATTTCCCCCTCCCGAAGGGATGTTTCCCCGGTAGAACAGCTCCGCCGGAGCCCTAGACTGGTTCCGCCTTGAGACGGCGGCGCTTCGTCCCGAAAGCTTCCTCCTGATTTTTTCTAGGGCGAAATACTTCATATAGCAAAAGATGGGCACCGGAGGCCTGCCAGGGGGCCCACGAGGCAGGGGGCGTGCCCAGGGGGGTAGGGCGCGCCCCCACCCTCGTGGATGGTGGGTGGCCCCCTCTGGTGCTTTCTTCGCCAAATATTTTTTTATATTCCAAAATTGACTTTTGTGGAGTTTCAAGACTTTTGGAGTTGTGTGGAATAGGTCTCTAATATTTGCTCCTTTTCCAGCCCAGAATTCCAGCTGCTGACATTCTCCCTCTTCGTGTAGACCTTTTAAAATAAGAGAGAATAGGCATAAGTATTGTGACATAATGTGTAATAACAGCCCATCGATATAAAAGCATGCTGCAAAATGGACGTATCAGGCCCCACAACACATCCGTGTGTGCCCTGTTGTCTTGTGGACAGCTGGTGGGCTCCCTTCAATAGATCTTTATTCCAGTATTTTATATATATCAGTAAACAATCTCCGTAAAACTTGAGGTCATTTGGAGTTCTGTAGAATAACTATCTGTGTTGTAGCTCTTCTAGGTCAACAATTCCAGCTACCGGCAATCTCCCTCTTCATATAAATCTTGCACATTAACAGAGAAAATGCATTAGAATTGCATCATAAAGTGAAATAATGATAAAACACTATAAATAATAGTAGGAAAACTTGATGCAAAATGGACGTATAATGCCCAAACCACCACCTTGGTTCCTCATTGTGACATCTCTTTTGCTCCCGCCTTTGCCGCTCCCTGGAGAGCTCCACAGGGGAGATGGCTAACTTTTAGTTTGACCCGGTGCCATTTCTAATGTCGGGGCTTGAGCCGGTTGAAGTTGAAGGTCATCCTTCTAGGGTTCAGATGATCTCTCTACACATTCACATTATTATGAAGATCTTGTCGTCATCAAATTTGGGCTAATGATGAAAAGTAATGTTCATTTTATAAATATCGAAGAGATCTTCACTGAATTCCTCTGAGATGTCAAAGGTGTCAGTTCCAGTCACTTCTCTCTTTGCCCCCATAGTCAGGCCTTTGTTAGTACTGATAGTGTATGGCAGAGAGGAGTTGGTTAATCGTAACCATCATCAGCGTGAATGCATCTATTAGTATTGGAAAGCACAGCCAAGGATTGTACTAGCATAGATTTCATACGAACCATGAGGCTTGGTTGATGCATGTGGGGTTTCAAGAAAATATTAGTATTATGACTGATATAGAAAATGTTGTTATGAGCTTTGATGGTAAGCTCCTTGTTGGGATAAAATTAAAGGTATTCACACATCTATTGTTATAAAAGTAAGAGTTGAGGAGATAAAAACATTCTTGCTAGGATTTTTTAGTCCAAGTTAGTTGACTTTCTGGGAGACTCTTGACATGTGCATCTAGTCATTTTACAAAAAGAAACTTTTCAGAGGTGGTCCACCTGATGAGGACCTAGTGCCCCCAAATTGAAATCCCCATCCTCTTCCTATGCATGAGCAATTTCACCCTAACTAGGACAACCATTTGATTGGTCATCTTCCTTTTGCTAAACCAGATGTTGATATCCAAAATGACAATATTTTGGTTAATCAATTCCTCTTGAATGTTATTGATGATGAGCTAGATGGGGATCATTGGTCTTTACTACCTAATAAATATAATCATCTAATTCACCTTGAGCTACATTGGGGAATTTGTTTTAGAATTGAATGATCATATAGGTCCAATTGAGGTGCAGGCTATTTCTCATATGCATCCTAAAAACATTAGTAGCCTAACTTTATCTCTTAACCCATATGCTAGTGCTAGTACTGATGCAGCTTGAAACTGCGTTGGTATTTCCTCGAAGAAGAAGGGATGATGCAGTACAACTACGGTAGGTATTTCCCTCAGTTATGAAACCAAGGTATCAATACAGTAGGAGAACCAAACATGCACACAAAGAACAAATCCTCGAAACCAAACGTGTAAGAGGGGTTGTCAATCCCTCCTTGTTAAAAAGATAGATCGATTTGTATTAGTTTGGATAAATAAATCTCGGTAAAACACAAAATAAAATAAATAAAGAAAAAGTGCAGCAAGGTATTTTTGGGGTTTTGGAATATTAGATCTGAAAACAAATGCGAATAAAAATAGATCTGAAAGCAATATGATAAAAGATAGACCCCAGGCCCGTAGATTTCACTAGTGGCTTCTCTCGAGAAAATAGCATACGGTGGGTAAACAAATCACTGTTGGGCATTTGATAGAAGATCAAATAATTATGACGATATCCAAGGCAATGATCAATATGTTGGCATCAAGTCCAACATTACTAGACCGACTCCTGCCTGCATCTACTACTATTACTCCACACAACGACCGCTATCCAGCATGCATCTAGTGTATTAAGTCCATGGAGAATCGGAGTAATGCAATAAGAATGATGACATGATGTAGACAAGAACTATTCATGTAGGAATAGACCCCATCTTGTTATCATTAATAGCAACGATACATGCGTGCCTCGCTGCACCTTCTGTCACTCGAAGAGGACACCGCAAGATCGAACCCGTCACAAAGCACCTCTTCCCATGTCAAGAAAAGTCGATCTAGTTGGCCCAAATAAACCAAAGATTCGAAGAAGAAATACGAGGCTATAAATAATCATGCATATAAGAGATCAAAGAAGACTCAAATAATATTCACGGATATAGATCTGATCATAAACTCAAAGTTCATCGGATCCCAACAGAAACACCACAAAAAGAGTTACATCAAATAGATCTCCAAGAGACCATTGTATTGAGAATCAAAGTGAGGATGATGATCCCCTCCGTGATGGTGTTTGATTGGATCTCTGGTTCTGGAACTTGCGGCCGGTGGAATTGTGTTTCGTCGACTCCCCTAGGATTTCTGGAATATTTGTGAATTTATAGGGCGAAGAGGCAGTGCAGGAGACCTTCATAGGGTCCACAACCCACCTGGGTGCACCTGGGCCTCCTGGCGCACCCAGGTGTCTTGTGGTTGATACGTCTCCAACGTATCTATAATTTATGAAGTATTCATTCCATGTTACTATTGTTTTATATGATTTTGGTATGATTTGATTAGAACTAACACGGACTGACGCTGTTTTCAGCAGAACTACCGTGGTGTTGTTTTTGTGCAGAAATAAAAGTTCTCGGAATGCGGTGAAAATCAACGGAGAATTTTTCTGGAAAATATAAAAAATAATGGAACAAAGAGTTAATGGAGGGGAGTCCCATGGGCCCCATGAGGGTGGAGGGCGCGCCCACCTCCCTGGGGCGTGCCCCTGTGCCTCGTGGACTTCCCATGGGGCCCCATGACTTGTTCTCGACGCCAACCTCTCCTATAACTGCCCAAACCTCCAGAAAATATTCTAGATCGGAAGTTCCGCCGCCGCAAGCCTCTATAGCCACGAGAAATCAATCTAGGCCCTCTCTCGCACCCTGCCGGAGGTGGCCATCATCATCGGAGGCCATGGAGGAGGATCCCGGAGGGGCCATCATCGCCATGAAGGCCAAGATCCAGAGGGAGAACCTCTCCCCATCCAGGGGGGAGGCCATGGAGGAGGAAGCACAAGGGGGAGAACCTCTCCTGCTCTCTCTCGGTGGCGCCGGAGTGCCATCGGGAGGGGAATCATTGCCGCGGTGATCGTCTTCATCAACATCACCATCATCATCACCATCCTCATCTCTTTTACGCGGTCCACTCTCCCGCACCCCGTTGTAATCCGTACTTGAACATGGTGCTTTATGCCACATATTATGATCCAATGATGTGTTGCCATCCTATGATGTTTTGAGTAGATATCATTTGTCTTTGGGTTGATTGATGATCTAGATTGGTATGAGTTGTATGTTTTATTTTGATTCTGTCCTATTGTGCCCTCCGTGTCGCGCAAGTGTGAGGGATTCCCGCTGTAGGGTGTTGCGATATGTTCATGATTCGCTTATAGTGGGTTGCTTGAGTGACATAAGCATAAACCCGAGTAAGGGGGTTGTTGCGTATGGGATAAAGGGTACTTGATATGTTAATGCTATGGTTGGGTTTTACCTTAATGATCTTTAGTAGTTGCAGATGCTTGCTAGAGTTCCAATCATAAGTGCATATGATCCAAGAAGTGAAAGTATGTTAGCTTATGCCTCGCCCTCATATGAAATTGCAATGACGACTACCGGTCTTGTTAACGATTGCCTAGGATAATTCCGCACACCGACCCATCATTATTCCACACTTGCTATTTATAATATTTAGTAATATATTCTAACTCTATGATAAAAACACCTACTTTTATATTTTAGCTCCCCGATACCATGCAAAGTTATCCTCTTCATACCCACAATGTAGTTTTATTTCTCGTTTCTAGTTGGAAGCAAACGTTCGGTGTACGTAGAGTCATATCAGTGGCAGATAGGACTTGTTAGAGAATATTGATCTTACCTTTAGCTCCTTGTGGGTTCAACACTCCATACTTATCACTTCCACCTTTGGGAATTGCTACGATGATAACCTGCAGTTGGGGATTATCAAGCTCTTCTCTGGCGCCATTGCCGGGGAGCAATAGCGTGGGGTTGATATTCTCGTGTGTGCTTGTTTTCTTTCTTAACTAAGTAGATTTTTTTACTTTTTGTTTCTATTTAGTTGTGGGTGAAACATACAAAATAAATTAAAATAATGAAAATACAAAAAAAAATTACTTGCCTCTCATGCCTAAAAGAAGTGATTCGAAGGGTATGCATTGAAGAAGTGAGGGTCAACCTTGAGCACTTGTGTTCATGCTCACGGAAACAATGTAAAAAATTTCATGGAAGCTTCTCTGAAAATAATTATCCCCTTGTATATATCCATTGTATTATAAAAATAATGTGCCAAGCTTCAGTTTTAGGATGATTAGATTGCTTGTTTACTATGTGTAGTGCAAAAATAGAAACTTTGGCTATAGCGTGTGCATTAACATTTCTTACTGGAAAGTCAAATGAATCTGAAACTTTTTTCACATTACTTATGTACAAAATGTTTAAATTTTCATATTTTTTAGAATTTTTTGGAGCTACAGAAGTTTACTAAACTTCCAGATTACTACAGACTGTCCTGTTTTTGACAGATACTGTTTTCTATGTGTTGATCGCTTATTTTGAAGAATCTATGGGTAGTATCGGGGGGTATGAACCATCGTGAAGTTGGAATACTGTAGATAAAGTGTTAATATGAAATTGGAATGAGTCTTCAACAATACCTAAAGGTAGTGATTTGCTCTAGTATACTAACGGATCTCACAAAGTTTTTGTTAAGTTTTTGTGGATGAAGTGTTCAAAGAACGAGGAGTTACCGATGTGAGAAGAATAAAGAGAGGCAAGATTTCAAGCTTGGGGATGCCCAAGGCACCCCAAGTAAATATTCCAAGTATACACAAGCATCTAAGCTTGGGGATGCCCCAATTGGCATCCCACCTTTCTTCTTCAACAATTATCGGTATACCTCGGTTTTTGTTTTGTTCACATGATTTGTGCCCTTTGTGTTTTTCTTTTTCTTTAAGAACCATTCTAGTATGGGATATCCCTTCATCGATTTATAGAAAGATTCATGTGCTTCACTTATATATTTTGAGTATGACCTTATAGAATGCTCTTTGTGCTTCACTTAAATCTTTTGAGTATGGTTTTATAGAATGCTTCGTGTGCTTCACTTATATATTTTGAGCTTGGATATTGGTTAGTCTATATTAATTGTAGAATGCTCCATGAACTTCACTTATATCTTTTGGAGTATGAATAATACTATCATCTAAAGCGGGTTTGGAAGAGTGTCAACTTTAGGAATTTAGTGATCCCACTATTTTGGAGGGTGTTGAATCTTAGTGTGATATTTATGAAAGTGGATTTGGAAGAGTGTCGACTTCAGTTGGCAATGATTCCACTATTTCGGAAGAGGTTCCAATTGATCATGAGAACAAAGTTGCTACCTATGATGATTATTGTGATGACATGTATGCTATAAAGAATAATTTTAACCATGAAACTTGTCATCATGATTTTAATTTTCAATTGGATTATACCTCACATGACAGTTATTTTGTTGAGTTTGCTCCCACTATTCCGAATGAGAAGAATTTTGCTTATGTGGAGAGTAGTAAAATTTTATGCTTGTAGATATAGAAAAGAATGCTTTATGTGATGGTTATATTGTTGAACTCATTCATGATGCTACTGAAAATTATTATGAGGGAGGAATACATACTTGTAGGAGTTGCAATAATATCAAGTTTCCTCTCTATGTGCTTAAAGTTTTGAAGTTATACTTGTTTTGCCTTCCTATGCTAGTTGATTCTTGTTCCTATAAATTGTGTGCTCACAAAATACCTAGGAATGCTAGTCATATTCTTCATGATACTCTCTTTATGTTTCAGTTCTTATCTTTTATGTGAGCATCATTGAAATCATCATGCCTAGCTAAAAGGCATTAAAGAAAAGCGCTTGTTGGGAGACAACCCAATATTTACCCTTATTGTTTTTGTGTGTTTACATGATTAAGCTACTATAGTAATCATGTTTTATAGCCTTTGTTTCAATAAGTGCCAGGTACCTTGGGTGAAAGTTAATGTGATCTTGCTGTAAAAAGCAGAAACTTTGCGCTCACGAGATTAGGTTTCATTTTTTTTACAGAAGAGTGCTTTTGAGTTGATTCTTTTTGCATAAGATTAATAAACATATTCCTCACGACCAACAATTTATTTCATAATTTTTGGAGTAGTATAACTATGGTTGCTGTTCAGATCATTACAGACTGTTCTGTTTCTGACAGATTCTGTTTTCATTGCATAGTTTGCTTGTTTTCTAGATTCTATGGCTTATATTTCTCAATATAAATTGTAGAAATGATATGGTACAGTAGGAATTGTGTGAGAACAATTATTAACCTTGTCTTTTATAGTACAAAGTGAATGGTTTACTCTTTATCATACTAACCTATCACACGAAGTTCCGTTATGTTTTGTGTGATTGAAGTTTTCAAGCTTTGGGTGAGATATCGATATGAGGAGAATAAGGAGTGGAAAGACCCTAAGCTTGGGGATGCCCAAGGAACCCCAAGGTAATATTCAAGGAATACTCAAGCGCCTACGCGTGGGGATGCCCCGGAAGGCATCCCCTCTTTCGTCTTCAAAACTATCGATATACCTTACTCGGAGCTATATTTTTATTCGTCACATGATATGTGTTTTGCTTGGAGCATATTTTAAATTTTACTTGCTGTTTGAATAAGATCATTGGATCCAAAATCTTGAATTAAAAAGAATCCTCCCATGGCTAGTTAATTATTTGACTACTCAGTGTTCTTCACTTATATCTTTTTGGAGTAGTTTGTCATTTACTCACGTGCTTCACGTATATCCTATGAGTAAATGGTTGAATGAATTGAATATCATAAATCTGAATTTATATATGTTTCATATGCTTATAACATGGGGAGTAATGACTTCACACATAATAAGTATAGGTAGTTTAAGCTTCCAAACCTGACCTGGTGGCCAGGGGCGTGATTATCGATCTGCTCCAGACGGCCAAGCGAGTTGGCCCGCAGTGCGAAGCCACCGAATACGAATATCTGTCCGGGGAGGAAGGTTTCTCCCTGGACCACGTTATTTGTCGGAGTAATGGGCCACGGGTAGGCTAACCCGCAACCCAGAACCTTTCAAGACATCGCGGCAGGCTTCGCCCCTCAAAGAATCCCAAGACGGTCGGCCGACTCTGGGAGTCGGCTGCAGCATCACCGATACCCACTCACGGCCGAATCCCAGAGACGGCTGCGACATAAGCCGACTCCCAATCGGCGACTCCAGGGAGGCCGACTATGGGGAGTCGGCCCGCGACTTCACCACCCTCTGCCTTCGAGAAGAAGGACGGGACCGGGGATGGCCGGAGTACGGCCCTCCCCTGCATTGATTACCAAGGGCAGGTATGGCTACAGTACGTCGTACCGGAGGAGATCTCCGTCCGGCATGGCACTGTTGCCATACTATCCCTGACGTCCGCCCCGGCGGCGAAGCACTGTTCTCACGTTGGCCCGCATGCACGGCTTGGATACGGCGGGCCCCGCTAGTCAGCGGGGGGGGACGAAAGACGACGAGAGCACCCGAAGACGGACCCCGTGGGAGTCGGCCTCCGAGAGTCGGCCCGTTCCTCCCACGGGCCCCACACGCCATTAACCAGATAAGACGGGGAGTGGCGACAGTGATCGCCCGCCAGGCGGTGGCACTATTGCCACGCCCCCACGACCAAGCCAACGTCATCAGAGGCGCGGCTACAGTGGCCAGGTCAGTCGGCGGGGCCCACCAGAGGCGGGCCCCAGGAGTCGGCGGAGAAGACGGCGGCCTAAGAGACAGACGGCTGGGACCCCGCCCAGTCAGATTACCATTGTACCCCCAGGGGGTAGGCCTATATAAACCCCCCGGAGCACCCATGCAAAGGGTTCGAACCTTTTACCACTAGACCAGCAGCATAGAAGGGAGAGAGCTAGCCTTGCCCTCTCCTACCACCAGAACACAGCTCGAGGCGCAACCTTGTACACATATCACCATAGTGATCATGCGGAGACCCCGCAGAGTGGCAGTAGGGGTATTATCTCCTCGGAGAGCCCTGAAGATGGGTAAGATTCGCCAGCGTGCATGTCTACGCCTCATCCCGCTTCCAGGCACCAGCGACGTTCTACTCGGCCCCACCATGATAAGCCATCCTTTGGCATATGTCGCATCCAACCCCCGACATTTGGCGCCCACCGTGGGGCGAGGTGCACCGTCGTCCGGAGTCTGTTCTGGACGGGAACCCTTTTCCTCCCTGGCGAGCGCAGCCAGCCCGACACACTAGAGGGAGTCTACGCCAACGCGCTGCACGGCGCTGAGACCGCCTGCGCGGCCAGCTGCCTCGCTGATCTTGTCGGCGAGGTTCGCCTCTCCGACGAGCCTGCATCCGACGCAGGCACCGGCGGCCCCGAGAGCCTACTCGCGGGCCTCCTCGACGAACTCCACATTGCTGGCGAGCCTGCCGCTGACCTGGAGTCCGTAGGCTCCACCGACCCGATGCTGGTCGACTCCGACACCACGTCGCTTGACGCCTTTCCCACCAACGTGGTGGTCTACGACGAGCCGCTCCCTCGCGCGGAGGGCAGCGGAAGCACCGTCACAGAAGTGCTCGTCATCGGCCATGGCGAGCGCTCCGACGGAGGAGCTCGCGACCCGCTTGATGCGGCACTGCAAGACCTGGATGCGCCCATTCCAGAGGACGCTGACGCCGAGACGCTGGAGGCACGCCACCTCCAGCTCGTCGAAGGCGCGAAGAAGCTGGCAAGCGTGAGACGCTTGTCAGAGGCCTACCAGCGTGAGATGGATCGCGCTGTGGGCGGCTCGCCGGCTCCGATGGGGCCGAGCCGCCTAGGTGCGGTCCAGCAACGCGGCGCGGACATCGCCAGCATGTTCGGGGCCAACCGCCCCGTATACGCCACCCCCGCCGAGAACATACGAGTTGCGCAGGCGGCATCAGACGAGTTGGACAAGCTCGAGGGCGAAGAGCGCCGACTGATGACGGAGCGAGTCCAACAACTCCTCGACATGGCTGGCGCGCAGAACGCGGCCGGCTGCCGAACCGAGGGGCCGCAGCAATAGAGCGACGACCTGCCACCCCGCCGAGATCAAGGCGCGATGTCTCGGACGCCGACTGGCGGCGTCCGCGGAAGAAAAGACAAGGAGCCGGCTGCGAGCCGCAGTCGGACTCACATCACCATCGAGCGCGATCAAGACGGCCGCCCGAGAGCAGTGGAGCAGCGAGACGACTATGTGCCTCCTCCACCCCGCAGAGAAAGGCGAGTCTCCCCGCCGCCCGTTGAGCATCCGACTCTCGGAGGCCGCCTCGGCCGCCGAGAGGGATTCGGAGAGAATGATGCCCGCCACCGGATCGACCGACTCCACCGATCCCTGGCGCTGGAAGAAGAAGACGAGTTGGGACCGCCGTGTTTTGGCCCCCATATCCGAGATGAGCCCTTTCCCAAAGGGTTCACTCTCCCTAGAGACACTCCCAAGTACACCGGCTCCGTGAAGCCGGAAGACTGGCTGGTTGACTACTCCACAGCCGTCAGCATAGCAAACGGCAACAAGCGTGTTGCCGTGAAGTATGTTCCGCTCATGCTCCAGGGCACGGCCCGGACATGGTTGAACAGCCTAAAACCCCGCAGCATCAACGGCTGGCCCGACTTCACCGAGGCTTTCATCCGCAACTTCACAAGCACGTACAAGCGACCTCCCAAGCCTCGCAGCTCTCCTTGTGCGTGCAAGGCCCCAACAAATCGACTCGCGACAACCTCACGCGTTGGGCCGAGCTCTGAAACTCCTGCGAGGGCGTGCACGAGGTGCAGGCCATCGAGTACTTCACCGCCGGGTGCAGAGAAGGCACCCTCCTCAAGCATAAGCTCCTCTGCGACGAGCCAGAGACCTTGGATGAGCTGCTGATCATAGCAGACAAGTACGCCATAGCCGACTCTTCTATGAAGACGGAGATCCAAGTCAGCACGACCGGCAAAGTGGCCCCTCAGGCTCCCAGAACTCCGGCTGGAGACGCCAGTCGGCGGCAACAGCAAAACGATCACAAGCGCAAGGCCCCGCAGCCGGCTTCCAGTAGCCGGCAGGTCGCAACAGTCAAAGATCAACAGCCGGAGGGACAACCTCCACCCAAGCGGCAGAAGGGCGGCAAGTCCAACTGGTTGCCGGCCTTCTCCTACGAGCAGACTCTAGATGGTCCCTGCAAGTTCCACAGCGGCGCGAAGCCGTCGAACCACACCACCAGAAAGTGCCACTGGCTCACCAGGATTGCCAAGGGAGATGGCCTGGCATCTCCTCCACCTGCTGGGCAGCCGCCTCCGCCTCCGCCCCAGCAGCCAGCTGCCAGGCCAGTCGGCGCAGTACAAGACGAGTACCCGGAAGAACATGGAGCCTACGTGGTGTTCACCAGTATGGCAGATAACAGGCGCAGCAGGCGGCTGCAGCAGCAAGAAGTCAACGCAGTAGCGTCAGATACTCCAGAGTTCATGCACTGGTCCGAGAAGCCTATCAGTTGGAGCAGGGCTGATCACCCAGAGGTGATGCCGAATCCAGGTTCCTATGCCTTGGTCCTGGAAGCCACCTTTGCCACTGATAGGCGGGCAGCTCGCTTCTCGCGAGTTCTGATAGATGGAGGTAGCAGTATCAACATCCTCTATAAGGATACGATGGAGAAGCTGGGAATCAAGCAAAGACAACTCCAGGGCAGCCGGACCGTATTCCATGGGATTGTCCCTGGCCTTTCCCCTGCTCCCCAATCGGCAAGATTCTGATAGACATCCTTTTCGGAGATAAGGAACATTTCCGCCGAGAGCCAGTCTGGTTTGAAGTGGTGGACCTCAAAAGCCCGTACCATGCACTGCTTGGCCGACCTGCTTTGGCCAAGTTCATGGCGGTCCCCACTACGCCTACCTCAAGATGAAGATGCCGAGTTCCAAGGGAATTCTGACTGTGGCCAGCGACTACAGGAAGTCGTCCGCTTGCGCGGCCGAGAGCAGTCGGCTGGCCGAGTCCCTGGTTATTGCAGCAGAGAAGCGGCTTCTTGATCGGGGTGTGGCGATGGCCGGCAAGCAGCCTGAGATGTCGCCCAACCACAAGGAGTCGGAAGTTGAGGGCTCGTTCAAGCCAGCGAAGGAAACGAAGAAGATACCCTTGGACCCAGAGCACCCGGAGAGGTACGCTGTGAAGGAAATATGCCCTAGAGGCAATAATATAGTTATTATTTATTTCCTTTCATATCATGATAAATGTTTATTATTCATGCTAGAATTGTATTAACCGAAAACATAACACATGTGTGGATATATAGACAAACAGAGTGTCACTAGTATGCCTCTACTTGACTAGCTTGTTAATCAAAGATGGTTAAGTTTCCTAACCATAGACAAAGGAGTTGTCATTTGATTAACAAGGTCACATCATTAGTTGAATGATCTGATTGACATGACCCATTCCAATAGCTTAGCACCCGATCGTTTAGTATGTTGCTATTGCTTTTGTTCATGACTTATACATGTTCCTTTGACTATGAGATTATGCAACTCCCATTTACCGTAGGAACACTTTGTGTGCTACCAAACGTCACAACATAACTGGGTGATTATAAAGGTGCTCTACAGGTGTCTCCGAAAGTATTTGTTGGGTTGGCGTATTTCAAGATTAGGATTTGTCACTCCGAATGTCCGAGAGGTATCTCAGGGCCTTCTCGGTAATGCACATCACATAAGCCTTGCAAGCATTGCAACTAATGAGTTAGTTGCGGAATGATGTATTACGGAACGAGTAAAGAGACTTGCCGGTAACGAGATTGAACTAGGTATTGGATACCGACGATCGAATCTCGGGCAAGTAACATACCGATGACAAAGGGAACAACGTATGTTGTTATGCGGTCTGACCGATAAAGATCTTCGTAGAATATGTAGGAACCAATATGGGCATCCAGGTCCCGCTATTGGTTATTGACCGGAGATGAGTCTCGGTCATGTCTACATTGTTCTCAAACCGTAGGGTCCGCACGCTTAAGGTTACGATGACAGTTATTATGAGTTTATGCATTTTGATGTACCGAAGGAGTTCGGAGTCCCGGATGTGGTCACGGACATGACGAGGAGTCTCGGAATGGTCGAGACATAAAGATTGATATATTGGATGGCTATGTTCGGACATCGGAATGGTTCCGAGTGGTTTCGGATAATACCGGAGTGCCGGGGGGTTACCAACCCCCCGGGGGGTTAATGGGCCTCATGGGCCTATAGTGGAGAAGAGGAGGGGCGGCCAGGGCTGGCCACGCGCCCCCTCCCCCTCTAGTCCGAATTGGACAAGGAGGAGGGGGGCGGCGCCCCCCTTTCCTTCCTCTCTCCCTCCTCTTTCCCCCTCCACTCCTAGTCCAACAAGGAAAAGGGAGGGAGTCCTACTCCCGGTAGGAGTAGGACTCCTCCCGGCGCACCTCCCCTAGGCCGGCCGCACCTCCCCCTTGCTCCTTTATATACGGGGGCAGGGGGCACCCCAAGACACACAAGTTGATCCTTGAGATCGTTCCTTAGCCATGTGCGGTGCCCCCCTCCACCATATTCCACTTCGGTCATATCGTTGCAGTGCTTAGGCGAAGCCCTGCGCCGGTAGTACATCAAGATCGTCACCACGCCGTCGTGCTGACGGAACTCCTCCCCGAAGCTTTGCTGGATCGAAGCCCGGGGTTCGTCATCGAGCTGAATGTGTGCTAAGAACTCGGAGGTGCCGGAGTAACGGTGCTTGGATCGGTCGGATCGAAAAGACGTACGACTACTTCCACTATGTTGCGTCAACGATTCCGCTTCGGTCTACGAGGGTACGTAGACAACACTCTCCCCTCTCGTTGCTATGCATCACCATGATCTTGCGTGTGCGTAGGAATTTTTTTGAAATTACTGCGTTCCCCAACAGTGGCATCAGAGCCAGGTTTTTATGGTTTGATGTTATTTGCACGAGTAGAACACAAGTGAGTTGTGGACGATACAAGTCATACTGCCTACCAGCATGTCATACTTTGGTTCAGCGGTATTGTTGGATGAGACGACCCGGACCAACCTTACGCGTACGCTTACGCGAGACCGGTTCCCTCGACGTGCTTTGCACACATATGGCTTGCGGGAGACTGTCTCACCAACTTTAGTTGAACCAAGTGTGGCTACGCCCGGTCCTTGAGAAGGTTAAAACGGAGTCTATTTGACAAACTATCGTTGTGGTTTTGATGCGTAGGTAAGATGAGTTCTTGCTTAAGCCCGTAGCATCCACGTAAAACTTGCAACAAACAAAGTAGAGGACGTCTAACTTGTTTTTGCAGGGCATGTTGTGATGTGATATGGTCAAGACATGATGCTATATTTTATTGTATGAGATGATCATGTTTTGTAACCGAGTTATCGGCAACCGGCAGGAGCCGTATGGTTGTCGCTTTATTGTATGCAATGCAATCGCCCTGTAATGCCTTACTTTATCTCTAAGCGGTAGCGATAGTCGTAGAAGCATAAGATTGGCGAGACGACAACGATGCTACGATGGAGATCAAGGTGTCGCGCCGGTGACGATGGTGATCATGATGATGCTTTGGAGATGGAGATCACAAGCACAAGATGATGATGGCCATATCATATCACTTATATTGATTGCATGTGATGTTTAGCTTTTTATGCATCTTATTTTGCTTTGATTGACGGTAGCATTATAAGATGATCTCTCACTAAATTATCAAGAAGTGTTCTCCCCGAGTATGCACCGTTGCCAAAGTTCATCGTGCCCAGACACCACGTGATGATCGGGTGTGATAAGCTCTACGTCCATCTACAACGGGTGCAAGCCAGTTTTGCACACGCGGAATACTCAGGTTATACTTGACGAGCCTAGCATATGCAGATATGGCCTCGGAACACGGAGACCGAAAGGTCGAGCATGAATCATATAGTAGATATGATCAACATGATGATGTTCACCATTGAAGACTAATCCATTTCACGTGATGATCGGTTATGGTTTAGTTGATTTGGATCACGTGATCACTTAGAGGATTAGAGGGATGTCTATCTAAGTGGGAGTTCTTAAGTAATATGATTAATTGAACTTTAATTTATCATGAACTTAGTCCTGGTAGTATTAGCATATCTATGTTGTAGATCAATAGCTCGCATTGTTGCTTTCATATGTTTATTTTGATATGTTCCTAGAGAAAATTGTGTTGAAAAATGTTAGTAGCAATGATGCGGATTGGATCCGTGATCTGAGGTTTATCCTCATTGCTGCACAGAAGAATTATGTCCTTGATGCACCGCTGGGTGACGGACCTATTGCAGGAGCAGATGCAGACGTTATGAATGTTTTGCTAGCTCAATATGATGACTACTTAATAGTTTAGTGCACCATGCTTAACGGCTTAGAATCGGGACTTCAAAGACGTTTTGAACGTCATGGATCATATGAGATGTTCCAGGAGTTGAAGTTAATATTTCAAGCAAATACCCGAGTTGAGAGATATGAAGACTCCAACAAGTTCTATAGCTAAAAGATGGAGGAGAATCGCTCAACTAGTGAGCATGTGCTCAGATTGTCTGGGTACTACAATCGCTTGAATCAAGTGGGAGTTAATCTTCCAGATAAGATAGTGATTGACAGAATTCTCTAGTCACCATCACCAAGTTAGTAGAACTTCATGATCAACTATAGTATGCAAGGGATGACGAAAAAGACTCCCGAGCTTTTCATGATGATGGAATCGATGAAGGTAGAAATCAAGAAAGAGCATCAAGTATTGATGGTTGACAAGACCACTAGTTTCAAGAAAAGGGCAAAGGAAAAAAAGGGGAACTTCAAGAAGAACAGCAAGCAAGTTGCTGCTCAAGTGAAGAAGCCCAAGTCTGGACCTAAGCCTGAGACTGAGTGCTTCTACTGCAAAGGGACTGGTCACTGGAAGCGGAACTACCCCAAGTGATTGGCGGATAAGAAGGATGGCAAAGTGAACATAAGTATATTTGATATACATGTTATTGATGTGTACTTTACTAGTGTTTATAGCAACCCCTCAGTATTTGATACTAGTTCAGTTGCTAATATTAGTAACTCGAAACAGGAGTTGCAGAATAAACAGAGACTAGTTAAGGGTGAAGTGACGATGTATGTTGGAAGTAGTTCCAAGATTGATATGATCATCATCGCACACTTCCCTATACTTTCGGGATTAGTGTTGAACCTAAATAAGTGTTATTTGGTGTTTGCGTTGAGCATAAATATGATTTGAGCATGTTTATTGCAATACGGTTATTCATTTAAGTTAGAGAACAATTGTTGTTCTGTTTACATGAATAAAACCTTCTATGGTCATACACACCAACAAAATGGTTTGTTGGATCTCGATCGTAGTGATACACATATTCATAATATTGAAGCCAAAAGATGCGAAGTTAATAATGATAGTGCAACTTATTTGTGGCACTTCCGTTTAAGTCATATTGGTGTAAAGCGCATGAAAAAACTCCATGCTGATGGGACTTTGGAATCACTTGATTATGAATCACTTGATGCTTGCGAACCATGTCTCTTGGGCAAGATGACTAAAACGCCGTTCTCCGGAACGATGGAGCAAGCAACAGATTTATTGGAAATCATACATACTGATGTATGTGGTCCGATGAATATTAAGGCTTGCAGCGGGTATCATTATTTTCTGACTTTCACAGATGATTTAAGCAGATATGGGTATATCTACTTAATGAAATAGAAGTCTGAAACATTTGAAAAGTTCAAAGAATTTCAGAGTGAAGTGGAGAATCATCGTAACAAAAATAAAGTTTCTACGATTTGATCGCAGAGGTAAAATATTTGAGTTACGAGTTTGGCCTTCAATTAAAACAATGTGGAATAGTTTCACAAACTCATGCCACCTGGAACACCACAGCATAATGGTGTGTCCGAACGTCATGACCGTACTTTATTGGATATAGTGCAATCTATGATGTTTCTTACCGATTTACCACTGTCGTTTTGGGGTTATGCATTAGAGACAGTTGCATTCACGTTAAATAGGGCACCATCTAAATCCGTTGAGACGACACTATATGAACTGTGGTTTAGCAAGAAACCAAATGTCAGGACCCCGATCCTAAGCCACATCGATCCAGCATGTAACACTTCATATCACTTTGCGGCCTCACGCATGGTACTCCCACGGGTGCCACCTTACCTGGCCCGGGACCGTTTGCGCCTTTTGGCTCACGTATATGATAATGTCGCTAGCATCCATATGACAGAGAACCCGGGCCGACATGGCTAGTCGTGAACCCAAAGCGGCGCTAGCCTATGAGGACAGGCAAACATGAATCACATCGAGCATGTCGGTCATCAACGTATCTATTCGGGCTGTAGCACTGGCTAACAGGACTCCGGTAACCCGGGCTGTAGCAGGCTAGGCAGGACTCCGAATATCAGCGCGTGACATTTCCCCGAAGGGACAGACATAGGAACGACGTGAAACACATGCCGGCCAGTCAAGTGTCCAAGCAGTAGTGCTGGGCTAGCAGGACTCCGGTGAACCGGGCTGTAGCGGACTACTATCGCTCAGAAGCACAAGACTTACATTTCCCCATATGAAAGGCTGCCAAGGATAAACAACTAGATAGTCGGATCCCACTCATACCAAGCATTTCAATCATACACACAATATGCCCGATATGAGTAAATACAACATGGCATCACAACAGTACTCTACGACTCAAGTACTTTATTTAGAAGGCTCCGAGGAGCCATACATATCATCCATACAAATAGGGGTCACATGACCCAACACTCAAGTCATACAAACATACAAGCACATGCGGAAGCAAACTAGTCTGAGTACAGACACTAGAAAGAAAGAAGGCTTGATGTAGCCTGTCTATCTACAACGACCCTTCACAAGTCTTGGATCACCACCTGGGTGATAAGTCACTCGTCAACGTCGAGGTCTACATAGAACCCATCAGAAGGGTTGGTGCAGTCGTCTGAAAAACATGATTAAAGCAACATGAGTACGGAGGTACTCAGCAAGTCTTACAACAGGAACCTACTATATATGCACATTCTCAAGAAGGTGGTGGGGTTATTGCAGCAAGCCAGCTTTGACTCTTGGCTAAGCTATCCTACGATAGACACCACTTGTAAATCATTTGTCGCACACGAGTCCACTAACACCAACACAATACTCCACCGTGGATCCTCTCTCGCCATCCCACAAGAGGGCCATCCGCGGTACTCACACTTATCTTGAGATTTTTAGTAGTATCCATTTAACTTGTCTATGAACTGATATGAGCGAACCAGAAGTCCATTACCGCGGACACGGCTATTCGAATAGATCATTTATAACCCTGCAGGGGTGTACTTCTTCACACATGTTTCCACCACTTAGCGTCTGCACACGACATGTGCTCGGCAGACTTCAAGCGAAAGCCGACGTGGGTGTAGACCACGACCTACCTAAACACTCAAGTCCCTAGTCCAGGTTTATCGCCTATTCGGGTTCCATCCGCAGGGAGTCCGGCCGAGGTTTCCACTAACGGCCCCGAACGATGTGAACAGGGTTCCGAGACACCAAACGGGCGCCCGGTTGACCCGGCCACGTGCCTACCGCAACACAGCCCACCCCGATGGTCAGCGCCGCGTGCGGCCCCCAGCATACTACAAATACCAGAAACTACTTGCAACTCCTGGACAGAGAACAAGGGTGGATAAGAAGTCGAGCGGGGTCATATTTCAGGGCCCAATGTGTGGTAGCAACTGTATCATGGATCACAAACACAGATCTCAGTTCTTAAGGACGGCCTCAATGAAACAACCCACCATGTACTCCTACATGGCCTCTCATCGATTCCTTTACCAAATCGTGTTCAACACTTCACTCTTGTCACCGACACAACCTTTCACTCCAGTTCATCATCCCGATGAGCCAGACCTGACACAACTCTAAGCATAGCAAGCATAGCATGGTAGGAACACACACACATGTAATGGCTCAATCAACTCCTACACATGCTAGTGGGTTTCATCTAGTTACCGTGGCAATGACAGGTCATGCAAAGGAAGTGGGTTCAACTACCGCAACACACAGCAGTTTGAAACGCGTTGTCTTAATGCAGTAAACAAGGGCAGAAGCGAGAACATGGGTTTGTATCGGAATGATCAATGGGTTGCTTGCCTGATGGAGTGGTGGTGGGATACTGCCCTTCAGTTGGATACTCGGAGATAGCCTCGGAGGCAGAACCTACCACGATGAACACGTCGGAACACAATCAATACATGGCAATATGCAACAATATGATGCATGCTATGACATGGCAATATGGATGTGCCCTGACCTAGTGTAAGTTAAGTCAGAAGGAAATGACCCCATTTGAACCAAAGATTCAAATGGTAGTGCATTTATAAGATCATATTAGTGCAAAATCTCATAATGCCTAAACAGTGGGTTTAACTTGTTTTAACATGCATGAAACCAGTACCAATGGATAGATTGGATTTTTCTGATAATTTTTCATATATAAAACTTTGCATTTGGAGTTATAGATAATTTTCTATGAATTTTTGAAGTTTGAACTATTTTCTGGATTTTCCTGTATAAAAATAAATCCAGCAAAATAGATTACTGCGTCAGCCTGAAGTCATGCTGACCTCAGCAGTCAAACCAGCTGGCTGGTCAAACCTGACGTGTGGGGACCACACGTCAGTGACACAGGGCTAATCCCGGTCAAACCCGCGCTGACTGGGGTTTGACTGGACCCTAGGGCCCACTGTCAGTGACCCAGGGTGGTTATTAGCTGGTGGGGTTAGTTGCTAATGACAGCCACGTCGACTCGCCGGAGTTTCGCCGGCGGCGACCATCCAGTGCGGCGGAGGAAAGTGCAAAATCGCGCTCCGGTGACCAAAAGAGCGGCGGAGGACATCTACAGCTAGCCAAGGGCAAGCCGCGTCTATTGGTGGCGGTGGTTTGTCTCGGGGTCGCCGGAAACAACGCCGGCGACGTGTTTGGCGGCGCCGGAGCTCGGGTCGAAGTGCGAAACGAGCTACGGGGCACGGCGAGGTGCGTGCGGTAGTGCGTTGGCCTCCTAGGGTTGCGGGGAGGCCGTTGGACAAGGTGGGGTGGCCAGTGGCTGGCCGGAGACACGCCGGCGACGTGCTCCGCGGCGGTGCGTGCGGGTGAGCATCGTGCGCTCGCTGTGGTGCACGAGGAAGAGAAAGGAGAGGATGGGGAGGTAGCTGAGCTCACCGCGGTCTCGGAGAAGTGGACGTCGGGGTCGGGGACGAGCTGGTGCGGCGGTGAGGTCGAAGGGGATCTCCGGCGGCCAGAGGTTGAAGAAGAGCTCGGGGAAGCGCTGTAGAGCGAGCGAGCGCTCGGGGCTCAGCTAGCTCGAAGAAGAGGAGGGCGGTGGAGCTGCTGGACAGGTCGGAGTGGCGCAAGGACGACGGGGAGCGCGACTACGGCGACGGTGCAGCTGCGGTGGCGTCGGCCATGGCGTGGAGGTGCGTGGGAGAGAGGCAGAGGGGCGAATGGCGTGTCCAGGGCGTCGGGGGCGCGACGTGGAGGCCGTCCAGGACAGCGGGGCGGCGAAGCGGCGAGCAGGGAGGCAGGGCGCTGCGTGGCGAGCTCCTGCTCCGGCGTCGAGCACCTGCCTGCCTGGCTGGCGAGGCGAAACAGCTCGCTGGCGCGGCTGGTGGGCTGGGCCGGCCAGGTGGGCCGCCAGGTAAGTCAGTTGGCTTTCTGCTTTTGGTTTTTCTTTTTCTATTTCTTCTGCAACTTTGTGGAGTTATTTAAAATACCTAGACCACTCCAAAAATCCTCAAACTACACATGCTTGCTATTTAAAATATAGACAACATGAAACATTTCTGTTTGAGAATATTTGAACATTTGAAATATTTTTATAAATTTTAAATGCCCAAATTCAAATACTTATGTGTTAATTCAAAAACCTTCTGTTGACCTAGAAAATTGTGCACCACTTTTGTCAAAGGTTTAAACCCAAAACAAAGGGGGTGAACATTTCAGAAGGGCATTTCAGGTTCATTGAAAAAGATTTTAGTAAACCCTAGTTATTTCCAGGGGGGGAGTGTGTGTTGGGGGTTCTGGCATTTCCCATTTCAAAATTAAATAGAATTTAAACATGATGCACACTCTAATGCATGGCCTAGCTGGGATGTGACAACTCACCCCTACTCAAAAGAATCTCATCCCGAGATTTAGGTTCCTCCGGAAAGAAGGCGGGATACTCAAGTCGAAGACGATCCTCCCTTTCCCATGTAGCTTCTTGCTCGGAATGGTGTGACCATTGAACCTTGAGAAACTTGATATTGTGGCGTCGAGTGGTACGCTCGGCTTGATCAAGGATACGAATGGGGTATTCCCGATAGGTGAGGTTATCTTGGAGATCAAGCGTTTCGTGGTCCACTCCACGGATAGGATCCGCGAAGCAACGCCTGAGTTGAGAAACGTGGAAGACATCATGAACTCTGGAGAGATGCGGAGGTAGTTCCAGTTGGTAGGCAACTTCCCCTCGTTGGGCAAGAATGCGAAAGGGTCCAATGTAGCGAGGAGCCAATTTGCCTTTGATACCGAATCGATGGGTTCCCTTTAAAGGTGTAACCCGAAGGTAAGCCATCTCGCCGACTTCATAAGCCATGGGCTTATGCTTGCGGTCATACTGACTCTTTTGTCGAGATTGGGCGGTTTTCAACTTCTCACGAATAATACGAACCTGCTCTTCTGCATCCTGGATCATGTCCGGGCCAAAGAGTTGTCTCTCGCCGGTTTCTGACCAGTTAAGAGGCGTTCGACATTTTCGTCCATAGAGAACTTCGAAAGGGGCTTTGCCCAAGCTAGCTTGATAACTATTGTTATAAGCGAACTCGGCGAATGGTAGACACTTCTCCCAATCTATACCGAAAGAGATGACAGAAGCTCGGAGCATATCCTCCAGAATTTGATTGACTCGTTCTACTTGACCACTTGACTGAGGATGGAAGGCGGTGCTAAAGGAAAGTCGAGTTCCCAAAGCATTTTGGAAACTTTCCCAAAATCGAGAGGTGAAAAGACTTCCACGGTCTGAATTAATTTCCAATGGAACACCATGGAGAGATACTATTCGAGAGATGTACAAATCAGCTAGCTGGCTAGCGGTTATACTCTCGCGAACAGGTAAGAAGTGGGCTACTTTGGAGAGACGATCGACAACAACGAGGATAGCATTATTCCCTCTTTTGGTTCTGGGAAACCCGGTAATGAAATCCATACCGATTTTATCCCATTTCCATTCAGGAATCTCCAAAGGTTGAAGGGTGCCAACAGGCCGTTGATGCTCTGCTTTAACACGACGACAGACATCGCAAGTTGCAATGTATTGAGCGATTTCTCTCTTCATCCTAGTCCACCAAAACCTCTGGCGTAGGTCTTGATACATCTTAGTGCTACCGGGATGAATGGTGAGAGGGGATTCGTGAGCTTCCTTAAGGATCAATTGACGTAAATGTTGCTTCTTGGGAACCACCAAGCGGTTCTCAAAGAAGACAACACCTCGTTCATCCATGGAAAAACATTTAGCAACTCCGCTAGCGATGTTTTCCTTAATCCGAGATATGCCTTTATCGCGCTTCTGGGCAGCTATGACTTGATCCATAAGGTTAGGTTTCGCCACCAGGGTGGAAAGGAATCCTCGAGGAACAATGTGAAGGTTAAGCTTATGAAATTCCTCGTGGAGAAGTGGTTGACCTTGTTGTAACATCAGGTTGTTACAATAAGATTTACGACTTAGCGCATCAGCCATGACATTGGCTTTGCCTGGGGTGTAAGTTATTCCTAAGTCGTAATCCGAGATCAACTCGACCCAACGTCTTTGCCTGAGATTCAAATCCGGTTGGGTGAAGATATATTTCAAACTTTGGTGATCAGTGTAGATTTCGCAAAGATTACCCAGAAGGTAATGTCGCCAGGTTTTGAGTGCATGGACTACCGCTGCAAGCTCTAGATCATGAGTGGGATAATTATACTCATGTGGACGCAACTGTCGAGATGCGTAGGCAATCACAAGACGATCTTGCATGAGTATGCAACCTAGTCCTTGTCGCGAGGCGTCGCAATAGATAACAAAGTCCTTAGAGAAGTCTGGTGGTACCAGTACGGGAGCAGATGTCAGGCGTCTTTTCAGTTCCTGAAAGCTGAACTCGCACTGTGGGGTCCACTCGAACTTTTTATCTTTCTTAAGGAGTTCAGTTAGAGGCTTAGCAACCTTGGAGAAATTCTCGACGAAGCGGCGGCAATAGCTCGCTAAACCAAGAAAACTCCGAACTTGCTTGACCGTCTCAGGTGGAGTCCAGTCAAGGACAGCTTGAACTCGCTCGGGATTGACAGCAATGCCCTTGCCAGAGATTACATGGCCCAGATAGGTCACTTCTGGCAACCAGAATTCGCACTTGGAGAATTTGGCATAAAGGCGATGCTCTCGAAGTTTCATCAATACTAGCCTTAGATGTTCGGCATGTTCTTCCTCATTCTTGGAGTAGATGAGTATATCATCGAGGTATACCACGACGAATTTATCCAAGTACTCCATGAAAATCGAGTTCATTAACCGAGAGAAGGTGGCTGGAGCATTGGTTAAACCGAAGGACATGACGGTGTACTCGTATTGGCCGTAACGAGTAACGAAGGCCGTTTTGGGAATGTCCCCGTTCTTGATTTTGATTTGATGGTAGCCCAACCTCAAATCCATCTTGGAAAAGACTGAGGATCCAGCGAGCTGGTCATACAGGTCGTTGATCCTGGGGAGCGGATACTTGTTCTTGATGGTGACCAGATTGACAGGTCGGTAATCTACAACCATCCGATCCGTTCCATCCTTCTTCTTGACGAAGAGGACGGGGCAAGCCCATGGAGATGAACTAGGACGGATGAAACCTTTTTGCAAGGACTCATCGAGTTGTTTCTTAAGCTCAGCTAGTTCTAGGGGTGCCATCTTATAAGGTCTCCTAGAGATTGGAACGGTTCCTGGAACAAGGTCTATCACGAATTCGACATCTCTGTCAGGTGGAACACCTGGCAGTTCCTCTGGAAAAACATCCGGAAAGTCACGGACTACCGGAACATCTTCGAGGTCTGGAAGGGGATTGGCATTTAGAGAGTAGAGCTGACGCTCCGATACTCGGGTCAAAACATTGACTGTCTTGCCCGATGGATGAGTAAGTTGAACAGTTCTAGTTGAGCAATCAATCTTGGCGTAGTGAGCTGACATCCAGTCCATACCCAAGATGATATTTATGTCTGAAGACTTGAGAGCTATTAGTGACGCAAGGAAAACCAATCTGTCCACCAGAATTTCATTTCCATGGCTGATCCTAGAGGTTTGCCATCTAGAACCGGGAGTTTGAATTTCCATGGAGGTGGGCATGTCACTAAAGGTAGTGTTGTGCAATCGAGCATAGCTCTCAGAAATAAATGAATGAGATGCTCCAGTATCAAAGAGAACAGTTGCCGGATGGCAATTAACAAGGAGCGTACCGAGAACGACGTTGGGGTCCTCTTGAGTTTCTTCAGCTGAAACGTAGTTGACATGGCCACGAGCAGTGGTGGCTGGCTTGGCGACAAGCACTTTTGCTGTTGACTTACCACGGCCAACAGACTTTCCGAACTGGCCGGGGTTGTTCTGGGGACACTCACGGATGTAGTGGCCCGGCTCACCACACTTGAAACAAGTTGTTATATTGGGACGTGGAGCAGCATTGGCAGTGGGGCCACCAAAAGTCTTGGGCGGCACATACTGTTGATTGGGGCGAGGCGCCTCAAAGGATGGCCTCGGGGTATACCTGGGTGGCATAGCAGAATTTGGAATCCAGACCCGGCGCTTCTGAGATCCAGAGCCGGATGAAGATCCATAGTCACGGGAGTGCTTGCGTGAAGCTTCAAAATCATTCTGCCCCGTCTCGGCACTGATGGCCTTATTGACTAGCTTCGGAAAAGAAATGCATTCATGCAGACGAAGGTCACGTCGGAGCTCAGGGCTAAGTCCCTTGCGGAACCTTGCCTGCTTCTTGGCATCGGTGGATACCTCTTCGGGAGCATAGCGTGCAAGCTTCCCAAACTCGCGACTGTATGCATCCACAGTCAGCTTCCCCTGGGTGAAGTTACAGAACTCCTCCCTCTTGCGATCCATAAGACCTTCCGGGATATGATGCTCACGGAAAGCGGCACTGAAATCAGCCCAAGTAGTGAGTTGGCCGACCGGACGCATAGCTTCATAATTCTCCCACCAAAGGCTGGCAGGGCCTTCGAGGTGGTAGGCAGCAAAGGTAACTTTATCATCTTCAGCTACGTTGGCAGAACGTAGCTTGTGGGCGATGCTGCGGAGCCAGTCATCCGCATCGAGAGGTTCGATGGAATGATTGAACTTTGGCGGGTACAGCTTGACAAAGTCATTGATGGACACCGAATTGATCCTCTGCTGACGTGCAGTGTTCTGCTCAATCCGCTCTAACAAGCGATTGGTGTCGCGCCTGTTGCGCTCTGCCTCCAGCATCACTTCGGCCAGAGAAGGTGGTTGAGGAAGACTTTCCTCTCTAGGTGCACTAGCTTCCCCCTGCTCCGGAGCAGCAGGGTTGCTGCGGGTGTTGACCATCCTAGGAAAACAAAACAACGATTTAAACCAGGATGGCAAAATCTGGTCAAGGAAGTGCGGAATGTAATGGATAACAAGGAATGCAGAGATGATCATCCGTATGACATGGTAATATAGAAACTACCACATATATACCAACGGTCATACACGTCATACATAGTTTAGTACAAGCTCAAGCTGAAGTACAACTAAGACGAGAGACGTTACATCTCATCGAAGGCATTCCAAGCTCCTATACATTATTTTTCTACACCTCCGGAATTGATACACACTAAGTTATATTCCACAATCACGCAGGACGGTGGACATACAACTATTACAATACTAGCGAGACTGCTACTAGCTCAGACAGCTCCGTAGAAGTCCTCATAGAAGTCACCACCCAGACCTGGAAGCGGAACATGGTCATCTGGGAACAGACGGTCCTGCGGTGCTTGTGGACCATAGGGACTTGGGTGCGGCCTCGGTCCAACAGATGGCGGCAGAAGAGGCCCACGAGGAGGGGTGATGCCTCCCACCTCACGCCATTCCATGAAGTCTGGCAGACTAGCCCGCACAGGGTACAAGTCTCTCGTGTCCATGTATCCGGCTTGCACAGCAGGTGCAAACCTCGTCAAGGTGGCCCAATGATCAGCACGAGCATTAAAAAGCTCCATACGCAAGGCCCGGTTTTCACGGTCCTTATCTTCCAACATCTCAGTAGTGGTGCAAAGGAGTGAGTCCTCATGGGATGCATCACTGTACATGCCCTGAAGGTAGCCATGCGCCCCAGGGAGGGATGCTGGCATGTAGCGAAATTCAGTGTTGCTCAACAAGGCAGTTCTAGCTCGCATAATGGTCATCATCGAGTAGGCTGCATCTTGAACGGACATCCCAATGGTGATCCCGAGTCCATAAGAACGATGGAGTGGTTCCGTGGCTCCGGGATAAGACGGATATATTCTGACCGTGCACAGATATTGGCTCTGGTTGAAATCTCTAAACTGCTCTTCGACGGTGTATTCAGGGTACCATCGGTAACCTGCCTCAACCATCACTCGAACCAACATGGCGGTATGACCACATACACCGATGCAACGGGTCAGACGAACCACTTGGTTTTGGGGACGGGTAGCCATCTGAAAGCACAAAATAGTGCAAAGGCATTAGAATTTCTGGATGAAATTGGACAGCATAACGGCTGTAAATGCTCAGGAAAGGAATTGAGACATCCACAACAGTTTGCGAAACCACTCAACAACAACATATCAAGGTTCTGGTTCAATTAGCAACATACTAGACTTTAGTAGAGCTGAACTGGGTTGTAACCAACAATCCTATAAGTTACTACGGATTTAGTAACACGTGAACCTGATAGAGAGAAGAGAGCCTAGTTCCTTAACCCACGTAGAATGAGAAGAGAATGACTCAGAATAGAGGGCATAAGGTAAAGGAGTAAAAGAGCCTTACGTTCCCTCCCACAATCAATTCCCCTACATATAACTAAAGCATTTCTAGACTCAACATCGACCAGTTTGGCTTAGCGAACCTACAGGCAGTCCGGCTCTGATGCCAACGCTGTCAGGACCCCGATCCTAAGCCACATCGATCCAGCATGTAACACTTCATATCACTTTGCGGCCTCACGCACGGTACTCCCACGGGTGCCACCTTACCTGGCCCGGGACCGTTTGCGCCTTTTGGCTCACGTATATGATAATGTCGCTAGCATCCATATGACAGAGAACCCGGGCCGACATGGCTAGTCGTGAACCCAAAGCGGCGCTAGCCTATGAGGACAGGCAAACATGAATCACATCGAGCATGTCGGTCATCAACGTATCTATTCGGGCTGTAGCACTGGCTAACAGGACTCCGGTAACCCGGGCTGTAGCAGGCTAGGCAGGACTCCGAATATCAGCGCGTGACATTTCCCCGAAGGGACAGACATAGGAACGACGTGAAACACATGCCGGCCAGTCAAGTGTCCAAGCAGTAGTGCTGGGCTAGCAGGACTCCGGTGAACCGGGCTGTAGCGGACTACTATCGCTCAGAAGCACAAGACTTACATTTCCCCATATGAAAGGCTGCCAAGGATAAACAACTAGATAGTCGGATCCCACTCATACCAAGCATTTCAATCATACACACAATATGCCCGATATGAGTAAATACAACATGGCATCACAACAGTACTCTACGACTCAAGTACTTTATTTAGAAGGCTCCGAGGAGCCATACATATCATCCATACAAATAGGGGTCACATGACCCAACACTCAAGTCATACAAACATACAAGCACATGCGGAAGCAAACTAGTCTGAGTACAGACACTAGAAAGAAAGAAGGCTTGATGTAGCCTGTCTATCTACAACGACCCTTCACAAGTCTTGGATCACCACCTGGGTGATAAGTCACTCGTCAACGTCGAGGTCTACATAGAACCCATCAGAAGGGTTGGTGCAGTCGTCTGAAAAACATGATTAAAGCAACATGAGTACGGAGGTACTCAGCAAGTCTTACAACAGGAACCTACTATATATGCACATTCTCAAGAAGGTGGTGGGGTTATTGCAGCAAGCCAGCTTTGACTCTTGGCTAAGCTATCCTACGATAGACACCACTTGTAAATCATTTGTCGCACACGAGTCCACTAACACCAACACAATACTCCACCGTGGATCCTCTCTCGCCATCCCACAAGAGGGCCATCCGCGGTACTCACACTTATCTTGAGATTTTTAGTAGTATCCATTTAACTTGTCTATGAACTGATATGAGCGAACCAGAAGTCCATTACCGCGGACACGGCTATTCGAATAGATCATTTATAACCCTGCAGGGGTGTACTTCTTCACACATGTTTCCACCACTTAGCGTCTGCACACGACATGTGCTCGGCAGACTTCAAGCGAAAGCCGACGTGGGTGTAGACCACGACCTACCTAAACACTCAAGTCCCTAGTCCAGGTTTATCGCCTATTCGGGTTCCATCCGCAGGGAGTCCGGCCGAGGTTTCCACTAACGGCCCCGAACGATGTGAACAGGGTTCCGAGACACCAAACGGGCGCCCGGTTGACCCGGCCACGTGCCTACCGCAACACAGCCCACCCCGATGGTCAGCGCCGCGTGCGGCCCCCAGCATACTACAAATACCAGAAACTACTTGCAACTCCTGGACAGAGAACAAGGGTGGATAAGAAGTCGAGCGGGGTCATATTTCAGGGCCCAATGTGTGGTAGCAACTATATCATGGATCACAAACACAGATCTCAGTTCTTAAGGACGGCCTCAATGAAACAACCCACCATGTACTCCTACATGGCCTCTCATCGATTCCTTTACCAAATCGTGTTCAACACTTCACTCTTGTCACCGACACAACCTTTCACTCCAGTTCATCATCCCGATGAGCCAGACCTGACACAACTCTAAGCATATCAAGCATAGCATGGTAGGAACACACACACATGTAATGGCTCAATCAACTCCTACACATGCTAGTGGGTTTCATCTAGTTACTGTGGCAATGACAGGTCATGCAAAGGAAGTGGGTTCAACTACCGCAACACACAGCAGTTTGAAACGCGTTGTCTTAATGCAGTAAACAAGGGCAGAAGCGAGAACATGGGTTTGTATCGGAATGATCAATGGGTTGCTTGCCTGATGGAGTGGTGGTGGGATACTGCCCTTCAGTTGGATACTCGGAGATATCCTCGGAGGCAGAACCTACCACGATGAACACGTCGGAACACAATCAATACATGGCAATATGCAACAATATGATGCATGCTATGACATGGCAATATGGATGTGCCCTGACCTAGTGTAAGTTAAGTCAGAAGGAAATGACCCCATTTGAACCAAAGATTCAAATGGTAGTGCATTTATAAGATCATATTAGTGCAAAATCTCATAATGCCTAAACAGTGGGTTTAACTTGTTTTAACATGCATGAAACCAGTACCAATGGATAGATTGGATTTTTCTGATAATTTTTCATATATAAAACTTTGCATTTGGAGTTATAGATAATTTTCTATGAATTTTTGAAGTTTGAACTATTTTCTGGATTTTCCTGTATAAAAATAAATCCAGCAAAATAGATTACTGCGTCAGCCTGAAGTCATGCTGACCTCAGCAGTCAAACCAGCTGGCTGGTCAAACCTGACGTGTGGGGACCACACGTCAGTGACACAGGGCTAATCCCGGTCAAACCCGCGCTGACTGGGGTTTGACTGGACCCTAGGGCCCACTGTCAGTGACCCAGGGTGGTTATTAGCTGGTGGGGTTAGTTGCTAATGACAGCCACGTCGACTCGCCGGAGTTTCGCCGGCGGCGACCATCCAGTGCGGCGGAGGAAAGTGCAAAATCACGCTCCGGTGACCAAAAGAGCGGCGGAGGACATCTACAGCTAGCCAAGGGCAAGCCGCGTCTATTGGTGGCGGTGGTTTGTCTCGGGGTCGCCGGAAACAACGCCGGCGACGTGTTTGGCGGCGCCGGAGCTCGGGTCGAAGTGCGAAACGAGCTACGGGGCACGGCGAGGTGCGTGCGGTAGTGCGTTGGCCTCCTAGGGTTGCGGGGAGGCCGTTGGACAAGGTGGGGTGGCCAGTGGCTGGCCGGAGACACGCCGGCGACGTGCTCCGCGGCGGTGCGTGCGGGTGAGCATCGTGCGCTCGCTGTGGTACACGAGGAAGAGAAAGGAGAGGATGGGGAGGTAGCTGAGCTCACCGCGGTCTCGGAGAAGTGGACGTCGGGGTCGGGGACGAGCTGGTGCGGCGGTGAGGTCGAAGGGGATCTCCGGCGGCCGGAGGTTGAAGAAGAGCTCGGGGAAGCGCTGTAGAGCGAGCGAGCGCTCGGGGCTCAGCTAGCTCGAAGAAGAGGAGGGCGGTGGAGCTGCTGGACAGGTCGGAGCGGCGCAAGGACGACGGGGAGCGCGACTACGGCGACGGTGCAGCTGCGGTGGCGTCGGCCATGGCGTGGAGGTGCGTGGGAGAGAGGCAGAGGGGCGAATGGCGTGTCCAGGGCGTCGGGGGCGCGACGTGGAGGCCGTCCAGGACAGCGGGGCGGCGAAGCGGCGAGCAGGGAGGCAGGGCGCTGCGTGGCGAGCTCCTGCTCCGGCGTCGAGCACCTGCCTGCCTGGCTGGCGAGGCGAAACAGCTCGCTGGCGCGGCTGGTGGGCTGGGCCGGCCAGGTGGGCCGCCAGGTAAGTCAGTTGGCTTTCTGCTTTTGGTTTTTCTTTTTCTATTTCTTCTGCAACTTTGTGGAGTTATTTAAAATACCTAGACCACTCCAAAAATCCTCAAACTGCACATGCTTGCTATTTAAAATATAGACAACATGAAACATTTCTGTTTGAGAATATTTGAACATTTAAAATATTTTTATAAATTTTAAATGCCCAAATTCAAATACTTATGTGTTAATTCAAAAACCTTCTGTTGACCTAGAAAATTGTGCACCACTTTTGTCAAAGGTTTAAACCCAAAACAAAGGGGGTGAACATTTCAGAAGGGCATTTCAGGTTCATTGAAAAAGATTTTAGTAAACCCTAGTTATTTCCAGGGGGGGGGGGGAAGTGTGTGTTGGGGGTTCTGGCATTTCCCATTTCAAAATTAAATAGAATTTAAACATGATGCACACTCTAATGCATGGCCTAGCTGGGATGTGACACCAAAGTTGTTGTTTCTTAAAGTTTGGGGTTGTGATGCTTATATGAAAAAGTTTCATCCTGATAAGCTCAAACTAAAATCGGAGAAATATGTCTTCATAGGATACCCAAAGGAGACTGTTGGGTACACCTTCTATCACAGATCCGAAGGCAAGACATTCGTTGCTAAGAATGGATCCTTTCTAGAGAAGGAGTTTCTCTCGAAAGAAGTGAGTGGGAGGAAAGTAGAACTTGATAAGGTAACTGTACCTGCTCCCTTATTGGAAAGTGGTTCATCACAGAAATCGGTTCCTGTGACTACTGCACCAATTAGTGAGGAAGTTAATGATGATGATCATGTAACGTCAGATCAAGTTACTACCAAATCTCGTAGGTAAACCATAGTAAGATCCGCACCAGAGTGGTACGGCAGTCCTGTTCTGGAAATCATGCTACTAGATCATGGTGAACCTACGAACTATGAAGAAGCGATGGTGAGCCCAGATTCCGCAAAATGCCTTGAAGCCATGAAATCTGAGATGGGATCCATGTATGAGAACAAAGTATGGACTTTGATGGATTTGCCCGATGATCGGCAAGCCGTAGAAAATAAATGGATCTTCAAGAGGAAGACAGACGCTCATAGTAGTGTTACTATCTACAAAGCTAGAATTGTCGCAAAAGGTTTTCGACAAGTTCAAGGTGTTGACTATGATGAGAGTTTCTCACTCGTATCTATGCTTAAAGTCTGTCCGAATCATGTTAGCAATTGCCGCATTTTCTGAAACCTGGCAAATGGATAACAAAACTGCAATCCTTAATGGATTTCTTAAAGAAGAGTTGTATATGATGCAACCAGAAGGTTTTGTCAATCCTAAAGGTGTTAACAAAATATGCAAGCTCCAGCGATCCATCTATGGACTGGTGCAAGCATCTCGGAGTTGGAATATACGCTTTGATAAGTTGATCAAAGCATATGGTTTTATACAGACTTGCGGTGAAGCCTGTATTTACAAGAAAGTGAGTGGGAGCACTACAACATTTCTGATAAGTATATGTAAATGACATATTGTTGATCGGAAATAGTGTAGAATTATTCTGCAAAGCATAAACGAGTATTTGAAAGGAGTTTTTCGAAGAAAGACCTCAGTGAAGCTGCTTACATATTGAGCATCAAGATCTATAGAGATAGATCAAATCGCTTGATAAGTTTTCAATGAGTACATACCTTGACAAGGTTTTGAAGTAGTTCAAAATGGAACAGTCAAAGAAAGAGTTCTTGCCTGTGTTACAAGGTGTGAAATTGAGTAAGACTCAAAACCCGACCACGGCAGAAGATAGAAAGAGAATGAAAGACATTCCCTATGCCTTGGCCATAGGTTCTATAAAGTATGCCATGCTATGTACCAGATCTATTGTATACCCTACACTGATTTTGGCAAGGGAGTACAATAATGATCTAGGAGTAGATCACTGGACAACGGTCAAAATTATCCTTAGTGGAATAAGGATATGTTTCTCGATTATGGACGTGACAAAAAGGTTCTTCGTAAAAGGTTACGTCGATGCAAGTTTTGACACTAATCTGGATGACTCTAAGTCTCAATCTAGATACATATTGAAAGTGGGAGCAATTAACTAAAGTAGCTCCGTGCAGAGCATTGTAGACATAGAAAGTTGCAAAATACATACGGATCTGAATTTTGGCAGACCCGTTGACTAAGCTTCTCTCACAAGCAAAACATGATCACACCTTAGTACTCTTTGGGTGTTAATCACATAGCGATGTGAACTAGATTACTGACTCTAGTAAACCCTTTGGGTGTTGATCACATATCGATGTGAACTATGGGTGTTACTCACATGGTGATGTGAAGTATTGCTGGTAAATCACATGGCGATGTGAACTAGATTATTGACTCTAGTGCAAGTGGGAGACTGAAGGAAATATGCCCTAGAGGCAATAATATAGTTATTATTTATTTCCTTACATATCATGATAAATGTTTATTATTCATGCTAGAATTGTATTAACCGGAAACATAATACATGTGTGGATATATAGACAAACAGAGTGTCACTACTATGCCTCTACTTGACTAGCTTGTTAATCAAAGATGGCTAAGTTTCCTAACCATAGACAAAGGAGTTGTCATTTGATTAACAAGGTCACATCATTAGTTGAATGATCTGATTGACATGACCCATTCCAATAGCTTAGCACCCGATCGTTTAGTATGTTGCTATTGCTTTTGTTCATGACTTATACATGTCCTTTGACTATGAGATTATGCAACTCCCGTTTACCGTAGGAACACTTTGTGTGCTACCAAACGTCACAACGTAACTGGGTGATTATAAAGGTGCTCTACAGGTGTCTCCGAAAGTATTTATTGGGTTGGCGTATTTCAAGATTAGGATTTGTCACTCCGAATGTCGGAGAGGTATCTCAGGGCCTTCTCGGTAATGCACATCACATAAGCCTTGCAAGCATTGCAACTAATGAGTTAGTTGCGGAATGATGTATTACGGAACGAGTAAAGAGACTTGCCGGTAACGAGATTGAACTAGGTATTGGATACCGACGATCGAATCTCGCGCAAGTAACATACCGATGACAAAGGGAACAACGTATTTTTTTATGCGGTCTGACTGATAAAGATCTTCGTAGAATATGTAGGAACCAATATGGGCATCCAGGTCCCGCTATTGGTTATTGGTCATGTCTACGTTGTTCTCGAACCGTAGGGTCCGCACGCTTAAGGTTACGATGACAGTTATTATGAGTTTATGCATTTTGATGTACCGAAGGAGTTCGGAGTCCCGGATGTGATCACGGACATGACGAGGAGTCTCGGAATGGTCGAGACATAAAGATTGATATATTGGATGGCTATGTTCGGACATCGGAATGGTTCCGAGTGGTTTCGGATAATACCGGAGTGCCGGGGGGGTTACCGGAACCCCCCGGGGGGTTAATGGGCCTCATGGGCCTATAGTGGAGAAGAGGAGGGGCGGCCAGGGCTGGCCATGCGCCCCCTCCCCCTCTAGTCCGAATTGGACAAGGAGGAGGGGGGCGGTGCCCCCCTTTCCTTCCTCTCTCCCTCCTCTTTCCCCCTCTACTCCTAGTCCAACAAGGAAAAGGGAGGGAGTCCTACTCCCGGTAGGAGTAGGACTCCTCCCGGCGCGCCTCCCCTAGGCCGGCCACACCTCCCCCTTGCTCCTTTATATACGGGGGCAGGGTGGCACCCCAAGACACACAAGTTGATCCTTGAGATCGTTCCTTAGCCGTGTGTGGTGCCCCCCTCCACCATATTCCACCTCGGTCATATCGTTGCAGTGCTTAGGCGAAGCCATGCGCCGGTAGTAAATCAAGATCGTCACCACGCCGTCGTGCTGACGGAACTCCTCCCCGAAGCTTTGCTGGTTCGAAGCCCGGGGTTCGTCATCGAGCTGAACGTGTGCTAAGAACTCGGAGGTGCCGGAGTAACGGTGCTTGGATCTGTCGGATCGAAAAGACGTACGACTACTTCCACTACGTTGCGTCAATGCTTCCGCTTCGGTCTACGAGGGTACGTAGACAACACTCTCCCCTCTCGTTGCTATGCATCACCATGATCTTGCGTGTGCGTAGGAATTTTTTTGAAATTACTGCGTTCCCCAACACGCTGTTGTAGGTGCAAACCTTGACAGCAAATAGGAAGGCGAGCTCGTCGATTTCCTCCGTGAGAATCGGGACATCTTCGCATGGTCCCCCAAAGACATGCCAGGTGTACCGACGGAATTCGCCGAGCACAAGTTACATGTCCGGTCTGATGTGAAGCCCGTCAGGCAGCCCTTGCGCCATTTGTCAGAAGAGAAAAGAAGAGTTGTTGGTGAAGAGATAGCCCAGCTCCTTGCAACCGGCTTTATCATGGAAGTATTTTTCCCAGAGTGGCTAGCAAACCCAGTTTTAGTACTGAAGAAGAACAAGCAGTGGCGAATGTGTATTGACTACACAAGCCTCAACAAAGCCTGCCCCAAGGACCCGTTTGCTTTGCCGAGAATCGATCAGGTGATAGACTCCACAGCCGGATGCGAGCTGTTGAGCTTCTTAGATGCTTATTCAGGATATCACCAGATCAAGCTGAACCCGTTTGGAGCCTTCTGCTACCTAACCATGACATTCGGCCTGAGGAACGCCGGCGCCACCTTTCAACGTTGCATGCAGAAGTGCCTCCTCAAGCAACTCGGTCAAAATGCCCACGTTTACGTGCATGATGTGGTGGTGAAGACGGAAAAGCGCGGAACTCAGCTGGAAGACCTCAAGGAGACCTTTGAGAACCTGCGCCGATTCCAGATCAAGCTTAACCACGAGAAGTGTGTTTTCGGAGTACCAGCCGGCCAGCTACTCGGCTTCCTGGTCTCTGAACGCAGCATAGAGTGCAACCCTGTGAAGATCAAGGCCATCGAGAGGATGGAGGTACCTAGCCGACTGTTGGATGTGCAGAAGTTCACTGGCTGTCTGGCATCCATCAGCCGTTTCATCAGTCGGCTGGGCGAGAAAGCTCTCCCTTTGTACCAGCTCATGAAGAAGACCAATCTTTTCGAGTGGAACCACAAGGCGGATGAAGCCTTTCTGCAGCTGAAGAAGATGTTGGTTACTCCCCCTGTGTTGGCGGCTCTGACTCCCAAAGAGCCCATGCTCCTGTACATCGCCGCCACCAGCCGAGTAGTCAGCACAGTCATTGTAGTAGAGCGCAAGGAGGAAGGCAAGGCACTGCCAGTCCAGAGACCGGTATATTACCTGAGTGAAGTACTGTCGACCTCCAAGAAGAACTACCCCCACTACCAGAAGATGTGCTACGGCGTGCACTTCGCCGCCAAGAAGCCGAAGCCTTACTTCCAAGAACATCCAATCACCGTGGTCTGCACGGCCCCATTAGCCGAGATCATTGGAAGCCGAGATGCGTCTGGCCGAGTGGCCAAATGGGCCATAGAGTTGGTGCCCTACACGATCTACTATCAACCCCGCACCGCCATCAAGTCACAAGCACTGGCCGACTTCCTCGTCGACTGGGCCGAGACCCAGTACCTGCCGCCAGCGCCCGACTCCACCCATTGGCGGATGCATTTCGACGGCTCCAAGATGCGCACCGGCTTGGGAGCCGGCGTTGTCATCACCTCTCCTAAAGGCGACAAGATCCAGTATGCACTGCAGATCCATTTCGCTGCCTCCAACAACGTCGCTGAATACGAGGCGCTCATTCACGGGCTCCGGCTTGCCAAAGAACTTGGCATTCGCCGGATCCTGTGTTATGGCGACTCCGACTTGGTGGTCCAGCAATCATCTGGCGACTGGGACACCAAGGACGCAAACATGGCAAGCTACCGCTTCCTCATGCAGCAACTCAGCGGATACTTCGAGGGGTGCGAGTTCCTCCACGTGCCAAGAAACGACAACAACCTAGCAGATACTTTGGCACGAATCGGCTCCACTCGCCAAGCAATACCATCTGGCGTCGCTCTTCAGCACCTCCTCAAGCCATCCATCAAGCCTTCACCAGAGTCAGACTCCATTTTTGTGCCGGCTCCTCTAGAAGAAGTCGGAACCGACTCCAAAGCCCAAGCAGACGGCGCAAAAACCCTCGCAGATGACTCCAAGAACGCCGCAGTCAAAGCTGGCCCGGGGACTTCAGAACTCGGCCCGGGGACTGCGGCGACCAGAGAAAAGACTCCAGAACTCGGCCCGGGGACTGCACCAGTCGGCCCGTGGACTTCACTGATCCAGCAAGCGGCCGTGGACTCCAGCCCGCCGCCTCCCAGCCCGGCCGCCCTCGTCCATGTCGCAGTTCTGGCAGTTGAAGAGATAGCAGCACCCTCATGGGCCCAGCCCATCCTCAAATTCTTGGTGAACAAGGAGCTACCAACTGATGAAACCTTGGCTCGGTAAATACAACGCCGAGCGGCAGCATACACCATAATCAATAGAGAGCTGGTCATGCGCAGCGTCACTGGTGTCTACCAGCGCTGCGTCGAGCCAGAGCAAGGCCAAGCAATTCTCAGAGACATCCATCAAGGCGAGTGCGGCCACCATGAGGCCTCAAGAGCACTCGTCACCAAAGCTTTCCGACACGGTTTCTTCTGGCCGACTGCCCTCGAAGAGGCCAAAGAATTGGTCCAGAAATGCAAGGGGTGCCAGAAGTTCCGATCCAAGCCGCATCAGCCGGCTTCAGCACTCAAGACTATCCCCATCGCCTGGCCCTTTGCAGTTTGGGGCCTGGATATGGTGGGACCCTTCAAGATGGCACGAGGCGGCCTAACTCATCTGCTTGTCGCGGTGGACAAGTTCACCAAGTGGATAGAAGTGAAGCCCATCAAGAAGTTGAATGGTCCGACTGCCGTGACTTTCATCTCAGACATCACAGCATCATCACTGACAACGGCACCAACTTTGCCAAGGGCGCCTTGGCCCGTTTCTGTGCGACGCAGGGCATCCGACTGGACTTAGCGTCCGTTGCCCATCCGCAGTCAAACGGGCAGGTGGAGCGGGCGAATGGCCTCATCCTGTCCGGCATCAAGCCACGATTGGTCGAACCACTGGAGCGTTCGGCCGGCTATTGGCTTGACGAGTTGCCAGCCGTTCTCTGGAGTCTGCGCACGACTCCAAACAAGTCGACCGGCTTCACACCCTTCTTCCTCGTCTACGGTGCTGAAGCCGTCATCCCAACGGATATAGAGTTCGACTCCCCGCGAGTCATGATGTACACTGCGGAAGAGGCGGAAGAAGCACGACAAGATGGCGTCGATCTGCTGGAAGAGGGCCGGCTGTTGGCACTCAGCCGGTCTAGCATCTACTAGCAGAGCCTACGTCGCTACTACAACAGGAAGGTCAGGCCAAGATCCTTCCAAGAGGGCGACCTTGTGCTCCGGCTGATCTAGCGAACAGCCGGCCAGCACAAGTTGTCGGCACCTTGGGAAGGCCCCTTCATCATCAGCAAGGTGCTAGGCAACGACTCCTACTACCTGATCGACGCTCAGAAGCCCCGAGCACGGAAGAGGGACGACTCCGGCAAAGAGACGAAGCGACCATGGAACGCGAATCTTCTTCGAAGATTTTACAGCTGATGCAGTATGTACAACGCTACCCTTTTGTATTTAAAGTACCGAGACTCTGGGGCCCTCGAGACGAACTCGGGGACTGCCCCTTTTGTTATCTGTGTAATAAGTATTATGCTTCCGAGTACGCTACTCTGTGTTATGCCGCCTGGCACCGGGCTCGACCAGTCGGCCCGGGGACTTGCCGTCTCGCGCTATGAAAACGCTTCCTGTAGTCATACAAGTAGTGCGCGGCGCCTAAGCCGACTCCCGCCATAAGCCACAGCTCGCGGAGCGACTGTCTGGTGGGCGGGAGTAAGGTAGAATGGGCGCCCACATGAAAAATGGCTAAGGACTCAAAGCACCAAAGCATAGCTCGAGCCGGCTCCCCAGCAGTTCCTCGCAAAACCGACTCTGAGTAGTCGGCTTGCTGTTTTCTATCCGACTTGCCAAAGAAACTCTAGAATGGCTAAGTACTTGCCTTCCCAAAGAAGCCAAGAGTTTGATCCAGCGGCAGTCCGGGGAGCGGCTGTCCGACTGACCAAGACGACATCCAAGGGAAGGCGGCAAAGGAAAAAAGCCAAAAGAGCAATAAGGAAGAAATGATAGAACCCAGGTAAATATTTACATCACAAAGGCCATTGGCCGAATCCTTGAACAGAAGTTCGAAATACACCCCGCGGGTGGAATTGTGCGAATTAACAAAGTTCTTCGAGAAACTACTAAGCAGATAAATAAGACAAGGCGGCGGCCTATGAAGCAGCACACGGGTTTGGGGGCTCGGAAGAGATGGCGGTGTCGGACGTCGGGGCGGCCGGCTGGGCAGACTCGGCTTGATCACCTCCAGTGGCAGTCGGTGCAGTTGGGCACGGCTCGTTGTTGGAGGCACGGTCGAGCTGAGGCTGATCGCCCGCTCTGGCTCCTGGCGCCCCCATCTCGTCTTCGACCTCCACCTCGTATATCTCCTCGACACTGGAGCCGATCACCTCCGCCGAGTCCTCGCCGTAGTTCGGGTTCATCCCAAACCACTCCGGCGGCGCCTCCTCGCCGTTGTCAGTTCGCTCAGGAACGAAGACATTAGTGTCGACGTACTCGGCGATTGCCGCGGAGCGCTTGACAAAGTCGTCCTTCATGGCTGCCAGCTCCGGCTGGGCCTCAGCCCGGAGCGTGGCCAGCTGGTCCAGGCTCAGGTCTGGATACCACGCCTTGACGAACTCCAAGGCACAATGCGCTCCGGCACATGCCGAGGAGCCTTTCCAAGCCTCCAGACGGCCCGCTGCGACCTCCAGCCAGTCGACAGTCCGGCTGGGAGTGCGCAGAATCAGCATCTCCGGCCACAAGGCAACAATCGCCTGGGCACCGACACGTTGAAGCCGGCGCAGCATCAGGTGAGCCGGCCGCAGACGAGTCTCGATGCTCAGAAGTTGTTCATCAAGAGTCCGGGGGGCGTTGGCAGCAACCTCCTCGCCGGCGCCCTCCGCACCTCGCGATCGGCCTCGATGGCTTGAACGGCAGTTTGCGCATGGCCCGGGAAGAAGTCTACCAAGACGGAAAAAGAAGCAAAGTCAGAAAAAGCAAGAGTCGGCCCGACCCACAGTCGGCTGCTCGAAGAAAGCGAGTAAAGAAAGCTTACCATCAACGATATCTTCAATCTCATGGAAGCCGGAGGTCAGCATCGCCTCCTTGTCGGTCCAGGAGGAGCGTTCGGCTTCGAACTCGGCTTGGAGTCCAGTCTCTCTCTCCTTCGCCTCCTCCTGCGCCTTGTTGAGCAGCTCCTTCTGCTCCGCCAGCTGCGCGGCCAGCAGGTCGCGTTCTGTGGCAAGCTTGCCACATTCCGCCTCCTTGGCGCGCAAGGCGGTGTTGGCTTCGCCCAGCTGCTGCTGAAGAACGGCGTTGGCCTCTGAAGAAAGAAGAAAAAGGACACAAGTCATCAAAAAAGGTCGCCAAGAAGATCCGGCCCGACTACGCAGCAGTCGGCCCGAATCTCGGAGACTACAGCCCGCGGGTGCGCCAGCGCGCCCCCGCAAAGAAGGAAACTCACTCCGGCTCTCCGACAAGTCGGCAGTCCGCTTGCCCAGCTCTTCAACATTACAGTTGAAAACGGTGACTCGGAGGTTGTGGTAGTCCTATGATAAGCATTTCAAAAAGAATAAGCATTTGGAACTTGCCAATAGAGTTCCAACCCGCCTGCTCAGCAGCCGGCTCGGAACTCGGGGACTACACCCAGTGGGTGCGCTGGCGCGCCCCCACAGAGAAGAGCAAGAAAAAACAAAGTCAGAAGAAACATACCCGGACGGCCGCACGCAACGCCAGATGCGCCTTGGTGCAGTTCTGGAGGGCGTCGCTTTCGGCTCGCAGCTTCGCCTGGACGTCCAGGGGCGCCTGGTTCAGCGGGCCGGTGCCGCCTCCTCGCACCCACCCGACGGGCGCGGCGCTCATCACCTCGACATCTGGGACGGCCGAGCTGGCTGCTCCGGTCTCCAGAGGGCGCGCGTTGAAGTCGCCTTCTCCAGACGGCGGCGCGTCGGCGAGGCGACTTGGAGAAGCAAGTTCGCCATGGCTTCATCCGTGGTCGGCGGCACCGGCGGGTCCGCTGGCTGTTTATCCCTCGCGCTTCCCGACGGCGGCGGCGGCGGTGGTAGCGGCACCACCATGTCCGGCCCGGGGATCTCACCGCCCTCCCACTCCACGACGGGGTGTTCCCCGCCGACTTCCCCAGACTTCTCCCTATAGTCCGGAGGCGGCGCCGAGCTCAATGGGACAACGAGCAGCGCCGACTGGCGGCGCGCGGCTTCTTCGGCCCGCTCTTTGGCCGCGGCGGCTGCTTCCGCTCCCTCCAGCCCCTCCTGGGTGGAGGCGGCCGCCTTCTCGGCCTTCGCTTTCTCCTGGCGGGCGGCTTCGTCCTCGTCGCGCTTCTCCTAAGCGTTCCGCTCCGTCTCTTCCCGGAGGTCGGCAGCGGGGTCGATACGCCGAGTCGTGGCGGACGACTCCACCGACCCCCTGATGGAGGCGACGGCGACTCTCCCAAGGGTGAGAGGAGCGCTGGAACAGGGAAGACACGTAAAGACCCAGACAAAATCCACCAAGAGATAAAGCAAGAAATAAAGCAAGAACACTTACCCATAGGATAGTGGCGGCTTCTTCACTTCCCTACGGAAGCGTTGGGCCCTCGCAACCGCCTCCTCCCGCTTGGTCGCGGCGGCTGCCCCCCTAAACTTCTTCTCCCGGCCTCCGTGGGAACTCGGCCCGGCCCGGCGCTTCCTCGCGCCGTCTTGCCTCGGCTGATGGCGCGGGGCGACTTCTCCATCTTCGCCGGCGGGCCAGTCGGCGAAGGTGGCCGAGGGCCTAAGGCCGCCTTCCTCTCCTTCGCCGCCTCCTTCGGTGTCGGCCTCCATCGCCGCTTGATCGGGGGCGAACTGGCGGGGTGGCCCCGCGGCGCCGGCCGCGGGCTGGAGGAGAGGGTTCTGGTTCAAGAGATAAGATTAAAAGAGATCAGGAGTCAGATTCGGCTGTAGAAGAAAAACAATAAGAAGAATCACTTATCACCGGCGGGGGGTTGGCGCGCGAATACGGCTCCATGCCGAACTGCCAATCCTCCGAGAGGCCACAGTTCGGATGTAGTTCACCGTGTCGGCTACCTCCGCATGAGGCATGTCCTTGGTGCACATCCGACTGGGGTCCCGGTGGCCGCTCATCTGACAGATCAGATGAGGCCAGCTTTGGAGCGGGAGGACTCGGCGCGCCACGAAGGCGGCCAGCAAGTCAGCCCAGTCAGACCGGCCGACTGCGTCAGCACTCGGAGTCGCGCCACGGCGGCGGCCCCAGCCGGAGTCAGCGTCCTGGCGCGGTATGACCAGCTGGGCTGCCTCCCAGCTGGCGCGCCGGCTACGTAGGCCGGCAGATTAACCCAGTCGTCGTCTGGGGCAATGTTCTTCACGTAGAAGTAAGAGCGCTGCCACATCTTCACCGACTTGATTAGCTGGATGGCGGGGAACGGGTTGTCGAGCATCGTCCTCCGCATCGCGATGAAGGCGCCGCACTGGGCTGGCACGCCGGCGACATGCGTGCCGAGCTTGGATTGAAAGAACTCTCCCCACAGCTCGATGGTGGGGAGAACACCGAGGAAGCCCTCGCACAACGCAGTGAAGGCCGCCAGCAGCACCACTGTGTTTGGCGTGAGGTGGTGCGGCTGGAGGCCATGGAAGTCCAAGAACGAGCGAAAGAACCCGCTCGCCGGCAGCACCAGGCCGCGCATGAGGTGGGAGCGGAACACGAGCCGCTCGCCCTCCTTCGGCGCCGGCGTCACCTCCGTCGGCGGCGGAGCACGGGCCTGCACGAGGTGCGCGCCGGGGAGGCGGCGCGTCTTGCGGAGGAAGTCGATCATGTCGTCGTCGATCTCGGAACCGTCCCATACGCCGGAGCGCACGGCGGCGGGTGCGGCGGCGGAGGTAGAGCTCATCGCTGCAAGCAGGGCGCAGTTCGGCGCAGCAGCGGTGGGAGAAAGAAGAAAGAAGCAAAGGAAGCAGAGGAGAGCGGGCGCGCGTGCTTCGCCGCCCCGCTCCCTCCGCCTACTTATAGGCCTGCGGGCTGAAGAACCGAGGGGGCGTCGTGGGATTAACTGCGCCCACGCCCCCACGACCCCCACGATTTACGACGGAAGTTACCACGCGCATTTACTGCGCTGGGAAGCTCAACCGCCCGCGCGGCCGCAACGGATCTGTTCGAGGGCCGAGGTGCGGTAATGGCAGGCCCCACCCATGGGCCTGTCCCGTCACGCGCGTGGGCTGGCAGACTAGCTCGGCCACGTGGCGTCCCTTGGCGGGTCCGCGGTGGGCGGCGGCCGTGTAGCTTATCAAGCACGCCGTCTGAATCCCGCCAAGACTTTTAAACTCTTTGAAGAGCAAGACGACCTTCGACGAGTCCGGCTTCCCATAATCGGCTTGTCGGACACGGCCTGAATAAGATCACCTCCCCACGGTCCACTCGGAGGAAGACGGCAGGCAAGCCTTAGATCCATCCACTCGGAGGAAGAAACTGTTGAGGCTCCTCGACATGTCTCCCTCGGCTCCTCACCAGCTTCGGGGACTACTGTCGGAGTAATGGGCCATGGGTAGGCTAACCCAGGACCCAGAACCTTTCAAGACATCGGGGCAGGCTTCGCCCCTCAAAGAATCCCAAGACGATCGGCCGACTCTGGGAGTCGGCTGCAGCATCACCGATACCCACTCACGGCTGAATCCCAGAGACGGCTGCGATATAAGCCGACTCCCAATCGTCGACTCCAAGGAGGCCGACTATGGGGAGTCGGCCCGCGACTTCACCACCCTCTGCCTTCGAGAAGAAGGACGGGACCGGGGATGGCCGGAGTATGGCCCTCCCCTATATTGATTACCAAGGGCAGGTATGGATACAATACGTTGTACTGGAGGAGATCTCCGTCCGGCACGGCACTGTTGCCATACTGGCCCTGACGTCTGCCCCGGCGGCGAAGCACTGTTCCCACGTTGGCCCGCATGCACGGCCTGGAGACGGCGGGCCCCACTAGTCAGCGGGGGGACGAAAGACGTTGAGAGCACCCGACGACGGACCCCGTGGGATTCGGCCTCCGAGAGTCGGCCCGTTCCTCCCACGGGCCCCACACGCCATTAACCAGATAAGACGGGGAGTGGCGACAGTGATCGCCCGCCAGGCGGCGGCACTGTTTCCACGCCCCCACGACCAAGCCAACGTCATCAGAGGCGCGGCTATAGTGGCCAGGTCAGTCAGCGGGGCCCACCAGAGGTGGGCCCCAGGAGTCGGCGGAGAAGACGGCGGCCTAAGAGACAGACGGCTGGGACCCGCGCCCAGTCAGATTACCATTGTACCCCCGGGGGTAGGCCTATATAAACCCCCCGGAGCACCCATGCAAAGGGTTCGAACCTTTTACCACTAGACCAGAAGCATAGAAGGGAGAGAGCTAGCCTTGCCCTCTCCTACCACCAAAACACAGCTCGAGGAGCAACCTTGTTCACATATCACCATAGTGATCATGCAGAGACACCGCAGAGCAGCAGTAGGGGTATTATCTCCTCGGAGAGCCCTGAAGCTGGGTAAGATTCGCCGGTGTCCATGTCTACGCCTCATCCCGCTTCCAGGCACCGGCGACGTTCTACTCGCCCCCACCATGATAAGCCATCCTTTGGCATATGTCGCATCCAACCCCCGACATTATTACTGACGATCGAAGGGCCACCGAGTCCTTTGCCGACGGCACAGTGGAACTCTCAATGAAAGCACCAATGTCGGTGTCAAAACCGGCGGATCTCGGGTCGGGGGTCCCGAACTGTGCGTCTAGGATCGATGGTAATAGAAGACGGGGGACACAATGTGTCGGCGTTCTGGGAACGGGGGTCCCCAGACTTGCCTGCCTGCGGCCCACGGCGTAGCTAAGCTAGCGGGACGTACGGCCCATCTTCATTGACAAGGCAATCAAGACCCTCGCGAGGGGCCAAGCCTCGCGGGGCGGACGACGCAAGACCTCCTCAGGAGCAGTCTAGCCAGGCAGGCTCACGAGGAGCGGGGATATCAAGGCGGGGCAAACCTCACGAGGCTCTCGTGACGTGAGCCATGACGATCGACACCAGGTAGGCGCCGGGCGGGTACCAGGGGGTGCAACATCCTTGTTTCCTCTTCGATGCTAAGGAGGCAGGCACAGACGCGGAGTACCGAGGCATCATGCAAATGTTTCCATATCAGCGCAACGAGACCAAGACCAGCAGGACGGCAAGGCGGAGATCACCATGGAGCCCAAGACGGCGTCATCACCAGAGCCTTTAGCAGGCGAAGACCATTTTTGTCAGGATAGCTTGTACTAGTTGTCCCCTTTCGAATTTGCCCGCCGTTGTTGGCTCCCTTCCCACTCGTTATTTGGGAAGAGGACCAGTGCCTATATAAGTAGAACTAGCCACCACAGTAGAGGAAGGTGGAACGGATCGAGTTCTCATCCACAAGTCCACAGAGCACAAGAACACCTTAACCTCAGGAGACTGTTCTTCCCCTTGTACTGTTCATCATCAGCCCAAGAGGCAATCCACCACCACACACTGGAGTAGGGTATTACACCACAACGGTGGCCCGAACCAGTATAAATCTCGTGTCTTTCTGTGTTGTGAGTTCGTCGAGTTTGTCTGTGAGATCTTAGCGAGCTAGGGCGTGGATCGATAAGAGGGAAAGAACTTCGCGCTCCCCCAGAGTTCGAACCTTAAGGGTTTTGCCGGAACCCCACATCGGACCTTTGGCACGCCAGGTAGGGGTGCACCATAGCCTCCCTTTCGTTGATCTGTCACCCTGTCACTCCGCCGTCACCATGGCGGACGCTCGCCGCGCTCGAGCTGAGCGTCGGGCTGCCCTCACAGCCCACATTGCTCAGACGGCTCCCGTCAGCGGGCCACCTCGTCATTCTCTGTCTCTCGCCGCCAACGCCGCCACCGGCCCGGCGCAGAACGAGCAGCAAGCCTCCTCGCTGCACCCATCGGTGCGGCAAGATGGCCGCACCACCACTCCATCGCTGACCCTGGCCGGTTCTTCGTCTCATGCACACCGCGCTCCCATGGACGCGTGGGCCGCGCTCCTAACAGCAAACGATCTCCTGCGCTACCGCCCGGTCGACGACCTCTACGAGGAGTGGCTCGACCGCGTCGACGAGCTCGTCCTCACCGCAGGAGGCTCCCCGGCGCCGTCCCTTTCTCTGCCTCACCCTCCGCCGGCCACGGGCGACGTGGCTCACGGCGCGCCTCCACCACCTCTACCTCAAGATCACGCCTTGGCGCCACGGCGCGCGGCCCCATGGCATGATCCACCACGCCCGGTGCCCGCGCGCAAAGAGAGGAGCTGCCAAGAAATCCCTCGGTTGCGGGAAGCTGCACATGCGCTCCCCACGCCGCCTCGTCAAGACCGCGCGCCACCCGCGATGGCGGCGCGTGGACCTCATTAGGACCAAGCCCCACCTCTAAGGCGGGCCCCGCAACCATGGCAGGCTACCACGCCTTCACCCCCGAGCTGCATAGCATCGCCTGGCCGGGCAAGTTCAAGCCGGATCTGCCCCCTCGCTATGATGGCACCGCCGACCCTGCGGAGTTCTTGCAGCTCTACGAGCTAAGCATCGTAGTGGCCAATGGCGATGAGAAAGTCATGGTGAACTGGTTTCCCATGGCTCTCAAAGAGGATGCCCGCTCCTGGCTCCTGAACCTGCAGCACGGCTCGTTCTCCTCCTGGGATGATATGCGCGACCGCGTCGTCGCCAACTTCCAGGGCAACCGCGACCGCCCGCCGGCCGCGAGCGACCTGCGCCGCATCAAGCAACAACCAGGAGAGACCCTCCAAAAGTACATCCAATTCTTCAACAACACTCGCCTCAAGATCCCCATGGTCACGGACGAGGCCATCATCTCCGTGTTCTCCGATGGCGTCCGCGATGTCAAGATGAAGGAAGAGCTCACTATCCACGAGGAGTTGTGCACGTCTCAGGAGTTGTTCAACCTGGCGACCAAGTGCGCAAGAGCTGAGGAGGGGTGCCTTTCCCTCCTCGAGATGCTAGCTGCGTGCGCAGAGGAGAAGAAGGCCAAGGCCAAGGACGTGAAGCGTAAGGAAGCCGATGTGCTCGCAACGGAGCCCGATACCTAGCAGGGCAGAGATCAACCCGAGTCATCCAAGAATAGCCGGCCGTTCTGCGCCTTCCACAACCTGAACACCCACAACACCAGCGCCTGTCAAGAACTCAGGGCCATTCACGAAGGGCGCTTCGGTCGATGCCCCGAGCGCAGCGACCGTGGCTACGGCCGAGGAGGAGGACGTGGTGGCGGACGCTGGGACGACAGTGGCCCACGTCACGAGTGGCGCGACCGTCCTTGCGAGGACCGCTGGCAGGATCATCCTCGCAAGGGCGCCTGGAGAGACCAGCCTCGTCAGGACCGTCCTCAGGGCAACGCCGGTCTTCCCCCGCCACCGCCACCGCCAAGGAGGAACGACGACCACCACCAAGACGAGGGGGCTCGGGGCTTCCTGGAGCCGCGTGCAATCGCCTACATCTTGGGCGGAGCTCAGGCCCCAGCCTCGCAGCGCATCTTCAAACAGTTTGCTCTTGAAGTGAATGCAGTCCTTCCCAAGCTCGAGGCCACGCATCCGCTCAAGTGGTCCCAGTGCGCCATCACCTTCAACTCGGCAGATCAGCTCAAGTGCACAGCCAACGCTGGTGCCCTCCTAATGCTTTGTTCAGCAGTCATCATCAACGTGCAAGTTACCAAGACCCTCATCGATGGCAGTGCAGAGCTTAACGTCCTGTCCGTCGACACATTCGACAACCTTCAAGTACCTTATGGCCAGCTTCAGCCTACCAAGCCTTTCTCAGGAGTGACCAACGGTTCCACCACACCGATAGGGCAGGTCTGCCTCCCTGTCACCTTCGGGGAACGCAAGAACTACCGCACCAAGCTCATCGACTTCGACGTCGTGCACATCCGTCTGCCGTACAAAGCCATCCTCGGGTATCCTGCCCTGGCCAAGTTCATGGCTGTCACCCGCCACGGCTACAACGTCCTCAAGATGTCGGGAAGCGGCGGAATCATCACGGTCCCATGTGAAGAAAGAGATGCGGTGTGCTACCTCAAGCGCGCCTTCCAGGCCGCAGTGATCGACGACCCTGACGACAAAAGTGAGGGCCCTCCGGAGGCCATCCCCAAGAAGAAGCAGCTGCGCCGTGCCGGGCCTCAGGAGGGCGGCATCGCGGCTGGAACCTTGTCAAGATCAGCGGCTGCTCTAGGCGCGCTTCCATTCATCGCATAGGAAGGCGTGCCCGGCGCCCTCCTCGGGTAGGGCTCGGGGGCTTTCTTCTGGAAGGCCTCGTATCTTGCCCACATCACGAGGGAGGCGCTCGGGCACCACTTGGAGGCGTGCTTCGCGGCACATTTCCCTCAGGAGAACACAGGGCAAGGAGCGCCCACCGCTCAGGAGTTCATCATTGAGACCACTCAAGAACTACAAAACGCAAGGGCCATGCGCGGCGACCGCCGCTCGCAGGGCGCAACTCCCCATCCAGGCGAGGATGCTGGGCTGCGTGTCTACATCGATGTCCCAGGGCTCAACAGGGCCGCATCTCAGGAGCTCTTCTGGCCTTCGCATGTGGGATGCTACGAGGGTCCACCGTATAGCTACGCTCGCATGCCCTTTGGCCTCCCGAGCGTGTCATCAGCCTATCAGCACAACATGCAGCGCATCATGGCAGCTCAGGAGGCCAGGCACCACGCCATCCTGGCGGAGATGGAGATGGTCCTCAGGGAACCACCTGAACCACTAGAGCCTCCCGAGGCTCAGGGCCCCAGTGGCTCGTGAGGAGCCATTCCTTCGCCGCGTTCCTTCAGCTGCACCAACTCTTCTTCGTCGACGGAACCAGGTGACATTTTCCAAGTTCATTTAGCTAGGAGCGCCCCTCGGGCTGCATTATTCCCAGGCCGCGTGGGTCCGTCCCTGCGACATGTATCTTTTTCTCATGTCTTTAGCTTACCTTGCTGGGAGCGCCCCTCGGGCTGCATCATCCCCAAGCCGCTCGGGCCTGACCCAGTGGCGCGTATCTTTCTGCTTTTACCCAAGCTGATTTGTCCTCCATGCTCAATCTGCCTATGACTACTGCCTGCTCGGATACCACCTGGCCAATCGTTGCCTCCTCACATAGGCACGGCGCTGGTGCATGGGTCCGTCCCTGCCACGTTGACAAACCTGAGTGGTCGAGCTCTGGCTCGTGGCACGCCCTGCGCAGGTCATCTCACTAGGCCCTCAGTGCCTTCATCTCGTCTTGGAGCAAGGCTGGCAACCATAACAGCAAAACCGTGTTTCTCCTCGTGATGACCTGTAGGAACCTCCCGAGGATAATAGCTGGCGAAACCGCGGGCCCTCTCCTCTTACAAGCAATCCACTTGCACGTTAAAGGGGGGCTCCTGAGCGTCGCGACTCAGGAGCTCTTACTGGCTCTCCAGCCCTCACCCCCTGGCCTTGACCACAACATCGCGACCTGGCATACCTGCGGCGGCTGAGCTTGCTCGAGGGCCGGGACCCGAGGACGTAGAGCACGAAGGAAAGCATTGGAAGGGGAAGGACCCGTATGGGCCTAACCTAGCTACGCTGTGGATGGTGGCGCGCAGGCCTGGCGCATCACGGAGAATCGACCCCGCACCACTGAGATAAGTCTCGCGCTCGGGTCAGCTAATCGCTGGAACTTTAGGATCACGGTCATCGCAGCTCTGCCGCGGCCACGTCGCCTCCCTTTCTTATCTTGCCATAGCCGCTTGAGCGCTAAAGGGGACCTCCTGAGCATCGCGCCTCAGGGGCTCTTACCGGACCTCGGGCCGCACACCTCCTGGCCTTGACCATGGCACGCGACCTGGCATACCAGCGACAGCTGTAGCCTACCTGGGTACTTGGACCTGTCAACGTAGAGCAACGAGCTGTCGCGAGGTTGGAAAGGGGAGACCGATCCTTGACAGGACATGCGCTCGCAAATTTTGATAATAAGGAAGGTATACACAAAAGGGCATCACAGATCCTTACACACCTCCACGGGGTACTTCATGATTCCCCGCAGGACCCAGAAACAAGGACTAAGAGGAATCCTATCTAGATCCCTCGTGGCGGACGCCATCATCAACTGTGGGTCACGGGAGGCAGACGCCAACCTCATCCAGATCAGCGACGACGTCGGCTAGACGCCGCAGCCCTGTCTCCGGGCCCAGTGAGAGCTCGGGGGCACGTAGCTGTCGTCGCTTGTCTCCGTGGTCTCGTAAGGCTTGGGAGAGCTTCTGGACTCCCAGGGCCTGCTGCTGCTGGAGTAGCCGCGAGCGTGGCGTGCGTCAACCTGGCGCTCCCCTCCAGGGAAACACTCTAGGCGGCGGCCCTCCACGTCGAAGACCTTGAAGAAGAGCGTGGTGGCGCCGTCGTACTCGAAGTGGATCGTGAGGTCTCCCCTCGCACGGCAAACCCGCGCGACCTTGCCCCATCCGCAGGTCATGAAGATCTTGCCGACGGGGACCGCTTCAATCTCTGCTCCGGTCGCCGCAGCATCGCAGTCGGCATGCTGCAACCAAAGCTCGAGGGGCCCCCTCGGCGGCATCACGTCGGAGAAGAACCGCGGGAAGCGGATCCAAGAGCTCGGGGGCATCAGCTCCCATAGCACGAGCTCGCGTGAGGGGTCCACAGCGTGGACTCCCGGAGCGACCACACGCGCTGCCGTCGTGCGGCGACGACGGGCGCCGCGCGGGCAGTGCCGCTCATCGCCCCGCCCTCCTGAGCCCTCGGCTCGGGCGTACAAGGGTAGCGGATACCCTGGAGGAGGCCGCTCGCACCAAGGCCTCGTGACCACCTGCATCGCCACTTCGTCACGGCAATGGACCATCCTCTTCTTCGGCGGGAGCGGCCCCGGATCATCGCGACCGGCCTTTCCTTTCTTGTCCGCGGAAAACCTTCGAATGGGCGCCATTGTTGCAAGCGGAGAAGCAAGGAGGAAGAAGCAAGCGAGCAATGAAGATATGGGCGACGGGGGCTTCGCCTCCTCCCCATTTATAGCGGAAGGAGGCCAACTAGTGCCTCCCACGATCACAGGTAATGATGGTTTTCCTTGCATGTCGCAGGGACTTGTCAAGTCGTGCAGTTGCTGAGGCAGCGTGGGGAAGCGGAGACGCCCACGTCCAATCAACCGCCATGCGTCAACCGAGGCCGCAGGCTTTTGGGGCCCGCAGCGCTCCGTACTTGACCCTTGGCTTCGCCTCGAAGCCAAGCCCAAGCGTGCCTTGGGCTCGGGGGCTACTGTCGGCATTCTGGGAACGGGGGTCCCCAGACTTGCCTGCCTGCGGCCCACGGCGTAGCTAAGCTAGCGGGCCGTATGACCCATCTTCATCGAATAGGCAATCAAGACCCTCGCGAGGGGCCAAGCCTCGCGGGGAGGACGACGCAAGACCTCCTCAGGAGCGGTCTAGCCAGGCAGGCTCACGAGGAGAAGAGATATCAAGGCGGGGCAAACCTCACGAGGCTCTCATGACGTGAGCCATGACGATCGACACCAGGTAAGCGCCAGGCGGGCGCCAGGGCGCGCAGCGTCCTTGTTTCCTCTTCGGTGCTAAGGAGGCAGGCGCAGACGCGGAGTATCGAGGCATCAGGCAAAGGTTTCCATATCAGTGCAACAAGACCAAGACCAGCAGGACGGCAAGCGGAGATCACCATGGAGCCCAAGACGGCATCATCACCAGAGCCTTTAGCAGGCGAAGACCACTTTTGCCAGGATAGCTTGTACTAGCTGTCCCCTTTCGAATTTGCCCGTCGTTGTTGGCTCCCTTCCCGCTCGTTATTTGGGAAGAGGACCAGGGCCTATATAAGTAAAACTAGCCACCACAGTAGAGGAAGGTGGAACGGATCGAGTTCTCATCCACAAGTCCACAGAGCACAAGAACACCTCAACCTCAGGAGGTTGTTCTTCCCCTTGTATTGTTCATCATCGGCCCAAGAAGCAATCCACCACCACACACTGAAGTAGGGTATTACACCACAACGGTGGCCCGAACCAGTATAAATCTTGTGTCTTTCTGTGTTGCGAGTTCGTCAAGTTCGTCCGTGAGATCTTAGCGAGCTAGGGCGTGGATCGGTAGGAGGGAAAGAACTTCGCGCGCACCCCAGGGTTTGAACCTTAAGGGTTTTGCCAGAAGCCCACATCCGACACAATGTTTACCCAGGTTCGGGCCCTCTCTATGGAGGTAATACCCTACTTCCTGCTTGATTGATCTTGATGAATATGAGTGTTACAAGAGTTGATCTACCACAAGATCGTAATGGCTAAACCCTAGAAGTCTAGCCTTTGAGTATATGGTAATGAACCTATCCTATCCGGACTATGCTCTCCGGCTTATATAGACACCGGAGAGATCTAGGGTTACATGAGGTCGGTTACATAAGAGGAAATCTTCACAATAGGTCGCCTAGCTTGCCTTCCACGCCAAGTAGAGTCCAATCCGGACACGGGCATAGTCTTCGGTCTTCATATCTTCACAGCCCATCAGTCCGGCCTAGTAGATAATAGGCCAGACGCCCAAGGACCCCTTAGTCCAGGACTCCCTCAAGCGCGCTACTACCTCTTGAGCACTGCGTTGGATTTCCCCGAAGAGGAAAGGATGATGCAGCAAAGTAGCGTAAGTATTTCCCTCAATTTTTGAGAACCAAGGTATCAATCCAGTAGGAGGGTACGCGCGAGTCCCTCGTACCTACACAAAGCAAATAACTCCTCGCAACCAACGCGAATAGGGGTTGTCAATCCCTTGACGGTCACTTACGAGAGTGAGATCTGATAGATATGATAGATAATATTTTTGGTATTTTCGGTATGCAAAGTAAAATAAAAGGTAAAGTAAAAAAGCAAAGCAATAATAAAGTGATGGAAGATTAATATGATGAAGATAGACCCGGGGGCCATAGATTTCACTAGTGGCTTCTCAAGAGCACAAGTATTTCTATGGTGGGTGAACAAATTACTGTTGAGCAATTGACAGAATTGCGCATAGTTATGAGAATATCTAGGTATGATCATGTATATAGGCATCACGTCCGAGACAAGTAGACCGACTCCTACCTGCATCTACTACTATTACTCCACTCATCGACCGCTATCCAGCATGCATCTAGAGTATTAAATTAAAAACAGAGTAACACCTTAAGCAAGATGACATGATGTAGAGGGATAGTTTCATGCAATATAATAAAAAACCCATCTTGTTATCCTCGATGGCAATAATACAATACGTGCCTTGCTGCCCCTACTGTCACTGGGAAAGGACACCGCAAGATTGAACCCAAAGCTAAGCACTTCTCCCATTGCAAGAAAAACTAATCTAGAAGGCGAAACCAAACTGATAATTCGAAGAGACTTGCAAAGATAACCAATCATACATAAAAGAATTTAGAGAAGATTCAAATATTGTTCATAGATAGACTTGATCATAAACCCACAATTCATCAATCTCAACAAACACACGGCAAAAAGAAGATTACATCAAATAGATCTCCATGAGAGAGGGGGAGAACATTGTATTGAGATCCAAAAAGAGAGAAGAAGCCATCTAGCTACTAACTATGGACCCGAAGGTCTGAGGTAAACTACTCGCACTTCATCGGAGGGGCTATGATGATGTAGAAGCCCTCCATGATAGATGCCCCCTCCGGCGGAGCTCCGGAAGAGGCCCCAAGATGGGATCTCGTGGGTACAGAAGGTTGCGGCGGTGGAATTAGGTTTTTGGCTCCGTATCTGATTGTTTGGGGGTACGTAGGTATATATAGGAGGAAGATGTACGTCGGTGGAGCAAGGTGGGGCCCACGAGGGTGGGGGCGTGCCTAGGGGGGTAGGGCGCGCCCCCCTACCTCGTGCCCACCTCCTGGCTTTCTTGACGTAGGGTCCAAGTCTCCTGGATCATGTTCGGTGAGAAAATCACGTTCCCGAAGGTTTCATTCCGTTTGGACACCGTTTGATATTCCGTTTCTTCGAAACACTGAAATAGGGGAAAACAGCAATTCTGGGTTGGGCCTCCGGTTAATAGGTTAATCCCAAAAGTAATATAAAAGTGGAAAATAAAGCCCAATATGGTCCTAAACAGTAGATAATATAGCATAGATCAATCAAAAATTATAGATACGTTGGAGACGTATCAGGCATCCCCAAGCTTAATTCCTGCTCGTCCTCGAGTAGGTAAATGATAAAAAAGAATTTTTTATGTGGAGTGCTACTTGGCATAATTTCAATGTAATTCTTCTTAATTGTGGTATGAATATTCAGATCCGAAAGATTCAAGACAAAAGTTTATATTGACATAAAAATAATAATACTTCAAGCATACTAACAAAGCAATTATGTCTTCTCAAAATAACATGGCCAAAGAAAGTTATCCCTACAAAATCATATAGTCTGGCTATGCTCTATCTTCACCACACAAAGTATTTAAATCATGCACAACCCCGATGACAAGCCAAGCAATTGTTTCATACTTTTGACATTCTCAAAACTTTTTCGATCTTCACGCAATACATGAGCGTGAGCCACGGATATAGCACTATATGTGGAATAGAATGGTGTTTGTGGAGAAGACAAAAAGGGAGAAGATAGTCTCACATCAACTAGGCGTATCAACGGGCTATGGAGATGCCCATCAATTGATATCAATGTGAGTGAGTAGGTATTGCCATGCAACAGATGCACTAGAGCTATAAGTATATGAAAGCTCAACAAAAGGAACTAAGTGGGTGTGCATCCAACTCGCTTGCTCACGAAGACCTAGGGCATTTTGAGGAAGCCCATCATTGGAATATACAAGCCAAGTTCTATAATGAAAAATTCCCACTGGTATATGAAAGTAACAAAATGATAGACTCTCTATCATGAAGATCATGGTGCTACTTTGAAGCACAAGTGTGGTAAAAGGATAATAACATTGTCCCTTCTCTCTTTTTCTCTTTTTTTTATTTGGGTCTTTTCTCTTTTGTTTATGGCCTCTTTTTTATTTTTTATTTCGTTCGGAGTCTCATCCCGACTTGTGGGGGAATCATAGTCCCACATGATCATCACACTTCTATTTTCTTACAATTCATCAATTACAACTCGATACTTAGAACAAAATATGACTCTATATGAATGCCTCCGGCGGTATACCGGGATATGCAATGAATCAAGAGTGACATGTATGAAAGAATTATGAACGGTGGCTTTGCCACAAATACGATGTCAACTACATGATCATGCTAAGCAATATGACAATGATGCAGCGTTTCATAATAAACGGAACGGTGGAAAGTTGCATGGCAATATATCTCGGAATGGCTATGGAAATGCCATGATAGGTAGGTATGGTGGCTATTTTGAGGAAGGTATATGGTGGGTGTATGATACCGGCGAAAAGTGTGCGGTATTAGAGAGGCTAGCAATGGTGGGAGGAAGAAAAGTGCATATAATCCATGGACTCAACATTAGTCATGAAGAACTCATATACGTATTGCAAAAATCTACAAGTTATCAAAGCAAAGTATTACACGCATGCTCCTAGGGGGATAGATTAGTAGGAAAAGACCATCGCTCGTCCCCGACCGCCACTCATAAGGAAGACAATGAATAAATAAATCATACTCCGACTTCATCACATAACGGTTCACCATACGTGCATGCTACGGGAATCACAAACTTTAACACAAGTATTTCTAAAATTTACAAATACTCAACTAGCATGACTCTAATATCACCATCTTCATATCTCAAAACAATTATCAAGCATCAAACTTTTCTTAGTATTCAACGCACTCAAAAGAAAGTCTTACAAATCTTGAATACCAAGCATATTAAATTTATTAAGCAAATTACCATGCAATTTAAGACTCTCAAAATAATCTAAGTGAAGCATGAGAGATCAATAGTTTCTATAAAACAAATCCACCACCGTGCTCTAAAATATATAAGTGAAGCACTAGAGCAAAACTATATAGCTCAAAAGATATAAGTGAAGCACATAGAGTATTCTAATAAATTCCAATTCATGTATGGCTCTCTCAAAAGGTGTGTACAGCAAGGATGATTGTGGTAAACTAACAAACAAAGACTCAAATCATACAAGACGCTCCAAGAAAAACACATATCATGTGCTGAATAAAAATATAACTCCAAGTAAAGTTACCGATGGAAGTAGACAAAAGATGGGATGCCTTCCGGGGCATCCCCAAGCTTTGACTTTTTGGTGTCCTTAGATTATCTTGGGGGTGCCATGGGCATCCCCAATCTTAGGCTCTTGCCACTCCTTGTTCCATAATCCATCAAAAGATTTCACCCAAAACTTGAAAACTTCACAACGCAAAACTCAATAGAAATCTCCTGAGCTCCGTTAGCGAAAGAAAACAAAAGACCACTTCAAGGTACTGTAATGAACTCATTCTTTATTTATATTGGTGTTAAACCTACTGTATTTCAACTTCTCTATGGTTTATAAACTATTTTACTAGCCATAGATTCATCAAAATAAGCAAACAACACACGAAAAATAGAATCTGTCAAAAACAGAACAGTCTGTAGTAATCTGTAACTAACGCAAACTTCTGGAACTCCAAAAAATCTACCAAAATAGGAAGACCTAGACAATTTGTTTATTGATCAGCAGAAATTGTAATCATTATGTTATCACGTTCTGGTGATTTTTAACAATTGTTTTCGTGAACAGAAAGATTCTGGAAATTATAGCAAGATCAACTAACTATCATCCAAGAAGATCCTATAGGTCTAACTTGGCACAAACACTAATTAAAACCTAAAACACATCTAACCAGAGGCTAGATCAAAGATTTATCCTAAACAGAAGCAAAAGCAAAAAAAACTAAAAATAAAATTGGGTTGCCTCCCAACAAGCGCTATCGTTTAACTCCCATAGCTAGGCATAAAAGCGAGGATAGGTCTAGGTGTTGCCATCTTTGGAAGGCAATCCATAAGTGGCTCTCATGATAGGTTCATATGGTAGTTTTATTCTCTTCCTAGGGAAGTGTTCCATGCCTTTCTTTAAGGGAAATTGGAATCTAATATTCCCTTCCTTCATATCAATAATTGCACCAACCGTTCTAAGGAAAGGTCTACCAAGAATAATAGGGCATGAAGGATTGCAATCTATATCAAGAACAATAAAATCTGCGGGCACATAATTCCTATTTGCAACAATAAGAACATCATTAATTCTTCCCATATGTTTCTTAATAGTGGAATCTTCAAGGTGCAAATTTAGAGAGCAATCATCAAAATCACGGAAATCTAGCAAATCACATAAGGTTTTGGGAATAGTGGAAACACTAGCACCCAAATCACACAAAGCATAAAACTCATGATCTTTAATTTTAATTTTAATAGTAGGTTCCCACTCATCATAAAGTTTTCTAGGGATAGAAACTTTCAACTCAAGTTTTGTTCATAAGATTGCATTAAGGCATCAACGATATGTTTGGTAAAGTCTTTATTTTGACTATAAGCATGAGGAGAATTTAGCATGGATTGCAACAAGGAAATACAATCAATTAAAGAGCAATTTTCATAATTAAATTCCTTGAAATCCAAAATAGTGGGTTTAACAACATCTAGGGTTTTCCCACTTTTATCACTTTTAGCATCAAGATCTAAAAACTCCCAATTCTTGGAACGCCTTCTAGGTAAAGGTGGATCATATTCAGTCCCATCATTATCAAGATTCATGTTTCAAAACAAAGATTTAATAGGGGACACATCAATAACTTTTAGATCTTCATCTTTATTTTCATAGGGATTGGAAGAACACGCTTTAATAAAGGCATCTTTCGTAGCATGCATCATAGCGGTTCTTTCCTTGCACTCATCAATGGAAATTCTCATGGCTTTGAGAGACTCATTGATATCATGCTTAGGAGGAATAGATCTAAGCTTTAAAGAATCACCATCAAGAGAGATTCTATCAACGTTCCTAGCCAAATCATCAACTTTAAGCAATTTTTCTTCAAGCAAAGCATTAAAATTCTTTTGCGAATTCATAAACTCTTTAACACTAGTCTCAAATTCAGAAGGTATCTTATTAAAATTTCCATAAGAGTTGTTGTAGGAATTTCCATAATTATTAGAAGGATTACTAGGATAAGGCCTAGGATTAAAGTTCCCTCTATACGCGTTGTTACCAAAATTATTCCTACCAACAAATCCATAGATTCATTATTATTATCAATCAAAGTAGACAAAGGCATATCATTAGGATCAGAAGAAACACTCTTACTAGCAAATAATTTCATAAGTTCATCCATCTTTCCACTCAAAACATTAATTTCTTCTATCGCATGCACTTTTTTATTAGTAGATCTTTCAGTGTGCCATTGAGAATAATTAACAATAATATTATCTAGGAGTTTAGTAGCATCTCCTAAAGTGATTCCCATAAAAGTGCCTCCCGCGGCCGAATCTAAAAGATTTCTAGAAGCAAAATTCAATCCGGCACAAAAAATTTGTATAATCATCCATAAGTTTAAACCATGAGTAGGGCAATTACGTATCATTAATTTCATTCTCTCCCAAGCTTGTGCAACATGTTCATGATCAAGTTGCTTAAAATTCATAATATCATTTCTAAGAGAGATGATCTTAGCGGGAGGAAAATACTTAGAGATAAAGGCATCTTTGCACTTGTTCCAAGAATCAATACTATTTTTAGGCATAGACGAAAACCAAGCTTTAGCACGACCTCTAAGCGAAAAAGGAAGTAGCTTCAATTTAACAATATCATTATCAACATCTTTCTTTTTTTTTCATATCACACAAATCAACGAAGCTATTTAGATGAGTAGAGGCATCTTCACTAGGAAGGCCGGCGAATTGATCTTTCATAACAAGATTCAACAAAGCAGTATTGATTTCACAAGATTCAGTGTTGGTAAGAGGACCAATCGGAGTGCTAAGGAAATCATTATTGTTGGCATTGGTAAAGTCACACTATTTGGTATTATCTTGAGCCATCGTGACAAACAAGCAATCCAATACACGGGCAAACAAAAAGCAAGCGAGAAAAAGGCAAACGGAGAAGAGAGGGCGAATAAAACGGCAATGGTGAAGTGGGGGAGAGGAAAACGAGAGGCAAATGGCAAATAATGTAATGCGAGAGATAAGGGATTGTGATGGCTACTTGGTATGTTGACTTTTGGGTAGACTTCCCTGGCAACGGCGCCAGAAATTCTTCTTGCCACCTCTTGAGCACTGCGTTGGATTTCCCCGAACAGGAAAGGATGATGCAGCAAAGTAGCATAAGTATTTCCCTCATTTTTTGAGAACCAAGGTATCAATCCAGTATGACGCTATGCGCGAGTCCCTCCACTACAAAAAAAGACACATCCGTGACATTTTGGGCCGAACGAATTTTTTTTCTGTCATACATATGACACGTCTATGACGATAATTGTGACAAAACCCGGTATCATCATAGATGTGGTGGGCTCCTACTTCTATGACAAAAAATCATGACAAAAAATGGGCTTTTTGTCCTGGGCGGGCTGGAGACGCAACCGCATGACATTCTTTGGGCCGTCCATGACGGAAGAAACCGTGGTAGAAGCAAGGGCGAAGAAAATTTCGGGGAGTTCCCGGTTACGGTGGGAGGTCGGGGGCCGAGCGATGTGCGTTTCTCTCATACACGTACGGGCGTGTGTGCCAGGAGTTGGCTCTAATTGAACCCGAGCGAGGCGTTGGGCTCTTACTGAACCCGAGCGATTGCACTGCAGGCTACGCGTTACTGAACCCGAGCAATCGATCGATGGCTCTTAACTGAACCCAATCGAGCGATTCCTTCGCTACTGCTGCTAACTGAAGCCGATCGATGCTGCCTCTGGGATGAACAGTGAGCGTTGTGGGGGGGGGGGGGGTTGGATGAACAGTGAGCGGTGGCGTTCCCTCTGGATGAACAGGACCCCGTGGTGTGGTGGAGGGCTGGATGAACAGTAGATGGTGGAGGGGTGCCCATGGAGGGGTGGTTAAACAGGACCCCTGTCGGTGTACAAAAAGAGGGGTACACTTTTTGTACCCCTATAACTGTGCACGGTCAGTCTGAGCCACGGACACCGCCACACGAAGCACGACAGGGGAGGTGAGCCAAGGTAAGGCCGAAGTTCGAGAGGAGCAAAACAACGCCAAGACCAAGACCACAAAGAGCAAAGGGGACGAAGCGGACTCCCCGGCAAGATCCTTGTCGGGGGGCAGTTCTAGCAAACCTGGCAAGACCCTTGCCGTGGCAGCTCACCCCACACCTACGGAGCGAGTCACCCTTGAGTCCACTGCCCCCATGGGGCAAGGATTCGGGAGACATCCCCGTGGTGGCATGCAGATCTTTGTGAAGACATTCAAGATCAGATACACACTTTAGAAGATGATGATCCTTGGCGGGATCCCAGCCAAGGAAGACCACAAGGCCCCCGGCAAGAGCCTTGTCGGGGATGACAGCAGGCACCACGGCAAGACCCTTGCCGGGGCCACGACAAGACCCTTGCCGGGGCCACGGCAAGGCCCTTGCCATGAACACCCGTAGGGCCACCATCAGGCCCACGCCAATCAAACCTCCACCGCCATTCGCATACAGCTGCCGACCCAACCAGCTGGGTAGGCACCTGCGTGGCGGCAAGCAGATCTTCATGGAGACCCACCACTGCGCCACCTCAGCTGCCCGCCTGCCTACATGGCACCGCGGGCACCGCTGGCCAGGGCGTGTGTCGACGCAAGAGGGAGCGGCGATGGACGAGGCAGGGCTCTCCCCCGTCCCCGACAAAGCGAGGACACCTAAGCAAGACGCATTAAATGCGCCTTGTCATGTAATGCGAGGGATAACCTCGCATCACTGTACTCTTTCCACCTCCTGTGTGCCACTGTGGCAACCCCTTTCCCTATAAAAGGAGGCCCAAGGCGACCAGGAAGAAGATTCGGCTTTTTGGAGCTCCTCACCCCCCATAGCTAGCTCAAGAACACAGATATCCAATCCACCAAAGTAGGAGTAGGGTTTTACGCATCCTTGCGGCCCGAACCTGGATAAACGAACCGTGTGCTACCTGTTTGATCCGCTCTTCTCACGACCCCGCGCCCCACAACCATAGTAGGGATTCTTGTGATCCCATAGGTGTCGTTCCACACCAACAACCCCGTGGTGTGGAGGGCTGGATGAACAGTAGATGGTGGAGGGGTGGTTGAACAGGACCCCGTGGTGTGGAGGGCTGGATGAACAGTAGATGGTGGAGGGGTGGTTGAACAGTAGCCGGTGGAGTAGCGCGCGGTGGAGGCTGGATGAACAGGAGCCCGTGGAGGCTGGAGGAGGTCAACGGTGGATGAACAGTAGCTCGTGGAGGCTGGAGGGGGTCGACGGTGGAGATGAACAGTATCCCGTGGAGTCCCGTTTTGCGGTACGCCACACCCCTCCCGATGAACAGGACTCCCGTTTCGACCGTAGCACTCCAACACAAGTCCGTTTCCTCTGTTTTGCGGTACGCCACACCCCTCCCGATCAACATGACCCCCGTTTCGACCGTAGGAGGTCCGTTTCCTCTGTTTTGCGGTACGCCATACCCCTCCCGATGAACAAGATCCCGTTTCGGCCATAGGAGGTCCGTTTCCTCCGTTCTGCGGTACGCCAGGCCTCGTTTCCATCGCCTGTTCCGTCCAAGCCCTCCCGATGAACACGACCACGCATTCCGTTCGGACCTAGCCGGTTGGCTCCCACGCATTCTGTTGCCTCCCGATGAACACGACGCATTCCGTTGCCTCCCCATGAACACGACGACGACGTTGTTTCTCCGTTCCGACCCAGCCATGTACACGAGCCCTCGCCATACGTATGCGCGAGTAGGCATTTGAGGCCCTGCCCGTATGTACACATACGTGGCCGTATTTTCTTTCTTGCACCCTGGCCGTTGTACGTACGTGTACATGCTATGTGCGTGCCTCTACTACGACACGTGCGCGCCTCTACATCGACAAGTATATATGTACGTACACGTTCGCGACCAGAATAACAACACTACGTACGCTTCGACCAGGTGGGTCCCGACTGTCAAGCACTTCCTTGCCTGCGAAGATGTAGCTGGTGAGTCCCAACAGTCAGGGGGGCGAATCGTTTTTTTTTTGCCTGGACACACTTCCTTGCGTGCGATGGTGTAGCTGGTGGGTCCCAGCAGTCAGGAGGGAAAGGTTATTTTCATGAAATACGGTGGCCCGTCCGGTGGGTCCCCGCTGTTAGGTGGAGGAATCATTTTTTTGCATGTGATAAGAAGGCACTTCCTTGCTGCGGCCGTGGACCCAGCTGTCAGCCTCTCCACGTACAGTCCACGTCCAATGGAAGTCGTTCCTTGAGCATGTTAACCACGCCGCGCCAAGAGCACCAGGGTGGTGGATGACGGCGAGGCCTAGGAAGGGGAAGACGCAGAGCCGGGGAAGACGCGACAGTGGATGCCCACGCATAGAGGAGTACAAGGGTTCACTTGTTCGCTACGGTGTGAGGCTGTCGTCGCCGCAAGATAACAGGGAGTGTGGGTGAGTAGAGGGATGGCCTGGCCAGCGTTGGGAGTAGTAGGGGGCGGTGAGGCCTCCGCCGCATCACCGCCGGCCACGGGAGGCAGGAGCACGAGGCACGACTGGCACTGGTTTGGGCGGCTGGAGCAAGAAGACTAGAGGTTGAAGAAGCACTACGGCCGTTGGATGGATATCGTACAGTCACTAGAGCTAGAATCGTGCATATTGACTAAGTTGACAAAGCCCTCCGTCCCCGTCAACTTAGTAGTCCCACAAGTCAGCCTGCCACTATACTGGGTCCCAGCTAACAGGGGGAGTATTCATTTTTTTGTGCGTAATAAGGAGGCACTTCCTTCCGTGCGAAGATATAGCTGGTGGGTCCGAGTTGTCAGCGGCGGTAACGTTTTTTTCGTGAAATATAGAGGCCCTTTCGGTGGGTTCCTGATGTCAGGTGGAGGAATCATTATTTTGCGCGTAATAGGGAGGCATTTCCTTGCATGCGGCCGTGGACCCAGCTGTCGGCCTCTCCACGTACAATCCACTTCAGATGCATGTCGGATGTTGACCAGGCCGCGCCGAGAGCACCAGGGCGGTGGACGACGGCGAGGCCTAGGAAGGGAACGACACGGAGATAGGGAAGACTCGGCAGTTGTTTCCCACGTGGAGGGGAGTATGACTGTACGAGGGTTTACTGGTTCGTCTGCCGTCACCGAAGAATAACAGTAGGTGTGGGTGAGTAGAGGGATGGCTAGGCCAGCGATGGGAGTACGGTGGGGTGGGGAGGCCTGCGCGGCAGTAGAGCCGGCCGCGGGAAGGAGGGAGCAGGCAGTCCCGCCGGCGCTTGTTTGAGCGGCGGAGCAGGAAGAGTAGAGATTGAAGAAGCACGACAGTCGTTGGATGGCCATCCAACAGTCACTGCTTGTGCGTCAACCTTTTTTTAGGAAAGCCGCAAATCTGTGGAAAACAGCATACAACCCATCTGCCATTATTTGTAATAATTTACAGCCCATTTGCTAATTGTTAAGGTTTTTTTGGAGCCCATATTCTTTTTGTTAGCATTACAGCCCATATTGTGGCCATGGTTAAAAAATTATACGAAATTTTGCATATTTCGGTGCGGTCCGAACTGTTTTTAATCCCGAAATTTCGACTCACGTTCAAACCGATTTTAAAAATAATTGTATATCAATATAAAATCCAACAAATTCTCCACGCATAAAAATTAATGTAATTTAAAATCTCGAAATGAAAAAAAGAAGATATTTGAAACTAATTGCTGGTTTGATGTGTTTTAAAAATGTACAGCCCATTTCTCATTACTGATGGGCCATTTTCTCGGCCAGCCGAATGAAAGCTCTCCTAGTCTTGAAAGATTTGCAGCCCAACAGGCCTGACAAAGCGACTTAATTGGCAAATCACAAAAAAACTGGGTTGTGGCCGTGGACCCAGCTGCCAGCCTCTCCACGTACAGTACTCTTCCGTTGGAAGGGCCTGGCTAACGGTGGGAGTAGTAGGGGGCGATGAGGCCTCAACAGCAGCACAGCCGGCCACTAGAGGCAAGAGCAGGCGGTCTCCCCGGCGCTGGTTTGGGCGGCCGGTGCAAGAAGAGCAGCGATTGAAGAAGCAGCAGGACCGTTCGATTCAAATCCAACGGTTACTGCTGCTAGAATCGTTTGTTGACTAAGTTGACAATGCCCTGCGTACGCGTCAATTTAGTAGGCCCACAGGTCAGCCTCCCAATCGGTGCGCCCCAGATGTCAGTGGGAGGAATCATTTTTTCACGTAATAAGGAGGCAGTTGATTGCGTGCGGCCAGGCCAGCTGAGGGAGTAGGGTGGGTCGGGGAAGCCTACGCGGCATCACAGCGGGCCACAAGAGGAGGGAGCAGGCAGTCCCGCCGGCGCTAGTTTAGTCGGCTGGAGCAGGAAGATCAGAGATTGAAGAAGCACGTCGACCGTTGGATGGACATCCAACAGTCACTACTGCTAGAATCGTGTGTTCACTGACAAAGCCTTGCGTAAACAAGTCAGCCTCAAAATCTGTGGCATGTACAGCCCATTTGCTATTATTTTTATAATTTTTACTCATTTTCTAATTCATATGGAATTTATTGTAGCCCGTTTTTCATTTTTAGAATTGCTGGCCATTTTCTGGTAAGTACCAAGGTCAAAAAATTAACTAAATATGTGGGAAATTTTGAAAATTCGCAAATTTTTGCTAGGGAACGAAATATTCTTAATCCAAAAATTAATAGCCATACTAAAACAAATTTAAAAATAAATTAGTACTATGTCATGTTAAATCCAATGAAATACGTATAAGATATCAGTGAAGAACAAAAACAAGAAAAGAGACTTATATCCCATTTGCTATAAATTATTTGGAATTTTCAACCCCTTTTGATATTACTTTTGACAGACATTGACCATACTCTTAAGCCAGGCCGTAATGCATCCCTCCTCGTCTTGAAAGATTTGCAGCCCAGTAATTCAGAGAAAACAAATAGGCCTAGATTGGGTATTCTTCAAAAAGAAATACTGGGCTACCTATTTTCCCAAAGAACTGGTGCATGAGCATTGAGCTTTATTTATTTATTTATTTACTTATTTATGTTTAGGGGATCATGAGCATGTACCTGGGACGGATTCATGTGAGAGCCTCCCTTCCATTTAATTATGGGCTTCTCTATTGGGCCTTCATCAGTGGGCTGCATGTTATCAACAAGTGGAAAATGTGTTCCGTATGAAAAATAGTATGCGCTACGTGCGGTACGGGGCACTAAAGGATCGAACTGTGCAACGACTTCCAAAACATTGTGTTTGTCGTTCTAACAACACATTTATTCAACCAACAGACGAAATATACTACTGATTGTACATTGAAAACAGCAGCAGCAGCAACCAGGGCCGGGGGTGCAATAGAAGCAGTAAGCAGGCCGGAAGAGTGAAGACGCAGCTCTCTCTTCCAAACCAAACATCAGCCATCATTACAAAAGGGCTACCAAAAAAGAACAAGTGTATGCATCAAACTAAATAAAGATCCTACTACATCAAGTGTACGCATCTAACTAACTGGCTCAGTTAGATGTTACTATTTATTAAGCTGTGGAGATTGGCTGATGGCTTGAACCAGATGGTTGCCTGACGGGGGAAACTCCAGCCAGCAGGTCGAAGTCTGATACTTGCGACCCTCTCTCCTACTTTGGGCTGCAGAGCGTGGCGGCACATATCAGGGCATGGTGCATGCAGAGACGCATGGTACGCTGTGTACACACAGTTTTGCCTGATGAACAAAACCGCACTGCCATCATGATCCTTGCCGTCGGTTATCTCCTGGTTAATCCGATAATTCAGTCCGACAAACAGAGAGCGTGTACCAAGGCTACTTATCAGCCTCCAGTCAAAAATTCCTGAAGGCCCAGAGAAGCTGGGATCCTGCTCAAAGACCTTGCAGTGACTGTGATTGTATTCCATGAAATAACACGTCCGGTACGTGCGAACGATCATCAATCTTTCTCTGTCGTCTGATCGAGCCAGGAACCACCTGCAACTGCCATGCCGCTTTTCTTTGAAAGGTTCTGGGATTAGGAATGGTAGGGACACCAGGCGGCCTACAACATCATATCAAGTTGGAGTCAAATAAAAAAGGTCTCTTGATTTAGACAATCTTAAGAACAGCATGTTATGAGCATGAATATTTTTTCAGCAAATGTTGACAGTAATATAAGCAAGCCATAATGATATCATAGGAAAGTAACATACTACTGTAACAACCGTTTGTAGCGATGACTGGAGTAGGCCAGCAATACGTCCAGCCATAGAAGGAGTCGACAGCATAAATGAAGCCCTTGTGTTCAATGGCATCAGAGAACCATGGAGGATGTATGATCCTGCGATGGACGTGCAGATTGATCCACTTACCGTAGTGACCTGTCAGATAGGCGAGACCGCGGTTGAAGAATGCAATTAGCCTGAAGTCTTTATAATTCGCAGATCTTGTGGGCACTAGGCAGATTACAACCTTGAGCAAATCAAACTTGGTATCATGTTGGCTACTGTAAGATTCCAAGTATTCTGGGCCGCGGTGCCAAAGCAATGCAGTGTTAATTGAAGGAAGGGGGATCAATCGCCGGGTGTAGACCTCCACGAGCATCCAGCTGCCGTGACCGTCGACGAGCACCATCCAAGACGTGCTCATGCCGACCCAGTACATACCGTTAATGTAGTTGAGGCTGACGGGGATCAGATCACAGTCAAGGGGGTTGATGCTCGCCACCCTACAATCGTTATGCTGCGTGACACGCCGTTTCTGAAGATCAGGCGGCATCAGCAAGCAAGGAGCTGGCTTAAAAAGCTCCGGCCTAAGGGCTTTGAGTAAACGGTACAGCCCCGACGAGCACGCGGCGAGCGGCATGGTACTGAGATTGTCCACACGCGAAACAATGAGCTTGATTACCTCTATGGGGAGCAAATTCCAACCACTCTTTAGGCGGACGCTGCTCGGTTCTGCCATTGTAAGTGCTTGGGTTTCGGACGAGGGGGGGAGGCGCCTTAGCGGGGATGGAAGATTGGACGAGATTATGTGCGGACAAAGATGGACAAGCGAATATGTGCTGCGGGAAGTGGACAGGTGATGATGACTACAGCATGCCGCTTGACTTACGAGACACATACCAGCAGTGTAGGGTCATATCGATGCCAGACAACTTGCTTGAGTGGTCACAATACTGGTACTCCCTATAGTGCTATGCCCTAACTTGCTTGAGTAGAGTAGTAGAGTAGGACTCTGCTCTACTACTAGCACTAGAGGAGTACTATATTCTAATCTAAAATAGTTACAAACTTCAATGCCCGAGCGTGGAATGACTATGAACCATGCTCAAAGACCGTGTCTACGTGGTGTTTGGACATAGGCGACAACCTCAATGCCAACGGTGCTGCTCCCGTTGCACCGTATGTGTTTTTGTCCTTCCTGTTCGAAATAGTGGTAGAATTCATGTTTCTACTCTGTATCCTACTACTATGCTAGTCCGCATGATTAGTTTCATCTCTGTTATAGCCGTCATGATTTATTTTGTGCTTATTCTGATGAAATCTCGTAATAACTTGCTCATATATTCAACTGGCGCAACGTAATATTAAAATGTGCATTTGCACATACATAAGTAATAGTAGTACTCCCTCCATCTAGGTGTATAAGTCTTCCCTCCTTCTTGGTCACGGTGAAGAACCAAAGATGACTTATTGACCTGGACGGAGGGAGTAGCACAGTCTGCAAGCATATATCGAGAGAGACGTGTAGTGCGATAGTATACAGTAAAGTTTGTGCTATATGCACGTACTTGCAAAATGCATACGAATACACAAGGTTTCCAAACTTTCCCTTTTACATGCTTAATTAAGGACGCTAAAAATTCCTAAACGTTCGAGATTTATCATTTGCGTCCCAAAACTAATGAGATCGCCTTACGAAACAAAAATTATACTCCTCCTAAAAACCACGGCACTCGCAGGAGGGCTTGCGGCGCGCCACGAGTGCCCTGGTGTGCGGCCGTTTCCCAGCGTGCCGACATAGCGCCTCTTCCTCAGCCTCGCAACTCGCGAGGTGCTGATTGGCGGCTTGCTGGCGGGCGAGCGAGATCTCACAGGTGTGGTGATCCGGGGCCAACAGGTACTCCTCCTTGCTGGAAGTGTGCACCCGGTCCACGTACCGCTAAGCGTAGATGAGGCGCTTGGGCCCGACTGCACTCAGGGCGTCGGCACGGGCGTCCTCCGCCACCCTCACGGCCCTCGCACGAGCCTTCTGCCAAAGAGCCAATTGCCTGACTCTCTCGGACGCGACATAGGCCTCCCAGGCAGCTTGTTCCGCGGTGCGCTTCTCTTCCTCGGCCTTCTTCTCCGCCTCTATTTTGGCTCGTTCTGCTGGAGGCAAAGCCTGCCACAAGGCAACATCCATTTCTTTCCAAAGCTCCTCAAGGCTGGGGGGCTCGGCGGGTGGCGCGGCCTTCTCATCATAGCGGGGAGCCGACGCGTCCTTCGGCGCGCGTGCTGGCAAGATTGGGAAGGCCGACGCGTCCACCTCGACGCGTCTCGGCGAGGAGCGGAACGCCGACGCGTCCTCCTCGACTAGTGGTTGCGAGGAACGGAACGGCAACGCGTCGCGTCGCGGCGAGGAGCGGAACACCGACGCATCCTCCTCGACTAGTGGCGGCAAGGAACGGAACGGCGACGCGTCGTGTAGCAGCAAGGAGCGGAACACCGACGCGTCCTCCTCGACTAGTGGTGGCGAGGAACGGAATGGCGACACGTGACCGTCCGCGCGGTGCAGCGAGGGGCTCCTAGGGCTTGGGAGGGGCGATGCCATGGTGGTCGACGTGAGAGGGAGGGGGAGGAGATAGCGATGAACGTGAACGTGAGGTGGAGGAGTTAGCGATGTCGTGGGAGGCGCGGTATTTATACCGAGCAATGGCACACCTACGTAAGATATGGACTGAGCTGCACTGACTTAACTGCAGGTCCAGTTGCGTCACTGACATGTGGGCCAGACCCCTGTTGGGCCCATATGTCAGTGACCCAATGCACCTGCAGTTAAGTAACAGCTACGTGGGAATATTTGTTGGAGTAAATTATGGGGGAGCGAAGGGGTGGAAATATTGCTGGTCACAAGGGATTGGACGAGCGCGGGGGGAGGAGAGTCATGCATGCAGAGTTTTTTCACACAGGGTGGAGTGTTGGGACCGCCAGAGGGAGAAGAAGAGTTTGGCAGGCATATTGTTTCCACACATGGAGAGGAAAAGATTTGGAGACGAACGGGCTTCCTGCAGGTATGGGGAATGGTGCATAATAAGTCATGTTGCATGCCGGGCTAGGTATAGTCTCAAGTCATTAAAAACATACACGCCCCACACATGTTCATATTTCAAGGTGCACTAAATTATTGCAAGTGATGATTAAGGCTGGCCATAATGGTGGTATCTTAGCTGGTATCATGCACAGGGGAATAGCAAACATGCTGATGTGGCAAAGAATTAAAGAAGAGAGGGGGGGTTAGAGTGACTAGTGTTCATGCATGCATTGGTAAACACATTTTTTTGTGAAGATCGACAGCACTAGTTGAGTACTTTTGCATACTTCAAAAACTATTCCACAATGTGTCAACATTCACAATGTCAAATCAATATTTTTACACTCATTATAAAACGTAGTTCGTATACTCATTATAATCAGTACTCCCTCCGTCTAGGTGAGTAAGTCATCTTAGATTGTGCACTGTGACCAAGGAGGAGGGGAAAACGAGAGATCTTAATGTTTATTTGCTAATTAATAGCATTGCATGCAATGAACTAACCACTGCATGTCGTTTTTGGTAGTCTCAAGTCATTAAAAGCATGCATACCCACATCTCCTATTGGTTGATATGTCAAGAAACAACAAATGAGGTAGAAGTTAATGCATCGCGCCTAAGTGTTTTGGGATTATTTGGTTTTCGTAAGATGACTTACACACCTAGACGGAGGGAGTATTGTACTCCCTCTATCCATTTTTACAGGGCCTAACTTCTCAATCTCTCGTACCAAGGTATGTCCGCAAAAAGAGGAACAAATTTTGGGACTAGTATCTGGATCCCGTGTAAATCTTGCATTTAACCTCCTTTAAATGCCTAGCCGCTGGCCTCCCATCCTTTAATCCCTCGCATGCAAATTACTCTCCTCCCTTTTCTACATGCATGCCCAACCATAATTCCTCGAATCATGCATGCATTGGCTGAAGTATAGAGCTCGCTCCTCCTTTGAAAATATGGCGGTGCTATCCATGCATGCAAATCAATGCAACGGCCAGAGCATTTTCACGATGAAGGGACCACACACGACTTGCAAGAGAAAATTAAGATGGAGATGCCTCGGTTAGTTCATTTGGCCTTGTATAGATGGAAAAATAAAATTTGGGGGTAGGCCTTGTATAGATGGAAGGAGGGAGTAGATATTGATATTTTTAGTATAAATTTGGTCGTGGGATTTCATTGACGCCCGTCAAAGCGTGGAGGAAGCGGGGCTTAGGGCTTGCATTGCCGGTCTCTACATAGGTATTTCTCTTCATAATCCTGTAATTTTAGAGACTGATTATGCTTTTGTGGTACCGTCTCTTGCATCGGGGGACTATGATAGGTCTGCTATGCGTGACCTGAAGATGAAAGCGTCGAGCATCTCGAAGTTGATCAACAATCTTCAATTGTCAAAGATTAGCCGTTCGGCCAATAAGGTGGCACACTTAATCGCTAGGTATAGCTTTGACAATAGATTAGATGGCATTCTTGTAAATAACGTACCGCCCTATGTGGTGAATATTGTATCGAATGAGTGTACTCGTGTGGCTGGTTAATTAATATAAGGTGGTGTTAAAAAAAGTATAAATTTGGTCAAACACTTTGCAAACGGTTGACGGGAGTAAAAAGGAACAGAGGGAGTATCATGCATGCGGAGTAGGCAAAAAAATTGCTTGTCTAAAAAAAGGCAAAAAAATTGCTCATTTATAGCCGGTCGAAGTCTCAAAGGGCGCGACCGCGCGAGGGAGGCGAAGGTCGTGGGAGGCGCGACATTTGACGAAATTAAGTGAAGTTACATCCACGCACCGGCATGGCGTGCGAACAGGCAGAAGCTATACCGTCAGGCCTACGATATGGGTCTAGTAGACATGACATCTAGTGGGTCCCGCATAGTTCTCGAGAACTCTTTGGGGGCTTGCAGCCTTTTATCCACCGGGCAAGCCAGCAACCCCACGCCATTCGCACACCTTACTCGTCCCCGTCTTCTACCTTACAACAATTCGCTCCCAGTCGTCCTGTCCTTTCACATTAGTTTGCTCCTAGTTTTTCTTTTGCGGGGTACAATAGTTCAACTTCTCCTAACCCTCCTACAAAATCCATGGCCTGCCAAATATCCATGGTCGCCGCTGAGTACCAGGTTAGAGCCATCACCGGCGATCAGTTCATCGTCATCTACACACGTGGATCCGAGACGGTGAAAGCATGGCTTGCTCACTTCCTACGCATGTTCAACAGTTCAACGGATGAGTGGGTCGCTGGGCTAGATGTTGAGTACACCACAGTCCTTGGACGAGAGAAGGATCTAAAGGACGAAGAGAGGAAGAAGCCCGCCGTGATCCAGGTTTGCGTACATAACGTTTGCTTGGTCTACCACATATGCCATGCCGACGTTGACTGCCAGGATTTTAAGAACTTCCTCAAGGACAAAAGAGTGAAACTCGTCACTGTAAGCTTTAAGAACGACAGGGATGTGCTGCGTCGGATAGGTCTTGTTGTAGGCTAGCCCGTGGATCTCTAGAAGGCAAGCCTGGTGTCCTCATCTCAACTTCAATGCTGACCCTGGCAGCAGCCATGATTGATCCTTCGTACGCTAAACTGAAGAAACCTCATCACGAGTTTCATCATGCATGGGAGTCAAAGACATTAGATGAAGATCACATCCTGTACGCAGCAATGGATGCCTACCTTTGTTTAAATATCTACAAGGGTTGGATGAAGAAGCAGAGCCCACTGTCCAGTTCAAGCAAAGAAGCATCGGCGAAGAGGAAGAGGAAGAGGGACGAGGACGAAGTCGAGGACGTGGACTCGAACTCCGAGTAGGTGGCAGTGTTGTCGCTCATGCTGGTTCTACTGCAGTGTCAAGCAGACTAGTTGCTTAGTTTATTTTCAAGGTTGTGTTGTGCTGAGGCCCCAGCAAAACTATGTTTATGTTCTTTCTCGTTATTTGAACTCTTTAGTACGTACAGTAGTACTAGTACTATGTCTTACTACTGTTCTTCTTGCAGTTGGTACTACTGCTCGTATCTTTGTGTTCCTACTATACTTAGTACGTTTGTACTAGTAGTATAATTTGGGTCAGTCGATTTGTGAAAGAAGTTCAATGGAGCAAAGGAAGAAGACGATAGAAGAAGTGGAAGAAGCCCTTCTAGCCATCCATGTTGCATCAAACGGCTCACATGAGTCGACTAACCCAAATTGCTCCTTCAGATTGCAGGATCCACGTGGCATTCAAGGTCTCGAAGGTAGATTCCGCATCTGCACCCGGTTTACGGGCTCGACGCGCGCTCGACCGGCTTCCGCCGCGACAGCCACCATGCGCGCCTCCTCCGCGCGGGCGGAGACGACAATGACACGCTAGTTCCTCCTCGCCGGCGTGCTGGAGCACACGCTCGTCCTCCTCTTCATACGCTGCGTGCATAGATGCGGCTCCACCAGCTGCTCGCATGCTTGGCAGCGCGGCGGCATCGCGAGGAGGGACTGCAGACGACGTGAGCGAACGAGCCTGCGGCTTCATGGCACAGGGATGGCGGCAACACGGCGGTGATGGGCGAGAAATTGTTGGCCGGAGCTGGCGGGCGCCGGCATGCGCAACGGCGGCGGCGACATATTGATGAGTGCGCGTGTGGGAGCTTACTTTATTTTTATATACAAGGTTGGTCAAACTTAAAAGAACACCGTACTAGTACACGTAGACATTAGACTTAGGAAGCACTTTTATTAGTTAGTACCACAGCCACGATACGGAATCCTGTGCAAGCGCGTGAACCGTGGCCGCACGATCGATCGAACGGTGTGTCACCGTGTCGCACTCGAAGGAAATCCACCGAACCTTTTTGTGTGTGTGAAAACAATCCTCGAACACTACTCAACTTTTTTTTCCTGTGAAACTTCTTGACGCTGCAATATTTCCATATATTTGAATTTAGCTCCAGTTCGTGTTTATTTGGATTTGGACGTTTTAGGTGCGCCCTAGTTTTTTTTAATACTGATTTTGTGTGTGTGAATGAGAGAGAACGTGTGTAGATGTCCATATGTGTGTTGTGGCGGAAGGGCAATGTGGAGACGGTGTGCGTGTGATACAGACATAGAGAGGTGTGAATGTGCAAATGATCATGCATGAGTGAGACATAGACAGATGCTGATACGTTGTGTATACATGAGAGAACGGTCTTCTAGTTTACTTGCATGTGTGTGTGTGTGTGAGAGAGAGAGAGGAGCATCCGTAACACAACAACCATCTCTCCCAATTCGTCCGTCCCTCACACGGTCGCATGCAACACATGCATCAATGCGCACATTTTGACACCCTCACCCGACCCCTGCCCACCTTAAGGCCCACACAATCTCTTTGTGAATACTCATTTCTCTCCTTAGGTTTGTTTTCTCTCAATATCTAACACACACACACACACACACCCAAGCACACAATTCATCCTCATCCAAGGTTATACGGCGACCACTCTCGCTTGTGCTTCTTTGCACCCCAACATGCACAACACCTCAATCTTCAAAGAGGGCATCGAGCAGATCGAAGACGGCGACCACACCACGCTAGAGAATGCAGGGTCATTTGGAAGCAGGGTGATGTGACGACGGCTGTCTGACTCCTCCCCCCACCCTCTCTCTCTCTCGCTTGCACAAAATTACCAATCCCTCTCTCCCCCGCACAAAATTGTCAATCCCTCAACCCACGAGATCCTTCCCCTCTCGTCCATGTTTTTCCAGCTCTCTCATCAAACATGTTGTCTCTTCTCCTTCCACGTATACAGAATCCAGATGCACACGCATCTCATGTATATTACATGTATCCATCTTTCTCACAGACCTAACTTCTTCCTCTCTCTTTCTCTCTCTCTATCACTCTCTCTCTCTCTCTCTGTCTCGTTAGGTTTGTCTCCTACTCTCTCGTCCACATACATACAATCTTTCCCGCCCTATCTGCTCCATTTTCAAAAGCTCTCTCTGCACGTTTCATTCACACATTAGGATATGTCAAAATGTTGCTTCTATAATGGCTGATGTAGAGTTATGGTTGTTTTTGTTGCATGCTACAAAGTAATAACTATGAAATGCATTTAGATTCTCATTTGATTGGGATTATGTGAGTTTGAGCATGTTGTGAAGTATTGTAGACCTTGTATACATCTTGGGATTCGACAATGATTGTAACTATTGAATTGTATAGACCATTACATTTGAAGTCAATAGCCTAATATATTTATTTCACAATTTCAACAAAGTTCGCTACAAACTAAGAAAACAAATGTGTACTCCCTCCATTTTTATTTAAGTCCGCGTATTAGCATTGGTCAAAGTCAAGTTTTGTAAACTCTCAGAAAGCTTATAACAAAAAATATTAACATATACAATAACAAATAAATACCATTAGATTCATTATTGAATGTACTTTCACATCATACATATTTGTTAAGGTAGATTTTTATATTTTTCTACAAACTTGGTCAAACCTAATATGCAGAGTTTACTACTACTACTCGCTAGTTGCTTAGCCGAATCACTCAACATGCCACACGGGGTGTCCAGTGTCACAAAATTTTGAGGTCGGCGGGAAAATCTCCCGCGACCCTGATTCGAGCAGTGGGAAGTTACCATCATAGCCTTCGGAACAGGCCTACGGATGACGCTTGGTAAGGGGCTGTTTTCATAACTTCAGGTTCACCCTACCCAGCCAACCCCACCCCGGCACCCACAGTAGTACACCTAAATACTCCCCATTTTCTATCCCCACCGCAAAATAGACTTCTCCACGGCACCGCAGCCTTCGTGCTCCTCCCCTTTACATCGGCACATTCCTCCACCGCAGCGCATCTGCCTCATCGACGACCTCGTACGTCGCACTGGAGCCGGTCCACCGTCGTCGTCGTACACGGAGCCTCTTCCCCGGCATCGTCTTCCACGGTCTCGGATCTGCTTCCTGGAAGCCGACGCCAAGCGCAGAAGTACCACCATCATGGATAATGAACTGACTCCCATTGCCGACCATGACTCACAGAGGCCGCCGCGACCATGGTTCTCCTCCTCGATTGGTAATGTGTGTATTGAATCACTTAGAAGTACATGTGCAGTTCCAATTTTGTTCATACCTACCCTTCAAATTTCCTGGGTGCTATTGTTCCCGTAAAAATAATTGCTTATAGCCTCCATTGTCCAACCGAGGAGGAGTCAGACGATGAGGAGCAGTTGAATTATCTTTTTTTATCTATCTATGCTGAGAACTATCCTCTACTCTCTAGTATCTACTTCTCGATCTCAGCACTGTAAACGCTTTTTAAAGCACCGCGCATTGCGATTCTGTTGGAAATGCTCTAACATGGCAGATGAGTGCTTTAATGTTGCCCACAAGATGCGTGAGTATTACTAGTAGTATATTTTTCCATGTTGAGATTTTAAAACTACGAGTGCGAACATGCAGAGGAGCAATGAGGACCAAACACGGGATATTCGGGACATCCTCAAGGAGCATGGCAAGTTAAAGAGGAACTGCACCGAACCTGTAAAACGAGCTTTGGTAAGTAACACCCTTTCAATTACTTTCGTGTAGCCTCGTGTTCTTCGATGTGTATATGTTATAGTTTCTGTTTCTCTTAAGCGTGGTATTCTTCGATGTGTAATAAGAAGAGTCTTAATCGTCCTAATGCTTTCGTTTTTAGCTTGATGTAGGAAGTGGGTGTTCTCACCTGGTAGTCTATTTTTATTTTTTATTTCCTTTCGCGTTCACTTCTCCGAGTTCTGTTTATCTGGCTTGTACTAAATGGATCTAGGTTGCTCTGAGTATTGATCTAAAAAAGAAGTAACTTCATGTCAGGATGCAGTTCCTGCGAGGAGGGAAGTATGGTCAACCTCGAGATCATGTTTCCAAAATGAGGCTGGATTACACACAAGGTGCCATTTCCCTAATGATGTTGGATTAGACACAAGGTGCAAATTCCCAGATGATGTTGGATTACACACAAGCCAGGTGGAGTCGTCAACTGTTCGTGTCCTCGTGGCATTAGTAAAGGTTGAAAGAAAGCATGCAGCAGCCCTTGAGAATGTAGCTGAGTTCCTGAAGAAGAGGAAAGAGCAATCAGATGCTCTCTTCACCCAAGCCAAATAAGAGATGGAAGAAGCCAGAAATAAGCTAGCAGAGGTAGAGCAGGCTATGCATCTCCTGCTATCTAAAACTGTTGTCAATACAAAATTTTCTTCATAATAGCTCGGTTCAAATGTTTATCCAGTCAGCATGCCTGTTGTGATGTCCGTGCATCTACTGATGTGGCACAAAATGTTTTTTTCGGGTCATGTAATAACAGCAATTACTTTCCAAGCAATAACACATAAAGCATTGGACATGGTATAGTTCATGCGCAAGCTCGACATTCCAAGTTCAACTTCCACATCAAACTCATGTTCACAGATATCTGCACATTCATACATAATGTCCACAACCATGATTCACTTCAAAACCAAAAAAAAGTGAGGAGAGATATAAATAAAGAAAATCATCTACTAGTTCCTGCTACCAGTGCGAGCACAACAAGTCAATACCATGCGTAAATTAATTATATTTTAGTCATTTTTTGTGTTCTAAAATGCCTGCCGGCTCACGGAAGGACGTGTTGCCGGCACACGCGCGGATTCAATGAAGACAAGCGGGGCAGTCTTAAGCTGGTTGCACGCGGCGAGGAGGCGTGCTCAGCCGGGCCTGCAGCGAGTGCGGCCCTCTTGGCCGGCGCGCCGGTTCAATGCCTGCGCTATGAGAGGTCGCATCCGTGTTAGAGCAATCACTCCCTCCAATCCTTTTTTGTTTGGGTATAACAAAATCTCGTTTTCCATTCACATTTTACAAGTAAAATTCGTGGACAAACTTTGACCCAAAGTACGATGGGGACTAGTAAACCAGAATGGAGGTAGTAGTTTTTTTAATCAAAGAAGGGTTTCCCCTTCTGATTTTCATTACTGAAAACAAGCATCTAAATCTAAACCATAGTATTTGCCCTAGAACTACCAGGTTCAACATCTCGCAACATAAACACATACAACCTCCATCGCAAAAAAAACCATACAACCATACGCCAAGGAGGTATGTAGTACTATGAATTCCATTTTCGCTCCATACCAATCGTTCTAAAAACTACTTACTACTTATAACGCGCCATTGAAAATCGGAACTCTTAACCCTGCTAAAAAACGATATTTTAAACGTGGCTACTCGATCTGTGGCAACTGGCGAGCCACCGCGCTCCAAGTCGTTCACCTATGGTCCCGACCATCAACTCCTACGGATCAAATTATCACGCGAGCTGACTATTCCTACAAAGGTGCTCCACCACGTACCCGGTACCCGCGAATGCAGCAATCGTGCACCTAGGGTTTTAGGGTTTATTTGTTAACGTCACCTTTACATAACACTCATGTGTGCGAGACAGCGAGAGGCCGACTGCGTGCGTGCGCCTCTTCTCTTTGTATATGTACTCCACCGTTTGTCTGGTGTCCAAAAAATTATAATAACTACTAGCAATGTGCCGATGCGTTGCCACACGATCAAAGTAGATTAATACATATTCACCGATTTGATAGAAAAGAAAGTCTAGTTTTGAAATACGTATATCACTAAAAATATGTTATGTTTCACTCAAAATATATTCCTTTGGCGGTTTTGATGAGATAAGGGAGGAATGTTGTTGGTTTCAAGATTCGAGAAGTGGTATATGTCTAATTTCTACTCTTACTAGCAAGATGCCCGTGCGTTGCATGGGACATCAAGATCTTGTGGGAGAAAAGGATGAACGAGGGAAGGCCGTATCTGTAAATGTGGTGAAGAGTGTGGGTAAATTGCCATATTTTCCTTCCTATCAGTCAGATATAAATCGGACGACCTACATTGCAGGATGGCAGGACCACCATCATCACCAACTCTATTTTTATCCCTACTCTTATAAAAAGCATTGTCGGTGATGATCGTGTGCCTGCCATCCTGCATTATAGGCCGTACGATCTATATCTGATAGATAGGAAGGAAACTATGGCAATTTTCCAAAAAGATACCCACACCCCTCTCCACATTTGCAAATAAGGCCTTCCCTCATTCATCCTTTTCCCCCACAAGATAAAGTACTCATACAAAGGCATCTTGATGTTCCATGCAACGCATGGGCATCTTGCTAGTTGTTACAAAAAGCCCATGTGTGTGTGAGAGAGAGAGGGAGAGTGGAGGAGGACGGAGTGCATGTGTGACAAAGACACAAGGAGTGTGTGTGTGTGTGTGTGTGCGATAGGTATCAGCTTAAAATGAGGCGATAGTGTGTGTGTGCACGATCGAGAGGGCGTGTCTCAAGAAGGGAAGAAAAATCTACATAGATACAAGGAGCGGGAGAGAGACATGTATGCGATGGTGGAAGCACGAGTGTGCGGGTGTATAAACCTCTCTAGAGGCTAGCTAGTTGATAAATGTTTGTGAGAGAAATACGAGTCGGGGTGCGAAAGCTAGAGTTTTGTGTGTGTGTGTGTGAGAGAGACGGTAGTCGGGAAGGGGAGTGGAAGCAGGAGTTGTGTGTGTGTGTCTGTGAGAGAGAGAGAGAGAGAGAGAGAGAGAGAGAGAGAGAGGAGATGGTAGTCGGGGTTGTCTGATCGGTAAACAAATGAATAATGTCAGTCTGGGATGGAGACGAAAAGGAGACCGCAACAAATGTTGTGTCTACAGGAGAGAGAGAGAGAGTAATTTTCGTGGTATGAGTCATATGTAGAGACATATAGGGTGTGTGAGAGAATCCCATAGAGAGAAAGACAAAGTGAAAGACGAGTAGAGACTGTGTGTGTGGCGGTGAAAAAGAAAGCTTAGGTACCGAGTGATACCAGAGAACAGTAGAGATGTGACAGATAATGAAAACCGTGTAATGTATAATGATAGGGAGAGTGTGACACTTCTCAAGGGAGACGTTGAGAGACCATGTTTGCGAGGATAGGAGAAACATGAAGTGAGCATGCAGGTGAGCTGGAGAAAAGAGAGTGATAGCTACCTGAAGGAGCATGCATGCGAGAGAGATGGGCGTGAAAGGAGTGAACAAAAAAGGGATTCAAATATTTGAATTCGAGATGATGATACATGTAATCCATACTCGAACCAAAATTGATCTATCAAACATGCATACCCATATGAATTCACGCACATCTATGTTATTTAATATGTAGATATTACTGATCCATACATTTAAGTAGAACATAATTTGGTTAATTTTTTTTCTAATTCAACCTTAAGATTTTGAGATCTTGTATTTGTAAATCATATTATACATATAAAGGAGCAGAATTCTTTGTTGTGCTTTTGAAAGCATATATAAAACAATGATGTATATAGAATGTAATTCCAATTGAAAATGGATCCCTCCCGAAAAAATAGAATACAAACGGGATACGAATTGAGTTGGCACGGTAAACGTGCACTCTGCAAAATTTGAACGGAGCGGGGAAAGTTGCAGTAACCACCCGAAACCAAAATCTGCGAGATGGAAATCACTACTGCCTATCCCTGCCATGCAAAGCCTATCTGCTGGATTTCTATTGGTTTTGATAGGGGTAGGTTCGTAATTTCACCCAAACGTGACGTAACCGCCTCTCACCCAGATTCATACACGGTGGGCGCCAAACACAGTGTGTCCTCGGCCGAAATTGACTCCCTCCCCGATTCATATTCATACACGGTGGGCGCCAAAACATACTCTCGTCGGCAAATATTCGGTGTATGCGAGATTACCGCCCTATCCCCAACCGACTAATGTTGCTATGATGTAGTAGAAATTTGAAACGGGGGCTAAGTTTGTAAATTTCCTCGCATTTGAGACAAGCGCGCCCTGAATACATGGTTCCCCCTTCCTGTGTACCTCCCTTTTCCCCATTCGTACTCTGTGGGCGCCAAAACACCCTCTCCACCCCACCCTCCTCCGTCCGCCGCTGTCCGCCACCCCATCCACCGCCGTCCTCCTCAACCATGCCGGAGCTGATACCCCGACGCCGCCGTCCATTAAAAGAGATCGACCTCTCTCATCCACGGCTTCGGACCGGGATCCTTGCATCCTGTCCTCTCGCTTCATCCCCGCCGTCGTCCACCTTGCCGGTGCTGCTCCTATGACCGTCTCGTCCACCGCGCCCCGCCGCCACCGTCTACCCTCCTAGATCTGCTTCCACGCTGCCGACAGCCATCGCTACCGCAGCACCGTCAAATTCTCAGCAGATGCGTACATGGCGTCGCACCAGAGGCGATACTCTTTCGTATCTGCTCAACTTATTTATCGCAGCAAGAAAATAGATCGCCACTGCTTTACTCTGATTTCTTGTCTTGGTTGCGAAGTTGCCTTTGTCCGATTTGCACCTTCAGATCCGCCATGGCACGCTCAACACTATACTCCCAATGCTTATGGTTTTCCCCTTTTATATTCCACACTAGTTAAATCACAGTAGACTAAATTTCAAAATTGGGTCAGTTGATTTTTCAGAGCTCGCCGGAGTACGCCGGTGCGATCGAAGGGGCTCGGGTGGTTGTGGGGCCTCGCCGAACGAAGAAAACTCGACGCGGGTGGGGGTTGGGGCGGGGTGGGGTGGGGGTGGCGGAGGAACACATGCGGTGGGGGGCGATGGTCCGGCCGGTGGCCCGTGCGGTGTTCTGTATGGGAAGAATCAAAGACGAGGAATAAGAAGGTTTAGGAGACGTAGGATCTTCATCCAACCGCCTGAAATGGTCGAGAAACAGCTGGGAGTTGCATTCTTAATGTGCTCTGGTTCATCATGTGTGGGCACTGCGACACCAACATTTTATTATCCAAAATCTGCTTGCTCTTCTTTACGATGTTCCTCTTCCGTTCTTCTTTAATATGTACTCTCTCTGTTCCTAAATACAAGTCTTTGTATAGATTCCACCATGGACTACATATGGAGCAAAATTAGTGAATCTACACTCTAAAATGTATCTAGACACATCTGTATGTGATCCATAGTGGAAATCTCTACCAAGACTTATATTTTGGAATGGATGGAGTATGATAGTAGTACAGTATGTTCCTTGTACTGAAGATGAGCAGGGACATTTGCAGTGTAGAGGTTTATACGGTCGGTTGTGATGGACACTTTGAGCCTCTTTGATTCGTAGGATCTTGTGAACATAGGAATAGGATTTGTAGTGGCCTGACCACTTGAATCCTATAAGAATAGCAAGGAAATGCGGGGAGCTGTGTCGCCTTTGAGAGTTACACTGATATTAACAGTACCGCACCTTCACTTGAAGAGAGCTGGTATCCGAAGCCTTTCTAGCCGTACCGGCAATACTAGCACATATATTCCAGCAAGTTCCACTTTGCTGATTTTACTCTAATGCTTAAGGTTTTCCCGTTATATCTACACTATGATCTGTGTAGCTGCTTTGTGTCGCACTAGCAGCAGTCCACTCTTGAAGCTAAACACTGCAATGACTTACAAAATTGGCACCAAGGCATTGAGTGCCATTCTGGATGCAATGAAACTCATACGCTCCTCACCTGTTGATTCTTGTGCAGAATATGATCTAATGACTATTCTAACCTCGAGGAGTCAAAGGCAGATGGTCTGTCCTGTTCACCCATCAAGGTGCCTGTTCTAATTTGGCAATGTTTTATTGATTGCGGCTATCTTGCATATGTTGTCTTGCATTTCTTCTACTTTGTTGCGCCGCCATCTGCTTAGTTTACTCATCATATATGTCGAGATGCCATGCCCATCCATTATCAATACATATTCCATCTGTCATCATACCATGTTTTTCCACTCAAATGCTATTCTTGTGCATCAAACATCAAAAAGGAAGAGGGTGATTCCCGAACCTGAAGGATCACCAGCAAATCCTTGAAAAACGTTGTGGTGCCGGAGAAATTAGACAACACCCCACTTATATTGGTTGTACAACCAGTGACACAAAACGTAGGACCGACTCCAGCAGACTTTACCCATACTTCACTGGCCACACCACTAGCCCCACCACACAGGACCTGCACTCCAGCAAAAGGTATACTGATTTCATTTGCCATAGCACCAACTGTACCACAGAAAAATCCCACTCCAGCAAAAAGTACAGCAAGTCCACCGGCCGAAGACCTATCCCAACTGCAGAGACGGCCAATTCCTGCTGATTGGAACCCCATTCCATTTATTCCCAGTTTAAAAGACAATGCTTTCAATGTTGTTAGGGACTACGTGCATATATTCCCATCATGGGAAGATTATTGTGAATACAAACACCATTTTCACATCTTCCTGTCCAACTTACGTGTAAGTGCTATTATTCATGGTTATTATTTTCCTGTTTTCTGCTGATTGAACACATCAATGATTTACATTACATTGTTGTAACTAGGCGAGGGTCAATCTGGATAGTCATGACGAGCAAAGCTTGCTTGTGCTTTTCAAGGAAGCATTGCAGCAGTATCGGTGTTACCTGAGGAAATCACACTTTGCTGGCAAGTCTATAAACGAATTTCTGGTGAAGTCTCCTGTGCTAAATTTAGAAGACATTGAATGGAAAAACCTTGTTATGCACTGGTCTCGTTCCCAGGATGAGGTACTGTCTATGAAATCACATGACAATTTGAACTTCTACTTTTCCGCATGTGCCTTATGGATCTTTTTTGTAGGAAATCTGCTCGAAGAAGAATTCCGGTTTGACAAGAACGACAGGATATCACAAATATGCTGCCCGCTGCTTTGCTCTTGTTAGTACCTGTTGTCTTGTATCACTGTACTTGCATATATACCTGGTTCATTATGTGACAGCAGTATGCATGATAGCTTGCTTATCAATTGTTTGCTCCAAATTATCTGATATGTATGAATGGTTACATTAGTGTAGAATATATCCAACGCCAATGTTTTTTTAGCTCTGCATTGTTCTTGTAAGTACATGATGTCCTTTATCAGTGTACTTATAATGACAGGTAGTTGTTCATGTACCATCACTCTGCAGCTTATTTTCCTTTGCCCTCCATTTTCTACACATCAGATCTATATTTACTCTTACCATAAGGTTGGTACTTAAGAAGTTTAGCTGTGCATTGCTCTTGGTTGTACCCTTTTCTGTATCGCTGCACTTACATTTATAGCTACTTGGTTATGTAGCATCACTCTTCATCTTATCTTAAATATTCTCCATTTTTTCGTATACACATCTATATTTACTCTTAACAAAATGTAGAATAAAGGCAATGCTTTTGAAGATGATTCTGTGGTAAACTTCTTGAATTGCCCCCCCCCCATCAGCATGGACAAGGCCTTTATAGAGCCCGTCTTCATCAATAATGTAAGTTTGTCCATCTCAAGCCTTCACACTTTGTTGTATATATTTGGTTAGGCATGACTGCAACAGTTGTTTATTTTTGGTGTTTGCATCAAATTGCTTGTTTAAAGTTTATTATGTAGTTCATAAACAAAAGTTTGTCCTTTCTCAATCTAAGTTTTCAATTGTACAACCAAGTTCCTTCTTCATACCATGTAAATTAAACTATACAGAGCAAGTGATCTTCTTTTGCACTGCATGTATGCTTCTGTTCTTCATCCATAATCCAGTGGTGTGGTGAACCTACCCACTACAGCACAATGTCATATTCTGCAATGTCTTAACTATGAACAATGTCATATCATTCTACTATTATTTAAACCGTCTCTTTATTTGCCAATCTGAAATGGTATAAATTGACAGCACACTAACCATTGATACTTATGAGTTCTTAATTTGTAATCCAGTGGTGTTGTGAAGCTGCCAACTCCTTCACAATGTCATTTCCTGCCATGTCTTGACCTGAACAATACCATATTGTGTTAATGCAATTTTAAACTATGTCACTTTATTCGTCAGTAAGAAATGTGATGAATTGTCAGCACTGATACTTTTATGTGCAAAACCTGTCATCTGTCTGCTTGTTTATCTTTCAGAGTGAGGAAGATATAAGTGTTGAACAAGCGCAGTCTCATCATCTTGCTCAGCTGCTTGTGATGCAGCTCCCCAGCAGGGCTAACCTTTCTTGAACTCTATTGAAGTGCTTTCGGTTTTGTATATTATTTTGTCGGCGTGTTTATTGCACTGGTGGCGATCTTTGATGCCCAGTGTATGTAATCTGCTGTCTGTTTGTGCTTTATTATCATAGTGGCGAACTTTGATGCCCAGTGGATGTAATATGCCGTAATTTCTTTATTGTATAGTCTAGGTTTTTTCTTATTCACGATGCTGCAGTTATTTTACGTATATATATCCTGTCTTCGCAGTAAACCGGCCAAACCGTAAAATTACGGTACATAATCGGGCCGTCATGCAATCACGATGTAGCTTGGGCCTGAAACGTGCCGAACAGCTCACGGCCCGACAGCAGCCCGAAATGAACCCTGGCCCATGATTGTGCGAATCAAATCACGGGCTTTTAACAGGCCAAAATTGTCTCTGTCCTTGTTTGGCCCAATCAGATATCGGCTGCGAGCAGGCCGGATGCAAACCGGGTCATAGTTAGGCCCAACTACATGACGGGCTTTTAACAGGCCGAAATTAACATAGGGCCGAAATGTTAAACGGGCCCTTAACAGGCCAAAACTAATATCAGGCCGAATTACTAAGTGGGCCTTTAGCAAGTGGGCCCAAAAGCATAGTGTCCAGTTGACGGGTCGAATCTGATATGGGCCATAATTGAGCCCAAAGCCTCTTGAAGGGTCAGACCTGATCTGGGCCGTAATTTGGCCCAGAACATGGTAGGCTTTTAACGGGCCAGATATCATATGGGCCACTATTAGGCCCGGAGCGTGGCAAGCCATTAATGGACCGGATCAAATATGGGCCGGCATTTGGCCCAAAACATGGCAGCCAGTTAATGGGCCGGCCTACTAGGGTCCTCAAAATCTTGTGGGCCTATAGCTGGGCCGGCCCATTAATGTCGGCGAAATCTCGTGGGCCTTTAGCTGGGCCGGGCCATTATGATCCGCAAGAATCTTGTGGGCCTTTACCTGGGCCGGCCCATTATGGCACACAAAAATCTTGTGGGCCGTTACCTGGGCCGGCCCATTATGGCCCGCAAAATCTTGTGGGCCTTTAACTGGGCCAGCCCATTAAGGTCCACAAAATCTCGTGGGCCTTTAGCTCGGCCGACCCATTATGGTCCGCAAAATCTTGTGGGCCTTCAGTTGGGCCGGCCCATTTAAACTTGGTGGGTCGGTCCATGTGTCAACATATCATAGGCGCGTCTCGCCCATTGGATGAGTGACACCTGTGCCAATGCGGACCTGACACATGTCTCCTCCAGCTAATGATGATTTTACACGTGGAAAATCCCCATTGGTCGGGGCTGTTAACGGGTTATCGGATCCAAAACCTGACCTGATAGCTTAACGGCGTTCCGTTACGGTGGATGCCACGTGTCGGTCACCCTTGACGAAAGCACTTCTGTGACGCGCGATTTATCATCGTGGAAGTGGGCACTTCCGTGATGATAATCTTGGTAATGTCATGGAACACTTCTACGACAGCACAGGTATGACTATCTTGAATCTGTCAGAAAATCGTCATGGATATACATGCATGACAGAAAACGCGACCTACTGTGACAAACACGTATCATCACGGAAGTGTATTATTTTTGTAGTGCTCGTACCTACTGTCGGGGGAAATCGGCTTCCTCGAACACCTATGGGGACCGAGCCCCTTACTGGTTCGGCGGGGGGCGGAGGTTGCACGAAGAGCGGATCGAGGCGATGCACACGAGGGGTTTACCCAGCTTCGGGCCGCGCGGATGCGTAAAACCCTACTGCTGCTTTGTGGTTTGTATTGTGTTCTTGCTCGGAGGCGTGTGGTGCTACAGTACACACGAGCCACTGGCGAGACCGAGCGTAAAAATGGGTCTCCTCCCCCTCTACGTGCACATGGGGCCTCCTTTTATATGCTCAAGGGGTTTCCCACAGGTGGCAGCGTAGGTGAGGGCAAAAATGGGAGAATGCTGTAGTGGGTACAGCTGCCTGCACAGTGGCTGTACAGTGCTATCATACCTAACTCTGACGGCGGGGGACAAGGGCATTAAATGCCCGTCCGCGCCGCCCAGACGGTGCAGGAATAGGACCGTCAGGAGCGCCACCGTTTGCCACGATGGCTACTCTGTCAGCTTTGCTTCGCCACCGCATGCCCTTGTCTACACAGCCTCCCGCCACGTGCGCCTGGGATGCCCCCAGAGCGACACGTTGGTGGGTGAGCTGGAGCACAGGCACGGGGTGGTAACTTGCCACGGCAAGCGCCTTGCCGCGGTGGATGTCTTGTCGCGCCCGGGAGCTTGTCCCTCACCAGGCCTCGCCGGAGCGCGGGGCGCGTCGCGGCAAGTCTCTTGGTGTGCCGTGGTTGGCCTTCCCGGCAAGCTCCTCTTGCGGGGGTATTGTGCTTCGAGCGGCAGTCCCGGCAAGCTCCTCTTGCCGGGGCCTCGCTCTCTTCGGGTGGCCTTCCCGACAAGCTCCTCTTGCCGGGGCCTTGGCTCAAATACTTTGTTCTTGAATGGCCCAAAAGGGGACCATGGAGGGTCTTGGCGATCACCTGGCAAGCCTTGTCGCGGGGTGCTACGACTGCCCGTGCACAAGTTCGGGGTACTAAGGTACCCCTACTTTAGTACACCGACAGGAGCCCCCGGGCCTGGGCCATACACGGTGCCGAGCGCTGTTGGGCCAGGCCCAAAACAGTGCACGGGCACGCGCGGCCTGGGTCACGCTGCATCTTAACTCCGCATCCACCGTGCCTTCCCCAAATGGCGCGCGTCGAACGCGGCGTCGTGGGGAGAGGCGTGCGTGACGTGGGTGGCGTGCGCGGGGCTGAGCCCCGCAGGCGCGCATCACGTCGTAGGTGATTTGTTTATTCGGAAAGGCGAAACGCCCCCCTCCTCCCCTTATAAGCAGGGGAGACAGGGGCAGTCCGTCCACCCGCCAGTTGCGATTCCTCGAAAACCTCCGCCACTTCCCAAGAGAAGCAGCGCTCCGCCCCCTTCCGCCGCCACCAGTGCTACCGACGCCGTCGACCTCCCTCACTCTTTCCGCCATGGCCCCGAAGGGCGACAAGGGGAAAGGGAAGGCCGTGAAGTCAGCCGAGGCGCAGCGGCTTGAGGCGCTGCGAAAGGAGCAGGCGACCTTCCCCCCTGAGCTCGACGCATTGGTCCTAAGGGAGGAATACTACCTCTTTTGGTCGGCAAGGACGCGAGCGCATCCGCGCACGAGGGTTCTTCCCGCCACCGCCCAGAAGGAGTATCCGACCGGGTATCCCTTCTTTGCTCTGTTCTTCTATTGCGGGCTCTGCCCGCCCTTCTCTGAATTTTTCTGCGATATCATGAACACCTACGGGTTCCACCTCCTTGATTTCACCCCCAATGCTGTCTTGACTATGGCAATTTTCGCACATCTCTGCAAAAATTTTGTCGGAGTCTTTCCAAACGTAGCTCTCTTCCACCACTTCTTCACGCCCCGAGTAGAGAGAGGAGAGCCCCTCTCCGGCGGGATCGCCTGGATCTCGAAGCTTGGCAAGAAGGATGCTTATCTGGAGGGAGAGCTCCGCAGCAAATGGGAGGAATGGAGAGCAGACTGGTGCCTGATCGTCGAGGAGAACCCGCAGCCATTCATCGCCGTGCGCCAAACCCCTGTGGTGCGCGGCAGGGATTGGAGCGACGTGGCTCCGGACGACGACAAGTTGCGGATTGCCGTCACCCGGATCCTGTGGCTCAGGCGTGCCGGGCTCATAGTTGGCGCCGTAGGCGCAGATTTCCTCCGCCGCCTCATCGCTCCCCTACAGGAGAAGGGGAGACCCGCCTGGGAGTTCCAGAATGCGGCGGACATCAAGAGGCTGCGCCCCGGCCTCAATTTCAATTTCACCGTCTTGGAGCCTGACGGGACGCTCAGGGAGCTGTTCAAGCACGACCCCGACCACCCCGAATGGTTCAGGCTACCGCGAGGCGTCGTCCCGTTCTACAACAATTCATCGCTCAGCCGCATCCTTGCAATGATGCCGTTGTGCGACTCGCACGGGATCGACTCCACTTGGCAGGAGCCCGCCGACGATGTCGTGCGGGTGTTTTTTGATGACTTGGTGGAGAGGCCAGTCGACACCGACGAACAGAAGGGCCTCACCTGAGACACCACCGACGCGGAGTTGGCGCGCATCGCCTCTAGGATGGAAGAGGCGGCGGCAGCCGCGGCCGCAGGCGAATTTGGCTTCACATTGGCGGAGGCGGACGCAGCGGAGGCGGAAAGCCTTGCCGATCGAGTGGAGTTTGCCGGCGAGGAAGAGCTTGCCGGGCATGATGCAGGGGCGGACGAGTCCACCGAGGGCATGAGCGGCTTGCCGGAGGCTGACGCCTCTTCCTCCCGACCTTCGGGCAGATCGTCGCAAGCGGAGCCCCCGGCTCAATCACGGAGGCGCCTCCGCAAGGCCGGAGAGGTGGTACGACAAGCGAGCCAACAGCCGCAGCGCTGCGCGCCGCGCTCCGCTGTTTCAGCAGGAGCGGGGTCTTCACAGGCCGCTGCTTCTGCTCCTGCCGCCCCTCGCGCCACGGCGGCGGCCGGGGCAAAGCCGTCTCGGGCCAGGGCCACCACTGCCTCCGCCAAGCGGCCGAGGGAGCCTACTCCTCCGCCTCCTCGCGCCAGAAGCAGGCCAGTTTTCAACTTCTCCGCGCTTAGCTCCGACGAGGAAGAGGGAGAGGAGTAAGATCCCCGCTTTTCTTGTGTCTCTTCAATTCTTGTAGTTGTGCCTTGCATCTCATTTGCTTTCCTCCGAATTTGGTCCTTTTTAGGACTCTGGCTCAAAGGATGGCAAAGAGAGCCAAGGTCCCGGTGGTCATCCTCGAGGACGAGCCCTTCGTGGTGGCAGGGGGTGCGCCTGAGATGACCTTGCCGGACCCACCAACTAATCCTCAGAGCAGCCTCCAGCGTAAGCATATGGTTTGCTTTCTGCCGTTGGGCGCGCCCGGGTACCCTTCGCTTTTCCTGACATCTGGCCGACGATTTGTGTAGGAGCAGAGCAGCCCCACCAGGAGCGTCCGGAGACCGCCCCCGATGTGCCACCCGCTACAACTACACCGCCAAGGGGGAGTTCCTCGGCAATGGGGGAGTCCCCGGCGAGGGAGCCGTCCCCGGCAAGGGAGCAGTCCCCGGCAAGAGAGCAGTCTCCGGCGAGGGAGCCGTCCCCGGCAAGGGAGCAGTCCCCGGCAAGAGAGCAGTCTCCGGCGAGGGATGACGCCGACGGCCCCTTGGCGACGGAGACCGCGACTGCAGACCCTGGCCCAGATAACCTTCTTGCCTCGAAACTCCCCTGGGGTTCTTCTTCTTTGGATAGTTGCGTGACTTCTCCCCCTCTTTCGGCCTTCAGACCCGCCCGCCACGGACCCAATGGAGACCGAGGTCGTCGTCGAGGAGGACGCGCGCGGCCATACTGACGACGTGGCCGCCACCGGAGAGACGGAGGGTGCTGAGGATCCGGCCGGCGAAGAGGCCGCCAAGGCCGCCGCAGCAGCCGCGGGCGAGGGGGCCGGCGATCGTACTGACGGCCCTGAGGCCGCAGGAGCGCCAGGCGCTGCGCCGACCGCCGATCCCGCCTCCGCAGCGGCGTCAGGCCCCGAGGAGCCCCAGCCAGGCGCCTACCTGAAGGCCGGCGACGATATCTTCATCAAGCTCCCCTGGGAGTCGACTTCCAGGGCGCCGGTCGAGGGGGAGACCTTGGATGGAGAGGTGCTCGCCTCCGCCGGGCTGACGCTGGTTGACGCGCCAAGCAGCAGCGGCGGCGAGCCTGAGGAGGAGCGGCTGCTCCGGAAGCTGGTGTCACTCTAGCGCGCCCGACAAGCCCAGGTGGAACGCCGGGAAGCGCTTGTCGCGAAGGCGGGAGCGGACATGGAGAAGCGCGTCGGGGAGCTCCGGGAGCTCAACCAGGAGGCCCTCCGATCCTTGGCGGAGGAGCGAAGGCAGCTCGACGAGGCGCGGACGGCCTTCATCCTCGAGAAGGCAGAAGCCGAAGAGCAGCAAGGGCTTGCCGCCGCGGGGCTGGCCGCGCGGGAGGGCGAGCTGGCGCAGCAGAAAGCCAGCCTCGCTAGCCATGAGGAGGAAGTCGCCGCGCGCGAGCAAGCGCTTGGCGGAGCCCTCAAGGAAGCGCAAGATGCTGCCGCGGCCGCCGAGGCCGCCTTGGAGGCACTGGAGGCGAAGGTGGCGCAGCTCGACACTGATCTCAAGGCGAGCGGTGAGGAGCTCGCCGCGCTCAAACAGGAGCGCGAGAAGGGCGCCCACACCCTTGGCGAGCTGCAGGGCCGCTTCGCCGAGAAGATCAAGGAGCTTGATGCCGCCAAGGACTCCAACGCTGATCTCGAGCTGAAGCTGGACACCTTGACCAAGGCGCTGGGGAGCGCCAAGGAGCAGGAGGCAACCTTGCGGAAGGAGATCGCGGATAACGAGGCGCTGCTGAAAAGCGCCGCCGTTACCCAGAACGACCTCAGGACGACGGTGGAGCAGTGGGCCGAGGGTCTCGTGGACATCGCCGCCGCCATCGACAAGGAGCTGACGCTGCTGGGGATGGAGGGACACGAGTATCCCTCCGGCAAAAATGTCCCGCCCAGCGCCAAGCTCACTTCGTTCTTCAAAGGCGTGGTGGCGGCCCTTCAGCATCTCCGGAATGCGATCCCAGAGCAGCTGGCCGGCGAGACGCGCGACGCTATCGCCGGAGCCCTCGAGAAGGTGTTGGTGAAGATCGCCTTCCGCAACCCCGGCATCAGGCTCACCAACGTCCTCAAATCCCTACCGGCAGACGCTGACCTCGAGGAGATCAGGGCCCTCGTCGCGCCCATAGTGGACAAGGTCGCCGGGATCAAGAGGATCGAGGGCGACCGTGTGGATTAGGCCGCCTCCCTTTTTCTTTTCTTGTCGCTGCTGGCCAAGTCATGAGGGTGATTCATTAGGGCTGCGACAAGCTTGCCTTTGTAATATAACTCTATCTTAGGTAGTGACTGCACTGTTATTTCCTCTACTTGACTCCGTGCTTTGTATGTTTTTGCCCTACGCTTTTGGGGACTTGTCGGCGTAGGCCTCCGCCTTACCGCGGGCTCTGAGTGCGGGACATCAGCAGCCCGCCAGCGGCACCACTACCGGCAAGAAACCTTGTCGCGGCTAGCTGCAGCTCACTTAAATTGTTGAGCAGGCTCAAAGCAAAGTAAGTGTTGCGACTGCAGTCGCAGCACACTTAAGCTGCTGAGCGAGCTCGAAACAAAGTAAGGATGCCACTCTGGTTGTAGCACACTTAAGTCATTGAGCGGACTCGAAACGAAGTAAGGGCGCAACTAGCCACGAGCCGGTCCCTCCGCGCACAGGTTTTCCATACAAAGCACGGTCGTTCGAGGAAGATAACCTCAAAATTTTAAAAACTCGATTGCTCAAGCTTTAGCAACTTAGCTTTTCCGCGGCTCGCTGCCCGGCAAGGTCGCTTTCCGGCAAGGCGAAACATGGGGCTCTCCGTCGCTTACCGGGGGTCAGTGCTACACAGAGTGTCAGATAATGCATGCAAAAGAATGAAGAGCATGAGATCGACAAGGTGCGCGGAGCACATGAACCCAATCTGCGCACAGGGTCTGCGCCTGGCTCTGTACAAAGGATCACATGCAACAGCGGCAAGACTTTGTACAGAAGGGTGGTTGCCGGACGGGGTCCGACAACCGCGCCTTACGGGCGAAACTTACGAAGATGCCCAACGTTCCAGGAGTTGCTCACCGGAGTGGTATCTTCGGTCTCAAGGCGGACAGCGCCAGCCTAGCGACTCGTTTCACCCGGTAAGGGCCTTCCCACTTCCTCGAAACTTCTGGCACTAACTTTGCGGCTATAAAAGCGGCGCAAAGCTTGCTGGTAGCGAGCAGCTCGCACAGCGGCCTGAAGACGGTCCTCCTCGAGGAGCAGCGCGTCATCTTGACGCAGCTGCTCTCGCTCGAGCTCAGCGTGAGCGAACACTCGAGGTGGCCCGTATGCGAGATCCGTCGGGCTAACTGCCTCCGCTCCATGCACCGGAGCGGAAAGGTACCTGGACATACCTGGGCTTACCTGTGTGGCGCGCTACCCGGATCAGGTTCACACAACCTCGACGCCCCCTACCTGGCGCGCCAAACATGTCGGGGGAAATCGGCTTCCTCGAACACCTATGGGGACCGAGCCCCTTACTGGTTCGGCGGGGGGCGGAGGTTGCACGAAGAGCGGATCGAGGCGATGCACACGAGGGGTTTACCCAGCTTCGGGCCGCACGGATGCGTAAAACCCTACTGTTGCTTTGTGGTTTGTATTGTGTTCTTGCTCGGAGGCGTGTGGTGCTACAGTACACACGAGCCGCTGGCGAGACCGAGCATAAAAATGGGTCTCCTCCCCCTCTACGTGCGCATGGGGCCTCCTTTTATATGCTCAAGGGGTTACCCACAGGTGGCAGCATAGGTGAGGGCAAAAATGGGAGAATGCTGTAGTGGGTACAGCTGCCTGCACAGTGGCTGTACGGTGCTATCATACCTAACTCTGACGGCGGGGGACAAGGGCATTAAATGCCCGTCCGCGTCGCCCAGACGGTGCAGGAACAGGATCGTCAGGAGCGCCACCGTTTGCCACGATGGCTACTCTGTCAGCTTCGCTTCGCCACCGCATGCCCTTGGCTACACAGCCTCCCGCCACGTGCGCCTGGGATGCCCCCAGAGCGACACGTTGGTGGGTGAGCTGGAGCGCAGGCACAGGGTGGTAACTTGCCGCGGCAAGCGCCTTGCCGCGGTGGATGTCTTGTCGCGCCCGGGAGCTTGTCGCTCATCGGGCCTCTTCGGAGCGCGGCGCGCGTCGCGGCAAGCCTCTTGGTGTGCCGTGGTTGGCCTTCCCGGCAAGCTCCTCTTGCCGGGGTCTTGTGCTTCGAGCGGCAGTCCCGGCAAGCTCCTCTTGCCGGGGCCTCGCTCTCTTTGGGTGGCCTTCCCGGCAAGCTCCTCTTGCCGGGGCCTTGGCTCAAATACTTTGTTCTTGAATGGCCCAAAAGGGGACCATGGAGGGTCTTGGCGATCACCTGGCAAGCCTTGCCGCGGGGTGCTACGACTGCCCGTGCACAAGTTCGGGGTACTAAGGTACCCCTACTTTAGTACACCGACACCTACACAAAGCAAATAACTCCTCGCAACCAACGCGAATAGGGGTTGTCAATCCCTTCACGGTCACTTACAAGAGTGAGATCTAATAGATATGATAGATAATATTTTTGGTATAGAGATGCAAAGTAAAATAAAAGTTAAAGTAAAAAAGCAAAGCAATAATAAAGTGATGGAAGATTAATATGATGAAGATAGACCCAGGGGCCATATATTTTACTAGTGGCTTCTCTCAAGAGCATAAGTATTTCTACGGTGGGTGAACAAATTACTGTTGAGCAATGGACAGAATTGCGCATAGTTATGAGAATATCTAGGTATGATCATGTATATAGGCATCACGTCCGAGACAAGTAGACCGACTCCTGCCTGCATCTACTACTATTACTCCACTCATCGACCGCTATCCAACATGCATCTAGAGTATTAAGTTAAAAACAGAGTAACGCCTTAAGCAAGATGACATGATGTAGAGGGATAGTTTCATGCAACATGATAAAAACCCCATCTTGTTATCCTCGATGGCAACAATACAATACGTGCCTTGCTGCCCCTACTGTCACTGGGAAAGGACACCGCAAGATTGAACCCAAAGCTAAGCACTTCTCCCATTGCAAGAAACACCAATCTAGAAGGCTAAACCAAACTAATAATTTGAAGAGACTTGCAAAGATAACCAATCATACATAAAAGAATTCAGAGAAGATTCAAATATTGTTCATAGATAGACTTGATCATAAACCCACAATTCATCGTTCTCAACAAACACACCGCAAAAAGAAGATTACATCGAATAGATCTCGACGAGAGAGGGGGAGAACATTGTATTGAGATCCAAAAAGAGAGAATAAGCCATCTAGCTACTAACTATGGACCCGAAGGTCTGAGGCAAACTACTCACACTTCATCGGAGGGGCTATGATGATGTAGAAGCCCTCCGTGACAGATGCCCCCTCCGGTGGAGCTCTGGAACAGGCCCCAAGATGGGATCTCGTGGGTACAAAAGGTTGCGGCGGTGGAATTAGGTTTTTGGCTCCGTATCTGATCGTTTGGGGGTACGTAGGTATATATAGGAGGAAGAAGTATGTCGGTGGATCAAGGTGGGGCCCACGAGTGTGGGGCGCGCCTGGGGGGTAGGGCACGCCCCCCTACCTCGTGCCTACTGTCGGTGTCAAAACCGGTGGATCTCGGGTAGGGGGTCCCGAACTATGCGTCTAGGCGGATGGTAACAGGAGACAAGGGACACGAAGTTTTACCCAGGTTCGGGCCCTCTCGATGGAGGTAAAACCCTACGTCCTGCTTGATTAATATTGATGATATGGGTAGTACAAGAGTAGATCTACCACGAGATCAAGGAGGCTAAACCCTAGAAGCTAGCCTATGGTATGATTGTTGTATGTTGGAGTTGTTGTCCTACGGACTAAAACCCTCCGGTTTATATAGACACCGGATAGGGTTAGGGTTACACAAAGTCGGTTACAATGGTAGGAGATCTAAATATCCGCATCGCCAAGCTTGCCTTCCACGCCAAGGAAAGTCCCATCCGGACACGGGACGAAGTCTTCAATCTTGTATCTTCATAATCTAGGAGTCCGGCTGAAGGTATAGTCCGGCCATCCGGACACCCCCTAATCCAGGACTCCCTCAGTAGCCCTTGAACCAGGCTTCAATGACGACGAGTCCGGCGCGCAGATTGTCTTCGGCATTGCAAGGCGGGTTCCTCCTCCAAGTTCTTCATAAAAGATTGTAAACACCAAGAATAGTGTCCGGCTCTGCAAAACAAGTTTCCACATATTGCCATAGAGAGAATAAAATTAACACAAATCTAATCTGCTGACGTATTCCGTAGCGTGACATCACACTGCGGCCAAGCCTTTATTTGAATCGTTTTCACTTCTCCACCTCAGGTGTTTTGTGAGGTGGTTTCCTTGGAACGTCTTGTCAAAGCAGAGATCGTGTCCTCCATTTATGGGATTCTCATCAATACGGACGTGGGTAACCCAACCGCGCCATTTATCATGGCGCTTGGGAGGCAAGCGAGTTTTACTAGGCTGGTGGGGACGCATAGCCGCATCCGCCCATATAAGGGGAAAAGCATCCACCTTTTTACCTACGCCTTCTTCCTCCTTTGCCTATCCATCTTCGGTGCACTCGAGCTCCAGCGCCCAAGCCCGCACTTCCCACCTCAACCTTCTCCAGCAATGTCCGGAGAGGGAGGCAAGTGGATGGTCTCCTCCGTCACGGAGGGCCATGTCAAAAAGCTGAGGAAGGCCGGATACTGGTCCAAAGACATCGCACACCGGCTCCCCGAAAAGGTGCAGCTTCTCCCCACCCCAGAGCCCCATGAGAGGGTTGTATTCCTTCCCCACTTCCTCCATAGACTGGGCTTTCCTCTCCACCCATTTGTCCGGGGGCTCATGTTCTACTATGGCCTGGATTTCCACGATCGGGCCCCGAACTTCATCCTCAACATCTCGGCGTTTATCGTCGTGTGCGAGGGCTTCCTCTGCATCCGCCCCCATTTCGGCCTCTTGCTCAAGACCTTCAATGTCAAGCCAAAGGTGGTGCGCAGCAACCAGGCGGAATGCGGAGGCGCCATGGCGGGCAAGATGGCCAACGTCCTATGGCTCGAGGGCTCCTTTGTGGAGACCCTGAAGGGGTGGCAGTCAGGGTGGTTTTACATCACCGAGCCGCGCGATCCGGAATGGATCGCAGCCCCTGAGTTCTGGTCCGGACCCCCCACGCGGCTCATGTCCTGGAAAGAGACGGGCCTATCGTGGGGCTACAAAGAGGAGGTGACCGAACTGCAAAAATGCATCCAAACCCTGGTGAACAAGCAGCTAAGGCTTCTCAATGTAGTCCATGTTATGCTCGTCCGCCGGATCCTCCCGTGTCAACAGCGGGTCTTCAATCTGTGGGAGTTCGACCCGGCGCAGCACCCAATCCTGAGTAGGCTCTTCGACACGACGTACGAAGATGTCTGGAAGGTGCTATCCAAAGGCGCCGAGGCTCCCGCGTCCGCTTCCGAGGACCGCGGATTCAACTCGCAGCATCATGCTGACGAGGTAAGTTATTTTTACCTTTTACAGGACATCTGTTTCTCATAGTTTGACTCTAGGCGGGATCTAAACCCCCTTTACCTCTAACAGGCATGGCAGGTGAAGTCCGGACAGATCGACTGTCCGGCTCCTTTGCCCGAAGACCCAGCAGACGCTCATTTATCGAAGATGCTGGCTCCGGCACCTTATGTGGTGCCGGAGAAGAAGGCCAAGAAGAAGAAGGCCACGGGGACTCTAAAGAGTTCCCGTCATGTGGTGGTGCCGGATTCGTCATCCGACGAATCCGAGACGCACTCCTCCCGTGAAGACGAGGAGGAGGAAGAAGAATCCTCTCCCCCTCCAGCGGGGGGAGGAAAGAAGAGGAAGGCCGCCCCAGCAGGGGAGGCCGAAGGGTCCAGGAAGAGGAAGACCCCTCCACCGGACTACTCCCCCGACGCCGATGAGGACGAAGAGGAGTGGCCGGACAGGACCAAGCATCCGGCGAAATCGTGAGTATTGGGATACCAGAGTAACTCATAATATCCCTATTGTTGCACAGCTCTTCCCTAATGTCGAATGTAATTATGCAGGCCGCCCCGGGCCGGACTCGACGAGTTGTCGAGCGGCTCCCTGGATTCATCGGACGTGAACTCCGTTCCGCCCGCTGTCTCCCCCCGCACCGTGGACGAAGCCGAAGTGGCATCGCGACAAGCTCCGGGGCAAGAGGAGGTGGTCCTGGAGGAGCCGCGAGGCGACCTCCCGGACCCCAGGAGCAAAGGGGACAAGACCCCTCAGGGCTCCAAGTCCGGCTTTGAGCCAGACACCGCGCCGGAATCCTCAACAGTTCCGGACTGCGGTAGGCGAACTCCTTCTAAGATGAGCAAGCCTTCTGAGCCGGCAGCCTCCATCCAGTGGGAGGTGCCGGACAATCTGCTGGAGGTTCTTAACGGCGCCTCCATCGACGAGGAGCACCGTACTATTATGAGTACGGTGATCCAGAAGGTTCAGTCCGCCAAGCGCGGACTGACTGAAGCTTGCGCCAGCCTTCTAACAGGCTTCGAGGTAAGTAGAATATGTAAAAATATTACCGCATAGACAGTAGCCCCTGATGCTCTGTTTGGCGTTCGGAAAGAAAAGCCGAATAGAGGATCTATTAAATTTCGCAGGAGTCTAACAAAAAAAGAGTCAATATGCGTATGCAGACTTCGCTGCTAGCCACCGCCGCACTGACTGCGGGGGTGGGTGCCCTGAAGAAGGGCCTCTAGTGGACCGAGCAAGAGCTCAGCCTTTCCAAGAGGCAGCTCGAGGAGAAAGAAGGTAAGATATACCTTATAGAAAAAATATATACAAAAAAGATGCAATTGCAAAAATAACAGGATTATACTGCTTATTGTAGGGGCCACGACTGAGGTGGCGACCCTCAAGCAGGCGCTGTCCGAGGCCGAAAAGAGAGCGGCCACGGAGCGCACCGAGCGAGGGAAACTTAAGGCCCAGATTGGCGAGGTGTAGCAAGAGCTTCAGGCTCTCATGAAAAAACATGAGAGTTTGGAGCTTGACTCGAAGACGCGAGCGTCCGAGCTCGCGGCGGCCCTTAAAACTGCCGAGTCTGCCAAGGCCAAATCCTAGAAGGCCCTCCAAGAGTTGGAGGCGGTGAAAAAGATAGCGGCGGGTAAGGCATTCTTTATGCAAAGCAGACATATAAAAGTAAACTACTTGTTACTTACCCGAATCCGGAGTTCTCTAGGGGCATTCGCAGATCTTCTCCGCAGCGTATCCGATGCCGCCGCATTCTACCGAGCCGAAGAAGGCAGCTCGACGGAGAAGGTGTTCTGGTCTCAGTATGCTGAGGCCGGACACCCTCTGCCCTTGAGCGACCAGCTCAAGCAGCTGATCGAGCTCCACAAGGCAGCTGAACAGGCCCTGAAGGGCTTCATAGTTTGGCTGTGGCCTGGAGAGGCCCTGCCTGGGAGCTACTTTGGGCTGGTGCGGCGGCTGGCGGAGGCCTGTCCAAGGCTCGAGGTCATCAAGCGCTCCGTCTGCATCGAAGGTGCCCGTAGGGCCCTTGCCCGTGCAAAGGTACACTGGGGTAAGCTGGACAGTGAGAAGCTTGTGAGGGACGGGCCGCCGCCGGGGAAGGAGCATCGCAAGCCCGAGAACTATTACAAGGATGTTCTTGCTGGTGCCCGCCTTATGGCGGATGAATGTACCAAAGATGTAATTTTTGAATGAACTCGCTCGTGTTATCCTGTGCGCTGAAAACTTGTTCATATGCGCTAAGCAATGCTTGTTGAATTTAAAATATTACTTTCTGTGCGGCCGTTTATCAAAAATTGAGAGATGGCCAGTCGTCGGCTTCTGCCCCCATGCCACTAGTACTGGGGTGTTCGGGATAAACCTGAGCGCTCTTTTTCCCATGATTGGGTCCGTCGAGGGAGGCGCTCAGCACAACGAACAAGGCAATCGGACTATAATGTTTGAACACTCTCACTTAGCCATAGAACTCTATAATTTTAAATTTTGGCGAAGCCCCTAGTATTTGGAAGACCGAGTTAGGGGCGCTATCCACGCCTTGGCCGGACAAAGCCGGTTCCTCGCTCGAAGCGGCATAAGTCTTTAAGGTCTCGAAAAACCTCTCGAACAGCGACCGGTCTCTCGCCTCATCATGACAGTCAGTTTTAGCTTTCTCTACTGAGGTGCTCAGCCCAGCTCAACTGGGGCACAATCGCAGTAGTTCTCCTAGTGCTACCTTAGCCGATATATCGGAACGTAAGGCACCAAAACATAGGAGCCGGGCAAACCCAACTATTGACCCAAATCATGATTCGGAGTCGATGCATATAGTGCTATAAGCTCGGGGTGCCGCACTTGTGAAAGTGTTCGGTCTTCTCACACCATATTAAGGGGTACTGAAGCCCCTGGCGTATTTGCCGTACCACGTTGTACGGGTGCAACATGTTATTAATAAACATATATATAAAAGGAGGGTAATGTAGAAAATAGACAAAAGCTATGCATTGTTTATAGAAAGACTGCTATCCAAGCAGAACGATACAAATAGTGCGATAAGAAAAAGAAATTGGACTATTTAACATGTCCTGGCCAGGGGCAGGCCGCGGAATTGTATTCAAAACAGGTATACTTCTCGTAATAGAGACCACCTGGGAGTTCCATAATGCAGCATGGCTTGTCTGCTTTCCTGGATCCTGCATCGTTTGTGCGGTAGTTGAATTGCCGAACAGGTTGTCCGAACTATGGAGTCCTGAAAGTAAGAGAAAATTAAAAAAGACTAAGAGAACATTAAAAAAGAATCTGGCAGCCCCTAGTACGGTTTAAGCCGTGTTTTTGGGCGTGCCGTGATGATGCCCCTTCCCTTGTCCCCATGGTATTTCAAGAGCGTAGTTATGTATGCGAAGCACTGGTTTTGCTATATTGCGAGGGCTAGGGTTGGGGCAGCATTGCTACGCTATCTCGGAACGTGCCAGGCGGTCTTGTTGTAGGTTACTCCAGGCGCGCTTGACAGTGTCCGGCTTTTTAAGGGTCAGACTGGAGAACTGCCTAGAGAGGCTGCTTTGTACTTCTGCTGCGAGCGTTGCTGTTTGCTCCTTCGTTCGGAGGGAGCGTTCGGTGTTTCCGTTGACCGTGATTACTCCTCGAGGGCCTGGCATCTTGAGCTTGAGGTATGCATAGTGCAGTACTGCATTGAACTTTGCGAATGCGGTTCGCCCGAGCAGTGCATGATAGCCACTGCGGAACGGGACTATGTCGAAGATTAACTCCTCGCTTCGAAAGTTATCCGGAGATCCGAAGACCACTTCAAGTGTGACCGAACCTGTACAGTTGGCCTCTACACCTGGTATGATGCCTTTAAAGATCGTTTTAGTGGGCTTGATCCTCGAGGGATCTATGCCCATTTTCCGCACTGTATCCTGGTAAAGCAGGTTCAGGCTGATGCCGCCGTCCATAAGGACTCTTGTGAGATGAAATCCAACAATGATTGGGTCAAGAACCAATGCGGCGAACCCGCCATGACGGATGCCAGTGGGGTGGTCCCTTCGATCGAAGGTGATCGGGCAGGAGGACCACGGGTTGAACTTTGGGGCGACTGGCTCCAGCACGTATATGTCATGTAACGCACGCTTCCGCTCCCTTTTGGGAATGTGGGTTGCGTATATCATGTTCACCGTCCGCACTTGTGGCGGAAAACTCTTCTGTCCACTGTTGTTCGGCGGCCTGGGCTCCTCCTCGTCGTCGCTATGCAGCCCCTTGTCTCTGCTTTCGGCATTTAACTTGCCTGCTTTTTGAACACCCAACAATCTCTGTTGGTGTGATTGGCTGGCTTTTCGGGGGTGCCATGTATCTAGCACAAGCGGTCGAGTATTCGGTCCAAACTGGACGGGCCCTGAGTATTTCTTTTCAATGGCTTTTTCCGCTAACCAGATTTGTAGCCTCGGAATTCGGCATTTACTGCCGTCTCCTCGTTGCTGTCGCTGTTCACGCGGCGCTTTTGCTTGTTCCGGCGTGACCTGCCGCTTTTGTCCTTGGTATCCGAATTACCAAGGTTCTTGGTTAAGTTGTTGCTGCGAGCTAGCCAGCTGTCTTCTCCCACGCAAAAGTGGGTCATGAGTGTCGTAAGGGCTGCCATGGATTTCGGCTTTTCCTGTCCCAGGTGCCGGGCGAGCCACTCGTCACAGATATTATGCTTGAAGGCTGCTAGGGCCTCTGTGTCCGGACAGTCGACTATTTGGTTTTTCTTTGTTAGGAACCACGTCCAGAATTGCCTGGCCGATTCTTCTGGCTGCTGAATCATGTGGCTTAGGTCATCGGCGTCCGGTGGTCGCACATAGGTACCCTGGAAATTGTCGAGGAACGCAGCTTCCAGGTCCTCCCAAGAACCGATTGAATGTGCTGGCAAGCTGTTAAGCCAATGTCGGGACGGTCCCTTAAGTTTGAGCGGGAGGTATTTGATGGTGTGTAGATCATCGTCGCGGGCCATGAGGATATGAAGGAGATAGTCCTCAATCCATACCACAGGATCTGTTGTGCCATCTTATGATTCAATGTCTACGGGTTGGAAGCCCTCAGGGATTTTATGATCCATTACTTCATTTGTGAAGCATAGTGGGTGTGCGGCGCCTTTGTACTGTGCTATATCACGACGCAGCTCATAGGAGCTTTGTCTATTGTGTTCGTCCCGGCCGGATTTATTGTATCCGGAGTGAAGATCACCGTCACGTGCCGTGGGGCGCCCGCGTGATCCGTAGATCGATCTTGTTTGCCTTGCCTTGTCCTCCAGTATATCTAGCAGGTCTGGCGCGTTTTCCCGTGCCTTAGCATGTTTTGAGCGGCGTCGGGGCATGGCTTTAGTGGAGGGCCTAGAGGCCTCTCTGTCACGGCCACGAGGTGGCCGGTCGGCCATGTGATGCGCTGGTGATGTAGGTGCTTTCTCCTCTAATCGGGGTAGCAGCCTGCGTTTTGGGTAATGCTTGGAGGGGCGTTCGAGTTCGTACTCTTCGGCCGCAAGGACTTCAGGCCAATCCGTCAGCTAGCAAATCTTGATCAGCTCTAAGTTGTTGCTGCTTTTTCTTGAGGCTGCTTGTCGTGGCTAAAAGCATGCGTTTAAAACGCTCTTGTTCGGCGGGATCTGATGGCACGACGAATTCGTCGTCGTCGAGGCTTGCCTCGTCTTCGGAGGGAGGCATATAATTGTCATCCTCAACCTCTCAGTCTGCCGCTCTCTCATGAGGGCTGGCTTCTCGATCCTCCTGTGCCGAATCTTGCTGGAGGGGGTGTTCTTCGGCGCTATCCGGAGTAGTATTATCTCCCGTGCCGGAATCACCGTTTTTTCTTTGGCGGGATTTAGAGCGGCGCCGCTGACGTCGGCGCTTGGGATGTTTCTTAGAAGTGTCATCCCCCGCTGTTCCATCGTCTTCTCCATCTTTTGGAGTGTCCACCGTATATATGTCATATGACGAGGTGGCCTTCCAGCGCCCTACAGGTGCTGGTTCTTGTTCGTCTCCTGCATCATCGTCCATACAGTCGATGTCTTCGGAGTCGAAGTCGAGCACGTCGGTTAAATCGTCGACAGTGGCTACGAAGTGGGTGGTGGGTGGGCTTTGAATTTCTTCATCGTCCGTATCCCAACCTTGCTGGCCATAGTCCGACCAGGACTCTCCTGATAAAGAGAGAGATTTTAGCGAATTCAGGATGTCGCCGAAGGGCGAGTGCTGAAAGATGTCCATAGCGGTGAACTCCATTATCGGCGTCCAATCGGATTCGATCGACAGGGGCGCAGGGGGCTCGAAGTCCGGAGAGGTATCCGGCTCCTCGGGGTCATGGGCCATGCAGAGTGCGGGGCTGGTGTTTGGCTCGATCGCCTTTGAGATCGCAGCCCCTGAGGTGGCGTCCAACCGCTTAGCCTAGATCGGCGCAGCAGGCTTCGAATTAAGGGTCGGAGCCGATGCGCGTGCGGCCTCCAGGACACTGTTCGGCGGCAGAGCTAGATCATGCCCATCGAGACAGTGCGGCGCGCTTGGTTGTGGCTCGAATCCATCAAAGATCAAGTCCCCGCTGATGTCAGCCGTGTAGTTCAGACTTCCAAACCTGACCTGGTGGCCATGGGCGTAGCTTTCGATCTACTCCAGATGGCCAAGCGAATTGGCCCGCAGTGCGAAGCCGCCGAAGATGAAGATCTGCCCGGGGAGAAAAGTCTCACCCTGGACCGCATCGTCGTTGATGATCAAAGGAGCCATCGGGCCTAAAAGTGACGACATAGAGGAACTCTCAATGAAAGCACCAATGTCGGTGTCAAAACCGGCGGATCTCGGGTAGGGGGTCCCGAACTGTGCGACTAGGCGGATGGTAACAGGAGACAAGGGACACGAAGTTTTACCCAGGTTCGGGCCCTCTCGATGGAGGTAAAACGCTACGTCCTACGTGATTAATATTGGTGATATGGGCAGTACAAGAGTAGATCTACCACGAGATCAAGGAGGCTAAACCCTAGAAGCTAGCCTATGGTATGATTGTTGTATGTTGGAGTTGTTGTCCTACGGACTAAAACCCTCCGGTTTATATAGACACCGGATAGGGTTAGGGTTACACAAAGTCGGTTACAATGGTAGGAGATCTAAATATCCGCATCGCCAAGCTTGCCTTCCACGCCAAGGAAAGTCCCATCCGGACATGGGACGAAGTCTTCAATCTTGTATCTTCATAATCTAGGAGTCCGGCTGAAGGTATAGTCCGGCCATCCGGACACCCCCTAATCCAGGACTCCCTCACCTACCTCCTGGCTTTCTTGACGTAGGGTCCAAGTCTCCTGGATCATGTTCGGTGAGATAATCACGTTCCCGAAGGTTTCATTCCGTTTGGACTCCATTTGATATTCTGTTTCTTCGAAACACTGAAATAGGCAAAAAAACAGCAATTCTGGGTTGGGCCTCCGGTTAATAGGTTAGTCCCAAAAGTAATATAAAAGTGGAAAATAAAGCCCAATATGGTCCAAAACAGTAGATAATATAGCATGGAGCAATAAAAATTATAGATACGTTGGAGACGTATCACGCGCCCACCCCCTGGTGCGCGCCCCTGGGGCGCGCCCATGTGCCTCGTGGACTTCCCGTGGGGCCCCCTGACTTGTTCTCGACGCCAATCTCTCCTATCAATGCCCAAACCTCCAGAAAATAATCTAGGTCAGAAGTTCCGCCGCCGCAAGCCTCTGTAGCCACGAGAAATCAATCTAGGCCCTCTCTGGCACCCTGCCAGAGGGGCCCATCATCATCGGAGGCCATGGAGGAGGATCCCGGAGGGGCTATCATCACCATGAAGGCCAAGATCCAGAGGGAGAACCTCTCCCCATCCAGTGGGGAGGCCATGGAGGAGGAAGCACAAGGGGGAGAACCTCTCCTCCTCTCTCTGTGGCGCCAGAGTGCCATCGGGAGGGGAATCATCGCCGCGGTGATCGTCTTCATCAACATCACCATCACCATCACCATCACCATCCTCATCTCTTTCACGCGGTCCACTCTCCCGCACCCCGCTGTAATTCCTACTTGAACATGGTTCTTTATGCCACATATTATAATCCAATGATGTGTTGCCATCCTATGATGTTTTGAGTAGATATCCTTTGTCTTTGGGTTGATTGATGATCTAGATTGGTATGAGTTGTATGTTTTATTTTGGTGCTATCCTATTGTGCCCTCCGTGTTGCGCAAGCATGAGGGATTCCCGCTGTAGGGTGTTGCAATACGTTCATGATTCGCTTATAGTGGGTTGCTTGAGTGACAGAAGCATAAACCCGAGTAAGGGGGTTGTTGCGTATGGGATAAAGGAGACTTGATATGTTAATGCTATGGTTGGGTTTTACCTTAATGATCTTTAGTAGTTGCGTATGCTTGCTAGAGTTACAATAATAAGTGCATATGATCCAAGAAGATAAAGTATGTTAGCTTATGCTTCTCCCTCATATGAAATTGCAATGACGACTACCGGTCTTGTTAACGATTGCCTAGGATACTTCCGCACACCGACCCATCATTATTCCACACTCGCTATTTATAATATTTAGTAATATATTCTAACTTTATGATAACAACACCTACTTTTATGTGTTAGCTCTTCGATACCATGCAAAGTTATCCTCTTCATACCCACAACGTAGTTTTATTTCTCGTTTCTTGTTGGAAGCAAACGTTCGGTGTACGTAGAGTCGTATCAGCGGCAGATAGGACTTGAGAGAATATTGATCTTACCTTTAGCTCCTTGTGGGTTCGACACTCCATACTTATCACTTCCACCTTTGGGAGTTGCTACGACGATTCCCTGCACTTGGGGATTATCAATGGTCCCCACGGGGATCCCCTCTAGTGCTTTCTTGGCCCCAAGGTGTCTTCTGGTCCAAAAAATATCTCCAAAAAGTTTCATTGCGTTTGGACTCCGTTTGGTACCGATATTCCGCGAAGTAAAAAACAAGCAAAAAACAACAGCTGACATTGGGCACTATGTCAATAGGTTAGTCCCAAAAAATGATATAAAGTTGCTATAAAATGATTGTAAAACATCCAAGAATGATAATATAACAACATGGAACAATAAAAAAATTATAGATACATTGGAGACGTATCAACGTCCCCAAGCTTAATTCCTGCTCGTCCTCGAGTAGGTAAATGATAAAATCATAATTTTTGATGCGGAATGCTGCCTAACATGTTCATCACATATTATTTTCTTTGTAGCATGGAAATTTGGACTTTTATATGGTTCAAAGCAATAATCTAGTTTTGACATGAAGACATCAATACTCAAGCATATCAACAAGCAACCATGTCTTTCAAAATATCAACACTAAATAAAGTTATCCCTAGCCCATCATGCTCAATCATTGATCCATTCACGAAACACGCTCGAATAATAGCTACATCCAATGCTCAAGTACAATCGTAGTGCTCCCTAGTTGGTGCTTTATAAGAGAAGATGGAGACTCAAATAAAAAATTGCATAAAGTAAATAGATAGGCCCTCCGTAGAGGGAAGTAGAGATTTGTAGAGGTGCTAGAGCTCGAAGCTTAAATTGAGAGTTAATTTTTTTAGACACATGCTTTTCCCATTAACGAAAACGACCGAGTAATTCCCAGCAATTTCCATGCTAGATATATCATAGGCAGTTCCCAAACATAAAATAAAGTTTATTCCTTTTCCACCATTCTTTCACAATCCATGTCTAGCCGTATCCACGGGTGCCTTCCATACCAACACTTTCCAAGGAATTTATTATTTGACAACATAAAGTTAATTTCTTTTTCATTTCGGGACTAGGCATCCCTATTACCGCCATACTCTCTTGCAATGACAAGTGAATAAACACTCATCTTGAGAATAACACATCTAGCATGGAAAATATTGGCCACCCCCTGCCACTTCATGAGCGGTATGGGCACACAAAAAGGAAATTCATTTTGAAAATTAGAGATGGCACATACAAATTTATTTAGAATGGCACAGAAATACCACATATAGGTAGGTATGGTGGTATCATATGGCAAAACTGGGTTTAAGGATTTTGGATGCACAAGTAGTATTTCTACTTAGTACAAGTGGAGGCTAGCAAAAAGATTGAGAAGCAACCAACCAAGAAATTAAAATTCACGTAAACGAGCATTAAGCATAACTAACACCGAATAATGCACCACAAGTAGGATGTAATTTCATTGCGTAACTATTGACTTTCGTGCTTACATAGGGAATCACAAACCTTAACACCAATATTCTTAGTAAAGCATATTTACTCACCAACATGACTCACATATTATTATCATCATTTCTCAACACTATTACAAAGAATCAAGTTTATTTTGTCCAATGATCTTCATGAAAGTTTTTATTATATCCCTCTTGAATATCTATCACTTCGGGACTAGTTTCATAAGTTGCAATTGCTTTTGACAAGCTCAAACAAATTTAAGTGAAGAACATGAGCGTAAAGATTTCAGTCTCTCAAGATAATATAAGTGAAGCATGAGAGAATTTCTTAAAAAAATTACTAACTCTCAAATATATCTAAGTGAAGCATGAGAGTTTTTCTTAAAAAATATTAAAGCACACCGTGCTCAAGAAGATATAAGTGAAGCACTAGAGCAATTCCATAGCTCAAAAAATTTAAGTGAAGCACATAGAGCAATTCCAACAAATCATAGCATAATTTTGGCTCTCTCAAATAGGTGTGTCCAGCAAGGATACTTGTTACAAAATAAAAATTAAAATAAGAAAATACTCATATAATACAAGACGCTCCAAGCAAAACTCATGATATGTGACGAATAAAAATATAGCTCCAATTAAAATTACCAATGGTCGTTAGAAGAAAGAGGGGATGCCTTCCGGGGCATCCCCAAGCTTAGTTGCTTGGTTGTCCTTTAATATTAGCTTGGGGTTCCATGGGCATCCCTAAGCTTAGACTCTTTTCACTCCTTATCCCTTCATCCAAAGTGATCTCACCCAAAACTTGAAAAGTTCAATCACACAAAACTTAACAAAACCTTCGTGAGATCCATTAGTATAGTAAAGCAAATCACTACTATAAGTATTGTTGCAAAACCATTCATATTTTATTATTTCAATATATCTATTGTATTCCAACTTTACCATGGCTTATACCTCCCGATACAATCCATAGATTCATCAAAATAAGCACACAATGCAACGAAAACAGAATCTATCAAAAATAGAACAGTCTGTAGTAATTTGGACTTTGTCCATACTTCTGTCACTCCAAAAGTTCTGAAAAACTAGTACAAATAGGAAATTTGTATATCAATCTTGCATATAAAAATCAAGATTTTATCACGCTTCTGTGATTTTTAACAATTCTGCTACTGGGTGCAAAAGTTTATGTTTTTCAACAAGATAAAATCAACTATCACCAAACATGATCCTAAAGGCTTTACGTGGCACAAACATTAATTAACACACAAAAAACACAATCATAACATTTGCATAATTGTGTGAACACTCAAGAATAGAAAGCAAAAAAAGCAAAAAAATAAATTTTATTCATTGGGTTGCTTCCCAAAAAGCGCTATCGTTTTATGCTCCTAGCTAGGCATAATGCATAGATTCAATTATTGTCATCTTTAGTTTTTGATCCATAGGATGCCCTCATCATTGATTCATATGGTGGCTTAATTCTTGTTCTAGGGAAGTGCTCCATGCCCTTTCTTAGTGGAAACTGAAATTTAATATTCCCTTCTTTCATATCAATCACGACACCTATAGTGCATAAAACCGGTCTACCAAGTATAATAGGACAAGACAGATTGCAATAAATATCAAGAACAATAAAATATATGGACACATAGTTCCTATTTGTAAGAATAAGAACATCATTAGTTCTTCCCAAAGGCTTTATAATAGTAGAATCCACCAAGTGCAAATTAAGAGAACATTCTTCAATATCGGTAAGACCAAGTACATTAAATAAAGATTTTGGAATTGTGGAAACACTAGCACCCCAATCACATAAAGCAAAACACTCATAATTTTTAATCTTCCCATTAATACCGGGTTACCATTCATCATGTAATTTTCTAGGAATTGAAATCACTAATTCCAACTTTTCTTCTGAAGCTTTCATCATGGCATCCACAATATGTTTGGTAAAAGGTTTATTTTGTTCATAGGCATGAGCTGAATTTATCATGGATTGCAACAAAGAAATACATTCAATCAAAGATCAATTATCATAATTGAAGTTTTTGTAATCGAAAAGAGTGGGCACATCACTAGTTAAAGTTCTAACCTCTCCAAACCCACTTTTATCAATTTTTTCATCAAGATTTTCACCCTTCGAATCATCAAGATGCCTTCTAGATAAAGTTGACTCTTCTTCAGTCCCTTTATCATCAATTTTAATTTTACTAAACAAGGACTCAATAGAATAAACACCACTCGTTTTAAGATCTTCATCATTTTTATGAAAGCAATCACTAGAAAACGCTCTTTCTAAAAATTCTCTTTTAGCTCTAAGCATAGCGGTTCTTTTCTCCATAGAAACATAAAGCTTTAATTTATTCACTGAGATCAACCTAAGGTGGAAAAGTTTTAATCTTGAGGTTTTCTACATCATGGGAAATTATAACAATGCTTCAAGACATATCATCAATCTTACTCATCTTTTCTTCTATCGTAGTGTTGAAAACTTTTTGAGCATTGATAAATTCTTTAATATTATTACCAAGATCAGAGGGGTTCCTATTATTATTGTAAGAAGAGTTACCATAGGGAATACCATAATTATTAGAGTAATTTCCAGGAAAAGGCCTAGGATTAAAATTACCTCTATAAGCATTGTTATTAAAATGGTTTCGCGAGACAAAGTTCACATCTATGGGATCACTATTTTGCTCAATCAAAGTAGACAAAGGCACATCATTAACATAAATAGGATCACTTTTACTAGCAACCAATTCCATAAGAGCATCAGCCTTTTTACTCAAAGTACTAATTTCTTCAACCTAATTAATTTTTTTACTAGTAGGTGCTCTTTCGGTATGCCATTGTGAATAATTTGCCATAATGTTATCAAGAAATTTAGTAGCTTCACCCAAAGTAATCTCCATAAAAGTACCACCCGCGGTGGAATCTAAAAGATTTCTAGGAATAAAATGCAATCCCACATAATTTTTTGTATAATCATCAAAAGATTTAAACAATGAGTAGGACAATTTCTTAGCATCAATTTCATTCTTTCCCAAGATGCGCAACATGTTCGTGCTCAAGTTGCTTAAAATTCATGGTCTGAGTTCTAAGGAAAATAATTTTCACAGGCGGAAAATACTTAGTAATAAAAGCATCTTTGCACTTATCCCAAGAATCGATACTATTGTGAGGCAAAGAAGAAAACCAAAAGTTTGCATGATCCCTCAAAGAGAACGGAAATCATTTCAAATTCACAATATCATTATCCACATCCTTTTTCTTTTGCACATCACACAATTCTATGAACGTGTTTAGATGGGACACGGCATCCTCATTAGGAGTACCGGAAAATTGCTCTTTCATAACAAGATTCAACAAAGCAGCATTAATATCACAACATTCCGCACTAGTGGTGGGAGGAGCAATCAGAGTGCTAAAAAATCATTATTATTGGTATTGGAAAAATCACACAACATGGTGTTTTCTTGAGACATCGTGACTATGCAGACAAGATTGCAAGTAAAAAGATAGATCTGACGAGAAAAAGGCGAACAAAAAATACGGCGAATAAAATGGCAATTTTTGGTGAAGTGGGGGAGATGAAAACGAGAGGAAAATGGAAAATAATGTAAATTGCAAGGAGATGAGATTTTTGATTAGGAACCTGATAGATGTTAATGATGTCTCCCCGGCAACGGCGCCAGAAATTCCTTTCGATGCGGCTTGAAACTGCGTCGGTATTTCCCCAAAGAGGAAGGGACGATGCAGTACAGCTACGGTAGGTATATCCCTCCGTTATGAAACCAAGGTATCAATCCAGTAGGAGAACCGAGCAACACTATGTAAATGGTACCTACACACAAAGAACAAATCCTCGCAACCCAACGCGTAAGAGGGGATGTCAATCCCTCCTCAGTAAAAAGATAGATTGGTTTGTATAAGTTTGGATAAATAGATTTCGGTAAAACATGAATAAAATAAATAAAGAAAGAGTGCAAGAAGGTATTTTTGGGTTTTTGGAATAATAGATCTGAAAACAAATGCGAATAAAAATAGATCTGAAAGCAATATGATAGAAGGTAGACCTGGGTGCCGTAGATTTCACTAGTGGCTTCTCTCAAGAAAATATCATACGGTGGGTAAACAAATTACTGTTGGGCAATTGATAGAAGATCGAATAATTATAACGATATCCAAGGCAATGATCAATATATAGGCATCACATCCAATATTAGTAGACAACCTCCTGCCTACATCTACTACTATCACTCCACACATCGACCGCTATCCAGCATGCATTTAGTGTATTAAGTTCATGGAGAAATGGAGTAATGCAATAAGAACAATAACATGATGTAGACAAGATCTATTCATGTAGGAATAGACCCCATCTTGTTATCCTTAATAGCAATGATACATGTGTGCCTCGCTGCCCCTTCTGTCACTGGGAGAGGACACCACAAGATCGAACCCATCACAAAGCACCTCTTCCCATGGCAAGAAAAACCGATCTAGTTGGCCTAACTAAACCAAAGGTTCGAAGAAGAAATACGAGGCTATAAATAATCATGCATATAAGAGATCAAAGAAGACTTAAATAGTATTCATGGATTTAGATTTGATCATAAACTCAAAGTTCATCGGATCCCAACAAACACACAACAAATAGAGTTACATCAAATAGATCTCCAAGAGACCATTGTATTGAGAATCAAAAAGAGAGAAGAAGACATCTAGCTACTGCCTACGGACCATTAGGTCTATAGTGGACTACTCATGCATCATCGGAGAAGCACCAATGAGGATGATGAACCCATCTGTGATGGTGTTAGATTGGATCTCGTGGTTCTGGAACTTGCGGTGGCTGAAATTGTGTTTTGTCGACTCCCCTAGGGTTTCTGGAATATTTGAGAATTTATAGGGCGAAGAGGCGATGCAGGAGACCTCTATGGCGCCCACAACCCACCTAGGCACGCCTGGGCCTCCTGGCGCGCCCAGGTGTCTTGTGGTCCCCACGGGGATCCCCTATGGTGCTTTCTTCGCCCCCAAGGTGTCTTCTCGTCCAAAAAAATCTCCAAAAAGTTTCGCTATGTTTGGACTCCGTTTGGTATTGATATTCTACGAAGTAAAAACAAGCAAAAAACAACAACTAGCACTGGGAACTATGTAAATAGGTTAGTCCCAAAAAAATGATATGAAGTTGCTATGAAATGATTGTAAAACATCCAAGAATGATAATATAACAACATGGAATAATCAAAAATCATAGATACGTTGGAGACGTATCAAGTACCAATGGACCAGTTGGTGTACCTAGACCCAATGTTCTACCGGACTTAAACCTCTTGGAAATGCCTATGGGCCACCAAGCCTTGCAAGTTGTTCGGCCAATTTAAAATGATCCATTTGATGGTGTCCATTTTTCTGTTGGGCCGGGACCTACTGTTGTTCTTGATATGGCTCTTGAGAAAAAACATTCTCAGTATCTGCACCCACAGGGGAGGATTTGGTCAGGCAAAATGTTAATCTTCAAACCTTTAAAGAGGAAGGAGGTTGTACCTCTATTAAGTTAAAAGATGCATTTATCTTTGTTGTTGTCCCTTATACATTCGATGCGTCACTTTTCTCTAAAGGTGTTTTTAAAGGAAGATCAAGATAACTTGGCCGAGCCTTTCATTTTGAGGCCCTCTGTTGGAACTTCATTTGAAGCTTTAATTGGTTATGATGTTGCAAAGGACAATCATTTCCCCCTCTATATAACTTGATTGGAAATAAGGTAGTGAATACAAGTTTTCCTACTAAATCTAGCATACTACAATAACAAGTCATTGAGAAAAAAATCATTAGTTAGTTCCAAACTCGAGCTGAATTTGTTAAAGTTTCATCTCTATCCCATTTAAGAACTTGTGGTATTTGTTCTTCCAAAAGGTATGATCCATATGCTCGTTGTTGAAACTACTTCAGGATATGTTAGTAACTCCTCTAGTGATCAAGTCCCTGCCTTGGTTTTCTTGAAAAGGGGGAAATTCCTTACCCAGAATAATATCCCCTCTAATGTTTATGAACTTATCATGCAACTAATAGTTTCACGACATCAGTTTGATCTGGACTCTTTGGACCTTAAAAATACTTGTTAGGAAGTAGTGTATATTTGGAAAGGGAAATTTTCTCATGGAACAGACACTTTTAAAGTAACTCAAATGCCTCTTGGTTGGGTTAACTTCATCTCCATGGCCCTATTATCATCTGAAAGATTTGACTGGGCTAAAGGATTTCTAAACTCACAAATGCGATGCGTCATTTTACAAGGATCTCCAATCAAACAATAGTTCCATTTTATCCCTGATTCATGTTTATCCACTCAAGCCCCCATGTTTAAACTTCAGTTATATGCTTTGGAAATAAAATAAAATTGACCTTGTTTTCTCAACTCCACGGTGCAAGAGCCTACCCATTCAGGTATCAGAGCAAGAAGTGGAACATGCCTCTTCCAGTAGGGCTATGCAAATCGAAAGGAAAAGAAAGAATAGAGCGCATATTGTGGAGTATGAGGTAAGAATAAGTTGCCGAATTCAAAATTTAAATAGATTATTTATAGTGAAAAGTGATTATGTGAATAGGAACAACATGCCATGCAATGCAGATTCCCTGAAATTGTTGTAGTTTTTTGAGAATTTTAATATCAGTTTCTTTAAGGTACTCAGCATGATACTATTGAGGAACTGTTGACCTCCTAGTGGAGGATGAAGAAGATGGGTGACAAGGAGGGGAACAAGAAGAGTCCCTCTGCTACATAAGGACATGGGTTGCTGATTAGTTCCCAATGATAAAGTTTGTATTAAACCAGTGTTATGCTTATGTACTTGTGGCCTTTAAGTTTGTCATCATAAGCATATTTAATCTAGGAAGTTGTTTTTTGTTTAGGCCATATTCACTGGACCTTCGCGTAGTGGTTTGATCTCACACCCATTACATTTTCGTCACTTGTCTACATCAAAGTTAAAATAATGATCAATGAATAGAGATTGGAAAATTCTCAATTAGAATATTAGAGGTATAAATGATAAGTCAAAGTGGTTTCAACCACAAATAAAATTGAAGAATATGGCTATGCAATTTTTTGTCTCCGGAAGACCAAAAGGGAGATTTTTTGATTCTACATATAAGAGAAAATTTTGTCATAAAATATTTAATAGATTCAAATATTTTCCATCTTGGGGCCTCTAGTAGTTTACTGATTGTTGGAATTGAATCATATTTCAATGGGAAAAGGGGTTTGAAAATAAATTTTCTATTTCCATTGATTTAACACATAGGAAATCCTTGGCATCTTACCAACATCTATCGTCCCCGCATTCCAGAAGCGAGAAATGAATTTTTAAGCTTGTTCCAAAGCATTCACATGCCTAATGATATAGATTGGATACTTTTGGGTGATTTGAACTACATTAGGTACCCAAAAAATAGAAATAGATCTGCAGTTAACTCTCAAGAAATGATGCATTTCAATGATACTACTAGTGATCTAGGGCTAGTTGAAATCCCTCTCCAAGGTAGAAATTTCGTTTGGAATAATAAGCATGAAGCTCCCCTTCTTGAAATACTTAATGGGTGCTTCTTGATAACCTACAAGTATAGGGGATCGCAACAATTTTCGATAAGTAAGAGTGTCGAACCCAGCGAGGAGCTAAAGGTAGAATAAATATTCCCTCAAGTTCTATCTACCACCAACACAACTCTACACACGCTTAACGTTTACTTTACCTAAAACAAGTATGAAACTAGAAGTATTTTGTAGGTGTTGTTGGATAAGTTTGCAAGAATATAAAGAGCATGTAAATATAAACTAGAGGCTGTTTAGATAAAGAAGCAATAAAGTAAATATAGCGAGTGTGGAAAAGTGGTGGCAGGAGTTGCGAAATTGTCCCTTAAGCAATTGACTACTTTACTAGACCGATAGCAAGTTTTATGTGGGAGAGGCCACTACTAGCATGTCATCCCTGACTTGGAATTCTCTGCACTTATGATTGGAACTTTTAGCAAGCATCCTCAACTACTAACGCTCATTAAGGTAAAACCCAACCATAGCATTAAGATATATTGGTCCCCCTTCAATCCCGTATGCATCAATTTCTATGCTAGGTTGAAGCTTCTGTCACTCTTGCCCTCCAATACATAATCCTATCAACATACAACTAACCCTATGGTGTGATCCACGCGCGCGCTCATATGATGGGCACCAAAGGACAGCAACATAACCACAAGCAAATAAATCAATCATAGCAATTCATCAACCACCGATAGGACAACGAAAATCTACTCAGACATCATAGGATGGAAACACATCATTGGATAATAATATGAAGTATAAAGCACCATGTTCAAGTAGAGGGTACAGTGGGTTGCGGGAGAGTGGACCGCTGTAGATAGAGGGGGGAACGTGATGGAGATGTTGGTGAAGATGGTGGAGGTGTTGGTGAAGATCGCGGTGATGATGATGGTGGCCATGGCAGCGTTCCGGGGCCACTAGAAGAGAAGGGGAGAGGGGGCCCCTTCTTCTTCTTCTTCTTCCTTGACCTCCTCCCTAGATGGGAGAAGGGTTTCCCCTCTTGTCCTTGGCCTCCATGGCATGGGAGGGGCGAGAGCCCCTCCGAGATTGGATATGTCTCTCTGTGTCTCTCTGTTTCTGCGCTCTAGTTTCTGCCCTTTCACCGTTTCTTATATATATGGAGATCCGTAACTCCGATTGGATTGAAACCTTCGCCGAGATTTTTTTTCTTCTGAAAATTAGCTTTCTTGTGGCCGAAGAAGAGTAGCAACCGCCTTACGGGTGGCCCACGAGGGGGGCAGGCGCGCCCCCTGCCTCGTGGTCACCTCGGGCACCGTCTCGCATTGATTCTTCCTCCCATATTCTACAAATATTCCAAAAATATTCTCCGTTCGTTTTTATCCCGTTTGGATTCCGTATGATATGGGGTTTCTACGAAACATAAAACATGCAACAAACAAGAACTAGCACTAGGCACCGGATCAGTATGTTAGTCCCAAAAATAATATAAAAAGTTGCCAAAAAGTATATGAAAGTTGTATAATATTGGCATGGAACAATAAAAATTTATAGATACGACGGAGACGTATGAGCATCCCCAAGCTTAATTCCTGCTCATACTCGAGTAGGTAAATGATAAAAAGATAATTTTTGATTTGGAATGCTACCTAGCATAATCTTGATCATGTAATCTAATCATGGCATGAATATTAAGACACGAGTAATTCAAGGCAATAGTCTATCATTTGACATAAAAACAACAATACTTCAAGCCTACTAACATCTCTACAAAATCATATGGTCTGGCTATGCTCCATCTTCACCACACAAAATATTCACATCATGCACAACCCCGATGACAAGCCAAGCAATTGTTTCATACTTTTGACGTTCTCAAACCTTTTCAACTTTCACGCAATACATGAGCGTGAGCCATGGACATAGCACTATAGGTGGAATAAATATGATGGTGGAGGTTATGTGGAGAAGACAAAAGAGAAGAAAGTCTCACATCGACATGGCAAATCAACGGGCTATGGAGATGCCCATCAATTGATGTCAATGTGAGGAGTAGGGATTGCCATGCAACGGATGCACTAGAGCTATAAGTGTGTGAAAGCTCAAACTAAAAACTAAGTGGGTGTGCATCCAACTTGCTTGCTCATGAAGACCTCGGGGCATTTGAGGAAGCCCATCATCGGAATATACAAGCCAAGTTCTATAATGAAAATTCCCACTAGTATATGAAAGTGATAACTCAAGAGACTCTCTATATGAAGAACATGGTGCTACTCTGAAGCACAAGTGTGGTAAAAGGATAGTACCATTGCCCCTTCTCTCTTTTTCTCTCTTTTTTTGTTGTTATTATTATTTTTTGTTGGGCTTCTTTGGCCTCCATTTTTTTTATTTGGGCTTCTTTGGCCTCTTTTATTTTTTGTGAAGTCCGGAGTCTCATCCCGACTTGTGGGGGAATCATAGTCTCCATCATCCTTTCCTCACTGGGGCAATGCTCTAATGATGATCATCACACTTCTATTTACTTACAACTCGATATTACAACTCAATGTCTAGAACAAAGTTATGACTCTATATGAATGCCTCCGGCGGTGTACCGGGATGTGCAATGATCTAGCATAGCAAATGACATCAAAAAACCGACAAGCCATGAAAACATCATGCCAGCTATCTTACGATCATGCAAAGCAATATGACAATAAATGCTCAAGTCATGTATATGATGATGATGGAAGTTGCATGGCAATATATCTCGGAATGGCTATGGAAATGCCATGATAGGTAGGTATGGTGGCTGTTTTGAGGAAGATATAAGAAGACTTATGTGTGATAGAGTGTATCGCATCACGGGGTTTGGATGCACCGGCAAAGTTTGCACCAACTCTCGAGGTGAGAAAGGGCAATGCACGGTACCTAAGAGGCCAGCAATTATGGAAGGGCAAGAGTGCGTATAATCCATGGACTCAACATTAGTCATAAAGAACTCACATACTTATTGCAAAAATCTATTAGTCATCAAAACAAAGTACTGCGCATGCTCCTAGGGGGGTAGATTGGTAGGAAAACACCATCGCTCGTCCCCGACCGCCACTCATAAGGAAGACAATCAATAAATAAATCATGCTCCGACTTCATCACATAACAGTTCACCATACGTGCATGCTATGGGAATCACAAACCTCAACACAAGTATTTCTACAATCCACAACCACCCACTAGCATGAATCTAATATCACCATCTTTATATCGCAAAACTATTGCAAGGAATCAAATATATCATATTCAGTGATCTACAAGTTTAATGTAGGATTTTATGACCTACCATGTGAATGACCAGTTCCTGTCATCTCTCTAAATAGATATAAGTGAAGCAATAGAGTTTAATTCTTTCTACAAAAGATATGCCCACGCTCTAACAAATATAAGTGAAGCAAAAGAGCATTCTACAAATGATGGTTTTCTATGTGAAGAGAAATAGGCAATCCAAACTTCAAATGATATAAGTGAAGCACATGAAGCATTCTATAAAGCCATACTCAAAAGATTTAAGTGAAGTGCAATGAGCATTCTATAAATCAACCAAGGACTATCTCATACCAGCATGGTGCATAAAAGAACAATGAAAAGTAAATGCAAAGACGCTCCAAGATTTGCACATATCGCATGAACGAAACGAATACGAAAAAATACCGATATTTGTTGAAGAAAGAGGGGATGCCTTCCAGGGCATCCCCAAGCTTAGACGCTTGAGTCTCCTTGAATATTTACTTGGGGTGCCTCGGTGTAACGCCCCGGATCCGTTGCGCCAGGTGTCCGCCAGTTATTCGCCGTTGTTGCCATGTCATTTGCTTGCGTGTTGCATTTTGCCATGTCATCATGTGCATCTCATTTTGCATACGTGTTCATTTCATGCATCTGAGCATTTTTTACGTTGTCCATTTTGCAATCCAACACTCCTATGTCCTCCGGTGTCCCCCTCTTGTCTCTTCTCCTGAGCGGGTGTTAAACATTCTCGGAATGGACCTAGGTTTTCCAAGCGGCCTTGTTATAGCACCGGTAGACCGCGTGTCAAGTTTCATGCCATTTCGAGGTCGTTTGATACTCCAACGGTTAACCGGGTAACCGCAAAGGCCTCTTTTGTGTGCAGACCAACACCCCTCCAAAGTGGCCAAATAACCCATCCAAATCCCCTCCATGCTCTCGGTCGTTCGATCACGATCGCGTGGCCGAAAGCCGCACCTCATTTGGAGCCTCCTAGCTCCCTCTACCTATAAATATGTGCCCCTCCCCGAAATTTCGCGGATGAAACCCTAACCTCCTCTCCCTCCACGCCGCCGGACATGTCCGCGCCCGCCGGACGTGTCTACCGCCTCCTCCGTGCCCAATGGGACGCCGCCACGTCACCGCCGCCGGCCCCTCTCTCTCTCCTCCGCGCGCGGGCCCGCGAGCCCACGGCGGGCCCTCCTGGCCCGGGTCGCCGCCGCCGCCGCCCCCGCTGGCACCCGAGCCGGGCCCGCCCGGTCTCCTCGCCGCCTGCTCCGTGCCGGCCGCCTCGCCGCCCGCCGCCCGGCGACGTCGGCCCCGCCATCCGCCTCCCCGCGCTCCCTCGTCGTCCGGCCGCGCCGCGCGCCGCGCCGGATCACGGCGCCCCCGACCTCCCCGGATCCTCCACCGTCTTCCTCTTCTCCGGCATCCTCTCCGGCGATCCTCGGGATCCGCGCCGCCCCGGATCTGCATCTGAGAAGACCTAGGGTTGACCCCGATTTTCCCTGTCTTTTAATATTTTGCATTATGTTGCCATGTTCATCGCATCATATCTCCTAGCATACTACTCCGTTTTGCGTTCATGATATATTAAAATGTTAAGCAGGATGTGTTATTCATTTTGTTCCATTGTGCCATGTTCATTTGAGTTCATCGTGATGCCCTAATCATCGTTGCAAGAGTGCTATATAATGTTCTCTGCTATAGTTTATCAGAACATGCTCATTTGTCATTTTTGCATCTTTTTGTGTGATTTTCTTTTGAGTATGAAGTCTACATGTGTTATGAGATACAACATGCCGTATTTTCTGTGGTGAAACCCATTCTTCATGATATTCCATGTGTTGATTGTTTTAAGCTTGCAAAGTAGCCTCCGTGATGTTGCTGATTTCAGAGACTTAGAATTTCACCGTCTTTGTTCTGCTGTTATTTTCATGCCATGTATTCATGTTGCTACAGTGAGATCCATGCCTCTTTTGAGTATGTTCAGTAAGGATGTTTTGTACATATGGATGTGCTCTATCCATCCGTGCCTTTTTGTGTATTTATATAGTGCTCTAGCATGTCTTAATCTTGCTCCACTTTTGCTATAAAATGTTCCTGGCAGATTGTTTACATGTTATTCAATTTTGCCAAGGTTGTTGCTAGTGATCCGTGCATTCTATGAACTTGCTATTGTCATCCTTAGCTTCATGAACATGTCTTCTTGCTGATGTTATGCTTATCTTGTCATGCAATGCCTTGTGGTGACTGAATCGAGCTCGCAAACATGCCTTCATAATTCTGTTTACGCCATGCACTTATTTTCAGTGTCTGAATCTGTAACCAAACATGCTATGTTTACATGGGCGCCATCATATCTTCTGTGCCTTTTTGGCTCATGATCAGTAAGGGACTTTTGTTCTATGCAATTATTAGATTCATGCCATGCCTTTGTTTTCCATGATCTGTTCCTGTAGCATGTTTTTTGATAGCTCTAAACATTGCAACCTGATGTTATTTCTGCCATGTCCTGTGATTTCTGTCAAGTCTGTGAACCTGTTATTATTTGCAATCTTGCCATGTCCTTTTGAGCATGTTCTATTAGTTTATGGAGATAGCTCAGTGTTCATGTTTTGTTATGCTTTACCTGCACACCATGTCCATGCTTTTTGTTTTCATGTTGAGATCCTGTAGCATGTTGTTTTGGTGCTTGCAATATGCCTAGTTGCTGTTTTGGACAACTTGTCCTTTAAACTTGTATGGTGTGTATGTGTTGAACCGTTGCTCCTTTTTGAGTGTGCTCTATATGAAACTTGCTTAGTTTTGCCTATAGTTTCATGTTACCTGGTTGCATCCATGTATTGAGGTGTTTGCTTGATGTTTGAATGCATTTTGCATCAATGCCATGCTTATATTGTTTTGCTCATATCTTCTAGACCGTAGCTCCGAATCTAAAGAATTTTATATGTAACTTGACTACAATTTCGTGTAGATCATCGTGGTGCATCTTAAGTTTAACAACTTGAACATAAGGTTTATTCATATCTGGACCAATTTCGAAATTTGCATATGAGGACTTACCGGAATTGTTACATGTTGCTTCCGGCCTCATTTAAACTTGCTTTGATGAGTTGCTCTTGTATGCATCATCTCTTGCCATGAGTAGCTTCATGTAGCCTTGTCATGCATCATACTTGGTTGAGCATCATGCCTTGTTCATGTGTGGTGTGTTTACCATGTTGTGTGCTTCTCTCGATAGTTCTCGTTTCGTTGCGATCGTGAGGATTCGTTCGTCTACGCTTAGTTCATCTTCATGGCTTCATCTTCTTCATGGACTCGTTTTTCTTCCTAGCGGGATATCAGTCAAGATGACCGTCATCTTGGATCTCACTACTATCATTGCTACGCTAGTTGCTTCGTTCTATCGCTATGCTACGTTACCTACCACTTGCTTATCAAGCCTCCCAAATTGCCATGAACCTCTAACCTTTGTCACCCTTCCTAGCAAACCGTTGTTTGGCTATGTTACCACTTTTGCTCAGCCCCTCTTATAGCGTTGCTAGCTCCAGGTGAAGATGAAGATTGCTCCATGTTGGATTATGTTTATGTTGGGATATCACAATATCTCTTATATTATTAATGCATCTATATACTTGGTAAAGGGTGGAAGGCTCGGCCTTATGCCTGGTGTTTTGTTCCACTCTTGCCGCCCTAGTTTCCGTCATATCGGTATTATGTTCCCGGATTTTGCGTCCCTAACGCGGTTGGGTGATTTATGGGACCCCCTTGACAGTTCGCTTTGAATAAGACTCCTCCAGCAAGGCCCAACCTTGGTTTTACCATCTGCCTCACCACCACCTACTTTTCCCTTGGGAGTCGCTCTCTCGAGGGTCATCTTTATTTTAGCCCCCCCCCCCCGGGCCAATGCTTCTCTAAGTGTTGGCCCGAAACGAGTAGACTGCGGGGCCACCTTGGGGAAACTTGAGGGTTGGTTTTACTCGTAGGATGTCTTATCCGGTGTTGCCCTGAGAACGTGATATGTGCAGCTCCTATTGGGATTGTCGGCACATCGGGCGGCTTTGCTGGTCTTGTTTTACCATTGTCGAAATGTCTTGTAACCGGGATTCCGAGACTAATCGGGTCTTCCCGGGAGAAGGAATATCCTTCGTTGATCGCGAGAGCTTATCATGGGCTAAGTTGGGACAACCCTGCAGGGTTTGAACTTTCAAAAGCCGTGCCCGCGGTTATGTGGCAGATGGGAATTTGTTAATGTCCAGTTGTAGTAAACTTGAAGTAAACTCTTATAAAATACACCAACTGCGTGCGTAACCGTGATTGTCTCTTTTCGGGGTTGTTCGAGAGGAGAACATGGTGTTTGGGTTATGCTTGACGTAAGTAGGAGTTCAGGATCACTTCTTGATCATTATTAGTTGACGACCGCTTGTTCAGCTCCTCTTCTCGCTCTTGTTTTTGTAAGTTAGTCACCATACATTGCTTAGTCGCTGCTGCAACCTCACCACTTTACCCCTTCCTTACCCATTAAGCTTTGCTAGTCTTGATACCCATGGTAATGGGATTGCTGAGTCCTCGTGGCTCACAGATTACTACACCAATAGTTGCAGGTACTGGTTATTCGATGATCATGACATGAGAGCGATGTTTATTTGTGTTGGAGTTCCTCTTCTGCTTCTTCTTCGATTGAGGGATAGGTTCCTGGTCGGCAGCCTGGGCTAGCAGGGTGGATGTCGTTTGAGTTTCTGTTTCTGTTTCATCCGTAGTCGGATGTTGATCTTATGTATGATGTATTGTTGTATTCATGTGACATTGTATGTCTTGTATGTATCCCCATCTATTATGTAATGTTGATGTAATGATATCCACCTTGCAAAAGCGTCTTCAAGATGCGCTTCTATCCTTGGTGGGACCTTAAAGTTCCTTTAGGATAGGGTCGCATCTTGGGCGTGACACTCGGTCATCCCCAAGCTTGAGCTCTTGCCTCTCTTCCTTCTTCTCACATTGAGACCTTCTCGATCATCGAACACTTCATCCACACAAAACTTCAACAGAAAACTCGGTAAGATCCGTTAGTATAATGAAGCAAACCACTACTCTAAGTACTGTTGCAAACCAATTCATATTTTGTTTTTGCATTGTGTCTACTGTAATATAAGTTTTCCATGGCTTAATCCACTGATAGGAATTGATAGTTTCATCAAAACAAGCAAACTATGCATCAAAAACAGAATCTATCTAAAACAGAGTAGTATGTAACAATCTGAACATTCACCATACTTCTGATACTTGAAAAGTTCTACCAAAATTAGGAAAAATAAAAAATTTGTATAGAAAGACATTGCAAAACGAATCAGAACCATTTGACGTTCCAGTAAAAAAATGTAGAATCGCGCACTGCATCCAAAGTTTCTATCCTGCACCGTACAAACCAACAAGCATTGTAAACATCCTAAAGGCAAACCTTGGCACATTATTTTTATAATACAATGGAATTGTACAAGGGGATAATTATTTTTGTTGAAAAGTTTTTGTAATCAAGATTCATAAAGTTTCCGTGAGCATGAACAAAGTTCAAGGCTAGCTCCCACTTCAACAATGCTTGTCTCTCTCACTTTCACTTTCCTTTTTGAAAAAGTTTTAGGTTCCCTTCTTTATTTTTTTGTTTTTATACTATATGAAAGCACTCAACAGAAATAAATGATTCTCTAAAACTTTCGGGTGTCTCCCTGACAGCGCTTTGTTTAAAGCCATTAAGCTAGGCATATAGTGCTCAAGTAGTGAATCCACCCGGATTCCGAGGTATATCAAAGCCAATTTTAATTAACAATGATTTAACATTTAGTAGTGAGCACAAAGCAATATATATCAAGCAATGACGAAGTCTAACTCTCTTCCTATGCATCGGCATGTCATAAAAGAACAATTCATGCACACCTAGTAAAGGCCAATGCATAGTATAAGTAGTTTATGCAATTTTTTCTTGTTGGAAACATAGAGAGGTGGAGATGTAGTTCCTCTCTCATAATAATTGCAAGTAGGAGCAGCAAGCACATGCATATTATATCTATCAAGATCATCATGTGCAATGGTAAAAGGCAACCCATCAATATAATCCTTAATAAGAGCAAACTTCTCCGATATAGTGTAGTTTGGAGAATTCAAAAAGATAATAGGACTAGCATGCGTGGGTGCAATAGCAACAATTTCATCTTTAGCATAAGGAACTATAGCAAGTTCATATCCATAAGCATCATTCATACTGTCATCTTGGCCACAAGCATAGCAAGCATCATCAAAAAGGGATATTTCAAGAGAATCAACGGGATCATAACAATCATCATAGCAATCATCCTTCGGTAAGCATGAAGGAAAATTAAACAATGTAAGAGTTGAAGAGTTACTCTCATTAGAAGGTGGGCACGGGTAGCTAATCTGCTCTTCCTCCTTTTGTTCTTCGCTTTCCTCCTCATCTTTTTCATCCAATGAGCTCATAGTTTCATCAATTTCTTCTTCCATAGAGTCATGCAAAATATTAGTCTCTTCTTGGACAGCGGAGACTTTCTCAATAAATGCATCAATATCGGCATTGTATTCATAATTCTCATAGCAATATTTAAGGATAGCTAAATTTTCAGGTCTATGAACTGAATCATCAAGATCTTCAAACTCTTTAAACATAGATTCAATTTCATAAGCACCCATAAAAGCAACGAATTCTTCTATTTGTTCCACATCATAGTAATCAGATAGTATACCATTAGCATAAGAAGCCAAGGTTTTATCATCATTAAATTTGCATGAAAAGGGAAGGTGTGGAGCCTTCATCCTAGAGCAACAAGTATAACCATATCTCAAGCATAGTTGCCTAGCATACCACTTCAACATATGAATTTGATCCCATAATAGTTTCCCTTTTTGAGTCAAGCGATAATCCCTAAAGTATTCACGTTGATCCAACGTGTCCCCGCTACATAATTGAATGGGGTTTTCTCAGGATTATCAAAGTAGTACATAATATCTGACACATAACGAGCATCGAGGGTTTTAGGAGGTTCCCCATCTCCATGAGTAGCAAGTACACCTAATTTTTTTGGTATTTCATTTTCCATATCCAGAACTAAAGATAGAAACAACTAAGAACAGCAAATAAAAATTACTTAGTGATAAAGCAAACAAGCACACACGAGAATATTCACCCCACGCTATGACTCCCCGGCAACGGCGCCAGAAAAAGGTCTTGATAACCCACAAGTATAGGGGATCGCAACAGTTTTCGATAAGTAAGAGTGTCAAACCCAACGAGGAGCTAAAGGTAGAATAAATATTCCCTCAAGTTCTATCGACCACCGATACAACTCTATGCACGCTTAAGGTTTACTTTACCTAGAACAAGTATGAAACTAGAACTATTTTGTAGGTGTTGTTGGATAGGTTTGCAAGAATATAAAGAGCGCGTAAATATAAACTAGGGGCTGTTTAGATAAAGAAGCAATAAAGTAAATATAGCGAGTGTGGAAAAGTGGTGGTAGGAGTTGCAAAACTGTCCCTTAAGCAATTGACTACTTTACTAGACCGATAGCAAGTTTTATGTGGGAGAGGCCACTGCTAGCATGTCATCCCTGACTTGGAATTGATTGGAACTATTAGCAAGCATCCGCAACTACTAATGTTCATTAAGGTAAAACCCAACCATAGCATTAAGATATATTGGTCCCCCTTCAATCCCGTATGCATTAATTTCTATGCTAGGTTGAAGCTTCTGTCACTCTTGCCCTCCAATACATAGTTGAGAGGATCGAGAAGAGGTGTCTAGAGGGGGTGAATAGAAACTAAGTACCAAAATTTGCAGTTTTGAAATTCTTAAGTTTAGGTGGAGTTTAGGCACAAGTTTAACAAACACAATACATATCAAGCAAGCATGCAATGAGTATATGAGCAGCGGAAAGTAAAGCATGCAACTTGCAAGAATGTAAAGGGAAGGGTTTGGAGTATTCAAACGCAATTTGAGACACGGATGTTTTGGCGTGGTTCCTGTCGGCGTTCTGGGAACGGGGGTCCCCAGACTTGCCTGCCTGCGGCCTGCGGCATGGCTCAAACGGGAGCCCAGCATGGCCCATCTTCATCAACACAAGGCTCAAGACCCTCGCGAGGGGCCAAACCTCGCGAGGCGGACGACACGACGCTTCCTCAAGCACGGCCTCCTTAGGCTGGCTCGCGAGGAGGCGGAGAGATCAAGGCGGGTACCTCATGAGGTGCCCATGACGCAAGCCATGACGACCAAGGGTGCCAGACGAGCGTCAGCCCGCGCAGCGTCTCCCTTTCCTCTTTGGTGCAAAGGGGGAAAGCGCGGGCGAGAGGATCAATAAAAGGTACCCATTTAGGTGCAACGAGACCAAGACCAGTCCAACGGTGGGAAGGAGGTCACCATGGAGCCCAGGATGGCGTCACCACAGGGCCTTTGGCAGGCGAAGACCAACTTTAGTCAGGATAAGTGTACCAGATGTTCCCCTTCAAATTGGCCAATTGTTGGCACCCTTCCCGCTCAATATTTGGGAAGAGGCCCGGGGCCTTTGCCTATAAATAGGACTAGCCACCCCCAGGGTAGAGGCATCTGATCGAGTACCAAGAAACCAGTAGAGCAAGTAGAGAGAGAGAAAGAGAAGGGCGATCGAACTCCCCCTAGCAGTTCATCCCCTAGCCTAGAACAGGCCCTCGCGAGGCTGTTCTCCCTTGTACTGTTCTTCCTCATCAGCCCAAGAGGCAATCCACCCACCACAAACTAGAGTAGGGTATTACACCACAATGGTGGCCCGAACTAGTATAAACCCTGTGTCTCTTGAGTTGTTCTTCTGGTAGTTAGATCCTTACGAGACGGAGAGGTAGGGGGAACGATCTCCGCGCGCACCCCAGAGTTCGAACCTTAAGGGTCTGCCGGAACCCGTGATCCGACATTTGGCGCGCCAGGTAGGGGTGCGCCGGAATCTGCCTTCCCATCACTCCGTCTCCCGTTGCGTCGTCGTCACCATGTCCGGCGACCAGGCGGGCAACCAAGGCCCATGGGCGGCATGGCCCATCTGCGCGGAGCCTACCGTTCCGGGCGACCCCGCGCCACAGGCAGCTCGCGGTCCGTAGGGCGCTGCGGGCCACGGGCGACGCGGGCAAGCTTCTGCGACCCTCACATCGCGGCAGGCGCGGTCGGTAGCGAGGGCCTCCAATCACGCCGCAACCACGACACCGTACACCCGCCGGGAACAGGCGAACTCGAGGGTCGCGCTCACAGTAGCACGTGAGCTGCTGCAGTGCAGGCTACTGGAGGGCGGCCGCGACGTGCTGCTGGAGTAGGTCGCCGAACTCCTGGGCTTCGCCGCTTCGGGGGCTCACCCCTTCTGCACTCGGCTTCCGCCTCCAGCTCAGGGCAACGCACGAGGAGGCCCTGCGCGCCCCCACGGGCCTCAAGACTACCCCGGCACCAGCAAATCCGTCGGCGCTAGACTGGCGGTGGCGCTGCCCCCGCCCCCGGCGCGAGAAGGAGAAGGGCTCGGCGCGGCCCACGGCGCGAGCGGGCAACCGCGCTACCACCCCACGGTGGGCACGGCGAGCAATGCCGCGTGGCGCATGGAGCACTACAGCACGGCATTCGGGGTGGCGGCGCCAGAAGAATACGTGCCCTACATGATGGACCAAGGGCACGCTCACGAGGGCGAACAGGGCTCACTCTTCAGCCCTAGCTGGGGGGACGAGACGCCAGAGGCCGAGCCCTTCCAGGAACCCCAGGACGGCTCCATCGGTCACACTGGAGGCAACGACTATCGAGTACCGTTAATTCCTCAAGAGCAGGCATACGCTAATCATGGGTCACAGGAGGTGCAGATCGCCGCAGCAAGCAGCTGCCCCGCCCCCGCGGCCTCCTACCCCTCGGGAGGAGGACGCAGAGGGCTGCAGGAAAGGGGTAGGGATCCTACATCACCACCGCGGCGTTCGGAGCAAGGCGTTCTTAGAAGGTAGGCCCTCCGCTGGGGAGGCGCCTGAGGGCCTGCCCCTGGCGGAGGACCCGTGGTCGTCGGGGGAACCGCTGGCGACTGCTCTACCCCACCGGCGGCGTCCTGGTTTCTGGTCGTCGTTGGTGGCACTAGAGTGTGGCGCAAGGCGGGGCCCTCATCTGGCAATATGAAGCAAGGCCGGTTCCTGTGAAGAAAGCCCAATGCCTGTGAAGCTCGCTGCCCCGTGACACTCTCACGTAATAATGAGTGGGGCTGTACACGCCCCGGAGTCTTTCCCGGCCTCAGGCCCTGGGGCTCCCTCCCACGCCCAGTGGACAGCACTTAGCTCCGCGCTGGTGAGAAGACGTCGAAGACTAGATTAGGTGTCGGACGCGGCCTTTTTGTTTGCTTTCATTGCCTTTCCCTTTGATTGTAACCTTTTCCCCCGCTGGATTTAAGTTGAATTCGAATTTGAGCTTTGCGTGTGTTCGAGGAGGGGTGCTTGGTCTTGCTTGAATCGTTTCCCGCGTTCTGGTCACCACCTCACCACAGCTGCCTCCCCTCGCGAGCCGGGCCAGGCCTAGCTACGGCCCAGACTCCCGTTGTCGCTCCCTCGCGAGGTGACCTTTGGTGCTTGCGGAGATCATTTTCTCATGGAAGGCCCGGAGCCTGTGAAGAAGGCCAACGCATGTGAAGACGTCCCGCTCGGGAAAAGGCCCGGAGCCTGTGAAGAAGGCGAACGCCTGTGAAGACATCTCGCTTGAGAAAAAGGCCCTGAGCCTGTGAAGAAGGCGAACGCCTGTGAAGACATCTCGCTCAAGAAAAAGGCCCTGAGCCTGTGAAGAAGGCGAACGCTTGTGAAGATGTCTCGCTCGAGAAAAGGCCCGGAGCCTGTGAAGACATCTCACTCAGGAGAAGGCTCGGAGCCCGTGAAGACGGCCCATGCCTGTGGGGTTTCCTGTCAGCAACGACCCCGCATCCCGAGGTTTCAACTAGAAAGCACCCGAGGTGCGGCGCCCTCCAGCAGGCGGCTTTGGAGCCAAGAAGGAACAAGGGTGAACCAGCCTACCATTGGACACGCGTACGATTTAATTACTGCAGATATATTAGATACGAGTTCTTACATGAGGGGCTTCCCCTCCCAAAATTCTCTCACAACCGTCAGGCCGAACGCCTGAGTTCTATCTATGCAGGGTAAAAAGACGAGGATAGTACATGGTCAATCTGACAAATCCCCCAATGCATCCTCAGGGGCGCCTCCCGATCTATCACTGGCGTCGCTGGACTCGCCTTCGTCGTCTGCGCCACCATCAACCGTGTTGGGGTCATCCACCACGCCACCTTCGTCGGCAGCCACGACCACATCGTCATCATCAGAAGTGAAGGCCCGGACGAGAGCATCCACGTTGTTCTCCACCCATTCAGCTAGGTCGCCCCGAACGGCCTGGGGAACTGGGGTGATGGCGGCGTCGAAGTCAAAGTGGGGGTCCATGTTCCGAAGATGGCTGAAGACGTGGGAAAAGGCGTGCCCGAGCAGGGCGCGGCTCCTCTCCTCCACCAACCTATCGGCTCTGACCGACCGTGCCTCCAGCTGCGTCACCACGACGGTGAATGATACGTCTAAAACGTATCTATAATTTCTGCTTGCTCCATGCCTCTTTTGGGTGATATTGCTATGATATTTATACACTTCCATACAATTTTGATCATATTTGGACTAACCTATTAACTCAGTGCACCCCAGTGCCAGTTTCTGTTTTTTGCTGTTTTTGTATTTCAGGTTTTTCCATTACGAAAACTGCCAGAAAAATTCCGGAAAAAATATATAAAAAATCAGCGTTCCGGAACCTTCCAGGACCCCGAAGGAGAGCCGGAGGGGGGCCACCAGGGCTCCAGGCGCCCTGGTGGCGCGGCCCCCCTCCTGGCCGCGCCGGGGGGGCGCCTGGGCCCCCCAGGTGCCCTCTGACGTCACCCTTTGGCCTATATTTAACACACGTCCCGAAACCCTCGAGATGGGAACCCTTTTTCGCGATCTCATCTCTGTTCCGCCGCCGCCGCGCTTCCAAGATCGGGAGCGCCAGGAAAACTCTTCCCGGCACCCTACCGGAGGGGAGGATCACCACCGGGAGCTTCTCCACCACCATGGACGCCTCCCGGACGATGCGTGAGTAGTCTCCCTTGGACCATGGGTCCATGACCAGTAGCTATGTGATGTTCTCCTCCCCTTCTTGTGCTTCACTAATTAGACCTCGTGAGCTGCCCTACATGATCGAGGCACATATGTAATCCTTATGTTGTTGCTATGATGAGTTTGCTGGGATCCGATGGATTGTGAGATTCTGTTCAGATTGTGTTTGAGTAATATATTTGATTTACCTCTTTTATATTTATGTTCGTAAGTAATTCTTGCATGTTCTCCGTTGCTGTTTATTGCTTTGGCCGAGTAATAGGTAGTAACTCCAAGAGGGAACGTTATGCTCGATTGTGGGTTCATGCCCCCCGATGACTAGCTTGAGTGACAGAAACATGAGTCTAGGGGATGTGCTGTTGCCACAAGGGGGAAAACAACGGTGCTTGTGCCCGCGGGTGCAAGGATTGTTTACTTTACGCAAAGTTATTTTAATGCAGTTGTCTGTTGCTTTGAGTTTACACTTTGGGTGGGGCTCGCAACTTAATACCAGCGAGATGTTCTGGATAGATATCTCAAGGTGGATGATTAGTAGTAGATGCAGATGGATTTTGGTCTACTTACCTTGGCGTACTGCCCATGCTTTGAACCTCTACCTTTCTTGCAATATAGTCAGCATTGGTTTGCGCACATAATTCTGTCAATTGCCCAGCTGTAATTTGTTTACCTCGCATAGCTATTCTTTCGTCTTTTGGGAGAGAGACATCACTAGTGAACATCATGGTGCCCCGGTCCATATTCCTATCATTGATCACATCGCTATTTACTTTCCGCTTTTATTTACTTTTTGCAGCAATATCCATCACTACTATCACTTGCGTTTAATCCTTTGTAAACGACAAGGCCGGAGGGATTGACAACCTCTCTGTACTCGTTGGGAACAAAGTTATTTGTATCTGTGTGCAGGTCCACGTTGATTGCTAATCCACGGTGCCGTTAGCGATTGACACCTTCTCATTGAAACTGGGAGTCTCTGGGGATTCGATCCTTGGTATCTTTGCCAAGGGAAAACTACCACTACGCTGCATCTCAAACCTTACACTTGGGGTAACCAACGAGGGGCGAGAAGCCATCAAGGGTGTTTTCTGGCGCCGTTGCCGGGGACTCCGCTCTTCGAGATAGGGGAGTTGCATACTATCTTTTACCTTTGTTTTTTTAGTCTTGTTAGTTTACCTTTCAGTTTTTGCTTTAGTATCCTTTATCGAAAATCACAAAAATAGTTGTCTTGCTTACTTGCTGCTATGGGTTCCACCGAGAACACCAAGTTGTGTGACTTCACTAGTCATAACAACGATGACTTTATTTGCACACCTATCACTACACCTGCCACTTCAGCACCTTCTTATGAAATTAAACCTGCTTTACTGAATCTAGTCATGAAAGATCAATTCTCCGGTGCTGGAGATGATGTTGCTTTACACTTAAACAATTTTGTTGAACTCTGTGATATGCAAAAGTACCGAGAAGTAGATAGTAATATTGTTAAGCTTAAGCTTTTTCCTTTCTCTTTGAGAGGAGGAGCTAAAATTTGGTTTCAGTCTTTGCCTAGAAATAGCATAGATTCTTGGGACAAGTGCAAAGATGCTTTTATTGGAAAGTACTATCCACCTGCTAAAATTATCCAACTAAGAAGTACTATAATGAATTTTAAACAATTGGATAATGAACACGTTGCCCAAGCTTGGGAACGCATGAAATCTCTTGTCAAGAACTGCCCTACTCATGGTTTGACTACTTGGATGGTTATCCAAACTTTTTATGCAGGCTTGAACTTCACCTCGCGGAACTTGTTAGATTCGGCCGCGGGAGGAACCTTTATGTCAACTACACTTGGTGCTGCCACAAAACTTCTCGATGAGATGATGACCAACTATTCCCAATGGCACACCGAACGCGCTCCAACAGGTAGGAAGGTAAACTCTGTCGAGGAGATCTCCTCCCTAAATGAAAAAGTTGACTTGATTATGTCTCTACTTTCGAAGCAATCTTCTGTTGATCCTAGTGATGTTCCTTTAAATTCTTTGATTGCTCAAGAACAAGTAGATGTGAACTTTATCTCTAGAAACAATTTTAATAACAATGCTTATAGGAGTAATTTTGGTAGCAATCCTAGACCGTTCCCCTCTAACTCTTATGGGAACAACAATGTTTATCCTAGCACCAAGAACTCCACCACTGAACTAGAGATTAGCTTAAAGATTTTATCACTACCCAAAAAGCTTTTAATAAGAGTGTAGAAGAGAAACTAAACAAACTAGATGATCTTTCTTCAAAGATAGACAATTTAGCCCATGAGGTAGAATTGCTTAAAATTAGAACTTCTCCTCTTGAGGAGAGGACGGTCACTCCTATGAATGCTATTCAAGTGCAAATTAATGAAAACATTAGGATGTTGGCTAAACTTAAAGAAATATGGGCTAGAGAAAGGGAGGAAGAATATAGAATTAAGAGCCTTCCTACCCATCACACTGTTGCTACTATCCAAGTTATTGAGGATACCCAAACTCTTAGCACCCAACGCACTCCTGGTTCCATTGGACCTATTAATGGTGATGCTATGACTATAGAAACTATCAAACAAGTGAACCTAAAGGACACCACTACCACTTTACTTGATAGTAGTGACCTTGATTTTGATAATTGCACTCTTACCGAAGTTATTGATTTCCTTCACAAGATGTCTAGAGATCCCCGCACTAGCACGCTTAACCTTGCCTTCACAGAGCATATCACTAATGCTCTCATCAAAGCTAGGGAGGAGAAACTTAAATTAGAAGCCTCCATTCCTAGAAAGCTAGAAGATGGTTGGGATCCTACGATTAAAATTAAACTAAATAACTTCTCTTGCCATGCTTTATGTGATGTTGGAGCTAGTACCTCCGTTATGCCCAAAAGGATATATGACATGCTTAATTTGAAACCTTATGATCCTTGTTCTTTTGGTATTCGTTTTGTTGATTCTTCCTTAAAGAAACCTTTGGGGAGGATCGATGATGTTCTTATTGTTGTCAATGATAATTATGTTCCCGTTGATTTTACTATTATGGACATTGAATGTGAACCTTCTTGTCCAATTATTTTGGGACGCCCTTTTCTTCGCACCGTTGGTGCCATCATTGACATGAAAGAGGGCAATATAAGATTCCAATTTCCTCTCAATAAAGGGATGGAACACTTCCCTCGAAATAAGATTAAGTTACCATTTGAGTCCGTTACACGGGCTAGCTATGCTCTTACTCTTGATAAGACTTGATCTCTATGCATTATGCCTAGCTTAAAGGCATAAAAGAAAGCGCTTTTTGGGAGGCAACCCAAATGAATAAAATTTTATATTTTTCTTTTGTTGTGTCTTGATGTTGTTACTACAGTAGCATCATCATTGTATCTTTACTTTTCAGTTTTGTGCCAGGTATAGCCTCTGATTGCAGGAAAGATCAAGAGTTGTGACGTGCTGTCCAGGAAACAGATTCTGTCCTCGTACAGAAAAATTCGCATAAAATCACCAGATCATATTTTTGGTCTGAATTTTTTCCACAGCGTGCTCTATATAATTGTCTTTCAGGCGTCTGTTCTGAGTTTTTTGATTGGAGTTGCAGAAGTGCCCCGAAATAATCATTTACTGCCTGCTGGTCTGTTTTTCACAGATTCTGTACTGTTTTGCCTTTCCTTCATTTTGCGAGCCTTGCACTTGCTTATTCTTTGCAAAAACTTTATGGCAATCTAGAGAAACAGTATACTTTCAAGAATATCTTTATTTCCAGCAAGGAACAAATATACTATTGTGGGTACTAACCTCGCTAATCAGATTATGATGAGTTTTGTATGAAGGGAGTTTTCAAGTGTGCGAGGGAAGATGATGAAAAGATTCAGGAGTGTCAAGCGCTCAAGCTTGGGGATGCCCCCGTGCACCCCCAAGAAATATTCAAGAAGACTCAAGAGTCTAATCTTGGGGATGCCCCCGTGCATCCCCTTCTCCATCAACATTATCAGTTCGTCCTTCGTTCCACTATATTTTTATCACTTCATGTGTTATGTGCTATGCTTGGAGTGTCTTGCTTTTAGTTTTCCTTTTAGTTTTCTTTAGCTTTAATAACGAGTCGGAACTCAGCTTTCTTTATGTGGGAGAGAAACACGCTCCACTTCTACCTAGAACATAACATGGAAATTTTCATGCCTATCTTTGCTGTGTGTGTTCTTTGTCTTTCAATAGCTACTTTCGTACTTAGCTATTAGTTTTCATGCTTATCCTTTTAAAGAGCTTTTGTTTAGTTGGTTGCTTGAACTCTTTTTATTATCATGATTATCCTATTAAGAGAAGTTTGCTTCTGTTGCAATGATTGATATGTCTATGATAAAGATGCTACGTGCATGATGTTGCTTGGTAATTCATGTTTGCTTATGGTTAGTTTCAAATAGCTGGAGGGTTTCCAATGTGTTATTGGAGTACCAACATGATTTGTTTGAATATGATGTGGTATGGTTAGTGATAACTTCCTTCGAGAATTTATTTTGATTGACTTGGCGTATGCTCACGCATATTCAAGACTGTAAAGAAAGTCTGTCAAGCCTTGATGATCTTTTATTTCTGAGTAGCGATATAACTTCCATGCCTGATTCAATGTTGCTTTGTCGCTCTGCATGATTATGGCCGCCATTGCTCTCTTAGTTGGTCTCTCCCAGTCTTTTGCTAACCTTCGCCTGTACTAAGCGGACTGACTGCTTGTGCATCCAAATCCTTTAAACCAGTTATGCCATATGAGTCCACCATACCTTCCTATGCATGGTATTTACCTGCCATTCCTAACAAAGACTTTCTTGTGCCATCTCGAAATTATTCAAATAAATGCATTCCTATTTTGTGCCTCTGTTTTAAGTTTATGAGGAAGTAGTGGTTAATTCATGATCTTTTTAAGTTGGACAAGCTTCACCCCGGGATTGCATGTATAATGTGCAACCCATAATATGAGAAGGAATTGGCATAGATTGCACCCGGCTCATTAAAAATTAATACAACAAACGAATCTTCCTTCACGCTTTGTTCATGAGAAATCAGAAAACTCTGGCAGTGATAAACAAAGGAGATTAAGAGGATGTTATGATCCTCATTCGGGAGCCATTCCTCGAAACTTGTCCAGCTCAAGAAGTAATTGGGTTAGCTGCTAGCATTCGTTGACAGAACATGCATATCTAAAAAAATTATTACCTCTGTTTTTAAAACCAAGAGCTCTGGCACATGCTTTGTTTTTGTTTCCGACTACGGGTTTTCAACTTTGCCAACAAAAGCCACGGCTCGAGAGTCTCCACCTTCTTTTAAAAAGCACCGACTATGGAGAGCATGATTGTCATTCTGAGTGTAATGTGCATTGTCCCAAAGTAGCATTGTCTTTTGCATGATTGTGATATCGTTTATTTTGAAATCATTGTATCTAGTCGTCACTTAAACCTTGGAGGTGCCCCTGCATTTATGTTTTTCTTCACTAAAGGGGGCAAGCGAGATATCACTTTATCATATTTACATACCATGCTCATTACAAATCTATTTGATGCTTCAGTTTCATGTTGAAAAACTTTTAGTTCTTTGAGATTTTCCCAAGGTGACTTAATTACTATAGAATAATTGTCTCTGTAAGCTCTTGTCATGTGACTATGAAAAAGTCCTATATGGTTAATAGCATGTCACCACAGAAATTATTCTTGTTATCATTTACCTACTCGAGGACGAGCAGGAATTAAGCTTGGGGATGTTGATACGTCTAAAACGTATCTATAATTTCTGCTTGCTCCATGCCTCTTTTGGGTGATATTGCTATGATATTTATACACTTCCATACAATTTTGATCATATTTGGACTAACCTATTAACTCAGTGCACCCCAGTGCCAGTTTCTGTTTTTTGCTGTTTTTGTATTTCAGGTTTTTCCATTACGAAAACTGCCAGAAAAATTCCAGAAAAAATATATAAAAAATCAGCGTTCCGGAACCTTCCAGGACCCCGAAGGAGAGCCAGAGGGGGACCACCAGGGCTCCAGGCACCCTGTGTTGGAAATATGCCCTAGAGGCAATAATAAAAGCATTATTATTATATTTCCTTATTCATGATAATTGTCTTTATTCGTGCTATAATTGTGTTATCCGGAAATCGTAATACATGTGTGAATAACAGACAACAAACATGTCCCTAGTGAGCCTCTAGTTGACTAGCTTGTTGATCGACAGATAGTCATGGTTTCCTGACTATGGACATTAGATGTCATCGATAACGGGATCACATCATTAGGAGAATGATGTGATGGACAAGACCCAATTCTAAACATAGCATAAGATCGCATAGTTCGTTTGCTAGAGTTTTCCAATGTCAAGTATCCTTTCCTTAGACCATGAGATCATGTAACTCCCGGATACCGTAGGAGTGCTTTGGGTATGCCAAACGTCACAACGTAACTGGGTGACTATAAAGGTATACTACGGGTATCTCTGAAAGTGTCTGTTGGGTTGACATGGATCGAGACTGGGATTTGTCACTCCGCTTGACGGAGAGGTATCACCGGGCCCTCTCGGTAATGCATCATCACAATGAGCTCAATGTGATCAAAGTGTTTGATCATGGGATCATGCATTACGGTAACGAGAAAAGTGACTTGCCGGTAACGAGATTGAACGAGGTATTGGTATACCGACGATCGAATCTCGGGCAAGTAAAATACCGATTGACAAAGGGAATCGTATACGGGATTAATTGAATCCTTGACATCGTGGTTCATCCGATGAGATCATCGTGGAGCATGTGGGAGCCAACATGGGTATCCAGATCCCGCTGTTGGTTATTGCCCGAGAGCCGTCTCGGTCATGTCTGCATGTCTCCCGAACCCGTAGGGTCTACACACTTAAGGTTCGGTGACGCTAGGGTTGTGAAGATATGTATGTGCAGTAACCCGAATGTTGTTCGGAGTCCCGGATGAGATCCCGGACGTCACGAGGAGTTCCGGAATGGTCCGGAGGTAAAGAATTATATATATGAAGTGCTATTTTGGCCATCGGGACAAGTTTCGGTGTTATCGGTATTGTACCGGGACCACCGGAGGGGTCCCGGGGTCCACCAGGTGGGGCCACCTGCCTTGGGGGGGCACATGGGCCTTAGGGGGTGCGCCTTGGCCCACTTGGGCCAAGGGGAACCAGCCCCAAGGGCCCATGCGCCAAGGAAACTTGGAGGAGGGAGAGTCCAAAGGGGGGAAGGCACCTCCGAGGTGCCTTGGGGAGGATGGACTCCTCCCCCCCTCTTGGCCGCACCCCTTCCTTGGAGGAAGGGGCAAGGCTGCGCCCTCCCCCCTCTAATGCACCTATATAAAGGGGGGCAGGGGAGGGGGGCAGCACACTAATGCCCTGGCTCCTCCCTCCTCCCTGCAACACCTCCTCCTCCTCCCGTAGTTGCTTAGCGAAGCCCTGCCGGAGTTCTGCTGCATCCACCACCACACCGTCGTGCTGGATCTTCCTCAACCTCTCCTTCCCCCTTGCTGGATCAAGAAGGAGGAGACGTCTCCCGTCCCGTACGTGTGTTGAACGCGGAGGTGCCGTCCGTTCGGTACTAGATCATCGGTGAATTGGATCACGGCAAGTACGACTACCTCATCCACGTTCACTCGAACGCTTCCGTTGCGATCTACAAAGTGGTATGTAGATGCTATCTAATCTTAATACTCGTTGCTAGATGAACTCATAGATGGATCTTGGTGAAACCGTAGGAAAAATTTTAATTTTCTGCAACGTTCCCCAATAGTGGCATCATGAGCTAGGTCTATGCGTAGTTCTTCTTGCGCGAGTAGAACACAATTTGTTGTGGGCGTAGATGTTGTCAATTCTTCTTGCCGTTACTAGTCAATCTTGATTCAGCGGTATTGTGGGATGAAGCGGCCCGGACCAACCTTACACGTACGCTTACGTGAGACCGGTTCCACCGACTAACATGCACTAGTTGCATAAGGTGGCTGGCGGGTGTCTGTCTCTCCTACTTTAGTTGGATCGGATTCGATGAACAGGGTCCTTATGAAGGGTAAATAGAGATTGACAAATCACGTTGTGGTTTGAACGTAGGTAAGAAAACGTTCTTGCTAGAACCCTAATTCAGCCACGTAAAACTTGCAACAACAATTAGAGGACGTCTAACTTGTTTTTGCAGCAAGTGCTTTGTGATATGATATGGCCAAAGTTGTGATGTATGATGAATGATCTATATGTGATGTATGAGATGTTCATGCTATTGTAATAGGAATCACGACTTGCATGTCGATGAGTATGACAACCGGCAGGAGCCATAGGAGTTGTCTTTATTTTTTTGTATGACCTGCGTGTCATTGAGAATCGCCATGTAAGTTACTTTACTTTATTGCTAAACGCGTTAGCCATAGTAGTAGAAGTAATAGTTGGCGAGCAACTTCATGGAGACACGATGATGAAGATCATGATGATGAAGATCATGGTGTCAAGCCGGTGACAAGATGTTCATGGAGCCCCAAGATGGAGATCAAAGGAGCAATGTGATATTGGCCATATCATGTCACGTTTATTATTTGATTGCATGTGATGTTTATCATGTTTTGCATCTTGTTTACTTAGAACGACGGTAGTAAATAAGATGATCCCTCATAATAATTTCAAGAAAGTGTTCACCCTAACTGTGCACCGTTGCTAAGGTTCGTCGTTCCGAACCACCACGTGATGATCGGGTGTGATAGGTCCTTACGTTCGCATACAACGGGTGTAAGACAGATTTACACACGCAAAACACTTAGGTTGACTTGACGAGCCTAGCATGTACAGACATGGCCTCGGAACACAGAAGACCGAAAGGTCGAGCATGAGTCGTATAGAAGATACGATCAACATGAAGATGTTCACCGATGTTGACTAGTCCGTCTCACGTGATGATCGGACATGGCCTAGTTGACTCGGATCATGTAATACTTAGATGACTAGAAGAGGGATGTCTATCTAAGTGGGAGTTCATTAAATAATTTGATTAAATGAACTTTATTATCATGAACTTAGTCTAAATCTTTACAATATGTCTTGTAGATCAAATGGCCAACGTAGTCCTCAACTTCAACGCGTTCCTAGAGAAAACCAAGCTGAAAGACGATGGTAGCAACTATACGGACTGGGTCCGGAACCTGAGGATCATCCTCATAGCTGCCAAGAAAGATTATGTCCTAAGAGCACCGCTGGGTGACGCACCTATTCTCCCTGCAGAACAAGACGTTATGAACGCTTGGCAGTCACGCTGCGATGATTACTCCCTCGTTCAGTGCGGCATGCTTTACAGCTTAGAGCCGGGACTCCAAAAGCGTTTTGAGAGACATGGAGCATATGAGATGTTCGAAGAGCTGAAAATGGTTTTCCAAGCTCATGCCCGGGTCGAGAGATATGAAGTCTCCGACAAATTCTTTAGCTGTAAGATGGAGGAAAATAGTTCTGTTAGTGAACACATACTCAAAATGTCTGGGTTGCACAACCGCATGACTCAACTGGAAGTTAATCTCCCGGAAGAAGCGGTCATTGACAGAATCCTCCAGTCGCTTCCACCTAGCTACAAGAGCTTTGTGATGAACTACAATATGCAGGGGATGGTAAAGACCATTCCTGAGGTATATGCTATGCTGAAATCAGCAGAGGTAGAAATCAAGAAGGAGCATCAAGTGTTGATGGTGAATAAAACCACTAAGTTCAAGAAGGGCAAGGGTAAAAAGAACTTCAAGAAGGACGGCAAGGAAGTTGCCGCGCCCGGTAAGCAAGTTGCCGGGAAGAAGCCAAAGAATGGACCCAAGCCCGAGACTGAGTGTTTTTATTGCAAGGGAAGTGGTCACTGGAAGCGGAACTGCTCCAAATACTTAGCGGACAAGAAGGCCGGCAAAACCAAAGGTATATGTGATATACATGTAATTGATGTGTACCTTACCAGTACTCGTAGTAGCTCTTGGGTATTTGATACCGGTGCAGTTGCTCATATTTGTAACTCAAAGCAGGAGCTACGGAATAAACGGAGACTGGCGAGGGACGAGGTGACGATGCGCGTCGGGAATGGTTCCAAGGTCGATGTGATCGCCGTCGGCACGCTGCCTCTGCATTTACCTACGGGATTAGTTTTAAACCTCAATAATTGTTATTTAGTGCCAAGTTTGAGCATGAACATTGTATCTGGATCTCGTTTAATTCGAGATGGCTACTCATTTAAATCCGAGAATAATGGTTGTTCTATTTATATGAGAGATATGTTTTATGGTCATGCTCCGATGGTTGATGGTTTATTCTTAATGAATCTCGTACGTGATGATACACATATTCATAGTGTGAATACCAAAAGAGTTAAAGTTGATAACAATAGTCCCACATATTTGTGGCACTGCCGCCTTGGTCACATAGGTGTCAAACGCATGAAGAAGCTCCATGCAGATGGACTTTTAGAGTCTCTTGATTATGAATCATTTGACACGTGCGAACCATGCCTCATGGGTAAAATGACCAAGACTCCGTTCTCAGGAACAATGGAGCGAGCAACCAACTTATTGGAAATCATACATACCGATGTGTGCGGTCCAATGAGTGTTGAGGCTCGCGGAGGCTATCGTTATGTTCTCACCCTCACTGATGACTTGAGTAGATATGGGTATATCTACTTAATGAAACACAAGTCTGAGACCTTTGAAAAGTTCAAGAAATTTCAGAGTGAGGTTGAAAATCAACATGATAGAAAGATCAAGTTTCTACGATCAGATCGTGGAGGAGAATACTTGAGTCACGAATTTGGCACACACTTAAGAAAATGTGGAATAGTTTCACAACTCACGCCGCCTGGAACACCTCAGCGTAATGGTGTGTCCGAACGTCGTAATCGCACTCTATTAGATATGGTGCGATCTATGATGTCTCTTACCGATTTACCGCTATCTTTTTGGGGCTATGCTTTAGAGACTGCCGCATTCACTTTAAATAGGGCTCCATCGAAATCCGTTGAGACGACACCGTATGAATTATGGTTTGGGAAGAAACCTAAGTTGTCGTTTCTAAAAGTTTGGGGATGCGATGCTTATGTCAAGAAACTTCAACCTGAAAAGCTCGAACCCAAATCGGAAAAATGCGTCTTCATAGGATACCCAAAAGAAACTATTGGGTATACCTTCTACCTCAGATCCGAAGGCAAGATCTTTGTTGCCAAGAATGGATCCTTTCTGGAGAAAGAGTTTCTCTCGAAAGAAGTAAGTGGGAGGAAAGTAGAACTTGATGAAGTGTTGCCTCTTGAACCGGAAAATGGCGAAACTCAAGAAATCGTTCCTGAGGTGCCTGCACCGACTAGAGAGGAAATTAATTATGATGATCAAGATGCTTCTGATCAAGCTCCTACTGAAATTCGAAGGTCCACAAGGACACGTTCCGCACCAGAGTGGTACGGCAACCCTGTCTTGGAAATCATGTTGTTAGACAACGGTGAACCTTCGAACTATGAGGAAGCAATGGCGGGCCCGGATTCCGACAAATGGCTGGAAGCCATGAAATCTGAGATAGGATCCATGTATGAAAACGAAGTATGGACTTTGACTGACTTGCCCGTTGAACGGCGAGCCATAGAAAATAAATGGATCTTTAAGAAGAAGACAGACGCGGATGGTAATGTGACCATCTATAAAGCTCGGCTTGTCGCTAAGGGTTATCGACAAGTTCAAGGGGTTGACTACGATGAGACTTTCTCACCGGTAGCGAAGCTGAAGTCCATCCGAATCATGTTAGCAATTGCCGCATACTATGATTATGAGATATGGCAAATGGACGTCAAAACGGCATTCCTTAATGGTTTCCTTAAGGAAGAATTGTATATGATGCAGCCGGAAGGTTTTGTCGATCCTAAGAATGCTGACAAGGTGTGCAAGCTCCAACGCTCGATTTATGGGCTGGTGCAAGCATCTCGGAGTTGGAACATTCGCTTTGATGAGATGATCAAAGCGTTTGGGTTTACACAGACTTATGGAGAAGCCTGTGTTTACAAGAAAGTGAGTGGGAGCTCTGTAGCATTTCTCATATTATATGTAGACGACATACTTTTGATGGGAAATGATATAGAACTCTTGGACAGCATCAAGGCCTACTTGAATAAGAGTTTTTCAATGAAGGACCTTGGAGAAGCTGCTTATATATTAGGCATCAAGATCTATAGAGATAGATCGAGACGCCTCATAGGTCTTTCACAAAGCACATACCTTGATAAGATATTGAAGAAGTTCAATATGGATCAATCTAAGAAGGGGTTCTTACCTGTGTTACAAGGTGTGAAATTGAGCTCAGCTCAATGTCCGACCACGGCAGAAGAAATAGAAGAGATGAGCGTCATCCCCTATGCCTCAGCCATAGGTTCTATTATGTATGCCATGCTGTGTACCAGACCTGATGTAAACCTTGCCGTAAGTTTGGTAGGTAGGTACCAAAGTAATCCCGGCAAGGAACACTGGACAGCGGTCAAGAATATCCTGAAGTACCTGAAAAGGACTAAGGAAATGTTTCTCGTTTATGGAGGTGACGAAGAGCTCGTCGTAAAAGGTTACGTCGACGCTAGCTTCGACACAGATCTGGATGACTCTAAGTCGCAAACCGGATACGTGTATATTTTGAATGGTGGGGCAGTAAGCTGGTGCAGTTGCAAGCAAAGCGTCGTGGCGGGATCTACATGTGAAGCGGAGTACATGGCAGCCTCGGAGGCAGCACATGAAGCAATTTGGGTGAAGGAGTTCATCACCGACCTCGGAGTCATACCCAATGCGTCGGGGCCAATCAAGCTCTTCTGTGACAACACTGGAGCTATTGCACTTGCAAAGGAGCCCAGGTTTCACAAGAAGACCAGGCACATCAAGCGTCGCTTCAACTCCATTCGTGAAAATGTTCAAGATGGAGACATAGAAATTTGTAAAGTGCACACGGATCTGAATGTCGCAGATCCGTTGACTAAACCTCTCCCTAAGACAAAACATGATCAGCACCAGAACTCTATGGGTGTTCGATTCATCACAATGTAACTAGATTATTGACTCTAGTGCAAGTGGGAGACTGTTGGAAATATGCCCTAGAGGCAATAATAAAAGCATTATTATTATATTTCCTTATTCATGATAATTGTCTTTATTCATGCTATAATTGTGTTATCCGGAAATCGTAATACATGTGTGAATAACAGACAACAAACATGTCCCTAGTGAGCCTCTAGTTGACTAGCTTGTTGATCGACAGATAGTCATGGTTTCCTGACTATGGACATTAGATGTCATCGATAACGGGATCACATCATTAGGAGAATGATGTGATGGACAAGACCCAATTCTAAACATAGCATAAGATCGCATAGTTCGTTTGCTAGAGTTTTCCAATGTCAAGTATCCTTTCCTTAGACCATGAGATCGTGTAACTCCCGGATACCGTAGGAGTGCTTTGGGTATGCCAAACATCACAACGTAACTGGGTGACTATAAAGGTATACTACGGGTATCTCTGAAAGTGTCTGTTGGGTTGACATGGATCGAGACTGGGATTTGTCACTCCGCTTGACGGAGAGGTATCACCGGGCCCTCTCGGTAATGCATCATCACAATGAGCTCAATGTGATCAAAGTGTTTGATCACGGGATCATGCATTACGGTAACGAGAAAAGTGACTTGCCGGTAACGAGATTGAACGAGGTATTGGTATACCGACGATCGAATCTCGGGCAAGTAAAATACCGATTGACAAAGGGAATCGTATACGGGATTAATTGAATCCTTGACATCGTGGTTCATCCGATGAGATCATCGTGGAGCATGTGGGAGCCAACATGGGTATCCAGATCCCGCTGTTGGTTATTGCCCGAGAGCCGTCTCGGTCATGTCTGCATGTCTCCCGAACCCGTAGGGTCTACACACTTAAGGTTCGGTGACGCTAGGGTTGTGAAGATATGTATGTGCAGTAACCCGAATGTTGTTCGGAGTCCCGGATGAGATCCCGGACGTCACGAGGAGTTCCGGAATGGTCCGGAGGTAAAGAATTATATATAGGAAGTGCTATTTTGGCCATCGGGACAAGTTTCGGTGTTATCGGTATTGTACCGGGACCACCGGAGGGGTCCCGGGGTCCACCAGCTGGGGCCACCTGCCTTGGGGGGCCACATGGGCCTTAGGGGGTGCGCCTTGGCCCACTTGGGCCAAGGGGAACCAGCCCCAAGGGCCCATGCGCCAAGGAAACTTGGAGGAGGGAGAGTCCAAAGGGGGGAAGGCACCTCCGAGGTGCCTTGGGGAGGATGGACTCCTCCCCCCCTCTTGGCCGCACCCCTTCCTTGGAGGAAGGGGCAAGGCTGCGCCCTCCCCCCCCCCTCTAATGCACCTATATAAAGGGGGGCAGGGGAGGGGGCAGCACACTAATGCCCTGGCTCCTCCCTCCTCCCTGCAACACCTCCTCCTCCTCCCGTAGTTGCTTAGCGAAGCCCTGCCGGAGTTCTGCTGCATCCACCACCACACCGTCGTGCTGGATCTTCCTCAACCTCTCCTTCCCCCTTGCTGGATCAAGAAGGAGGAGACGTCTCCCGTCCCGTACGTGTGTTGAACGCGGAGGTGCCGTCCGTTCGGTACTAGATCATCGGTGAATTGGATCACGGCAAGTACGACTACCTCATCCACGTTCACTCGAACGCTTCCGTTGCGATCTACAAAGTGGTATGTAGATGCTATCTAATCTGAATACTCGTTGCTAGATGAACTCATAGATGGATCTTGGTGAAACCGTAGGAAAAATTTTAATTTTCTGCAACGTTCCCCAACACCCTGGTGGCGTGGCCCCCCTCCTGGCCGCGCCGGGGGGGCTCCTGGGCCCCCCAGGTGCCCTCTGACGTCACCCTTTGGCCTATATTTAACACACGTCCCGAAACCCTCGAGACGGGAACCCTTTTTCGCGATCTCATCTCTGTTCCGCCGCCGCCACGCTTCCAAGATCACGAGCGCCAGGAGAACTCTTCTCGGCACCCTGCCGGAGGGGAGGATCACCACCGGGAGCTTCTCCACCACCATGGACGCCTCCCGGACGATGCGTGAGTAGTCTCCCTTGGACCATGGGTCCATGACTAGTAGCTATGTGATGTTCTCCTCCCCTTCTTGTGCTACACTAATTAGACCTCGTGAGCTGCCCTACATGATCGAGGCACATATGTAATCCTTATGCTGTTGCTATGATGAGTTTGCTGGGATCCGATGGATTGTGAGATTATGTTCAGATTGTGTTTGAGTAATATATTTGATTTACCTCTTTTATATTTATGTTCGTAAGTAATTCTTGCATGTTCTCCGTTGCTGTTTATTGCTTTGGCCGAGTAATAGGTAGTAACTCCAAGAGGGAACGTTATGCTCGATTGTGGGTTCATGCCCCCCGATGACTAGCTTGAGTGACAGAAACATGAGTCTAGGGGATGTGATGTTGCCACAAGGGGGAAAACAACGGTGCTTGTGCCCGCGGTTGCAAGGATTGTTTACTTTACGCAAAGTTATTTTAATGTAGTTGTCTGTTGCTTTGAGTTTACACTTTGGGTGGGGCTCGCAACTTAATACCAGCGAGATGTTCTGGATAGATATCTCAAGGTGGATGATTAGTAGTAGATGCAGATGGATTTTGGTCTACTTACCTTGGCGTACTGCCCATGCTTTGAACCTCTACCTTTCTTGCAATATAGTCAGCATTGGTTTGCGCACATAATTCTGTCAATTGCCCAGCTGTAATTTGTTTACCTCGCATAGCTATTTTATCGTCTTTTGGGAGAGAGACATCACTAGTGAACATCATGGTGCCCCGGTCCATATTCCTATCATTGATCACATCGCTATTTACTTTCCGCTTTTATTTACTTTTTGCAGCAATATCCATCACTATTATCACTTGCGTTTAATCCTTTGTAAACGACAAGGCCGGAGGGATTGACAACCTCTCTGTACTCGTTGGGAACAAAGTTATTGTATCTGTGTGCAGGTCCACGTTGATTGCTAATCCACGGTGCCGTTAGCGATTGACACCTTCTCGTTGAAACTGGGAGTCTCTGGGGATTCGATCCTTGGTATCTTTGCCAAGGGAAAACTACCACTACGCTGCATCTCAAACCTTACACTTGGGGTAACCAACGAGGGGCGAGAAGCCATCAGTGAAGAACTGCAAGTTGCCGGCGTAGTTGATCGTGTGTGGCTCGCCAACGGCAGCCTCACAGATGTTGCCCAAGGCAATGTTAGCCCTTTCCCTGAGCGTGGTGAGCATGGGGCCGTGCACGTCCTCCAGGACTTGCCGCTGGCGTATCTCGTCGGCATTCTGACACTCGACGGCCACAGCTTCTTCCACACGTTGGCGAAGGCGGAGCACCTCGGCCTGGGAAGTGGCCATCTCCTTCTGCGCTGCCTCAAGAGCAACCCAGGAGGCGCCGGCTTGTCGCGTCGCCTCATCCCATTGGGCCCTCAAGGTGGCGGTTCTACCCTCAGCTTCGACTCGGATCATCCCCAGCCTCCCCTCGAACTCACGCTCGAGGCCTTGGTGCGCTGTCGCCACCCGACGGCAAACCTCCTCCAGGACACGCGTTTCCCGCGCGGCGACATCATCTTTCGCCTGCATCACTAGGCGCTCCCTCGTCTCCAGCTGCTCGTGCTCGCGAGTGCATTCGGCGGTCTCCAGCACCAACGCTTCCTCGCGCTTCCAAAGCTCAGCCGGGTCACCAGAAGCCACCTCCATCGATGCAAGGGCTGCCTCGCGCAGCTCCGCTTGCTCCTCCAACGAGCGACACCAGGCCAAGAGCTCCCGTGCCCATTCTTTTGCTGCTTCTCGCCGTCGGTCTGCTCCTCGGGCCTCCTCAACGGCCTAAGACCGAGCCGCCGGAGAAGCCTCCAGCGACGCCTTCGCTTCTTCGTCATCAAGGTCGCGCTGATGACGCGCGAGGGCAGCGGCGGCATCCAGCTCGCGCCGCTCTGCGGCCAGGCGCAGGCCCTCGGCTTCCAGGCGCGCGTCTTCCTCAGCGAGCTCCTGCCCAAGCAGGTCTACGGCTCCACTCGCCCTCCGGAGGAATTCGTGGTGACGGGCACGGCGCTCCCGAGCACGCTCAAGCACATCTGCCACACCATCATCCGCCCCAAGCGGGCGTCGAGGACCTCGGACCATCGCTCCGGCACCGGGCAGGGGGCTGGGGGATGGCGCCCTCACGACGGCCGGCCGCGCCGCATTAGAAGCCCGGCCTGAGTCCAACCTGACCTCAAGAGAAGGGCCCAGGGGGTGCCTCCGCCAGTCGCAGCCCGCAACCAGACGGGAAGCCCACGGCAGGCTGCCTATGTCAAGGGAAGGCCTGCGGAAGGAGATCGCGGGAACAGAAGAGTCACCACGTGTTGTGTGACGGTCCGCGCCGTCGCTCGCCCAAACCACAAGGGCAGTGCAGCTCGAGGCACCCAGGGGTGGAGGAGGAGACGAAGCCAAGGAAGGCGTCGACTCGGTGGCTTCATCGAGCTCAGTAGGGAGAGGCCTGCAGAGCAAGGATCAGCGGATGCGGCAAGCAGGATAGGGAACAGAAAAGGAGAAGACTTACTCATCGACAGCAAAGTACTTCCGGCGCTTCAGCAAGCGGCAAGGGAAGTCGTCGCCCAGGGCCTCCCTTTTTCTCCGGAGGGCCTCAAAGTCCACACGGAAACGGCCCAGGAGAGATGCACAGGAATCAGCCTGCGAAGAGGATGGAGCACCAAGGCCACTTGCGTCGAGGATGCATGCCTGATGCGCACAGGCAGTTGCCTCGCCAGAGATCACGGCCAGGGGCTCAGGAGCCTTGGCCTCAAACATCGGAAGCGGCAGCACCTCACCCGCGGCCTCGGCAGCGCGGACCTCGTGAGCTGCCCCATCAAGAGCATCGCCAGGAGCGGTCACATCATCCGCGGCTTCTTCGACCCCCGCTGTCTCCTGCCTCCCTGCGCCACCACTCGAGGAGGATTCACCCAGGCCGACCGGAAGGGAAATCACCACCACAGGGTTCTCGCGAGGCCCCTGGAGGCCGACAGGGCGTAGCCCCCACTCGTCGAAGGGGGGCATCTGCCTCACGAAGTCACCCCTGTTCTGGCAGAGGTACAGCAAAGCTCCCCCTTGCCGGATACCCCTGGGATTGGGATCGCCTGTCAGGACCAAGAGCACCTTCCTCAGCGCCTCGGGCGTCAGGTCTTCGTCCTGAAGCCTCATGCGGTCATCATGCCCGCTGAAGGCCCACATTCGACGAGAATGGCGTTGGAGAGGGGCAATGCGGCACAATAGGAACTCCTTCACCACCTTGGGTGCCGTTACGCGAAGCTTTTTCAAGGACATAAAGCGGTGCCAGACGAAGGCGAGCCGGGGGCTCACGAGCGTCTCCTGACCCCAGCCCGAGTTGGGCACAGCAGGCGATGTCGGCTTCACGAGCCGGGGGCTGGGCACCCCGACATCAACGTACAACCACCGCTCGCGGAACCCGACTCAAGGCAGAGGGAGGTTGAAGTCGATACCAGAGGCTGCGGTCTCGGGCGAAGCTACAAAGCTCACGCACGCCGAGCATTGCGTGGGGTCGGCAAGATGTAAGGAGAAGAAGTGGCGCAGCAAGGCAACAGAAGGAGGGATGCCCACCATCGCCTCACAAACAAAAGCGAAGACTGAAAGGAGGGCAATGGACTCAGGACCCAGATGCATCATGTGGATCTGATAATGATTGAGGATGGCGTTGAAGAAATCGGAGAAGGGAGGCACCAAACCTGCCCACAAGGCGTCGGCGAAGTAATGGACCTCAGTGATTATCCTATCGGTGGGGAAGTGATACGTAGGCCAAGCCGTCATCCTCCCACACTCGTTGAAGGCGGTGGCCAGAGCCGGGCTGAGCTTGCCCAGGCATTCCAGGTTGAGTATGATCGAGCGGCCGACAGCAGGCGCCACCGGCGGCGGCGGGCGAGATGGAGCCACAGGCTTGTTCCCCTTCCCTTCCTTTGGAGCCATGGAGGCGGGTGGAAGAGAGGAGATGCGAGATGGGATTGGAAGCAAGGGTCAGAGTTCGGAGGGAGGAAGAGCAGGAGACAGTCAAGCAACAGGAAAAGGGGCGGCTGTGTACAACTGTGGGGCAACCTAGCGCGGCGCAGAATAAGGGGGCGTGGGTGAACAGTGACGCCCACGTCCAATCAACCGCCACGCGGCGCCCAAGGCCGCAGGCTGTTAGGGCCCGCGACGCTTCGCCCTTGCCCTTTCGCCCCTCGGCACGGCCAAGTCCATGCGCGCCTTGGGCCCGGGGGCTACTGTCGGTGTTCTGGGAACGGGGGTCCCCAGACTTGCCTACCTGCGGCCTGCGGCGTGTCTCAAACGGGAGCCCAGCATGGCCCATCTTCATCAACACAAGGCTCAAGACCCTCGCGAGGGGCCAAGCCTCGCGAGGCGGACGACACGGTGCTTCCTCAAGCATGGCCTCCTTAGCCTGGCTCGCGAGGAGGCGGAGAGATCAAGGCGGGTACCTCACGAGGTGCCCATGACGCAAGCCATGACGACCAAGGGTGCCAGGCGGGCGCCAGCCCGCGCAGCGTCTCCCTTTCCTCTTTGGTGCAAAGGGGGCAAGCGCAGGCGAGAGGATCAAGCAAAGGTACCCATTTTGGTGCAACGAGACCAAGACCAGTCCAGCGGTGGGAAGGAGGTCACCATGGAGCCTAGGACGGCGTCACCACAGGGCCTTTGGCAGGCGAAGACCAACTTTAGTCAGGATAAGTGTACTAGATGTTCCCCTTCAAATTGGCCAATTGTTGGCGCCCTTCCCGCTCAATATTTGGGAAGAGGCCCAGGGCCTTTGCCTATAAATAGGACTAGCCACCCCCAGGGTAGAGGCATCTGATCGAGTACCAAGAAACCAGTAGAGCAAGTAGAGAGAGAGAGAAAGAGAAGGGCGATCGAGCTCCCCCTAGCAGTTCATCCCCTAGCCTAGAACAGGCCCTCGCGAGGCTGTTCTCCCTTGTACTGTTCTTCCTCATCAGCCCAAGAGGCAATCCACCCACCACAAACTAGAGTAGGGTATTACACCACAATGGTGGCCCGAACTAGTATAAACCCTGTGTCTCTTGAGTTGTTCTTCTGGTAGTTAGATCCTTACGAGACGGAGAGGTAGGGGGCACGATCTCCGCGCGCACCCCAGAGTTCGAACCTTAAGGGTCTGCCGGAACCCGTGATCCGACAGTTCTGATAGGTGGTGCTATCGTACATCCACGTTGATGGAGACTTCAACCCACGGAGGGTAACGGTTGCGCGAGTCCACGGAGGGCTCCACCCATGAAGGGTCCACGAAGAAGCAACCTTATCTATTCCATCATGGCCGTCGCCCAAGAAGGACTTCCCTCACTAGCGGTAGATCTTCACGAAGTAGGCGATCTCCTTGCCCTTACAAACTCCTTGGTTCAACTCCACAATCTTGTCGGAGGCTCCCAAGTGACACCTAGCCAATCTAGGAGACACCACTCTCCAAGAAGTAACAAATGGTGTGTTGATGATGAACTTCTTGCTCTTGTGCTTCAAATGATAGTCTCCCCAACACTCAACTCTCTCTCACAGGATTTGGATTTGGTGGAAAGAAGATTTGAGTGGAAAGCAACTTGGGGAAGGCTAGAGATCAAGATTCATATGGTAGGAATGGAATATCTTGAGCTCAACACAAGTGTAGGTGGTTCTCTCTCAGAAAATGTGTATTGGAAGTGAAGATCTGTTCTGATGGCTTTCTCCACGAATGAAGAGTGGGTGGAGGGGTATATATAGCCTCCACAAAAAATCTAACCATTACACACAATCTGCTAAACTCGGTGGGACCGAATCGTTAAACTCGGTCGGACCGATTTAGCAAACCTAGTGACCGTTAGGATTTTCGGTGGGACTGAGATGAAACTCGCTAGGACCGATATGGTTAGGGTTAGGGCATAACGTAATCTCGGTGTGACCGATTACACAAACTCGGTGAGACCGATTTTGGTAATAAGCTAACCAGAGAGTTGGTTAGGCAAACTCGGTGAGACCGATTACACAAACTCGGTGGGACCGATTTGGTAATAATCTAACCAGAGGATTTGCATTGTAATCTCGGTAGTACCGATTGCGCAAACTCGGTGAGACCGATTTTGGCAATGGGCATACACAGTGAGATTGCAATCCCGTCTCGGTGAGACCGAGATCCCTATCAGTGAGACCGATTTGCTAGGGTTTGTGGCAGTGGCTATGACATGTGAAACTCGGTGGCACCGGATAGAAAGAATCGGTGGGGCTGATTTTGACTTTTGGTTTAGGTCATATGTGGATATGGAAAGGTAGTTGAGGATTTTGCAGCATATCATTAAGCACATGAAGCAAGAGGCTCATTAAGCAACACCTCATCCCTCCTTGATAGTATTGGCTTTTCCTATAGACTCAATGTGATCTTGGATCACTAAAATAGAAAATGTAGAGTCTTGATCTTGAAGCTTGAGCCAATCCTTTGTCCTTAGCATCTTGATGGCGTTCCACATACTTTAGTCCATGCCACTCCATTTTTGAACTTATCTGAAACATACTAGGTAAAAGTGTTAGTCCAACAAGAGATATGTTGACATTAATTACCAAAACCACCCAGGGAGCACTTGTGCTTTCAATAGTCCTATCAACATACAACTAACCCTATGGTGTGATCCACGCGCGCGCTCGTATGATGGGCACCAAAGGACAGCAACATAACCACAAGCAAATTAAATCAATCATAGCAATTCATTAACCACCGATAGGACAACAAAAAACTACTCAGACATCATAGGATGGCAACACATCATTGGATAATAATATGAAGCATAAAGAACCATGTTCAAGTAGAGGGTACAGCGGGTTGCGGGAGAGTGGGCCGCTGTAGATAGAGGGGGGAAGGTGATGGAGATGTTGGTGAAGATGGCGGAGGTGTTGGTGAAGATCGCGGTGATGATGATGGTGGCCACGGCAGCGTTCTGGCGCCACCGAAAGAGAAGGGGAGAGGGGGCCCTTCTTATTCTTCTTCTTCTTCTTCTTCTTCTTCTTCTTCTTCTTCTTCTTCTTCTTCTTCTTTTTCTTCTTCTTCTTCTTCTTCTTCTTCTTCTTCTTCTTCTTCCTTGACCTCCTCCTCAGATGGGAGAAGGGTTTCCCCTCTGGTCCTTGGCCTCCATGGCATGGAAGGGGCGAGAGCCCCTCCCAGATTGGATATGTATCTCTGTCTCTCTCTGTTTCTGCGCTCTGGTTTCTGCCCTTTCACCGTTTCGTATATATATGGAGATCCGTAACTCCGATTGGATTGAAACCTTTGCCGAGATTTTTTTCTTCTGAAAATTAGCTTTCTTGCAGCCGAAGAAGGGCATCAACCGCCTTACGGGTGGCCCACAAGGGGGGGGGGCAGGCGCGCCCCACTGCCTCGTGGCCACCTCGGGCACCGTCTCGCGTTGATTCTTCCTCCCATATTCTCCAAATATTCCAAAAATATTCTCTGTCCGTTTTTATCCCGTTTGGATTCCGTTTGATATGGGGTTTCTGCGAAACATAAAACATGCAACAAACAGCAACTGGCACTAGGCACTGGATCAATATGCTAGTCCCAAAAATAATATAAAAATTTGCCAAAAAGTATATGAAAGTTGTATAATACTATCAAAAGAGCCCGTGCGTTGCAAAGGGAGAGAAAACATAACACACGCTCTTAACTCAACAACCATCACTCAAGACCACAATAGATCCATCTCCTTTATTTTTGCGAGGCATCATATTTGTGTTGTCGCTTATCCTCCTTCTCACCCTCGCCGGCGATGGCCTCGGTGTTCACACAAAACAACAAAAAACGTGTGTTGAATATGGTTAATCCTAAGGCATCTCTCTCTCTCTCCCGCTCGCTCGCTCGCTTTCTCTCACTCTCGCGATGAGAAATCTGTTGTTTTCCCCTGCGACATTTTTCAGAGGTATGCATGTGTAGTTATCGATGTTTTCTTTTCCCTATATGGTTATAGTGGGGTGTTTATTTGCAATCTGGATCGCCGCCGGTATGAAAAAAAGGATCTTGCACTATAAATTATAAGTTTGCTTCCATAACAATATTTTAAAAATATTTAACAGGTAAAATTAACATCATATTTAGATTCCACACATTTTTCTAATAAAATTCCATATATGATATGTTAAAATCGAAGTTACGGTTTAAAAGATACAGATAATTTAGAAAATCATTTGGTTTGACTCAAATATATTCTAAAATAATATTTAAAAATACTTAACAGGTAAAAATAATCTCATATTCATATTCTACATATTTTTCTAATCAAATTTCATATATAACATGTTCAAATTGGGGTTAAGGTTTAAAAGATATGGATGATTTTAAAAGCATTTGTTTGACTTAAATATGATACGTGGATGAATTACCTAAAACATCAGGGGGGGTTCAAAAATGTAAAATAACGGTTCGGGTGTGACTTAAATCCGGATGACGGGTTGAATTCTCTGAAATAGAGGGACTTTTCTGAAAAATGCCATGACGGACGAAAGAAACCCAATTTGCTTTATTATTAGGTAAAGATTGGCATGGAACAATCAAAAATTATAGATACGACGGAGACGTGTCACTTCTCTTCTGAAGCCTGGATTTTGAATTACCTGAATACCTCTATTTATGCTCTTGCAAAACATGTTATTGATCATGTTCCTTGTAGCATTCAAGTGAGCACCTCAATACCCCGTGTCCAATTTATTTAGATTTGAGAACTTTTGGCTTTAACATAGTGACTTTAAGGAAGTGGTTAAACATTTGGGAACAAAATATGCAATTGGGAGATGATGCCAAGAGAATTATAGCTAAATTTATAGGGCTCAGAAAAGGGTTAAAGCTCTGGTCCAAATTCCTGTCCAACTGGCCTGAGACTATTAAGAACTCTAATACGTTCATTCATTCTTGGGTTTGTCTTGAGGAATTTACAAATCTCAGCACTGGGAATGGAATGGAAGAGATAATTTCAAAGGCCACCTGAACAATCTCTTAGCTTATCAGAACACCTAGTGGAAACATAAAGCAATAGTTAGATGGGCTAAGTTTGGTGTTGAAAATCAAATACAAAATTCTTCCACGCTAAAGCTACCACCAAATATACACATAACTACATTTCCACCCTTCAAGATGAGTTGGTCAGGAACACAATGATCATCATGCTAAAGCTTGCCATACTGTGGAGAGCATTCAAGGACAGGGGTACTTCCAAGCCTTCGAACTCTCCTTTTTTTCTCACCGGTCTTTTGGAAATAATGAACAACCATAAGGATATATATAGAGGTTCCTTTTTTCTAAATAGGAGATTGATGAGGTTGTTAGGAACATGCCTTATGATAAGGCTCCTGGACCTTATTGAAACTTATAGGGGTATAACTGCACATGATTTTTATGATCATATTGAAGATTTTTATCATGGGAGATTAAGCCTACAATCTATTAATGCCTCTTTTATTACCTTGATCCAAAACAAAGATAACCCACAAACTCCAAGTGACTACAAACCAATTTCTTCATTGAACTGCACTATAAAGATCCTTACCAAGCTACATGCTAGGCTACAAAGGGTGATTCGTTCACTAGTACACACTTACCAATATGGGTTTCTAAACGATAGATGCATTCAAGATTGCCTTGCTATGTCTTTTGAGTTTCTGTTTCAATGCCATCAGTCCAAAAAGGAAATTGTGGTTGTTAAGTTGGACTTTGAAAAAAATGACATCATTGAGCATGGCACTATAATGCTTGAAATGGATGGATATGATCTTATCTTTTGGCACATCATCAGTTCTTCTAAATGGAAAGCGGTATCCCTATAAGAGAGGAGTTAGGCAAGGGGACCCACTTTCTCCTCTCAGTTTTGTGTTTGTTGCAGATCTTCTACAACCAGTTCCGAATGAGGCCATGGAAATGGCTTGGTCAGCCCTCCTATCTCTATTATGTCATACCCTTATTTTCCCGTCATTCAATATGTTGATGATACGATTCTTGTGTTGTTGTTGTGGAAGCCCAAATGAATTAAGAATTTACTAAGGCAATATTCTAATCGAACTGGATTGACAATCAACAACTCTAAACCTCTGATGGTCTTTCTCAACCTGTGATGACAAATCTCAAAGACTAGTGAACATTTGAGATGTCAGCAGGGTGCATCTCCGTTCACTTATCTGGGATTTCCACTCAACACTATCAGACACAAATTAGAAGATCTATTTCTCAAAGAATTGAGATAAGATTGGTTGGCTGCTCCACCTGGATGTCATATGATGGAAGACTTCAACTAATAAATTCAGTCTTATCCTCCTTACCCATTTACTTCATGTGCTCTCTTGCTTTACCAATTGGCATTTCTAGGCAAATCAATAAATATCTTAGAAATTTCTTTAGGAGCAAGTATGTATAGGAAAATAAAGGGCATGTTTTCATTACTTCAGATGTAGTGTGTAAGCCCCTGACACAAGGTGGTCTGGGCATCCATGATGTGCAAACTCAGAACAAGGCACTTTTGATGAAAAACCTCCATAAAATTTTCACATAAGAAAGTTTGCATTGGGCCAAGATTATATGGTATTGTGCTATAGCAATTCCCTTCCGATGGACAAGAGCCTGAGGGTTCCCACTAGTGGAGAACATACCTCAAACTTCTGAATAAATTCAAGCAATCTGCTATATTCAAAAATTGATATGGAAATTCTATTCTATTCTTGCATGATCCTTGGCAAGATGTACCTCTTACTTAGCAATACCCTGAATTGTTCTCTTTTAATGAACTCCCTAAAAAGATTCAACAAATTAATATGATTGCTCAGGAGGATAAATGGACTTACAAATGGCAAGGTCAAAAAATTTCCTCTATGAAGATGTATAAAAGATGGATGTATGTGAGAAAGCTCATATCATCTTTCAATGGCTCTGCAAATGTGCTACCACACTGAGACAAGATTTTATTTTGGTCTTGTTGGATGATAGAGTATATACAAGAAATCTGCTTAAAAGGAAATCCATGCACCTGGATTGTTACAATGGTGTTCTTCGCCGTTAGAATACCGAAGAAACCACATTGCACCTTTTTTTGAGACTGTGCTTTGGTTCAGAGCTTCTGGAATTCTATACTACCCAAAAGCTGAAAGACATCTTTATCTATGATGGAGTTCTTCCTACCTTACAAGACCTCCCACAAGAAATTTCTTTTGATATCATAATCATAGGATGATATGATGTTGGAATATTTGGAATCAGATAAATGGAAAGATCATTAAAAATGAAGCTCATGCGCTCAACACTTGGAAATACCTATTGAAACAAGACCTTCTTCTCCTTTAACACAGAGTGAGAATCAAGAACGTGGAATGTCTTCATAATTGGATTAACAATCATCTACGGTGATATGGTTATACTTTAGTCCTACCATTTAAAGTGCTGATGCTACCCAAAACATGATTTGGATAGAGAGTTTAGTCATTGGTCAATCTGTTATAACTTTATTTTAAATAATCTGCCTTTTAAATTAACGGGGAAAATATCATCGTAGAACTATTGTAGCACGGTTCCGAGCTTCAAACAAGATCCATTCAGCCCATCACTAAACTTGCCTACCATAGCAATTTCATTATCATAACTTCCAGCCTTGACGATTGACACCTTGGAAATACAGGCGACGACAACACGAATTTCATGGCAAGTGACTACTATATTTTGAGGTTCGGTCTAGGTTTGGGGGTTTCAGATTCAAAATTTAACATGAGCTTGATCTTGGGAAACCAAGTGAGACGAGCCTATATGCCCTGAAAAATATAGTAGATAATGTTGTGTAGACATAAATTGAGAAAAGATAGTGGATGCGATGAGGTTGGATTGATATCACAAAGGGAAGAAGATATGTGTAGAAAGATCAATGGAGGGTGGTATGGGTAAAAAAAGAAGGATCAGTGTTGCAACTTGCAAGGATGAATGTTGAAAGTGAATAAAGCTCACTTTTGGTTTTAAAGTTGAAACTGTGATTATTATTAGTGTTATTATTTGGAAAGGGTGGTCTTAGGAAGTGGGTCTAGCTTATTTTAAAAAAAAAACTTGCTCACCTAGGTTCAGATCATAACAAACATGAACTTAGAATCCTGGGCTTTCCTTACTATTTGCTTTAAAAAAAGTAAGTGGCAGTCTCAAGACTGATGACTACAAAAATCTTGCCAACAAACAATTCCTATGGCACGTATTACAGGTCACCCAACATGCATAAAATGCACTGTTTCTAGCCACGGAATATGAACAAACATATCACAAGTTGGAGACGGAAAGATCAAGCAAAAATAAAGCGCCTTGCGATAGCCATGTCTTTGTCCCAATTGCCGTTACTATGAGTTTGGCCTATGGCCGCCACACAATTTTCAAGAGGGAGCCTTTTTCCTTCTTTTTTTCTTGCTTTTCAGTAAAGGCCATGGAAAATGATAGCTGGAGAACCCACTTGGTGAGATGGCGAGGTTACGCATCCAGTAGTTTCCAAATTACGCGCTCGTATTTGCACAAGCATGGATGTGCGTTTCATACGAATTCAGAGAAATTTGCCGACTTATCAACTTGAAACAGCTGAACACGGCAGGCCTGATATGATAGTCTAGACTACTCCCTCTATCCATATATATATATATATATATATATATATATATATATATATATATATATATATATAAGCCCTAGTGCGTTTTTTTGACATTGTCTTTGACTATTGATAAGATTAATAATATATGAGATGTATAATGTGAAAATTATATCATTGGAAAGTACTTCCATGTAGGAATTTTACGGTATGTTTTGTGGAACTTGCATGTCATGTATTATTATTTTAACATGTGGTCAAAGTTAGCCTCAGAAAATACATTAGACCCTATATAGATGGATAGAGGTAGTAATTCTAGTGCGTGCAGGTGGATTCGTGTAGCTAGCAGTATTGTGTGAGTGCGGTGACAAATACGTCTCTCTCGTGATCGAAAGATGATGAAAATAAAGGGAGATGGAGACAAGAAAAGTTGGGCAATTGGGGGGTGCGAGTGAGTGAGCTGATCGAGTGGGCGACAGGAGGTGTCGCCTGTGGCGTGCGTGGACAACTGGGCTGTGCTTGGGGCCTGTCGCCTGCGGTTGGGTGCAAGTGCGGCCAACGCAACGGACCACTCGTGACATATCGGAGTGGTGGTGGTGCCTGGAGTGGACTGACTGACATGGGAGGGACGATCCACCACCTATCAGTCTCCAAAAACTGTGATGCGCTTATCAGGCATGCATGCATTGCTGACGAGGCTAACATGTCAATGAGAGCCCAGCAGCAGCAGCAGCTCTGTTCGTGGATGCTTCCTCGATCTAGCTAGTCAGTGAGAATCAGGGAACCCTAATTATTTAAGGATCTGTGGAATGAGAATCGATGCTTCCAAGACGCACACGAGCAAGTAGAGCTGATTCTGTGGATTACGGAGTCACATGATTCCAGATTTTTATTCTTTTTGAATGAGTTAAAAAAGGTTTAAAAAATCCACTAAACAATTTGGTGTGTGTCTGTTGGAGTAGAAGGAAAAAAACGTTGGTTTGCAGACTGTGTAAAGAAAAGACGAAACTGGGGAGGTACAGTAGCATCTTCAGATTTTGAAAAGGCGTCCCGTTTGTTACTTTTTTTCCCACAAATGAGTTGTGCTTTCACAAAACTTTAAATTTGGAGATCATGTTGAGTAATATGCACGTGAGATTTTCTATAAATTTCTCAGCTAAAAGAAAAGATTTTCTATAAATTTTTAGATAAGAGCAAAAAAGTTAATTGAAAAGGGATCATGTGATTGAGAGAGCCAAAAGGGGTTTTCTGATTCTATTGTGCATGTAAATACACTTATATGCTCCTCCGCCTGGATTTACAAGGTTCATTAATTTAATCTTACGTCGTATTATTTGTCTAAGTTTGCATGAAAAATATATCTAACATCTAATATTCAATAAATATATTACAGAATACTTCCTATAACAAGATCTTCTATTATGGGATGGAGGGAGTAGTATGTAGTGACATCGATTTGGTGTTGTAATCTTATGTTTTTATAAGAGTATATATACTTGCACTTGCACATTGGAATAGTTGCGTACTAGAGTGGTCTGAATTTTGTCTTATTGTTGCAATTAGTGAGCAAGTAGTAGTAGTAAAGCCCACAATCATGAGAGCCAACAAGCTTTAATACACTGCCGCAGCGCTGCTCACGGGATTGATTCGTTACCACGCGACTGGTTCAATGACTCTTAACTTTCAGCCTGGCGGCGGCCTCACGAGCACGTAACAACAGTGATCACATATTTTTTTGACTGCACGCCACCATTACACTAGGCAAGACAAGATTGTTTTTCTCTCTTCATTAAAGTGCAATTTTGTTAACGCATTCGGTCTACGCAGTACTGCAATCTGAAGCGTGGAGGATGATGCACGAAGGCCAAACAAGATAAGATCCTTGAGGTGATGCAATTAACTAATCGATCAGCAGTGGAGGAGTACCGTAGGAAGGAACGATCTCAGAAACGGATTCGAGCTCCAAGTGTACATACAATTGATAAAAAGCTATGCAGTTGTACTGAGACGATGCATGGTAGATCGACCACTGGTGGCTGACGGCCTAAAGGGATCGATTACCAGCGATTCATATTCGAGGCGTACGTACGTACGGGAGTAATACATGCGTAGCGGGCGCTGAGAAGCGAGAACTTCCTGAGCTACTGGCCTGGGTAGGTAGCTTCGGAAGATGATAGCGTGCCTGCCTCTCGTGCGCTGTCAGGTCAGGCCGCCGCCACCGTGCCGCCGCTGTCGGTCTTGCCGGAGCGGCCGCGGCTGGTCGCCGGCGCCGCCGCCTCGCTCATGGACCTTGACGTGCACTTGTCCTTCCACTCCTCGTGCGTTATGTGCTGCTGCCGGCACTCCAGGCTGCAGAACGCCGCCTCGCCCCTGAAAAATCGTGCAACGGAAGCAGAAGCAAAGCAACAGATTAGTATATTGGCTAGTGGTACGACTTGGCCATGGATGCACGTGCATGCAGGAGTGGACAGCTCACGTACTTGTACATGAAGGTGTCGCGGCCGGGGCCGAGGAGGCGGCGGCAGAGGCCGCAGTGGCGGAGGAACGCGGCCGTCTCGACCTTGGAGTAGTCGGCCGAGTTCCGCCGGAGCCCCGCCCGCGCCGGCGCCGCGCGCGCGCGGTACGCCGCTAGCCAGTCCGTCCCGGGGGCACCGCTGCCGCCGCCTAGGGCCGCCAGCCAGTCCTGGCCCACGCCGGCGCCACCTTCTTCCGCCTGCACCACCGCCTTGGCCTGCTCGTCCTCGTCCTCGTCCTCCAACACCACCGCCAGCACGGACGGCGGCGCGACCTCCGTCAAGCTCGTCGTTCGCCTCATCGGGCTCCCCCGCCTAGCTCCACCCCACACCACAGCCTACTAGCTCCTCCCTTGACCGACAAACCAAGACGTACTCCTCTGCTCTTGCGCGATCCACCCTAGTACACGTACGCCCGCAAAGTCCGTAAAAGGCGCGAGGAGGCGGAGCTGGGAGGAGGGGAGGCGGCGGCCATGGAAGTGCGTATGTGCGCGTGTGGAGAGGATGAGACGAGGGTGGGAATCTGCGACTGCGAGAGGGTGGGAGGGAGGAGGGGGGAAGATAAAAGAAGAGGAAAAGGGTCTGGGCCGTCGGATGGGGTCCCATGACCGATCGGATCCACGTCAGCGCACTGATTGTTATTCCCCGGGCCCTGGGCCGCCTCGTGCTCGCGCCTGATTGCTGCGCGCTTGTTCTCTTCCGGGCGCTCGGTCGGGGGCCTGTCGCAACGTCGTTCGCCGAATTTATTACGATTCCAGGCGCCTCTTGGCAACTTTCATTGGGTTTTTTTTTTGCCAGTAGTAGGAGGAGGAGGAGCATTATTGTGACCAAGAAGTTTTTGTGAAGGATAGAAAGAGAGGACGTGTGATTCAGCAGCTCGATGCATGAGATGAAAGCTGAGTTTGTGGTTGGGTTACGTAGCAACTGTAGACCTCATATATAATTTATTTACTTTGTAATTCAGAAATGACATATTCAAACCAACAAAGTACATATATGAGTGCCTAACTTGTGTTGAAAAGTTGAAAGGAACAACATGCATCATGCTGTCATCAAATTCATCTATCGATATACTTGCTAGACTTCTTTTTCTTCCTACTTTTCGACTCCACGCCTTGCATGGTTGGTCGTCAAAAACAATGACAACGAGAAGTAGACCATGGATCATCTACAATTATGTGCAAGATCTACACCACTACAGTTGTTTGTCTAAAAAAACAGCAAAGGTGGTATCTTTTCATCAAACTCGCTTTGGTGTTGATTTTTGGTGTAGGGGTCACTGCCTAGGTGACTTGGTCTTACTCATATACTATCACAACTGAGTAGGATCTAGACATCTAGTGAAGTACTCAAATGAAAGAGAAAAGGGATCGTTGCGCGATCTAGCATAAAAAACATGTGAAAATGGAGATGTAAAAGCTATATATACACCTCCGAGAAATCAAACGAGCCCTCCATCCACTCAACGCAGGTACAAACGCAAGAGAAAAGAAAGGGGTTCACTAAAGAATTGATGGAGTTTCAGCTTAGCTAGGGTTCTTGCCCTTTTTGAAAAAAAACTAGGGTTCTTGGCGAAAACGGTTTCTCAACATGCGTGACTTATATCACACGTATTTGTGTTTTTGCATTTTAACATCAAATGATTACATATTTACATACAAAAAGGTATTCCATATTTTTTATTATTTCGGATTTTGTTTAACACTTCATATTTTGTGGGAAAATAATAAATACACATTTTTCATGTGCTACTGACACAGTAGCAAGATTTTGTAGCGGCGACTGTGTTTGACTTGCAAAGTTGTAAACTTCTAATATGTTCACCATTGGTAGTGACAACTATGTAAAAGAACCATAAATAGTTTTCCCGATCCCACATCATGTCATACTCTTCAAGAGTGTTAATTCATACTAGAAAACATGATATTCCTTTTTAATCAAAATTATAACAATTCAATTTTAAATGAATACATGTGTTTATCAAGTGAATATTAATACTCAAATAAATAGCAATAAATAATATGTAGAAAAATTCACAATGACATTTTTTGAAACTTTCATTGTCATATCCTTTTTTTTTTTGGAAAATTCAAAATATCTAATTGTTTGGTAAATCTGCAACACTGGCTATTCTGGGTACCAAGTATGTTGGAATTTCTTGTCAATATCAATGAAAAGGTAATTGCATGGGAAAAATCGATGATGAATGGTATTTGTACATCATAAATTAATCCAATTTTTTATTCTAAAAGAACGCCTATTCTAAGGTTTTAAATGAGAACATGGAAACCCTGGGGTGTAGAATCATGATGATATGATTACTTCAAAAAAAGTGACACCAGGGCTACAAAAGTAATGTTGCACCTTCTTTTAGCCGATATATGTTGCAACTAAAAAACAAAAACTTTTATGGATGCACATATTTTGTGAAGTTCATACATGTAAATCTTGAACAAAAGTATATAGCTAACTGTCTATGCACAGAAGGAGTCAAAGGAAGGAGAGCCGGAAACAACATGGTAAATGCAAACGATTTTGTAATGTGCATATGTTGTTTCAAAATTTGTAGGTGAGTACTTCAACTCTGCATTGGACGCTTAAAAGGAAATATTAGTTTTAGATGTGCAACATACTATGTTTCAAGATTGCGGTGCCATATAATTGTTTTTCTTTGGTCCTTCTCACATAAAAGAGCCATTTATCATAGTCGTACGTGCTCTCACTCCATTTGTTGTGTCATTCTGTCATTTATCGACAAACTAGTGCGCCCCCTCTTTTGTTATGGTCTTAGGATTATGATTTCTTAAAATGGATAATTAAAAAAAAGATGCAAAACATAATATACAAAACCTAATAGTATGTAGTGAAACTATGTGAACGAAAAAAAGATCACTTGTGAGAATAATCATGTCAGTATTATTGAATAGTGGTACTATTCGCCAATGTACACAAGTACCTTTAACTGAACCATAAACACCAAGACAACAAAGGGAATGCGCCTTTTTGTGTTTCGTGTGCATAGGTTGGATGTTTTTTTCTTTACTTTGGAGCATACACAATTTTAGTATCAAGCAAAACATAAGAAAAATCAGAGCAATGATATTGGTTAAATTAGAACACGACGTCTAAAGCTTGTTTGAACTAAGGAATTGGGATATAATTTTTTTGAAACAGAGGCAAAAGCTTTGCCTCATCGCATTAATTAAGAAGGGCAAGACAATGTTTTAAAGGTCACAGGACCACACATGTCCGAAACACGAGGATCACTCTTCCGGAATTAAGTTACCCAAAATTCTAGCCCCGACGACAACACAGGTCTTCTCCTCATCCTTAATCGCCGCGACCACGCTGGAAGGAAGGGAAGCTTTGGAACGGAACACCCTAGCGTTCCTTGCATTCCAAATCTCCCAGCATATGAGCATCTTTAGAGATTTTTTTTGCGGGGATCTGTAGAAAGTTGTTGGCCTTCCGGAGTTCCTTAGACCTATTTATCATATTGAATGAGAAGGTTGATACCACAAATATTATGTATATTCCCATCATGCACCACAATTTTGTACCCCATCCGTTCCATAATTCTTCTAGGGGTTTTACTTACTTACATTTTTTTTAAAGATCACTAAGCATATTCTTCCGGGTCATGCCTGCATTTTTTTTTCAAATTCAAATTCCTACAAAATTTCAGTAGAGCATTCCAAGAGTTTCTGGAACGATGACATCATGCCTTCTAAAGAGAACCGAAAAAACAAATGTAAAAAAATGGTAAGCTCAGGCCTGATAAAGTGCACCCAAAGGAATCGTAGCGTGGCCCCGTCCTGAGCTGGACGACCTTGACCCGTAGAACAGTGCACGCCAAGCGGCGGAATAGAGAGGCGGACATACTACGGGACCCACAAGTCAGTTACTTTTGCTGCGACGGACTGTGATCGGATTGGTGAGCTCGCCGTTCATTCTGCAACAGGAGGAGGTGCACGGTTGATTGTACCGTCGCCAGGTGCCCACGTGGCGGGCCTTTATAGGCGGGGAGTGCAAGACCCGTTCTTGCAAGGTGATAGTCTGCGCAGCACGGCAGACGGGCAACTCTGTGGCTGGCTGTTCGTGTAGAGTTTCCTTTTTTTTTCATGGTAATTCATATAATAAAAATCAAAGTACAGGTTACGTAAAGATCGACATGACAAAACTGAAAAAACAACAGTGTTTAGGCCCGGTTTGGATTTCGGCAACTTCGTAAAATTGAACATGTATTAAAATGGTATACGTACTCTTGTATTTTACTGCGCACAAATAAAACCATCTGATTTCTGCAAAAAAAACCTAATACGGACAAGGAAATCATTTCTTCACACCCTCTGGTAAGCTAGAACTCACATCCAAGAAAATTGAGAGGTCCTTCGTCTAGTCCTCCCGGGGACCGGCCTACCGGAGGAGTGGGCGGATGTGGGCAAATGGGCCTAATTCTAAGAGATGGAAACCAGACTTTCAGAGCCCCCTTTGCGGCCTAGCGCGAAAAGGAAATATTTGGATATGTTTTTGTACAATCCATGTTTCGTTTTTCTAATATAAAATTGATTGAATGCTGACGGGATGTTTTGTCTAAAAATCATACTGGCACAACAACCTCTACAATAATAGCTACATTGAAAGTGTTTTGTGCTAGTATGATTTTCAGACAAAACATCCCGTCAGCATTCGATAGCTACAAAACCTCTACAATAATAGCTACATCGAATGCTGACGGGATGTATATAACCTCTACAATCTGTATAAAATCTTTGCTGCAAGTGACATCGTATGTGTTAGGAAGGTCACCGCCTGATCCAGGTTCTTCGTCTCCCACCAGAAATCGGCGAACATCTAGTTTAGCTTCTCCATTTCCCCGTTGGTGACACATTTTTTGCTCCTTCGGCTGGTGCCACGGTTTCATTCAGGTTCGTCGTTGCTCACTGTCACGCATCATGAAACGCCTTGTCTGTGTTTTGCTTTTCTGGGCGAGGCGAGTCGGTGTCCAGATACTCTTTGGCCGAGGATGGGTTTTGCATTGTGCATAGAGCAGTGGATGTGGTTTCAGCGTCGGTGGATAATTCCGTGGTTTTTACCGGTTACTACATCAGCAGAAGGAGTCAACAAGGTAAAGTTTCTCTGTAGGTCGAGCTACATGGAACCTCTTATCTTCAGCCCTCCAACATTGCTTTGAGATCCGTACTCTCCAACTAACTTATAATAAGAAGATTTCTCTTTTTTGTTTCTCTCAAATGAAATAACATATAGACTTCAAACTTTTCAGATCAAACAAACTTTACAACTTCAATGTGTGAAAAAACTTTCAGATTTTTTGGACCGACATAAATATACAAAATGAGAATTTTCTTGATTAAAAAATAATTTTTAGCATTTAAAATGCATGAAAAAATATGAAAGTTTTTTCCCACATAGTAATTAGAATGTTTTGTTGTCCTGCGAAGTTTGAAGTTTAAACGTTTATTCGTTTGAGAGAAACAAAAATGACAAATGTTTCTGCACGGATCCTGATGCAAAAATGGATGGCTAAGATAAGGGGTACCACGCAGCTCGAGCTACACAAAACCGCACTCGAGTCAACAAAGGGTGCATTTATGTGTGGTTCCTATCCAGGACTGACCTTGCAACGATGTTGATGGATGCTTGCCAATCTTCTCTTTTCATTGTGCATCCTGGATGAAGGAGTGCAGGCGTCGGCCCGCCTAATTCCGGTGTCTCCTCTACGCATTCTCATTTCCTATTGTTCGTGGGCTGTGTTGATACGTCTTAAACGTATCTAAAATGTTTATTGTTTCATGCTATTATATTATCACTATTGCATATTTTTATAGCAATTTATATTATATTTCTCGACTATCCTATTAGTTCAGTTCCGAGAGCCAGTTGTTGTTTTCTACATGTTTTTGACTTATCAGAAAATTCATATCCACAAAGGTGAAAAAATCGAAGATTTAATACAATTTTTTTAAGTCAGAAGGAGTCCAGAAAGTACCTGGGCCAATGAGGTGGCGAGGACAGAGCCGGGACCGCGCCACTAGACCGCATGTGCCCCCCTTGGACCGCCTTACTCCCATTTTTTCACCTACAAATCCTATATTTCGTGAAGTCCTTCATATCAATTTTCTCTTATTTTTTCCGCCGCCGCAAGTTCATGTTCTAAGAGATCCAATCTGGAGGCCTGTTCTGGCACCGTGCCGGAGGGGGAATCCATCATTGGATGCTTATTCATTAACCTTGCTGCCTCTATGACCATTTTTGAGTAGTTCCTTTCGGACCTGAGGGTCCATAGCAGTAGCTAGATGGCATCCTCTCTCCCTCGTATTCAAAACAAAGTTCTCATGAGCTGCCTCACATGATCAGGGTCCATATGATGCAATCGCTGGTGTGTTTGTTGGGAGATGTCATTAATTGTCACTTTATGATCAGATTGTGCATTGAATCTTTTGAAGTTTCTTTGTTGTATAACTAAATTGCTTTGTATGCTCTCCGATCTATTGTCTTCTCTAGCCAAAATTGTGTAGGAAATATGCCCTAGAGCCAATAATATTTTTATTATTATATTTCCATATTCATAATTATAGAGTATATATTCTATGCTATAACTGCTATGATCCTAGAATATGCGATTCAGTGGAAAAATCATATGCACATGTGGAATGGTAAACAATTAAACAAATGGTTCCTAGTCTTGCCTCTAGGACTATCTCAACTGTTGTTGGTGATCACATTTTCCGGATCTTGGGATATCGTTAAGAGTGACGATAGTCCTAAAACAACATTGAGATTATGACACTGGAAGAACGATCATATTGAATCGACTCAATCTTGTATTGTATGAATTAGGTTAACATCATCTATAATTAATTGTAATAACATGGAATGTTGACGTGTGATTTTGCTCCTTAGACCATCGTAGTATTGTAGTCACTTCTTACCGTACGATAGGCCTTGGGGTTGCTCAAACATCACCTGTAACATGGTGATCATAACGACAACTTACATGTTCATCAGAAAGTTTGACAAGGGGCTAAACAACTCGATAGCGGGATTTTCTCCTTTGAGGATGGAGATATTCTTAGGGCCCTGTGATGGCATGCATCATCGTATGGCCAACACAGGTGACTACGTCACGGGGATGCCAGAACACAATAATGAGAAAGAATAACAAAATCGGTAACCAGGATTTCGATATAGTAAGCATGGTGATGACTCAGGAGGATACCGATGGATCCTGGGTTTTGTGAAGTATCGCAAAGCAAAGGGAACATTACATGATAACCAAAGAATATCATTCGTGTGCTCATAGGGCTCGATATGGACGTCCAAGGTTCCGCTGTCAGTCATTAAACGAACAATTTCGTACATGTCTATGAGTTACCGAACCTATGGGGTCACAAGCTTAAGTCAATCATGATCTGCTGAGTGTTAGTAGGACGAGAGTGACGAGAATATCATTGTGGAATTGTATCATTAATATTCGGAATAGTTCCGAGAGATCCGGAAGCGTTTTGGGGTCACTAGAAGGGTTTCGGAGAGTATTAGGTAATATCGGGTATTATCGATTATATATAGGTGGAAAATATTTTCGAGGATGTTCAATTATGTATAAAATACTATAGATGTATTTAGAGCAATTTTATATTATCAATGGGCCTTAAAAAGCCAAGAGGTGGAAGGCAACTTGGGCCACAAAGGCCCAAGTGGGGAGGCGCCTCGTTCCCTAAGGAAGGAGGAGTCAGACTCGTCCCCCTAGGTCGTCTCACCAAAGGGGACTCCTTTCCCCTTGGTGGCAGACCTCCCTATCCCCTTCAACCTATATATACTAGGGAATTTTGCACATTTGAATATACAAGTTTTGGAGCCTCCTCTAGTTCTTCTAGTTCTAGTTGGTTCTAGTTGACTAATTAGAGCTAGACTAGTCCTCTAATCCTCATAATTAGAAGCCCCATGTGGTTCTAATATCCTCCCTCTAATTATCCGGCAACGATTAGATCTGGATGGCGAAGCGCTGCCGGATCGTGAAGGTTGCATGCTTGCAACCAAGTAGAGAGGTCGTGCTTTCGGTCTTTGATTCGAGGGACTGTTCGTGGGCGGTTCGTCGGGTCGTTCATCGAAAGTTTGAGGGACTCCAAGTATGATCTACACCAACACGTTCTTATTCTTTTGCATCTCGGTGCTGGTAACGATCGTGATCACAACCCATTATGCATCTTCATATTAATCTTGGGTGTGCATAGATGCGATTTTAGTTTGCTTTCTACTGCATTTCCCAATAGTGGCATCATGAGTAGGTGAAGGTTGCGATCTAGATTGCATGTGATTGCGAGGGTTGATGTTCTTGCTATGCTTCCCTCGAGTGTTGCTTTGTTTCAAATCATCGATAGATGGTTGATACGTCTCCAACGTATCTATAATTTTTAATTGTTCCATGCTGTTATAGTATCAATCTTGGATGTTTTATATGCAATTATATGCAATATTATATCTTTTTTGGGACTAACCTATTAACTTAGTGCCTAGTGCCAGTTGCTGTTTTTTGCCTGTTTTTGGTTTTCCAAAAAATGAGTACCAAACGAAGTCCAAATGCCATGAAACTTTTTGGATTTTTTTCTGGACAAAAGCGGCCCTGGAAGCTTCAGGAGAGGACCAGAAGATGGAGGAGTAGCCCACAAGAAACCAGGGTGTGCCCAGGGGGTAGGCCCGCCCTGGTGTGTTGTGGGGCCCACATTCAGCGTTTTAACCTAATTCTGCCTCTACAAATTCTCTAAATTCGGGAAACCAACAACGAACGAGCCAAAACACTTTTTCTGCTGCTGCAAGTTTCTGTTCTTGAGAGATCCCATCTGGAGCCTTTTCCGGCACTCTTCCGGAGGGGGAATCAATCACGGAGGGGCTCTATAGCAACCTTGCTTCCCTTCTGATGATGTGTGAGTAGTTTACCACAGACCTACGGGTCCAGGATCTCTCGTTGATCTTTAATACAATGTTATCCTTGATGTTCTTGGAGTTCTATTCAATGTAATCACTTTTTGTGATGTGTTTGTTGGGATCCGATGAATTGTGACTTTATGATCAGATTATCTATGAATATTATTTGAGTCTTCTTTGAACTATTTTATGCATGATTATTATAGCTTTGTATTTCTCTCCAATCTATTGACTTGGTTTGGCCAACTAGATTGATTTTTATTGCAATGAGAGAGGTGCTTTGTAATGGGTTCGATCCTCCTGTGCTCAATCTCAATGACAGAAAGGGACATGACACATATTGTATCGTTGCTAAGGATAAAAAGATGGGGTTTATTCATTCGTGAGTTTACTTTGTTTATGTCATGTCATCTTGCCTAAGGCATTACTCCGTTCTTTATGAACTTAATACTCTAGATGCATGCTGCATAGCGGTCGATGTGTGGAGTAATAGTAGTAGATGCACATAGGAGTCGATCTACCTGTCTCGGACGTGATGCCTATATACATGATCATTGCCTTAGATATCGTCATGATTATTTTCTTTTCTATCAATTGCCTAACAGTAATTTGTTTACCCACCGTATGCCATTTTCTCGAGAGAAGCCTCTAGTGAAAACTATGGCCCCGGGTCTATCTTAATCATATATTAAAATCCAAAAATATATTGCTGCACTTTTTATTCCATTATTTTATTTTGTGTTTTATTTATCCATCTGTCACTACAAGATTTGATCCTTGCAATTAACCGCCAAGGGATTGACAACCCCTTGTTTGCGTTGGGTGCAAGTATTTGTTATTTTGTGTGTAGGTGCTGCTAACAAGGTGTTGTGTGATTCTCCTACTGAATTAATAACCTTGGTTTCTAACTGAGGGAAATACTTATCTCTACTGTACTACATCATCCCCTCCTCTTCGGGGAAATTCCAACGCAGCTCACAAGTAGCAGGAAGAATTTCTAGCACCGTTGCCGGGGAGACATCATCAACATCTATCAAGTAACTACGCAAAAAATTTCATCTCCTTGGATTTACTTTATTTGCCATCTGCCTCTCGTTTTCATCTTCCCCACTTATATTTTTTTTATCAAAAATACAAAAACATTTTCCATTTGCCTTTTTGTGTATTCTTGTTTGTTTGCTTCTTTACTTTTTGCCTAGTCATGATATCTTAAGAAAATACAAAATTGTTTGATTTTTCCAATACTAATAATAATGATTTTATTTGCTCCTCCCGCCACTAGTGCAGAGTCGTATGATATTAATGCCGCTTTGTTAAATCTCGTTATGAAAGAACAATTTTCTGGTAGTCCCAATGAAGATGTCGCATCCCATCTTAACACTTTCGTTGAATTGTGTGACATGCAAAATAAAAAGGATGTGGATAATGATATTGTCGAACTAAAATTATTTCTGTTCTCACTACGAGATCGCGCTAAAACTTGGTTTTCATCTTTACCACGTAATAGTATTGATTCTTGGGATAAGTTTAAAGATGCTTTTATTTCCAAGTATTTTCCTCTCGCAAAAATTATTCTCTTAGAAGTAAAATTATGAATTTTAAGAAATTTGAGCATGAACATGTTGCCCAATCTTGGGAGATGATGAAATTAGTGATAGGAAATTGCCCAACTCATGGCTTAAGTTTATGGATGATCATACAAAAAAATTGTGCGGGATTGAATTTTGTTTCTAGAAATCTTTTAGATTCCACCGCCGATGGTACTTTTATGGAGATCACACTAGGAGCTACAAAATTACTAGATAATATTATGGAAAATTATTCACAATGGCATACTGAAAGAACTCCTACTAGTAAAAAAGTGGATCCCGTTGAAGAAATTAGTACTTTGAGTGATAAAGTTGATGCGCTTATGAAAATGGTTGCTAGTAAAAGATCTCATATTGATCCAAATGATGTGCCTTTGTCTTCTTTGATTGATCAAAACAATGATCCCATAGATGTGCATTTTGTCTCGCGAAATAATTTTAATACTAATGCTTATAGAGGTAATTTTAATCCTAGTCTGTTTCCTGGAAATTCCTCTAATAATTATGGCAATTCCTATGGTAATAATAATAATAATAATAATAATAATAATAATAATAATAATAATAATAATAATAATAATAATAATAATAATAATAATAATAATAGGATGCCCACTGATCTTGATAGTAATATTAAAGAATTTATTAATGCTCAAAAAGTTTTCAATACTACGATAGAGGAAAGATTGAGTAAACTTGATGATATGTCTAGGAGCATGGATATAATCCTTCATGGTGTGGAAAATCTTAAATCTAAAATTTTACCACCTAAGATTGATATTAATGAATCCGTTATAGCTCTTTATGTCTCCATGGATGAAAGTAAAGAAAGAGCCACTAGGTTGAGGGCTAAGTGAGAATTCTTAGAAAATGCGATTCCTCCTGGTTTTTATATTAATTATAATGAAGATGTTAAAATGATTGGCGTTTCATTCATTGACTCTTTATTTAGAAATATAAAACTTGATGATAATGGGAATGAACAAGGGTCAACTTTAGCCAGAAGGCGTCCCAATCATTCGAAGGGTGAAATACTGATGAAACAATTGATAAAAGTGGGTTTGGAGAGGTTAAAACTTTACATAGTGATGTGCCAGCTATTTTGTATTTCAAGGATTTTAATTATGATAGTTGTTCTATAATTGAGTGTATTTCCTTGTTGCAATCCATGCTAAATTCACCCAATGCCTGCGAAAAAGTAAAGCTTTTACTAAAGACATTGTAGAAGCTATGATGAAAGCTTTAGAAGAAAAGCTAAAACTAGAAATTTCAATTCCTACAAAATTATATGATGAGTGGGAACGTACCAATAAAGTCAAGATTAAAAATCATGAGTGCAATGTTTTTTGTGATTTGAGTTCTAGCGTTTCCACAATACCAAAATCTCTATGTGATGTGCTCGGTTTTACCAACATGGATGAATGTTTTCTCAATTTGCACTTAGCGGATTCCACTATTAAGAAACCTTTGGGGTGGAATAAATGATGTTCTTATTCTTGTAAATAGGAATTATGTACCCGTTGATTTCATTGTTCTTGATATTGATTGCAATTCGTCTTGTCCTATAATACTTGGTAGACCATTCTTACGAACCATAGGTGCAATTATTGACATGAAAGGGAATATAAGATTTCAATTTCCATTTAAGAAGGGTATGGAACACTTCCCTAGAAAGAGAATTAAGCCACCATATGAATCAATCATGAGGTCCACCTATGGAACTAAAAAAAAGATGACAACACTTGAAACTATGTATTACGCCTAGCTAGGGCGTAAAACGGTAGCGCTAGTTGGGAGGCAACCCAATAGTTATCCTTAATTTTTCTCGTTCTTGTTCTGTTTTTGAGTGTGCACACAATTATGCTACTGTTATGGTTGTGTTGTTGTGTTTAAATTAGTGTTTGTGCCAAGTAAAGCCCTTGGGATGATTTGGATGATAATTGATTTGATTATGTGAAAAAATAGAAACTTTTGCGCCTACTACTAGAATTCTCTAAATTCACCGGAACGTGATAAAATTCTGAATTGTTCACACATGATTTATATACAAATTTCCCACGTTTTCCTAATTTTTCAGAATTTGTGGAGTTGCAAAAGTATAGTCATTCGTTAGATTGCTACAGATTGTTCTGTTTTTGACAGATTCTCATTTTGATGCATTGTTTTGCTTATTTTAATGAAACTATGGATTGTATCGGGGGTATAAGCCATGGCTATAATACTGTAGGTATAATGCAATAGTAAAACATGAATGGGTTGACAACAATACCTAAAGTGGTGATTTTATTATTATACTACACTACTACAGGATGCTGCTAACGCGACACTACGATCAGAGACCCTTCGACGAAACTGTGCGCGATGCAATAATCGCAAACGGTGGTGTAAAAGAACCATAAAAAGGTGCAAACCGTTTGTGATGGCGGAGCCATCAAACACGGTTCAGATTATAGTTGTGTGTGTGATGCAGGGCATACAGTTCAGTTAATCTAACTGTTTGCGATGAGGAGGAGCAAAAGAAACGGGCTGCCAGATGAAGGTGTGTGTGATATGCAGCATACGCTTCATTCGGATGAAGCATTTTTTTATTAGGCAACACAAAAGAAACAGTCAGCCAGATCAACGTGTGTGCGATATACGGCATGCGGTTCACTTGGATGAACCGCACGCAACCACACACATAGAGCAGTTGAACACGCAGGAAATGGTCGCCTACAAGCCGGCCGACAGTTCCCTCGCTGCGTAGAGAGTGGCCGTGTGCTACCACCTCCATCTAGTCTATAGTCCCCTTTATATTCTGTGCCATACTTTTCCCTCAAATTTAACCAACAAAATGTTAATGCATGTTATAAAAATTATATAATTGGAAACTATGTTCAAATATGAATCCGACTATATAATCTTTGGCGACATGCATTCGTATTTTATTAGTTAAATCATACTTATAAACCAGGACGGGGGGTATAGTAGGTAATTAAATCATAAATGTTTTTTATTAACTGTATGTGTACGTGGCCTTTCGTCCTCCTCTCGCACGTCTTGTCACCCTGCTGCCGCAGACGGCTTACAACGCATGCTTGCGCAGCGCGCGGGGGCGTTCTTTTGGCCAAACGGTGGCGCCAATGAATCGTCGGTGAGCCCGTTCCTGCACAACCACGCAGGTTCCCGCGCAAGCTTCCCGCCCGACTCGGTGAAATCCCCCAAAATCCCAATGCTTACCGACCTGCTATAAAAACCCTCACGGCCGACGAGTCCTGCGTCGCATTTTCCCCTACCTCCCTATAGCTTATCTCGTCTGCTTCTCCCACAATCGCCAATGGCACCAGTCCGTCATCGTCACTCAGCCACTTCGCCGTCATCAGAGGACTGCTCCAGCTGGGAGGCTACACCGCGGTGGCGGCGCAGTCCCCGACGTAGTGTAGTGCGCGTGGCGTCCCTGTTTGGTGTGCGCAGAACACCCACCACACGCTCCGCTGCCGATGCCCGTCGGTAGCTGTTGTCGGCCGCCGTTGCCGCCACACCACCACCGAAAGCCACGGCCATCGCCCGTTTCGCCGCCACGGCCTGAAGGCGGGAGGTGGCCGTCGTGGCCGCCACCCCACTTCCAGCCACTATGGCCATCACCCGCTCCGCCACCACGGCCCGAAGGTGGGAGGTGGTGGTCATTGCCGCCACCACTACAAAAAAATACGCTTCCGTGATGATACATGTTTGTCACAGTAGGTCGCGTTTTTGTCATGCATGTACATCCATGACAAATTTATGACAGAATCAAGATAGTCATACCTGTGCTGTCGTAGAAGTGTTCCATGACATTACCAAAATTATCATCACAAAAGTGTCCACTTCCATGACGATAAATCGCGCGTCACATAAGTGCTTTCGTCAAGGGTGACCGACACGTGGCATCCACCGTAACGGAACACCGTTAAGCTATCGGGTCGGGTTTTGGATCCGATAACCCGTTAACAGCCCCGACCAATGGGGATTTTCAACGTGTAAAATCATCATTGGCTGGAGGAAACACGTGTCGGCTCATTGTTGGAACAGATGTCATCCACTCATTGGATGGAAGGCGCCTATGATACGTTGACACGTGGCACGGACCAACAGTGGCCCATTCCGGTGAAAAAGGCCGACCCAATAAAAATTAGCAGACTGGCCCATATAAGGCCTACTTGTGTCAGGTCCATTTAAGCCCACGACCCATACGAGATGTGCCAATTCGGCCCGTCAACAACCCGTTAAAGATTTGACACCATTGCAGCCCATTGTCAGTTTGAGCCCGTTAACAGCCCGCTTATATTTGGGCTCAATATCGGCCCGATGAGATTTTGGCCTGTTAACGGCCCATTTAATGGATGGGCCAATTTTCAGGATGTACATCTTTTGGCCTTTGAGCGACCCATTTAAATGTTGGGCTAATTTCCGGCCCGGTGTGTCTTTCAGCCTGTTGACGGCCCATTAATCTGATGGGCCATTTGTAGTCAGACCTGAGTTTCGGCCTTTTAGCGGCCCATTTAAGTGTTGGGCTAATTTCTGGCCCGATGTCAGCCTGTTGACGGCCCATAAATCAGATGGGCCATTTGTAGTCGGACCTGACTTTTGGCCTTTTAGCGACCCATTTAAGTGTTGGGCCAATTCCCGGCCCTGTGTGCCTTTCGGCCTGTTAACGGACCATAAATGAGTTGGTCCATTTGTAGTCGGACCTTAGTTTTGGCCTTTTAACGGCCCATGCCCTTCATGGTCCAATACCAGCCCGGTTTCTCTTTCGGCCTGCTAAAGGCCCCAACACAGTTGGGCCATTTACAATACAACCTGACTTTCGGCCTCTTTGCGGCCCATGCTCTTCATGGTCCAGTACAAGCCCGCTGTTTTTTTGGCCTACTAAAGGCCTATAGTATAGTTGGGCCATATGTAGCCCAAACTTAGTAACGACCTGTGAAATAAATTGGGGCCACCTGTTGCCCGCTTTGATGTCGGCCTGTTAACGACCCGGGAGGTAAGAGGGCCGACCATTAACTTTCGGCCTAGTAACGGCCCATTAACTTAACGGTCCCACTAAAGTTCGTTCATGTCTTTAGGCCAAATTAGATAATTTGAGCCCATTACGACGAGCAATTATGCACAGTACCAAAACCGATCAAGCAAAGGTACGGCATACAGGGAATAACGTTGCACATCCAGCATGTATTACAAGAAATTACATCCACTGGGGAATCAAAGATTGATACCAGTGCAAATAAATGAGCAGAACCTAACCATCTACAACGTCACAATCTGCAACCTCAGCACATATGACGCCCATAAGCATGTGGGCAAGTTCTTGCTGCTTTGCTACACTGTCTCTAAAAACATTGATCAGTTGTTGTGTCGCACGACTCTGCACCTCTGAGTCATCCACCATTTCCATCATTGCTTCAGCCATTAATTGGTTCACAAACATACATTTATTTTGTTGCATTCGAGACAGAGGATACTGAACAGATTCAGATGGCGATTTTGGCAGCCTTGTATTATTGATAGTGGAGAGTGTCTCGACCACTGCATCATAACATAAATTAGGACGGGAACCAAACAGATTAATCATGAGTTATTGCCATATTACCTGGCCTAGATTTACTAGAAAGAAACAATGGGGTTGCCTTGCTGTTTTCAGAGTTTGTCTTCTTATCTTCAGCAGCCTGCACAAAATTAACACACTAGCATTGCTATCACTGGCCAAGTCAGATAATAGGAAAGCAACATTGACACAACGAACGTTTGGGCAACTAGCCTACACCAAATTAACACAATATGGCACAACTATCATCAGCCAGGTAAGGTAATACGAAAGCAACATTGACACAATGAATGAATGGGCAACCAGAGAAGCACTACAATTCAGTAATGCGCGTGATATGAGATAGTACATTCATGCAGCTCAGTATGCAAAACTACCATGCAATTTTCCTTACAAAAATCAACATTGGCGCCTTTAACATTTTGCTACAACTAATTTTAGATCAGATAAAGGTTAGATTCATGCCGATTAACAAAATACATGCTGATGTAAAAATATAGTGATATACAACAGGTACTTACATCAGCATTGGAGCACAGAGAATTCTCGCAAGATATTTTCCTCGAATACGATCCCAGTGGAGGAAGTCTTGTATCGTTTAAACTTATTTTCTAAAAGAGAGATGGGTAAGAAACATGTAGAAAATATGATCAGAATGCTATAAAATTTCATGATGCGAGGATACGCACACGCTTCTTAGAATGGAGTTGACATTCTTTTGCTGGACTGGAGCGGACTAGTTCTTTGGCCACTGGAATCTGCTTATTACCGGTGGGAGTTGGGTTTCTTTGTGCTGGAGCAGTATCTATGAAAAATGGAGTTGGTTTATTATCTCCTGGCGTTTGGATCTTTTGCAAAGACCTGGTTTGTAACCCTTCAGATTCTAACATAGTCGTCTTCCCCTTGCATGCCTTATATAGAAGAATGGTGATTCAGTTATAAAACATGCTACAATAGAGATGGAATAGGTACTGAAGAATAGAAAGGCATGACATATTGACATGTATTCCCTCCATCCGGATAAATGGATGGGTCTAGGCATATTTCAGTTCTAGGTACATCCAGTTTTATCCATTTCTGCGACATTTAATCCGGACAGAGGGAGTATGATGTAAGAGCTAGGGATACGACGGGACAACAAAGTAAAAAAACACTAAAAAACCCACTGCAAAACCAAAGTATTCAAACCCACTGATATGAGATAGTACACTCATGCAGCTCAGGATGCAAAACTACCAGACAGTTTTCCTTGCAAAAATCAACATTGTGGCCTTTAATCATACATTTTGCTACAACTAAATTTAGATCAGATAAAGGTTGGATTCACGCCGATTAACAAAATACATGCTTATGTAAAAATATAGTGATATACAACAGGTACTTAAATCTACATTGGAGCACAGAGAATACCTGCAAGAATCTTTCCTCATAAACGATACCATTGCAGAAATTCTTCTATCTGTTAAGCTTATTTTCTAAAAGAGAGATGGGTAAGAAACATGTACTCCCTCCGTCCCACAATGTAAGACGTTTTTTGACACTACACTAGTGGCAAAAAAATGTCCTATATTATGGGACAGAGGGAGTAGAAAATATGGTCAGCATGCTATAAAATTTCATGATGCAAGGATACGCACACGCTTCTTAGAATTGAGTTGACATATTTTTGCTGGACTGGAGCGGACTAGTTCTTTGGCCACTGGAATCTGCTTATTATCAGTAGGAGTTGGGTTTCTCTATGCTGGAGTAGTATCTATAAAAACTGGAGTTGGTTTACTATCTCCTGGCGTTTGGATCTTTTGCAAAGGCCTTGTTTGTAACCCTTCAGATTCTAACATAGTCATCTTCCCCTTGCATGCCTTGTATAGAAGAATGGTGCTTTAATTATAAAAGATGCGACAACATAGAGATGGAATAGGTACTGAAGAATAGAAAGGCATGAAATATTGAAATGTATTCCCTCCATCCAGAAAAAATGGATGGGTCTAGGCGTATTTCACTTCTAGATACATCCTTTTTTATCCATTTTGGCAACATGTAATCCGAACGGAGGGAGTATGGTGTAAGAGCTAGGGATACGACAGGACAACACAACAAAAAAACACTAGTTGAATGTAAAACTGTATGCTAGCGGAATACGTATAGAAATAACTAAGGCAACATACACGTGTATGATTGGGAAAATAAGATGGCATTGCAACAGAGCACTAGAACAACACTTCAATGTAAAAAAAACATGGTATGGTAGAAAAATGAAGTACATGCTGATGAATAACAATACATAAGATATTTAGAAGCATGATGTCCAAATTAAGCAGATGTCATTGCGATAGAGTAGAATGACATTACTTGAATTTGAAAACATGTTATCATGAATGGAATAGGTACTGAAAAACAGGAAGGCATGACATATTTACATGCATGATCAGCATGCTAAGCACATGGCATTGCAACAGAGTAGATACACTCCAGGACATTATATGCATGTTGTACCCATATCACAGGCCAAGTTAGAGCAGGACCTTGTGGGGTGAATAGGATTCATCATCTTTCTGCAAGTCTTCTGAAGAACTGCCTTTACATGTTCCATCATATTGGGTATCATTGATATCAAGTTTATTGGCCTTTACATTGCTCCGTGAGGTTCTTGTGGATATATCAGTGTGCGCAATTATATCTGACATGCATGGAAGACAACTAGTAGTTAGATTTATGTAATGAGTGCCTGTAGGAGACGACATAAATAGTAGGACTGGGGTTAACTAGCAGCAACAGGTCTCATAAACTAAAGGGAGAACATAGATGAAAGCTACATAATATGTATCATTTGTACTCGAGATTAACTAGATGGCACACAAAATTATTAAAGAACAACAAAGGTAATACTAGAAGTGGTATAATACTATAATCACCAGCCTGTGGGATAACATTGGCTGATGGATGATAACTATGGAACAACGTTACCTAAAGAACAAGTATCTTAGCTGAACTATGGAACAACGTTAACTCCTGAACAAGACCCGTAAGAGATCAGCATGAATATACAGTGAAATGTGATGATCTATTTTCCATGCTTAGATGAATAACAAAGCCATAAATGTTGCACACAAGTAAGATGAGGGTACAACCTATCTGGCTGCCATCCATAGGAGTGAGCATCATGTGCTGACTTGTCGATGGCCCTGTAGTTGTTGTGGCTGTCCATGTCGGGCACGCGCATTCGATGCAGGGAACTGTTGAGTGGGGACTATAGCTCCCTTCTGGTGTATGCTTCCCTTGTTGGAGCAGTTGCGATGAGTCGGAAGATGGTGTGTCTGAAGATGCAGATAACGCATAATGTTAAGAACGACATATCTCTTTGATCTGAAGAAATACACTAAGAGATCAACAGCAAGGTACGAGAGTGGTCACACATCTGTTGACTGAAGACTAAATTGGGGTCACACGATTTTATTTTATTTTGGTACTGTCCGATCTACGCCGGATGGCTGGCCGTATTGTGCCTCCTGGCTGACACTGTTCAGAATCTTCCTCGAAGAGCCAGCGACCAACGACAGAGCAGCCTGCCTTCGCCGTCCGGGGCCCCGGCCAAAACCCCGCTCCCCGCCCCACCGCACTGCCGTGGTTGCGCCGCCCCTGGGCCAATCCACAAAGACTCCCCGTCATCCAGATCCGGTGGCGTCAGTACCTTCAACCCACACAACTCTAAAAGATAGCCATCTAAGCGCTGCTTCCACGCCGAACTTGCGGCCCCGCACCCTTACGTTAGACAACAGCCAACCGACAGCCTAGGAGCTCCGCCGCCTCGAGGGGTGCTGCTTCCCATTGGGAATCGATTGGCCCAGAATAAAAATTCAGACAACTAACGCCTAAATAAAGTGATTTGAGATGAGGGTGCGACCTATCTGGCGGCATGGTGAAGTAGGCAGGTCCAGCTACTGAGTTGGTGAGGTCGGCGCGGTTGCGGTGGCGACCGGCGGCAGGGAAAGAGCGATGTCGCGACGGTCGACGGCTACGCGGAAGTAGCGCTAGGACTCTGGACGGATTCGAAGTTGGACAGCGTCTCCGGCATTAGGGAGGAGGGCGGCTATGAAATTGGTGTGGTGGGGGCGCCATGGAGGTGGGGCTGACATTTCGCGGCTCGGGAGAAGGGAGCTTCCCGGTGAGAAGGTGATTTGGCGCCCACGAGGTATGAATGGGGGCGGGCAGGGGGGCGGGGGCGGGGGGAATTGGGAGGGTAGTGGAACCATGTCTTACGGACGCATTTGTCTGAAATGTGAGGGGGAGTTACAGTTCTACCCTTGCCTATAGGCTTCTCGGCTTGGGTCTGTGTACTAAGGGTCGGGGATAGTAGAGTAACTTTGCTTCTTCCCAAATAGTGGGCGGGAGCGATTTTGGGCGAGGAGGGCATGTTTTGAACTATAGTGGGCGCGAGCGATTTCGGGCAAGGAGAGCGTGTTTTGAAATAGTGGGCGCGAGCTATTTCGGGCGAGGAGAGCATGTTTTGTCGACCATGGTTTATGAATTATTCGGCACATGTCATTTCGACCGAGGAGAAGGCGCGCTTGGATGAAGTTACGAACCTACCCTCGATGTACAACGGGCCAATTGATGCGTGTCCCACATAGGACGGTAATTTCGCGTCTCCCATTTATTTGCTCGGGCGAATTCCACCGAGCAGAGAGGATGTTTAACGGTTCGTTCAAATTTTGGGAGAACGAGCATCCACGTCTACCTTACCAAGTCGATTCAGATCAAATTTTGAAATATTAGCTTGCCACTTCTTTTTTAGATGGAGAGATGATGCTCGGGAGTAATGTGTTTTTACATGCTCGTTGCTAGCGATTTACTATATGACAAATAGTTGACCCACTCAAAAACACGAATCAAACCCAAAATGAAATATCTCGATTCAATGAAATAGCTCGTTCAGAAGGTCAAAATAGTGAACTAAATCCAAAATTGAACACCTCAATCGAGTAGCATGTTGTACAGTATTATAGTACTCCATGAACATGTTGAAACTCAAATTAATGAACTTGTTTGATATACGCATATATCTATTCATGTGTGGATTGCAGACAACATGTTCTCCAATTTAAATATTTGAATGCAAGTTTATATCGAGACATGGTTTATATCAGTCTTTGATGCATAAAATGCGACCTTCCCCTCTCCCGGACTCCTGTTCTCTCTCTCACGCATCCGACACAAAAACCTTGTTGGTCGCTCTCCCTTTCTCTCCATCTCTCTCTCTCTCTCTTTGTGTGTGTGTGTGTGTGGGGGGGGGGGGTCTTTCTAGTTCGCATGCATATGTACACCATCTATAGGCCTCTCTCGCACACTATGTATGATACTCTAGCTAGTCCAAGCCATATATCTTGGGTGCACTCATCGCACGCACACAAATTCCTTGGCTCTTTGCCCATAACTCTCTCACGCACCACTATGTCATCTCGGAGCTCTTCCCCCCTCTCTCAAACTCTCCATCCACCTGGGTCACACATACACATGCATATCTCACTCGCACTCGATAGGCCCATCTAAAACTCTATCTCTCCCCCTCGTTCTCTCTCCATCTCACACGCGCACACACACAATCTCATGCCCAACTAGCCAAGTATGATGGTCTCTCACTCAATTGTAGGCACACGCAGTCCCCCTATATGTATATGACTAGCTAATCTAAGTCTCCATCACAAACATGTGCATGGTCTATCTCGATTTCTCTCGGGTCATCTTTCTACCGCGCACGCATTCCCTCGATCTCCCACCCATATAGTCCCCTCACGATCTCGACGGGATCTCTCTATCACAAACACACCCTCTCTCCCTCCCCATGGGTCCATGCCATCCATGTGTCCCTCTCGACCTTTGTTCCATGTTGGCCAGACCTCTATTGGACATGTGCTACAGGGGTGTCTCTCTCTCTCTGTTGCAAACAATCACACACTAGCTATCTTCGTGTATCTCCTCGCCTCGCTTTTCCATCTCGGAGATGCATGCGTGATATGTTCGCATAAGAAACAAAAAAACACACACTCTCTCTAATTCACTTTCTCTTTCAGACACATACTCTTTTTGCACACTTACTCATTCTCCTTCACACGCACTTGATCTGTCTCGATTGAGGCACTCTCCTCGGTCCATAGCATATAGATTTATTGAAAAGTCAAACATCACAAAGTTTGACCATGTACGTGGAGAAAAACAATTACATCTAGTATGGCAAACATATACCATTAGATTCACCATGAGATGTAGTTTTGTATGATGTATCTTTGGTATTGTAGATATAAATAACATTTGCGTAAACCTGATCAAAGTTTCCAAAGTTTGACTTCTAAAAAATTTACATGCACTGCATTATCGAGCGGATGGAATATCTCTTTCCCCCTCTCAGCTATCTGACGCACCACTCAGCCTTATGGGGCTCCTCAACCTCTCTCAAACTTTATTGGTCAGTTTGGTTCATGACCTGACCCTCATGCCTTGATGGCCGGTACTGCCTGGTGTGGACGTGAGATGTAAAATATTTCTGCCTAGCCAGGCTTGTGTGGTGCTGAAGCGTTTGGTTCATGGCTGGGCCAGGAAAAGCATCAACGTCCCATCAATCAATCCATGCATCAATTATTTAATGCTAATATCCATCCATGTTGTTGTTAGCCTCATGGCCACACAACCAGGCACGGCTAGGCGTTCGAAATCGGTCGCCTGGGCTAGGCTACTTGTAGTGTCTGGAATTCAGCCATGCTAATTAAAATGCATGGGAACCCAGGCCAGTCGGGCTTTCTTTTTCACAGGGTAGCAACCAAACAGGCGTGCATGAAATCCAGCCACAACCCCAGGCCAGGCAAAAGATGCTCAGGACGCAAGCCAAACTGGCCTTATATCTCCCTGGTTCACACAAACACATGTCTCGCTCGCGCTACACATATAGACCCATCCAACACTCTCCGCCCTTGTTCTCTCTCCATGTGACACGCACCCCCCTAAGTAACATAATCCCTGACTCCATCATAGGCGCAAGCACTCCCCCCCTCCTAAGTATGATTATCTCTTACTAGCCATCAGTAACACACGTATTGTCTCCTTCCATCCATACGTCTATCCCGATATCTCTCCGGGCATCTTCTATCGCGCACACACCTTGTCACTCGATCTCCCACCCATGTAGTCCCATCACGATCTCCAGGGGATCTCCCTATGACAAACATACACTCTCTCCTCCCCATGTCTGCATTTTCTCCGTACGTCTCTCTCGACCTCTCTCCCTTGTTTGTCAGACCCCTCTTGGCCACGTGCTTGGGGTCTTGCTCTCTCGGTTCCAAACAACCACACACTATCTCCTCACCTTGCCTCCGTTGTCGAAGATGCATGTGTGACATGTTTGCATAAGACACGCACGCTTTTCCTCTACTTTTATCATGTGTTGTTCATGTCTCTTTCACACACGCACACACACTTTTTTCACTCTCTCTCTCTCTCTAGTTAGGGACTCAGTCACGTCCATAAACATATGGATGTTTTGAAAAGTCAAACCTCAGAAAAGTTTGACCAGGTATATGTGGAGAAAAACATTTACATCTGGAACGATCATTAGATTCATCACAACATGTACTTACTTCATACTATCATTTATCTTTGGTATTGTAGATATAAGTAATTTCTTTATAAAATTGGTCAAAGTTTCAAAAGTTTGAATTAAAAAAATGTTGGAACTACATTATCGAACGGAGGGAGTAGCTCTTTCTCTCTCTCTGCTATCTCCCACTGGCCTCCCCTCTCACTCGAACTCTCTATACCGACGGATTATACGCTCACTTTGTCAGCGTATAGCTCCGTATATTGTTTAGTTGACCGGTTAACCAATCCACATGCTGCCTTGTCAGCTCGTGTTCTGTATCTTCGTGTACTAGCCCATGTGGCAGTGGGTGAAAATAAGTAAACTATAGGCCCATCTGACACGCGGTGAAGTAAACAAAGTTGAAACCACTCGGGTAGCACCCCGCATGCTAGTAAATTGAGGGCGCATTGAGGACAAACTTCTTACACGCGAAGGACGCAGTCGCACACAATTCACCACTGCGCGGTGGCATGCACAGAAGGACGCATTCGCGCACACCCAACACACAACACACACCAGCACACGTGTACACCGGCATCGCCGCCGTTTGAGATGGACGGCGAGGCAGCCAACAAGCGGAGGCTGCTCGAGCCAAAACCGCATCCGGCGAGCCTGAACTTCATCAGCAGCCTGCCCGACGACATGCTGCTCGTCATCATCGGCCTACTCCCCTCCAAATCTATCACGCGGACCGCCCTGCTCTCCCGGTGGTGGAGCCCCCTCTGGCGCTGCGTCCCCCTGAACCTCACCGTCGACAACTGCCTCTGCGATGGGGATTGCAAATGCATGGCCGCAGTCTCCAAGATCCTTTCATCGCACCCTGGGCCAGCCAGACGCCTTGACATCCGCATGTTCAGTACCAAATGCAAGGTCCAACCCAAGTTTGACGAGTGGTTCTTATCCCCCGCCCTAGATCAGCTCGAGGAGCTCAGCTTTGAAGCTGGACGATGTCGCTCTCTGTCGCCGTCCGCGCTCCGCCTCATGCCAACGCTGTGCCGCACTAGCTTCAGCTCCTGCTATCTTCCCCAGATTAATGCCGCGCCTGCCCTTCTTCTCCCTCAACTCAAGCAGCTCAACCTCTTCGACGTTGTCATCTTGAAGAAGGCTATGGAGCACCTGCTCCGCAGCTGTACTGCACTCGAGTACCTTCATCTTGAGCAGACCCACGTGTTCATTAGCCTCCACATCATCTCGACGAATCTCCGATGGATTCATGTGTCTTGTTGGCCCCGCAACAAGACATAAATTGGGAGGACATCACTCCAGCTGTTCCACGTTATGGTCATTGAGAATGCGCCTTTCCTTGAGAGATTGCTTGTATCGGATCTAGAAGGTCCAACAAAAATCAGGGTTATTGACGCGCCGAAATTGACAGCGTTGGTGTACTCGTCTGCCAAATTCTCCGAACTGTTTATTGGATCCGTAATCGTTCAGGTACAACACTCATCTTCTTCTCCATCTTCTTGAAATTCACATTTTTAAATTTCTTCTTGATGTATTTATGATCGTCTTCCAGAAAATGATTCCCACAAGCTTGACCCAGTCCATGCGCACAGTGAAGATCTTAGCACTAAAATCTATCGGCCCAAATCTGAATCAAGTTGTTGGATTCCTTACATGCTTTCCGTGCACGGAGAAGCAACTCATCGAGGTGAAACTTCTTTCCTATAAGTAAACAGTAATCACAACATAGCTCAATTTTTTTCGTAATTTTCCCAAATTACGATGACAAGTGTAGTGTTTAAAACTGCATCGACGCACTGCACCGAAAGAAATGTTTTTAGTATTTTTTTCTCACATGATCGCCTGCATCATTTTGATCTTGTACTACTATAGTAGCCTAGGCTAGTCATAGTGGAAAGTAACTTAGAATACTCCAGTAACTCTATGGTTACCCTAAGAGCAAGTACTACCTCCGTCCTGGTTTACTCTTCCAATTTTGTAGTATCAAAATTTGACCATAGATTTAACTGACAAAATATTAATGCATGTCACTAAGAACTATATTGTTGGATTCGTATTTGAACATAATTTCAAATCGTGTAAGTTTTAGTGACATGCATTGGCATTTTCTTAGGTAAGTCTATGGTCAAAATTTTATACTAAATACGAGGTAGTATTCCCTCCGTCCCAAAATTCTTGTCTTACATTTGTTTAGATACGGATGTATGTAACACTAAAATGTAACTAGATACATCCATATTTAGACAAATTTAAGACAAGAATTTTGGGACGGAGGGAGTACAAAAGTGGGCTATGTAGGCCAAAACATGTGCCAAATTCACTTGTGATGCATTTGGTATCGATGCCCCTCCATTGCTCACCTGGTGCCCCAATCTGGATCACCTACTTTGCTCCGGTGCCAAATTAACTCAAGCAATGAAAAAACACTGCGTGGGAGAGAGAGAGAGAGGACTGAGGCAATAAAAAACACTTTTTTGGGAGAGTGAGAGGCTGGTGTAGTTGGTTTGATTGATTTGTTTATACATGTCGGTTTGTGTGCACAACGGTGCCAACTCTCTCACATCGCGAGAGCGGTGACAAAATCTTTTGATTTGACATCGATGCGTATTATGTGGCATACTTTTGCGAAATATGGCATCGGCCACATAGTGGAAGGCAACAAATGCCCAAGCTCTTCATGTGCTCCTAGTTAAATGAGAGGAAACAGAGAGAGAGAGAGAGAGAGAGGGAGGGAGGGAGGGAGAGAGAGAGAGAGTGAAAAAATATCACTAGCCAGACAACCCTATCGTATGAGCGAATGATATTGGTACCTCTTGATGACACGGCAATCTTATGCAGCCAACTTCTCTAATATGTTCTCTTCTTTTGCAGATAAAAAAAGACCCGAAAGTGAAAAATGTGCTGCACTATAACAATCTCATCGAATGCCTTGATCTCCATCTTACAGAAATTGATTTGATCGACTACCAAGGCAGCACATCTAAGATTAAATTGGCCAGGTTCTTTGTTCTGGAGGCAAGTGTGCTCAAGGTAATGAGGTTTGGTGTTCTCTAGCGCAACAATGAATGGCGTGCTGATCACCGCAAGCGTCTAAGCCTAAATGACAAAGTCTCCGCAGAAGCTGAATTTGTTTTTGAAACATCAAGTGGCCAGAGACTCGAAAACTTATTTGCCCATTAGTGACTTGTCAGGGCGGTGGATTTTAGTTTGTACGATAATGCTGCATCCACCTAAAGTAACGGAAGTTCTTACGTAAACTTCCTAGTAATTCCCTCTTCGTAGGTGCAGCATTACTCCTAACATTTGTAATATCAGTTTGAAACTTGTAATATTGTCGTGTCCTATTCCTGCATTTTCAAAATCCTGTGAATCAAACAGGTCCTGAGTTGGTGATGATGTTGTGCCTCCCATCTTTCACCAATAGCCGTCGGATCTAGATCTGACGCGTACAAACCAAGCTTCTCCATTTTTGCAAAAAGATGCCCGCACTTGTTCGCTATTTACAAACAACTCCTTGTATCTCACAATCAGCCTTATCTCCTCCCCACCACATCTAGAAAGCCGTGGAAAAATCTGGCGCGATGGCCGCTGCCGGAGCCGTCCACCCCCAATCTTGGTGTTCCGTGCAATGCACGGGCATCTACGCACGAGAAATTATGTAGAACAGGGCTAGTTGTAAGCATGCTAGCTCCACAACCATGATGATAGTGACTGTAGACGGTGAGGCTGACTATGGCATGCCGAACACGGTGCCTATACTCAGGTGTCATCTTCGGCGCAGGGTCTTGTCACTTCACTGTGAGGAGCAGCACGTAATAATTTGACCAACGGGTAGTACAGTGCTAGTACTCCTACTACTACATTGGTAGTACTACTACTAGTACTAGTAGCACCACCGTCTGGATTTAGGAGTACTATCACGTCCATCTAGATTTTAGTATTTGACTAGCAATATCTAGTAATGCATGTCACAAAAAATGTACTACTCCCTCTGTAAATAAATACATGGTGTTTTATTCCTATCGGCGAGAGAACTTAATGTTTTTTTGCTAACTAGAGTACTAATAGGATTACATGTAATGAACTAAACAGTGCATGTCATGTTTGGTAGTCTCAAGTCATTGAAAGCATGCACGGCCCACATCTCTCATTGGTTGATATGTCACGAAATAAGAAACAAGGAGGGAGTTAATGCACCATGCCTAAGTATTTTGGGATTAGTTAGTTTTCGTAAGGTGACTTACACAACATTTTTGTTTACATGCATTAACATTTTGTTTGTTAAATCAAAGGTCAAAATTTGGCGCAAAATGCAAAGGGGACCAATAAACCAGTAAACATCAAACTTCTCTCATTTGGCCCCAACTAGAGGTCCGGTGAGATGACTATACTGCACCGGCATGGAGGGGGACACAGCTTCATTGACTTACGGCAACTGCCTTTGGGTGAATGACACGTGGGCCCAGGGGTGGCTGGCCCACCTATCATACAGCCAAAGGCAGGTGCAATAGAGGGCCGAGGAGTAGTATGAAATCCTACGCACCTACGCACGCTAACCAAGGGCAAGAGTGATCACTCGAATCACAAGATCAGTTGACTGGAAGCTAAGCTAGACCCATGGAGGCGATGAGCGCGAGAATCAGCCAGCTGTGCCAGATGGTCCACGACGCCGGCCTTCGGCCCGGCACCGAGGAACGTCTCCAGGTAGTATTTCTTGAGGCCGCCAGGGCGAGGGGCCGCTTGGACGACAGCTTCGTCTCCTTGTTCGACGAGGTCCTCGTCGGTTTCCTCAACAAGTTCACCGTCGTCAAGAAGCTTGCGGACGACTTTGACGTAAGCCTCCAGCCAACGCACCCAGGCTCTGCGATGCCTGCCACCCTCAGCGGCCACTTTGGTGACAACCTCTTCGACGCACTAGTGGCCCTGCGACTGCCCGCCGTCGCGCCGGAGAATGTCCACCTCGAGGTCGCGCTCGCCGCGCAGCGCCTGGCGCAGAAAGACACCATTGACATAATCACCCACGTCTACACACAAATCGTCCACAAGGACTACTACATGCAAGAGGAGGACGATAGGACGCTGGCCTTCTTGGACCGCAGGGCAACCTTGGACGGCACTGTTCAGAAGCACGTTGAGCTCGCTGCCAACGCCGCTGATCCTCACACGTCGGTTGGTGACTCGACACACTAGGGCGTGAGGGTGTCGTTGATGGATCCGTATGTATTTTTATCTTTCCGTCAAATCCATGTAGTAGTATATGATACTACAGTAATTATCTTACCTTTTGCATCAACTTCATAATTTTCGTACGTACTCCATGCATGAACGCCTGGTCATTACTCTAGGCAAAATCATTATTTTCTATCTATCGATCGCGCCATGGAGCAGAACCAAAATTTTACAAGTTATGAGTTCAAAAGGAAAAGCCTGCCGTGTTCGCGTCGCACCCCCACACGGTTGGTCCGGCACGCCGCTCAAGCGGGAATGCATGCGGTGTTGCATTTTCACTTACAAGTGGGGCCACAGTTGAGCAAACAGACTATCGGCAAACCCCCACCCCGCCCACCGCGCGATGGCTGAGAAAACAGGAGGGAGAAGAGATGGCTGTAGCATGGACTCCAAGAAAATTGGTGTCTGATGGGACTCATGTGGGTGGCGTGTGCCATACTGCTAGACGTGAATGCTAGTTATGGCCCATGCCACCCCACTATATCAAGCCTATATCGAGGTACGTAGAACAAATTTCCTGCAGTCTGTGCTCAACCCTCCTCTATCTCTCTTCTCAGCCAGCCAGCGGACACGCGGAGCCCATCGTCTGTTTGCTCACATGCGGCCCCACATGTCAGTGAAAACGCAAGAGGACCCACTGAACCTGCACATCTTTCACCTCGACGTGCTGGTGATGAAAAACAAATCCAATAAAGATCTTCGATGGCCACTTTTGGAGTTACTCAAGAGTAGTATGGTTCTATTTACAGTTTAACCCAAGATGCACATCTCGTGGCTTCAACTACCACTCTATTTTCTTTCATGACACGACCTGGATGCTGGATGTCCCACGTGTCGGCAAAAGGAGGAAGAACCCGACCAAATATTCGGTTGTGCTCTCGGATTAGACTAGTTCTGCTAACTTAAAATTTTTATTGTGTACTCCCTCCGTTCCAAAATATTTGACTTCCATTTTTCCAAAAATGGATCTACCTATATACTAAAACATGTCTAGATACCTATATATTTTGACAAATAGAAGGCATGTATTGTGCAACAGAGGGAGTAGAATGGATGCAAGTTTTTGTATTGGGAAGAAGAGTACACCCATATATTGATAGAGCGCAATTTAGTAGATGTTCTATCACTTTAAGCTAGCACAGAGGCTAGAGATGAGATTAGTGCACTTGTTGATACTCCTACTAGAATAGAGGCTAGACATGAGACTAGATGCGAGGAAGCAACATCTACTTCTTTACACTCGAACAAGAAAGAATCATGCAAGATCGAGCCTCCACAGATCAACAATGAATGCATCGAGAAGGCACTAATCCAACTTACAGGAGTACTAAAATGTATTCTTGTGGTTCTTGTTTTCTTTGGTCTTGCTTGTCTAGTCAAAATTATCGTTGGAGTTCGTGCAAAACAGAGGTCCGTTTGGGGTCGTGCGTTGGAGTTGGCCTTACAAGTGGGACCGCAGTTAAGGAAACCGACTATCGGCAAACCCCCACCTCGCCCGCCACGCGATGGCTGAAGTTAGAGAAACGACGAGGTTGAAGAGATTGCTCTAGCACGGACTCCAAGAAATAATATGGTGTCAGATGGATGTCGTGGTGGTGGCGTGTGCCGTACTCCTGGACGTGAATGCTTGTTCTGGCCCATGCCACCCTACTACTCCTACTACTTACTCCTACTATATAGTGCTAGTATCAAGGATTCGAGGTGCTGGTTATGTACAGCGAACACATTAACATATGGCTACAGTAAAAACACCCGCCCGACGCGCGAAGCATGTGAAGCTAGTACAAATAGTGTACTACTATTGTTGTTTGGCCTCATCCGATAACTTGTTCCAATGCACGTACAATTATGTATTCGGAAAATAATTTTTTGCCTCGTCGCACCACTCATTTAGAGAAGCGACTCGAAAGCCATTCATAAATTTAGTAAGTTTATCACAGGCATATCATATTATTACATACAACAGGTCATCAACCCACATCGACAACGAGGATACATTATAAATACTAAAGTTTTCACCACACAACAAATAACAAGCAATGAAATGAACTTCAACTCAACCATTCCTCGGCGTTGGAAACGCTTGCTTTGAACCACAAGTGATTCTCTGGGACGGGCCATCCATTGTCGATCTGGAGACCCACGCAGGACTGATCATCTAGGCTGAAGCGGCCTACTATATCAGTACTAGGGTAGGGAACCACCCAAATGTCTGAGGTATAGACACAGTTGCTTCTCATAAATGGTACTAGTAACATTGTGTGAACAGCAGTTGGATCGCCTTTCACCATCATCGTCGGATTTCGGGTTCTGGAAGACCCTCGAGGTTCGAACTCTGGGGTGCGTGCGGAGATTACGCCTTCTACCTACCTGCGCCCCTCCGCCTCGCAAAGATCTAAGCTATGGAAAACACAGCACAAGAGACACAGGGTTTATACTGGTTCGGGCCACCGTTGTGGTGTAATACCCTACTCCAGTGTGGTGTGGTGGATTGCCTCTTGGGCTGATGGTGATGAACAATACAAGGAAGAACAGCCTCGCGAGGGTCTATTCTTGGCTGGGGGGATGAACTGCTAGGAGGAGTTCAATCACCCTTCTCTCTCTCTCTCTACGATTTGATAGCCGATCGATCTCCCTTCAGTTCAATTGCTACCTGCTATCCTCTATCTGATCTCCTCTTCCTTCCCTGGGGGTGGCTAGTCCTATTTATAGGCAAAGACCCTGGGCCTCTTCCCAAATATTGAGCGGGAAGGGCGCCAACAATTGGCCATTTTGAAGGGGAACATCTGGTACACTTATGCTGACTAAAGTTGGTCCTCGCCTGCCAAAGGCTCTGGTGATGACGCTGGTTTGGGCTCCACAATGACTTCTTCCTTGTCGTGGGGCTGGTCTTGGTCTCGTTGCACCGAAATGGGTGCCTTTGCTTGACACTCCCGCCTGCGCTTGCTCCCTTTGCACCAAAGAGGAAAGGGAGGACACTGCGCGGGCTGGCGCCCGCCTGGCGCCCTTGGTCGTCATGGCTTGCGTCACGGGCACCTCGTGAGGTACCCCGCCTTGATCTCTCTGCCTCCTCATGAGCCAGCCTGATGAGGCCGTGCCTGAGGAAGCTCCGTGTCGTCCGCCCCGCGAGGCTTGGCCCCTCGCGAGGGTCTTGGGTCTGTGTTGATGAAGATGGGTCGTACTGGGCCCCCCTTTGAGCCACGCCGCAAGCCGCAGGCAGGCAAGTCTGGGGACCCCCGTTCCCAGAACGCCGACAGTAGCCCCCGGGCCCAAGGCGCGCCCGGACTTGGCCGTGCAGCAAGGCGAAAGGGCAAGGGCGAAGCGCCGCGGGCCCTAACAGCCTGCAGCCTTGGGCGCCGCGTGGCGGTTGATTTGGACGTGGGCGCCTCAGTAACCGCGCGGGTTGACAAGGGAGCGGCATCTGCCCAAGCTTTGCTCTTTTTGCTTTCTCCGGTTGCTGCTCAGATCCCCTTTCTTGCGCCTCTCCTTCCTTCCTCCAAAACTTCAGATCTACCTCATCCGCGCGACCTAGGAAGCCATGGCGACTCGTCAATCCCTGGCCGGAGCTTGGTGCTCGCCTGCCCTGGAGCCGCCGAGCGTGTCGGAGGCGAGCCTCGCCCGGCTGCGCCGGATGGTGGCGGCGCAGGGCATCGATGGAGCGAGGGCGTTCAAGGTCGGCTCCGCCACCCCTGAGGGCAAGAAGAGCACCTTCTATCCGTTCTTTGCTAGCGCCATTGCTGCCGGCTTGGTGCCTCCCTTCTCCGAGTTCTTCTTTGCTGTCCTCCGCCATTACAGGCTACAAGCTCTTCATCTCCACCCCAACTCCGTGCTTCTCCTGGCAGTCTTCGCCTACTACTGTGAGGCTCACGTAGGGGTGCAGCCCTCAGTGGCTCTGTTGCGCCACTACTTCTACCTCCGGACCTCCCGCGGTCCTGCTTCCGCGTGCGCGAGCTTCGTCGTGTACGGTGGTGCCATCGCCATTTTGAGCCCCGGGAAGAGGATCGAGGGCTTCAGGAGCAAGTGGGTCTTGGTAGATGCTGGGCGCATCCACCCTCGGCTAATCTTGCCCATGGAGCAACCCGCGAGCTCCAGCGATTGGGGTCGAGCAAAGCTCATGGATCCCCGCACGAAGATGGTGTTGGAGAAGATGGACGCGGATCTGAAGCCAGCCAACATGGCGGCGGCGAAGCTGACAGGCGCGTCGCTGCTGAGGGAGTTCCTGGAGCACCAGCTGGCTCCGCTTCGGCGGTACTCACCTCCGATGTGGAGGCCTCATCTGAGCCCCGCGGCCTTGGCCGACGAAGATCTGGCCGCGGTCCTCCAATCTCTAGTCGGGGGCGATGTGGCGAGGTTGGAGGGCGCTCCTACGCCCTTGTTCCTCCGCGACGACTAGGAGCAGGTAGTGGAGTCCATGCCCGTCTTCAACGGGGATGGGCCAGTGCCCACTGAAGCTCCCGAGGAACCGGTGGACGTGTCCTCCGACGACTCGAGCGAAGAGGAGGAAGGAGGGGAGCGGGACAAAGGGCCTGACTCCGAGGCGACCGACGGAGAGTCGAGGGCTCCTTTCCCCCAGCGCAGGCCCCGCGCTCTTCCCTTCTCCCCAAGCGATGACGACGAGGATGATGACGAGCAGGGCGGCGGGAGCTTGCCCCCGATCCCCAAGAAGGACAGGACCGGGCTGATCTCCCGCGGGTCTGCCCCTGCCCCGGAGCGGACCACAGACGCGCCTTCCGCTCGCGAGCTTCCCGAGGCTGACCCTTCCAGCCGGGCTTCGGGCTTCAAATTTGGCCGCAGGCTGTTCGAGCCCGCTGGCGACGACCTGTAAGTGCTCGATTCTTGTCTTTGTTTCTTGTTCTGCTGCTGAGGCATGACGTCCGCTTCTCTTGGATAGGCTGGCGCCCTCAGCAAAGAAGCTGAAGGGAGCTCCTGAGGTTCCATCCGGGGCAGCGCCTCCGCCCGCGAAGGAAGGTGACGGCGACGCACGGGCCTCTCCTGCCCGGTCGTCCTCGCGAGGCCAGGCTAAGCTGGATAGGGGGAACCTAGCCCCCATGGCCCAAGCGACTCCCGAGGTGCCTCCGCCTGCTGCCGCCCCCGCAGCCGTGGGGGCGCAGCAGGCTTCGCCTCGAGATGCTTTGGTCGAGCGGCCGTCTTCTCCTCCTACTCCACTGACTGCTGTCTCTCCGACTCCTCCCACCGTTCTTGATCGTGCCACCGCCGAGCTGGACCGGCTACGGCAGGATCTTCTTGGTGCCGACCCTCGCTTGGTGGCCTGGCACTTGGAGTTGGCTTCAAGATGGATTCGCTCTGATGCTTCGATTCGGGCGGCGCTGGTCCAGGCCACGACGACTTGCGACGAGGAGAGGCAGGCCATCCTTGAGGCGAAGGCTGCTCGTGACGCAGCCCCGGGGGAAGCGGTCGCCGTCCGTGGTCGCTGCAAGGAGCTGGAGGAGGAGCTGCAAGGCATGCGGGACCAGCTCGCGAAAGAGGCCCGCCTTCGCCAAGAACAAGAAGAAGGCGTGAAGGCTCGTGAGGCGGCCGTCAAGGGCCGGGAGGCCAAGCTCAAGAAGCGCCATGACCGCCTGGGTGCGCTGGAGCAGGAGTTGGGGGCGAGGAAGGTCGAGCTGGACAACAAGGCCCGGGTTCTTGCCGAGGACCGCGCGGCCTTCGCAGAGATGGAGAAGAAGGCTCGCGCCTTGCTGAAGACGCTTTACGAGAGCGGCCTGGAGAGCCCGCTGGTTGGCGCCGAGGACGGCCCCGCCAAGCTGCTTCCCTTCCTGGTTCGTGCTCTTGAAGATGTCGCCCTTGGACTTGGCCCAACGGCCGAGGCCGAGGCGCGTGTCCTGTCTTCTGCAGCGCTGACGCGGGTCTTCACCCACATCTACCTTCGCGACCCCAGCGTCGACCTCGACAGCCTACTAGAGCCAGCAAGCGGCGAGAGTGCCGCTGCCGCTGCCGAGGCCGTGAAGGGTCGCACGGAAGCTCTGCTGGGGAAGTTCCGGGCCTTCAGCACCAAGCCGAAGCAAGGCGCTGCCGACCCTGCTGCTCCATGAGGTGAACCCACTCCGCACTGCTCCATCGCCGTCGAGCGATTCCGTCATGGCTCCTATCCTATTTTTAATTCCTGCACATGTACCATGCCTCGGGGAGGCGTTTAAACTTGCATCTGGCGTTGAGATAACAGTGTGGACTGTAATATTTGCTTCTGAATTCCTTGAAATTTATGCTACTCCTTCCTACTTGCTTATGTTCTACGCCGGCAGAGCCCGGCCCCGCGCGTACCTCACCCAGCTCTAGCCCCGACCGGAAACCAGGACGGGACCAAGGAGTGAGGGGCTACGTGACAAGTTAGGCTCCTGAGTCGCGATGCTCAGGAGTCCCCCTTGGCGCTCGAACAACAAGTAGGGAGGCGATCCTTGAAGTTTACGCTTTTCCTTCCTACTTTATTATGTTCTATGCCGGCAGAGCCCGGTCCCGCGCGTACCTCACCCAGCAGTAGCCTTTCGGAACTAAGGAGTGAGGGGCTACATGACCAGTTAGGCTCCTGAGTCGCGATGCTCAGGAGTCCCCCTTGGGGCGCGAATAGCAAGTAGGGAGGTGAGATGTGGGTGGATCTACCGTTCTACGTCTGCAGATCCCGGCCCCACGCGTACCTCACCCAGCGTTAGCCTTTCGGAACTAAGGAGTGAGGGGCTACGGGACCAGTTAGGCTCCTGAGTCACGATGCTCAGGAGTCCCCCTTGACGCTCAAACGGCCTTCGTACCTTGGCTCCGCTCGGGGAGAGACGCGCGACGAACCAGGCCCGGGGGGCCTGGCTGGGTGGCGTGCGTCTGGGCGTGAACCAGGCGCAGCTCCCGTGCCCAGCCCCCTCGCGCGGCACTCCCGAGGGGAGGCGTTAGGATGAGGCTAGACACTGAGCTCTGGGCCCCTGAGGTTAACGCGGCCCGGGGGCCACCCTCAGTTGTTTATCACCAGCGCGGAGCATAGCGCTCCCGTATGTGTACGGGCATAGCCGCTCCTCGGCAGTGTCGTCAACCAGCGCGGAGCATGGTGCTTCCACTGGTACGTGGGAGGGGGCTCCTCGGAGGAGCCCCCGGGGCGTGTACAGCCCCGCCCTGACACGTGGCTGGCATGGTAGGGCCTGACGAGGTGTATCTGGGCACCCGTGAGCCTGTGCGGGACTCACGGGGCCCTACCTCTAGGCAGGTTACGCCTGGCACTGGGCCTTATCTTGTGATGTGTTCCTGCAAATTTGGTTAGATGCCGGCACTCTACGTCCTCGGGTCCCGGCCCTCGAGCTGGTCTCAGCCGTCGCTGGTATGCCAGGTCGCGATGCCATGGACAAGGCCAGAGGGTGAGGGCTGGAAGGCCAATAAGAGCCCTGAGTCGCGATGCTCAGGCACCCCCCCTTTAACGTGCAAGTGGTCGACATGGAGAAGAAGAGGTGCCATGGACCGGCATCAAATAATCAAGCATGGTAGGCCGAACACATAGCTGGGAATAAACGCAAAAGGGGTACATGTCGCTGGGTCTGGCCCGAACGACTTGGGGATGATGCAGCCCGAGGGGCGCTCCCAACAAAGTAAGCTAACGACATGAAATAAAAGGGATACATGCCGCAGGGACGGGCCCATGCGGCCTGGGAATGATGCAGCCCTGGGGGGGGGGCGCTCCCAGCTGGAAATGAAACTTGAAAGGTGTCACCTGATGATGTTGAGGACGAACGAGTGTTGGCGTAGCAGACTCGGCGGGCTGCGGAAGCCGATTCTCATGAGCCCCCAGGCCCAAGGGGCTCGGGAGACTCCGGAGGCGCTGGTGGCTTCTCGCGGACCATCTCCATCTCTGCCAAGGCTGCGGAACGCCTGGCCTCTTGAGTTTCCATGATGCCCCTCATGAGGCGCTGGTACGTGGCAGCCGCGTTCGGCAAGCCGTAAGGCATGCGAACGTAGCTGTGGGGTGGACCTTCGCAGCGCCCCACTCGCGAGGGCCAGAGGCGCTCCAGAGAGGCGACTCGATTGAGCCCTGGTATGTTGATGCAGACGCGTAGCCCACCATCCTCGCCTGGGTGGGGATCCACAGCTGGTAAGCGGCGGCCGCCCCTCATGGCTCTTGACTCTTGTAGCTCCTGAATGGCCTTGCTGACGAACTCCTGTGGGTCTGACCCTCCTGGCTTTACTCCTTCTTGAGGGAAACGTGCTTCGAAACACGCCTCCATGTGGTGCCCAAGCGCCTCCCTCGTGACCCTAGCCAGGTCGGTGGCCCTCCAGCGAGAGCCCCCGAGCCCTGCCTGAGGAGGGCGCCAGGCGCACTTTCCTATGCGATGGAAGGAGGATCCCCCTGGGCGGGCGCGGGCCCTGAGGGGCCTGCCTCCCGAGGGGCCGAGCTGGATGACGTCTTCTTCTTCTTGGGGGTGGTCTGGGAAAGCCTCTTGCTTTCGCGATCCGGGTCTTCCAGTGATGCGGCCTGAAAGGCTCGTTCTAGGGAACACACCGCATCCTTCTCTTCACAGGGCACCGTGATGACTCCGCAACTTCCTGGCATCTTGAGGACGTTGTAGCCGTGGTGAGTTACGGCCATGAACTTGGCCAGTGCTGGGTATCCAAGGATGGCATTGTACGGCAGGCGAATGTGAGCGACGTCGAAGTCGATGAGCTCGGTGCGGTAGTTGTCGCGTGTCCCGAAGGTGACTGGGAGGCAGACCTGCCTAATCGGGACCGTGGAGCCGTCGGTGACCCCGGAGAAAGGCTTGGTTGGCTGAAGCTGGTTGTAGGGTACTTGGAGATTGTTGAATGTTTCCACGGACAGGACGTTGAGCCCTGCCCCGCCATCGATGAGGGTCCTGATGTCCAGCACATTGCTGATGATTGAGGAGCAAAGCATCGGGAGGACTCCGGCTGTGGCTGCACACTTGAGTTGATCCGCTGAGCTGAACGTGATGGTGCACGCGGACCACCTGAGAGGGCGGGTGGCTTCGAGCTTGGGAAGGACAGCATTTACTTCGCGGGCAAACTACTTGAAGATGCGCTGAGAGGTTGGGGCTTGAGCTCCGCCCAGGATGCAAGCGATCGCGCGCGGCTCCTGGAAGCCCCCATCCCCCTCGTCCTGATGGCGGTCCTCGTTTCTCCTTGGCTGCGGCGGCAGCGGAGGGAGGCCTGCGTTGCCTTGCAGGCGGTCCTCCGAGGCTGATCCCTCCAGGCTCCCTCGCGAGGCGGGTCTTGCCAGCGGTCCTCGTGAGGTCGATCGCGCCACCCTTGGCGCGAGCCGTGGTCTTCCCAGCATCCTGCGTTCCTTCCTCCTCCTCGACCGTAGCCCCGATCACCGCGGTCGGGACGACGGCCGATCCTTCCTTCTCGCACGGCTCGGAGCTCTTGACATTCGTTGGTGTTGTGGGTGTGGAGGTCATGCTACACGCAGTACCGACTGCCCTTGGAAGACTCTGGCTGATCTCTGCCCCGCTTGGTGTCTGGTTCTGCCGCGAGCACGGCAGCCCCCTTGCGCTTCACATCCATGGCCTTGAGCTTCTTCTCTTCTGGGTCCGCGGCTGGCAGCTCGAGGAGGGAGAGACGCCCTTCCTCAGGCCTGGCGCACTTGGTCGCCAAGTTGAACAGCTCCAAGGAAGTGCACAGGTCTTCATGCATCGCCAGCTCCTCCTTCATCTTGACGTCGCGCACGCCATCGGAGAAGGCTGAGATGATGGCCTCCTCGGTCACCTTGATAATCTTGAGGCATACGTTGTTGAAGCGCTGGATCTATTTCTGCAGGGTCTCTCTGGGTTGTTGCTTGATGCGGCGCATGTCACTCACGGCGGGTGGTCAGTCGCAAGTACCTTGGAAGTTGGCGATGAAGCGGGTGCGCATCTCGTCCCAGGAGGAGATCGTGCCTGGAGCCAGGTTGAGGAGCCAGGTGCGGGCCCCGTCCTTAAGCGCCATGGGGAACCAGTTCGCCATGACCTTCTCGTCTCCATTGGCAGCTTCGATGCCCAGCTCATAGAGCTGGAGGAACTCCGCAGGGTCGGCCGTGCCGTCGTAATGAGGAGGCAAGTCTGGCTTGAACTTGCCCGACCACGTGACGCTGCGTAGTTCGGTGGTGAAGGCACGACAGCCTGCTGTGGCCACGGGTAGCCTTGGGTGGCGGAGAGCTTAGTCTTGCAGGTCCCCACGCGCTGCAGCTGGGAGCAGCGCGGGGTCTTGACGTGTGGGAGTAGGAGCATAGTCGCGACGTGCTGGAGCATGGAGCGCCCAGGCAGCTTCTTGCGGGCGGGGGACTTCTTGGCAGCTCTGCTCTTGCCGCGCTGGCACCTGGCGGAATGGGTTCCGCCCAGGGGCCACATGCCTTGGAGCCGGTGCGCCTTCTTGAGGATGAGGCGGCTGGGGCGCCCCCGGAGCTTTGTCGCCCGCGCGGGGTGGGGTGCGGTGCAGCGGAAAGGACGGCGTAGGAGAACCACCCGCGGCGCGGACGAGCTCGGCGACTCGGTCGAGCCATTCTTCATAGACGTCGTCGACGGGACGGTAGCGCAGGAGCTCGTTCGCCACGATGAGCGTAGCTCGAGCCTCCATGGGTGCGCGGAGCGCACGGGACGAAGAACCAGCTGGGGCGAGCGAGGGAGTGGCGGTGTGGCCGTCTTGCCGCACGGACGGATGCTGAGACGATGCTTGCTGCTCGTTCCCCGTGGGGCCGGTGGCGGCGTTGACGGCAGGTGACGGGGAACGGCGAGGATGCCCGCCGACAAGAGCCGTCTGGATGACGCGGGAAGCGAGAGCGGCTCGGCGCTCGGCGCGGGCCCGACGAGCGCCAGACATGGACGCGATGGTCGGAGAAGAACGAGGCGGTGGAAGACGAATTCTGGCGCACCCCTACCTGGCGCACCAAATGTCGGATTTCGGGTTCCGGCAGACCCTCGAGGTTCGAACTCTGGGGTGCACGCGGAGATTACGCCTTCTACCTACCTGCGCCCCTCCGCCTCGCAAAGATCTAAGCTATGGAAAACACAGCACAAGAGACACAGTGTTTATACTGGTTCGGGCCACCGTTGTGGTGTAATACCCTACTCCAGTGTGGTGTGGTGGATTGCCTCTTGGGCTGATGGTGATGAACAATACAAGGAAGAACAGCCTCGCGAGGGTCTATTCTTGGCTGGGGGATGAACTGCTAGGAGGAGTTCAGTCACCCTTCTCTCTCTCTCTACAATTTGATAGCCGATCGATCTCCCTTCAGTTCAGTTGCTACCTGCTATCCTCTATCTGATCTCCTCTTCCATCCCTTGGGGTGGCTAGTCCTATTTATAGGCAAAGGCCCTGGGCCTCTTCCCAAATATTTAGCGGGAAGGGCGCCAACAATTGGCCATTTTGAAGGGGAACATCTGGTACACTTATCCTGACTAAAGTTGGTCCTCGCCTACCAAAGGCTCTGGTGATGACGCTGGCTTGGGCTCCACAATGACTTCTTCCTTGTCGCGGGGCTGGTCTTAGTCTCGTTGCACCGAAATGGGTGCCTTTGCTTGATACTCCTGCCCGCGCTTGCTCCCTTTTCACCAAAGAGGAAAGGGAGGACACTGCGCGGGCTGGCGCCCGCCTGGCGCCCTTGGCCATCATGGCTTGCGTCACGGGCACCTCGTGAGGTACCCCGCCTTGATCTCTCCGCCTCCTCGTGAGCCAGCCTGATGAGGCCGCGCCTGAGGAAGCTCCGTGTCGTCCGCCCCACGAGGCTTGGCCCCTCGCGAGGGTCTTGGGTCTGTGTTGATGAAGATGGGCCGTACTGGGCCCCCCTTTGAGCAACACCATAGGCAGGCATGTCTGGGGATCCCCGTTCCCAGAACGCCGACAATCATCGGATAGTTTTGTCCAAGGAAGAGCGAGTTTTCTCCAAGACTATCAATTCTGTACCAGGGAGAAGGAGTTGGCGCTAGCACACTAGTATCCATCCCGAATACCATGCAACGGGTGTTGGAATAGGTCCGGAGAGTGCGACCATGGGAGACACCTGATTCCTTAGCAGTAACATCATCAATGGGCTGTATATACACAACAAGAGGTGATCCATCAGAATTAGTTGCCAGGCGCCACAGAGTATATGGGCGCTGCTCGTCCTCATGCTCGTGATCATCACCATCGTCATATCCCCCTTGGTTATAAATTTTTTCAAGTATAGGTGGTGGGATGTTCACAAGACCTTGGAAACACAAGAAGAAGGTTAATTAGTAAAGGGAAACTTGCTAACCCGCATGCATGTGGATGAAACAATTATAATTACGGTGGAAGACAAACGTACCGAAACTACGAGGATACCATGCAAAAACAGTGCCACGAGTGGTGGCAGCAAACACAAGGCCCTCATATTGAATTGCATCACAGTACTCATCTGTGTACAGAAACTAATTTTTGAGCAATATCCATCGAGTTAAACCACTAAGGACGGCAACAAGCTTGTCGAAGATAGCAACAACTTCATAGTTGTTGTAATTCCAAGAGCGGTTGGGAACTCGACAAATTGCTATCTTCCGTAGAAGACATTCACCATGATCGTATTTGAACGTGCGTACAATACCGGTGTGCTCAACCTATGGGCAGTCTGCTAAGATTTTTGGAAGTGGAACCCGGTCACGAGTGTACACATTCACAAGTTCCCACTCGCAGTTGGACCCAATGTAAACAACCCAATCTCCATTTGCGCCCGCCCAAGCCTTGCCCTCAAGCGATAGCATCTTAACATCATACGTATCATTATCAAGCGGCATGAACTTGCACAGGGCGAGGCCTCCGTCGTGCCGGCGCCAGTCATCAGGGTCACGATGAAGAAGATAGGGGAGATCAAACCGCTCCATGACTCTTGGGTTCCTTGTAATGATGTTATTAGTTGAGTCGAGAATGGGCTTGAACGAACCTGCCATGCTAGCCGAGGTGATGATGTCGCGCCGATCAATGAGTTCCTCCACCACGTCATCTTTCAGATCGGGGCAAGAATAATGGGGTCATTTCCGGCCTGTTCCCTCCATGGAGAAGACGATCGAACAATGGCAGAAGAAAGGGTGAAGGGATGAAGGAAAATGGAGGAGGGAGAGGAAGAGCGTGCGACAGCAGTTACAAATTGAGAGGGAAAGTCAAAGAGTCAGTGGACGGTTGCGAGTTTGCCACGGTTCACGAAGAGGCGCCCCGGCCTACACGTCCGTTCGAAAATACTCCTACTACTCGCCGTCGCCTCACTGATATGTTGGAACGGGACCACATATCAACGAAACATGGTGTGTAATTTCTCGTGCAAAATGCGATCTGGCCGCGTTGGCCCGAGGTGCCGCATTAGTTATTGAACTTTATTTTTTTAATGGCGTGCCGATCAGTTTTGAAGCATGACTAACTGGTACTGTACGCAGAGAAAATATAAACTACTCCACCTCCAGTACTAGTAGTATAAAAAAGATATATAGGCTGGAGCTTCAGCGCTTTCTTGCTAAGGGCTGCCCACTTGCTTCTCACACTACCACCCTCTCTCCAGATCTAAAAAGACAGCCCCTCTCTCCCTCCTCACCGGTGGTCACAGATCCGCCGGGGAAGAAAAGGACGTGCAGCATTGACGCACTCGTCGTCGGCAAGCGAGGTCACGCACTGACGACAAGGCCGTCCTCTCAGACCTAGCGCCCGCGCGGGATGGCCTTCGTCCCCAAGCTCGCTGCCGTAGTGTGTGCCGAGGACGACGACCACGAGCAAAGCCACTTCCCGGCGACCCTCAGGTATGCTACCTCTTTTCGAACCATAACCTTGTTCTATTGCCCCATCTGCCACGTCGTCACATGTTGATCTTTTTCCACTCCACCATCTTCCCAATCTGCTATCCTCTGCTCTGCTGGCTACGCAGACGAAAACCATAATTTGCACTATTAAAGGAAACCCTACTTCATGCCGACTAATCCATGTCTGGGGAATAAGGAAAGGAAGGGAGACTGTACTGTCCAAGAGAGTAGGCATCGAACCCGCATCTAGGTTGAAAAGGGGAAAATCAGTAGCTAAGGAACGAGTCTTGTGTCTCTTGGTTGAAGAAGGGTAGAAAGGCATGACAATGCAATAGAGAATGACCAGGTCGATCGGTTTGTTGTCCTTGCATAGGAAAAAGGTGGCTAAAGAGAAAAAAATGGGACGTAATCCACATATGCTGCCTGGATATTTGTAGCTCTGGGCAACCATACCTCCCTCACCACTCTGCGTCCGTGGAGGTACATCGTACTGGTGCGCCCATTGTCCGAATGGGCCTCCCATGCTCTTATTGCCACTTTTTTTTGCTGTTAGTACAATGCCAGCAGTCAAGTCAAGCAATGCTACTGCTAAAGTGATGCCACATTTAACTAATGCCGCTCTCAGTCTAATGCCACCGATAAATTCAAGCAATGCCATTTAATGTCACTGGATTATTTCAGGGTTAGCTGTTGATTGTGGATGTATTAAAGATTTTTCAGCGCATTCTAATGCTATTGCACAGCCAGTATACCAATGATGAAACTTGTTACTACCTTCAGGTTTTTGCACTGTTAATGCTTATAGATTACATACCTCACTTTCATGAGATAAGTTAATTTTTTTGTACAGTGTCATTGATACGTCTAAAACGTATCTATAATTTCTGCTTGCTCCATGCCTCTTTTGGGTGATATTGCTATGATATTTATACACTTCCATACAATTTTGATCATATTTGGACTAACCTATTAACTCAGTGCACCCTAGTGCCAGTTTCTGTTTTTTGCTGTTTTTGTATTTTAGGTTTTTCCATTAAGAAAACTGCCAGAAAAATTCCCAAAAAAATATATAAAAAATCAGCGTTCTAGAACCTTCCAGGACCCCGAAGGAGAGCCGGAGGGGGGCCACCAGGGCTCCAGGCGCCCTGGTGGCGCGGCCCCCCTCCTGGCCGCGCCGGGGGGGCGCCTGGGCCCCCCAGGTGCCCTCTGACGTCACCCTTTGGCCTATATTTAACACACGTCCCGAAACCCTCGAGACGGGAACCCTTTTTCGCGATCTCATCTCTGTTCCGCCGCCGCCGCGCTTCCAAGATCGGGAGCACCAGGAGAACTCTTCCCGGCACCCTGCCGGAGGGGAGGATCACCACCGGGAGCTTCTCCACCACCATGGACGCCTCCCGGACGATGCGTGAGTAGTCTCCCTTGGACCATGGGTCCATGACCAGTAGCTATGTGATGTTCTCCTCCCCTTCTTGTGCTTCACTAATTAGACCTCGTGAGCTGCCCTACATGATCGAGGCACATATGTAATCCTTATGCTGTTGCTATGATGAGTTTGCTGGGATCCGATGGATTGTGAGATTATGTTCAGATTGTGTTTGAGTAATATATTTGATTTACCTCTTTTATATTTATGTTCGTAAGTAATTCTTGCATGTTCTCCATTGCTGTTTATTGCTTTGGCCGAGTAATAGGTAGTAACTCCAAGAGGGAACGTTATGCTCGATTGTGGGTTCATGCCCCTCGATGACTAGCTTGAGTGACAGAAACATGAGTCTAGGGGATGTGTTGTTGCCACAAGGGGGAAAACAACGGTGCTTGTGCCCGCGGGTGCAAGGATTGTTTACTTTACGCAAAGTTATTTTAATGCAGTTGTCTGTTGCTTTGAGTTTACACTTTGGGTGGGGCTCGCAACTTAATACCAGCGAGATGTTCTGGATAGATATCTCAAGGTGGATGATTAGTAGTAGATGCAGATGGATTTCGGTCTACTTACCTTGGCGTACTGCCCATGCTTTGAACCTCTACCTTTCTTGCAATATAGTCAGCATTGGTTTGCGCACATAATTCTGTCAATTGCCCAGCTGTAATTTGTTTACCTCGCATAGCTATTTTATCGTCTTTTGGGAGAGAGACATCACTAGTGAACATCATGGCGCCCCGGTCCATATTCCTATCATTGATCACATCGCTATTTACTTTCCGCTTTTATTTACTTTCCGCAGCAATATCTATCACTATTATCACTTGCGTTTAATCCTTTGTAAACGACAAGGCCGGAGGGATTGACAACCTCTCTGTACTCGTTGGGAACAAAGTTATTTGTATCTGTGTGCAGGTCCACGTTGATTGCTAATCCACGGTGCCGTTAGCGATTGACACCTTCTCGTTGAAACTGGGAGTCTCTGGGGATTCGATCCTTGGTATCTTTGCCAAGGGAAAACTACCACTACGCTGCATCTCAAACCTTACACTTGGGGTAACCAACGAGGGGCGAGAAGCCATCAGTCATCAAAATGCCAAGGCGCTGATTGTCATAGTTCTAAGTCTGATAGTAGAATAGGGGGAGTAGGAATGTAGAGGCAAGATCTCAGCTATGGAGGAGTTGTACACGCGAGGTTTACGAGTTCAGGCCCTTCTCAGAGGAAGTACAACCCTACGTCTCGGAGCCCGGAGGTGGTCGACTGGATTATATGCGTGTGAGTTACAGGGGGTGCGAACCCTTGTCCCAGAGGAGGGGAGTGGTTTATATAGAGTGCTCCAGGACCCCAGCTCCCCTCCGTTACACAGGGTTCATTGTACATCAAGAGAGGGGCATTATTGATAACGCCAGCAATAAAGATGCATAAATGACCATAAAGCTATGACTTAATTCCTGACCGTTGCAGAGCAGAGTGGCCTTAGACCTCCCGGTGGTCGAGTGATTGTCTATACGGTCGAGTGTCTTCAAGACTGTTGAGTGGAACATCGCTTCATGGTTGAGTGGATGATGATTCTTCTTCAAATGTTTCTGGTTCTTTTAGGGATGTCCTTGGGGAGGGTATCTTTAATAGGTCCATGACCCTACCCTAGGTACATAGCTTCATCATTAGCCCCCGAATGGATCGAGGTTTGAGTGGGGAAGGAGTTGAGAACACTTCCGACCCATTTTTGTGGTACGAGCGCACTTCGTTCTGGATCAACGAACTGAGGTGACGACACCAACTTCTTTTTTAGTTGCCTTGATCCATTCTTAGTTTTTCGTCGAGTGAATTTCTTTACTGGACGAGCTCCGAGTGACGATGTGGAGGAGATCTTCCACCTGACAAGTTGTTCGGCTGTCCGCGGATTCCGTGGGATTCGAATTTTGGGAAGTGCGCGGGATGGAGGAGGACGCAGTAATCGGATGGGGTAAGGCAGGGCTGCCTCGATTTTTGTGCCACCTTTTTCGCCACGTATCGCACGCGCGACTGTTGCGAGATTTGATAGGATCGCCCGGGCCTACAAGTCAGTCACTCGGAAGTAACCCGTATAAGGCGCCGGGCCGGGGTTTTGGAACGGTGCGTTCCCATTTCCTCCTCTCCTCCTCGTACTTCTCCGCCGCGCCCGCTTTCGCCCCAGTGCCGCTGCTCTGTGCGCGTCTCGCCGGCGACGATGGGAAAAGAGAAGACGGTGGCTCTGGAGCGGGCGAAGAAGGCGACGGCGAAGGCGAAGGGGAAGAAGTCCAGCCGGGGCGGATCTTCCTCGAGGGCCGGCCTGCCGCAGGGCTGAATCCAGGGCGACTGGTTCCGCTCGACGATTCATCAAGAAGACCTCGGCGACCTGTCCGATGGGGGACTGATCCCCCCCGGATCGGCGCGTCTCTCGGGGAAGGAGTCTGAGCCGCAGCCTCGGGAGGGTGAGCGCATTCTCCTTGCTACCCATGTTAACCGTGGGTTTTCCTTGCCTCCCCACCCTTTCTTTCCGAGATTTCTGAATTTCTTTGGGGCACAACTCCACCACTTCACTCCCAACACAATCGTGTACCTCGCTGCTTTCATATCTTTGTGCGAGAATTTATTGGGTTGTTGACCTCATTGGGGCCTTTTCAAGCACATTTTCACATGTCGCTCCCAGACGGTGAAAAAGGCCAATTCGAGTGACGAGAGAACACAAGTGATCCAGATGTGCGGGGGTCTTGGGATTCAGACGAGAGGTAAAAGTTCTTTTCCAGCCATGGTCCTTCCCGACTCGGTCCATGGATGGCAGTCGACCTGGTTGTACTGCAAAGATCAGTCGACGCCAGGACAGTCGACTGGACTCCCTCCTTTTTCCTGGACCGAGTGAGGAAGCCCTCCCCTTTGAAGGTGATCCCGGAGGAGAAGGTGCAGGTTAAGGTGCTGGTCGAACGGGTTGTTCAGCTTATCCGTGACGGGGTGACTGGTATGGATCTCTTGGAAGTCTTCATCCAGCGACGCATCCAGCCACTTCAAGCTCGAGACCACCCAATGTGGATGTATTCGGGCACTGACGACACCACTCGAATCCACCCGGAGGAGGTCGAGGATGCCACATTAGAAGGGTGGCTGACGAGCATCACTGGGAACAAAGACAATCCTAGGGGAGCCAGGAGAATTCTTCTACTCGACCAGTCCCACGTACCAGACAAGGTCCAATTCTTATCTTCCGACTGTGATTTTAATCGTGCAACTATTTATGCTTCGTCGACTGACTTTTGCTCTGCTTGTTTTTCTTCCAGGCCCTTATCGAAATGTACTCAATGCCCAACAGAGAGCAAGAGCCAGACCTGGAAGGGGATGCGAGCGGCGGCGACAGTGGCGACTAGCATTCTGACGGAGAGGGGAACGAGGAGAGCGATGACTCAAGTGACGAAGAAGAGATCGAGTCTCCTCCTCGCAGGGGGAGGCGATCCAAGCTCGACCAAGACCGGGTGAGCGCCCGTGAAAAGGCGATTTCCCAGACTGGCCAGTCTTCAAAGCGTCCCCGGACGTCTTCACCGACCCCGACTGAGAAAGCGCCAAAGCAGCCCAGAGTTGTAGTGTCGAAGCCTCGGAAGGCGTTGCCGAAGATTAAGATTGACATCCCCGTCGCTTCTGCGTGAGTGTCTTCCTTTGAATTCACTCGGTGCTCCGTGCTGTATATTTTCCCCTTGATTTGACTAGGTGAATCTTGAAACTAGCAGCACTGCTACTTCCGGGACTTCAGCTTATAGGGATAAGGGTGAGGCAATGGAGGATGCGGTCACCTCCAATCTGGGTAAGATCTCTGTCGTTCTGTCTTTATTTGGTCGATTCAATTGTAATATATACCATTGGGTGATGTAAATTTTGGCGACTAATCTTTAAGAAGCTCCCAACATCATTGACCTCCCCGACGATGATGGCGAGGAGCCAGAGAGGCTTTTGACGAGGAAAAATAGGAAAACTCCTGTAGACAGGACGCCACTGTCGATGCTAATGGCGGAACCGGCCGTTCAGGACGCTGGTGATGCCAATCGGGCTTCTGTTAGCTTCGCCATACCACTATCGAGTGCTCTACCTTCTTCGTCGACTGCTCAAGCTCCTGCCGATCCACCTTCAGTTTTTGCCACCCACCATGTCCTAGAAGACGAAGTGAATGCTGCCAAAGAAACCATACGCCAAGCAGGTATTATGATGGAAAAGATGAAGATGGTGCGGGATGCCAGTCAGGCTGCCTATGATGCCAGCTCAGCTCTCCAAAGCAATGTTCAGGTTAGCAACACGTTGACTGAGTCTCTTGGCTTGTTCTGTTAGGATATGGTACCTAAAAATTCTCTTTCCGAGGATCTTTGTATCTGTAGACCCACTGGGTGTTTCGACTTGTAACTGAGTATTGAATTTTTTGGACAAGTGGGGGCACGCTGAGTGCACCCACTGGGTGTAGTCCCCGAGACCGTGGTCGACTGCTGGCAGTCAACTATGGTCTGAAGAGCTTGTTTTTTTCGCACTCGCATCAAAAAGGTCTCGTCGAGTGTTAGTTGAACCAGTAGGGGCACGCTAAGTGCACCCACTGGGTGTAGTCCGCGAGACTATGGTGGACTGCGGGCAGTTTACCGTAGTCTTAGTATTTATTGTCTTTGTCTTTTTTCCTCTGTGCAATAACCCATCCTATCTGATTGCAGAAATCTTATGATCTTGGAGCTCGCTTTGCTGACTTGGAAAAGAAGCAAATTCAACTCAACCTTGACCTGGAGTTGGCCAAGTCAGAGCTGCAAAAGGCCAAGGATGACGCCAATGGTAAGGAAGCTTTGTCGACTGGTTTGTCTTAGAACCGGATTTCCTTCTGCTCTTTCTGAACTAAGCATCATTTCTTTTCAGAAAAATTGAACCAGGCTCTAGTGAAGAAGGACCAAGATCTGGCTGCTGCACAGAAGAAGGCTGACGACCAAACTGCTCTGGCTGAACAAAAGCTGGCTTCAGTCGGTAAATTGAAGGAGGAGAACGCCAAGATAAAGTCTGCTCTAGACGAAGCCAACAAGGAGGTAACCCACTTGAAGAAGGACAAGGTCAACCTGAACGAGAATATGGAAGGCATTGCTCGCAGGAGGGATGATCTGGAAAGCTATCTGAGGAGCCTCGCCAAGAAGTTGTTCATCAAGCTTGAAGGTATATACCCTGTTTCGACTGGTTTATCTTTGTCGACTCGGCATACGAATATTGACTCATCGTTGGATTGTGCATGCAGAGTTTTGCCGAGACTTCGAGGAGGAGACTGGGCGAATTGAACCAAGTTTGGACCCCATCAACTCTCCCGTGAAGTATGAAACTACCATGAACCTGCTCCGACTGGAATCCCACATCGACAACGTTGTTGACTAGTTGGCTCGACTGAAAGTCGCCACGTCGCGGATCGAAACAGCACTTTGGCCAAGGGAAACACTCCAGAACGACCTTGAGTCTCTGATGACTCGACTTAACGAGATCCCTGGTCGAGTGCAGGAGTGGAAGAAGTCTTCTGCCCAGTGCGGTGCTGATGTGTCTCTGTCTTTGGTTTGTGTCCATTGCAAAGAGGCGCGAGAAGATAACCTGGCAGCGATTAAGGTCGCCAACACCAAGAAGCATGATTTCCGATCCTTTATGGAGACCTTCACTGCTGCTGCCACTCGGATCGCTGATGGCGTCGACCTGGACGAGTTTGTCGAGCCTGCCAGTCCTCCTCCTGCGGAGTGAACAAACTTTTATGCGTCACCTTTAAATTTGCCTCGGAATGCCGAGTGGGTTTTGTAACCGTTAAACTCTTTCGGGCTGAACGCCCGAGTACTTTGATCTGCGGTCTGGGACCTTTAAGATTTATCTAAACTTGGTTTATTTCCGAATATGTTTGCATTTGCCTTCGAGTGAACTTTGTTCTTCACTTGGAATAGTCTTTATGCTTGAGATGCAGCTCTGAGGTGGAAAATCCAGTCGACCTGCGTTTCATCGTTCTTGCAGGTAGGGATGGAGCACGTATCACAGTCAACCTGCACCTCGTCGTCCTTGCGGATCGGGATGGAGCGCACGTTGCACTCGTGGCGTAGCTCCGAAGGAGAAGGTAGCAGTCGACCTGCACCTCGTCGTCCTTGCGGATCGGGGTGGAGCGCACGTTGTACTTGTGGTGTATCTCCGAAGGAGAAGGTAGCAGTCGACCTACACCTCGTCTTCCTTGCGGATCAGGATGGAGTGCACGTTGTACTTGTGGCATAGCTCTGAAGGAGAAGCTAGCAGTCGACCTGCACCTTGTCGTCCTTGCGGATCGGGATGGAGCACACGTTGTACTTGTGGCGTAGCTCCGAAGGAGAAGGTAGCAGTCGACCTGCACCTCGTCGTCCTTGCGGATCAGGGTGGAGCGCATGTTGTACTTGTGGCGTAGCTCCGAAGGAGAAGGTAGCAGTCGACCTGCACCTCCTCGTCCTTGCGGATCGGGATGGAGCGCACGTTGTACTTGTGGCATAGCTCTGAAGGAGAAGGTAGCAGTCGACCTGCACCTCGTCGTCCTTGCGGATCGGTATGTTTTTCGAACTTAGGCGAGTGCTGGACTGCAGCTAAGCCTCCGAGTGGGAGGGTTGCTCTCCACTTGGTAGGATTTTTTTTAAAACTTAGGCGAGTACTTGGACTGCAGCTAAACCCCCGAGTGGGAGGATTGCTCTCCACTCGGTAGGATTTTTTAAACTTAGGCGAGTACTTGGACTGCAGCTAAGCCCCCGAGTGGGAGGATTGTTCTCCACTCGGTAGGATTTTTTAACTTAGGCGAGTACTTGGACTGCAGCTAAGCCCCCCAAGTGGGAGGATTGCTCTCCACTCGGTAGGATTTGTTTAAACTTACGTGAGTACTGGACTGCAACTAAGCCCCTGAGTGGGAGGCTGGCTCACCACTCGGTAGGATTTTTTTTAAACTTAGGCGAGTACTTGGACTGTAGCTAAGCCCCCGAGTGGGAGGATTGCTCTCCACTCGGTAGGATTTGTTTAAACTTAGGCGAGTACTAGACTGCAGCTAAGCCCCCGAGTGGGAGGATTGCTCTCAACTCGGTAGGATTTGTTTAAACTTAGGCGAGTACTGGACTGCAGCTAAGCCCCCGAGTGGGAGGCTGGCTCACCACTCGGTAGGATTTTTTTAAACTTAGGTGAAGCGGATTCGCATCTAAGCCTCCGAGTGAGAGGCTGGCTCCGCACTCGGTAGGATTTAAAAAACTTAGGCGAAACGGATTCACAGCCAAGTCACCCACTGGGGGATTTCGGAATGTTAACAAAAGCGACAACAATTATTCCAAAAAGAAAAACTGCAAAGCTCTTGTTACTGACAAATAAACTAAAAAGGTACTTCTTATTACATCTCATCGGAATGAGTGCTTAAGTATAAAAGGGGCGGAGCAGCTCCGCATTCCAAGCTCGTGGCTCATCAATCTGGCGATCGATATTGTAAAGATGGTACGCTCCATTGTGGAGAACTTTGGTGATGATGAAGGGACCTTCCCAAGTAGGAGCGAGCTTGTGTGGTTTCTGTTGATCCACTCGGAGGACCAAGTCTCCTTCTTGGAAGGCTCGACTCTTCACATTTCTGGCATGGAATCGACACAAATCTTGTTGATAGATAGTCGATCGGATCATGGCCATCTCTCTTTCCTCTTCTAGGAGGTCGACTGCGTCCTGCCGGGCTTGTTCTGCTTCATCTTCAGAGTAGAGCTCGACTCGGGGTGCATTGTGAAGCAAGTCACTCGGCAGAACTGCTTCAGCTCCATAGACCAGAAAGAATGGAGTTCGTCCGGTTGACTGATTAGGGGTGGTCCTCAATCCCCAAAGAACTGATGGAAGTTCGTCGACCCATGCGCCTGCTGCGTGCTTGAGATCGCGCATCAGTCGGGGTTTCAGTCCTTTGAGGATTAGGCCGTTTGCTCTTTCCGCTTGTCCATTTGACTGGGGGTGAGCGACTGAAGCATAGTCGACTCGTGTGCCTTGAGAGGCGCCAAAAGCTCTGAATTTGTTGGAGTCAAAGCTTGACCCATTATCAGTGATGATGCTATGGGGAACTCCATATCTGAATACGAACTCCCTGATGAAACTGATAGCAGTGCAAGCATCAAGATTCTTGATAGGCTTAGCTTCAATCCATTTAGTAAACTTGTCGACTGCCACTAGTACATGAGTGAAGCCGCTCTTGCCAGTTCTCAGTGGTCCAACCATATCCAATCCCCAAACAGCGAAGGGCTAGACGAGTGGAATGGTCTTCAAGGCTGACGCGGGTTTGTGTGACATATTGGAGTAGAACTGACATCCTTCACATTTGTCAACTATCTCTTACGCCATTTCATTTGCTCTTGGCCAGTAAAATCCCGCTCGGTATGCTTTAGCCGCAATGGTCCGAGAGGACGCATGGTGACCACAGGTCCCCGAGTGGATATTGTCAAGAATTATTTAACCTTCTTCTGGCGTTATACACTTCTGACTGACTCCAGTCGCGCTTTCCCTATATACCTGTCCCTTTATCATAGTAAATGCCTTGGATCGACGGACGATCTATCGAGCCTCTTCTTCATTCTCTGGGAGTTCTTTCCTCAGGATGTACGCGATGTACGGCAACGTCCAGTCGGGAGTGATGACCAAAACTTCCATGATCAGGTCGACCACTGCTGGAACCTCAACTTCAGTCAGATCCGTGGCACTTTTTGGCTACAGGGCTTCTTCGGTGAAAGGATCCTCTTGAACTGATGGTGTCTGGATGTGTTCTAAAAACACATTGCTGGGAATGGCTTCTCTCTAGGAACCTATTTTTGCCAACTCATCAGCCGCTTTATTTTCCAGTCGGGGTATATGATGAAGCTCTAACCCCTCGAATTTCTTTTCTAGCTTTCTAACTGCATTGCAGTAACCAGTCATGGCCGGACGTCTGACGTCCCACTCCTTCATCACTTGATTAACCACCAAATCTAAGTTGCCATAGACCATGAGGTGACGGACGCCAAGTGAAATGGCCATACGCAACCCATACAGAAGTGCTTCATATTTTGCTTCGTTATTGGAGGAATCAAAGTGAGTTTGGAGAACATATCTGAGCTTATCTCCTCGGGGGGAACCAACACTACCCCAGCACAAGAACCATTCAGCATCTTAGAACCATCAAAGAACATGGTCCAGTAATCTGAGTGAACTTGAGTCGGTTGTTGCTGTTCAATCCACTCGGTGACGAAATCTACTATTGCTTGGGACTTGATAGCTTTCTTTGCCTCAAACTTGATATCTAAGGGAAGGAGTTCAATCACCCATTTGGCCACTCGACCAATTGCATCTCTATTGTGCAGAATCACCGACAATGGAGCATCGCTGACGACTGTAATAGAGTGGTCGGAGAAATAGTGTGGAACCTTCTTCATGGTCATGTAAATCCCATAAACAAGCTTCTGATAGTGCGGATATCTCTGCTTTGATGGAGTCAGAACTTCAGAAACATAGTAAACTGGGCGCTAAACTTTACAGGATTTTCCTTCTTCTTCCCGCTCAACCGTAAGTACTGTACTGTCGACCTGTCCAGTGGCTGCAATATAAAGCAGCAAAGGCTCTTTGCTGATTGGAGCCGCAAGCACCGGCTGGGTGGAAAGCAGGCCTTTTAGCTCTGCAAATGCTGCATCAGCTTCAGGAGTCCACTCAAACTTATCTGACTTCTTCATCAGTCGGTAGAGGGGTAGTGCCTTCTCACCGAGTCTAGAAATGAATCGACTTGGGGTGGCCAAACAACCAGTAAGCTTCTGGACATCATGCACACGCACGGGGCGTTTCATTCGGAGTATGGTACCAACTTTCTCGGGGTTAGCATCAATCCCTCGTTCGGAAACGAGAAAACCGAGTAACTTTCCTCCTGGAACTCCGAATGTGCACTTTGATGTATTAAGCTTGATATCGTACCTTCGGAGGTTGGCAAAGGTTTCAGCAAGGTCAGCCAGTAGGTCGGAACCTTGAAGTGACCTGACCACAATTTCATCCATGTACGCTTCCACATTCCGACTGATTTGAGTGAGTAAACACTTCTGGATCATCCGCATGAACGTGGCTCCAGCGTTCTTCAGACCAAATGGCATAGTGACATAACAGAAGCACCCGAATGGGGTGATGAAAGCTGTTTTAATTTCATCGGTCCATACAGATGGATCTGATGATACCCGGAATACGCGTCCAAAAAGGACAAACGCTCGCACCCCACAGTCGAGTCGACTATTTGATCAATGCGGGGGAGAGGAAAGTGGTCCTTCGCGCAGGCCCGATTGATATGCTTGAAGTCGATGCACATGCGAAGTGAATCGTCCTTCTTAGGGACCATGACCACATTAGCTAACCACTCGGAGTGGTAAATCTCTCGGATAAACTCAGCTGCAAGGAGTCGAGCCACTTCTTCACCGATTGCTTTTCTCTTCTGTACGACAGACCGTCGAAGATGTTCCTTGACCGGTTTTACCTTTAGGCCGAATCGCAAACGATGCTTAGCCAGTCCCCTAGGAACACCTGGCATATCAAAAGGTTTCCATGCGAAGATGTCCCAGTTCTCACGGAGGAACTGGATGAGCGCTTCTTCCTATTTGGAGTCGAGTGTTGTTGAAATGTGGGTCTGAGCAGCATTGGGGTCAGTCGGGTGGATATGAATCGGTTTTGTTTCTCCGAACGACTGAAATGTTGAATCTGTTGCAGGCTTCTTGCTCGCAGCAAATCACTCGGATCTGCACTTTTCTGATACTCTTGCAATTCCACCACTGCCATCTGTGCATCAGCGATCCTCGAGCCCTTCTGGAAGCACTCTTCTGCCTTCTTTCGATTGCCAGTAATAGTGATCACACCTCTAGGACCAGGCATCTTCCATTTGAGGTACACATATCATGGTCAAGCCATGAAACATGCATAAGCTGGCCTGCCCAGAATAGCGTGATAAGCGCTCTGGAAATCCACAACTTCAAACGTCAACTTTTCTTTGCGGTAATTCTTGGAATCACCGAAGACCACATCAAGAGCAATTTGGCCGAGTGACTCAGCCTTCTTTCCAGGAATGACTCCATGGAAACTCATGTTACTGGTACTGAGCCTGGACATCGGAATGCCCATCCCTTTCAACGTCTCTGCATACAGTATATTCAGGCCACTGCCACCATCCATCAAAACTTTAGTCAGTCGAGTGCCTTCGACAACTGGGTCGACCACCAAAGCTTGCCTCCCAGGGGTGGCTATATGCGTCGGGTGATCGGACTGGTCGAATGTGATGGCAGTCTGAGATCATTTCAGATAACTGGGTGTCACCGGAGCGACCATATTCACTTCTCTATTGATAACTTTCAATCGACTTTTGCTTTCAACATCAGCAAAAATCATCAGGGTGGAATTGACCTGGGGTATCCATCGTCACTATCTTCTTTGTACTCAACTTTGTCCGACTCCCTTTCCTTATCTTTGGGCTGTTTCCCCTGAAACTACTGGATCAAGAGCCGACACTGTCGAGTGGTATGTTTCGGGTAAATGAGTTTACCCTCTTCATCTTTCTTTGTGTGAATGTGTCACGGAAAATCCAACACATCATTTCCGTCTTGGTCTTTCACTTTCTTGGTGTTCGAAGGCCCTTTGGGTTTCCCCTTAAACTTTCCTTGAGTCGCGGCCAAGGCTTCTCCAGGAGCAGCTGGCTCGGCTTTACGCTTCTGCTTCCGACTGGAATTTCCTCCTCTGGTTTCATGGGCGACTGACTTGTGCTTGCCACTCCGGAGCCGATCTTCTTCTTCACCATTGGCATATTTGGTGGCAATCTCCATCATTTGACTCAGAGACATGTCTCCGGTCCGACCGAACTTTAGATTCAACTCTCTGTACTTGACGCCTTCCTTGAAAGCGCAGACTGCTTGGTGATCAGACACATTCTCCATGGTGTGATGCAACGTGATCCATCTCTGGATGTAATCCCTCAAAGTTTCATTCGTCTTCTGCACACAAGATTGCAGCTCTCTCAACCCTGTTGGTCGCTTGCAAGTTCCTTCAAACGTTCTGACAAACACTCGGGCAAGATCTTCCCAAGTGTATATGCTGCTGGGTGCTAATTGGTTCAGCTATGCTCTGGCCGAGCCCTCCAACATGAGAGGCAGGTGTTTCATGGCCACTTTATCATTGCCGCCGCCAATCTGAACAGCCACTCGGGAGTCCTCAAGCTGTATCGGGCTTGGACTCACCAGTGAACTTACTGACTCCAGTTGCCAACCTGAAGTTGGGAGGAATCACCGCGGCCCTCATGGCTCTGCTGAAGCACTCTGGTCCGGAGACGTGCACTCTGCTGCTGGTGGGTACATCTCTGTCATGACCTTCTCGGTGGGCTCTGTTCCTGTCGACTAAACCCTGAACGAGAATGGATCTTGCATCAAAGCCTGGTTCTCTTGGGTCGACTGGAATCCTTCGCCCAACATTGTGAGGGCGTCTGTCATCCTGTTGTCGAGGCACGTATGACCCACTGCTTGGGGGAGGGGTGGGCACTTGACGACGATCATCACGATCGAGTCGATGATCATACTGCTCTTGGTTCCTGGACTGATCACGCCGATCTCCACGTCCCTCACGCCTCGGGGGCGATCTTGGGCTGTGAGCTGACTGAACTGTATCCGCAACGACGGATCTGCTATGGATCCTATTACACGACTACGACACAGCTGTATTCTGCTCTCCCGTTGCTCGGAGCAAAGCTCTGATCTGCATTAGACCTCTGCCAGCTTCTAACTGGGAGGGCTGAATTGACTCTGCTATTCGAGTTGCAGCTGTGAGATTTTGGATAGGAGTTCGATATACTTGAGTCGGTGGTGGAAAAAGCTGACGTCGACTCGATTCTGGGATCCGTTGTCGCGCTCGCTCGTCGAGTGCTCGCTGGAGATTCTCCAGTCGAGTGTGCTCAACCAGGTTGGCCAAGCGCGCGTCTTCTAAGGCACGGGCCTCGAGAGTTTCTCCAACGATAGGAGTGTGAAGCGCATCCATGTTCCGGCGGCGAAGTTCTTCCCTCTGCAGCGAAGTGAGGGGCTCGGGGAGGTACTCCTCATGGGCATGTGACGGATCGCCTCCGCCGTCACCACCGTCGGCGCGGGGAAAGCCGGGAGGACTGCGTGGTCCATCGACCATCAAGACCTCCGCCGATGGATCACAGCTGTCGCACTCGGATGCAGTCTCTAAAGAGCCAGTCGAATAGGCCATAGAGAGATTCGTCGGGCTCGATCGCCGCGACTTGGGGGGTGGCCGATTGGCGAGCCACCGCGTGCCTCACCCACCGCTGAAGCCTCGACCGACCGGAACGCTTGTGTCGGCGGGCCACAGGGAGGGAGGACACCACAGGAGCCGACCGATACTGGGTCGACGGCTGCCGCAAGAGGATGCCACGGATGCACGCGCGAAAGTGCGTTGCCCCACGGACGGGGAGCGCGTCGACATCGAGTGGAGCCTCCTGAAGCCAAGCGGAGTCGTCGGCGATGAACACGAGCGCACCGAGACGGATCTCGCGGCCCTCAGCTAGAGCTCCACCTGAAACCATGATGAAGGGGATCAGAAAAATTGCAACTTCTCCAACAAGTTGCTAAGACACCTGCCCCACGGTGGGCGCCAACTGTCGTAGTTCTAAGTCTGACAGTAGAATAGGGGGGTAGGAATGTAGAGGCAAGATCTCAGCTATGGAGGAGTTGTACACGCGAGGTTTACGAGTTCAGGCCCTTCTCGGAGGAAGTAACAGCCCTACGTCTCGGAGCCCGGAGGCGGTCGACTGGATTGTATGCGTGTGAGTTACAGGGGGTGCGAACCCTTGTCCCAGAGGAGGGGGTGGCTTATATAGAGTGCGCCAGGACCCCAGCTCCCCTCCGTTACACAGGGTTCATTGTACATTAAGAGAGGGCATTACTGATAACGCCAGCAATAAAGATGCATAAATGACCATAAAGCTATGACTTAATTCCTGACCGTTGCAGAGCAGAGTGGCCTTAGACCTCCCGGTGGTCGACTGATTGTCTATACGGTCGAGTGTCTTCAAGACTGTCGAGTGGAACATCGCTTCATGGTCGAGTGGATGATGATTCTTCTTCAAATGTTTCTGGTTCTTTTAGGGATGTCCTTGGGGAGGGTATCTTTAATAGGTCCATGACCCTACCCTAGGTACATAGCTTCATCACTGATGTCATTTTATTTTGGTTAAACTGCATAGAGAATGATGTAGACAAGAGGAAAGGTCAAGAGTGGGCACCTCCTCCTCCGGCTGTTCCCTTGATTCGATCGATCAAGTTTTATGTTTGATCGATTATCAAGATTGGGATAGAAATTTTTAAGGTCCCCCCGAGTTCGAAATGATATTTACCTTGGAGGTACATGGTTTGCAAATTTTTTATACTGTCATTAGTTAATAATGCTAGTTACCTTCAGACTTTTGTATTAGGTTTTGTTGATCATGCACAGCTAGTATACCAATGCTGAAACTTGTTACCTTTACATTTTGTATTGTTAATTCTTATAGAAACCTTCCTGTGCTAGAGTTTATTGAAATCTGTTCAGTAAAACCATTGTACTGTACCCTGTAATAAACTACTGTTGCACTAGCCACTGGATTGGTGTATATTTGTAGTATTCGAATGGTGTTGCATTAGCGTATGGACTTCAATAAAGTGTGGCAAGCTTTCCCAGATATGTTCTCAAGAAAACTACTACCTGTTTTTCTAAATACTAGACGTTTGGGTACTTTGAATTGAACCACGAAAACGTCTTATATTAAGGAACAAAGGGTGTAGAGTTCACTCAAATTATCTCGGTAAAGCTAGTCACACCTTTGTTAAAATTAATGTTCATTATGTTATTGGAGGAGGTCTGTATGTTTGTATCTAATGCCTCTCGACTACATACCTGACATCATGATGTAATGTTAAGTCATTTCCTTTTATACAGTGTCACTGAATTGTCAAGGCGGTGATGGCATTTTATTTTAGTAGAACTGCACAAAATTTTCTTAAAAGAAGAGGAAAGGTCAGGAATGGCTCAGTTTTTCAGAAAAAACTATGTATGCCTTCCTGACATCAGCCGCTGTTGCTTTATTTATTCCTTCAAACAGGTGGTTAGAAACAGTCTTGCTACCTTTTCCCATTAAGAAACTGGAATGCTTATATTTGTGAGTCTATGCTTCAACTAGTGCCACTTTTAGAGTAATCACACTTTCAATATCTATGCAAACAGGGATGCTCGATTTTAGTGGAACTGCACAAAAAGTCCAACTGGTTCAACATTAGGAGCTTGTTTTTTTCCAAACCTTTATATCCAATTGGTGGCACTATGAGCTGTTCATTACGAAGGTACATGGTTTGCTACTATCTTGCTACTCTTTTTGTACTGTCATTAGATAGTAATACTAGTGGTTTGCGTGTGAATTTATTGGTAGGGTGGACCTACATTGGAGGTGCAGGACAGGATTCAATGATTGTCCAGTGCAAAGCATAACTGTATCAGATTGTCCAGTGCAGAACATGACAGATGCTAAGCGGAAGAGACATGTTTAAACCGAAAATACAAGGTGTGGTATATGTTTACTAGCTGCTTGATATTTGTGCAGACACAGATGTCTGCCCGTTGCTATTTGGCAAACAAACAAAGTGTCCGCAATTTTGGTTGAACTGCACAAGAGAATAGTATAGTCACTGCATGCAGTGCCATTTGAAAATAGACATAGAAAGATTGGATAGTCACTTCATGGACTGCAGAAAAGTAGTACTGTACTATTTATTGACCAACACTAGGTGCTTCATTGCTTTGGTCTGATTATACAATGGGCATCATTTTGCCTAAGTTAAAGTTTGTATTCCGAAAATAGTCTCGCGGTGTGATCGAGAGAAGACCAAATCATATTGCAGTGGATGTTCCTCCATCATGTGTGCTTCATTCTCATGGTTCCAGCTGTTGGTGAAACCACTTACGTTTGCAAGTGGAATTGTAGACTTCACAAACAAATTTGTCTTTCAGTCTGTACTGAATGTTGGCCAAGAGAGGCATCCATGTTAGTAGGAAGAACATATGTTCTTTCTAGATCTTTGCTTTTGAAGCTACATATTTGTATATGATCTGTGAATCATTGAGATGCATTAACATGTTGATCTTATGTATGGGAATCGTACTAGTTAGTTTTAGTTGCGACGCAAGATCCGAAGTGGCTGATCTTTGCTTTTGGAGCTACATATTTGTATATGATCTGTGAATCATTGAGATGCATTAACAGTTACTTATTTCTGTTTGCTCAGTGTTTACAAGTTACTGATCGATCACTAGCTAGCCTACAAATGCGCTCCTGGCAGTTTTATTTGTGACACAAGATGCGAAGTGGCAGTTTTTTGAATAAAAATGCCTACCTCTGAACAAACTGACAAGCTACACTATCGATCCTATACGGATAAAAATGCCTACCTCTGAACAAACTGACAAGCTACACTATCGATCCTACACGGATAAATAGCGGATCACACACGTACTAAATCCTTTCCAGTTTACAGGGCTCAATTCAAGAAACGACCTACTCAATCATACAAGAATAAATAGCGAATCACGCACGCACTAGTACCTCCTTTCCGGTTTGCAGGGCTTAATTCAAATCTCTCACCAACCAAGGTACTCCCTCCGTCCAGGTTTATTAGTCCCGTGAGCAAAGAAACAAGACCAAGGCATGTGAATAATTAACGGCATGCAGAAGTTTAAGCCTAATTAATTCCAACGATTTAAGTGGCTGCATGCGTGCCCTCGGCTGCGACTCGTTGCATGCTGCTTCGGTACTGCCTGCGAGCGATTCTGAGTGCCTGCATGCAGCCGGCCGTAATTAAGGCAGCTAACTGATGCGAAAAAGATACACTTTAATTGTTGCGGGCTTTTAAAATCCGTGGAATCATTATTGACAAGGAGGGAGATGATTCGAGTGCACTCGTTTGACCGCCATGCCGGTGTGCGACCCGGATGGGACGGGACAACACAGTCATAATTTCAGTTTCTCTAATTTTCCATGGCAAGCTGGCGCGCTAAGCCATTATGCATTGAATTCCGATGACCGTCGCGCTACGTTCCGCCTATAAGTACTTTTTCCCGGCCTTCTGCGGTGCCACCGTGACCCAACTCGCCATATCCTCATAAGCCCCCACCGGCCGACGTTGCACGCCACGTCCGCCATGCCCCGCCCGTCCGCTGTAGGCGACGCCGGAGGCGGTCACCGCCGGAACTAGTGTTCGGGTTTTCACCGGAAGGCAGACGGAGGGAGGAGGCATTCTATCTGTCTTTACACGGCAATGCGGAGATCGACGAGATGTTGGAGTGCAACCGCATGGCGGAGGAGCAGGAGTTGTTGGAGCGCGACCGCCTGGCGGAGGAGCAGCGTATCGCCGATTTGTGCCGCCAGCGGGACATGGAGCAGCAGCGCACCGATGCTCTGAGTTGCGAGCAGAGCGCCCGCAACTGGGCCGACTTCATGGAGGCTGGCGCCCGGCAAATAGCCCTGGAGGCTGTCGGTCACGCACGCGTTCGCGACACCGATTTTTGCTACCAGCTCATCGAGTGGGTTTCCCGCTTGGAAGCCGAAGCTTCGGTGGACCACGCCGACATGGAAAGGACCAACGCGTGTGTGACGCCCCAAGACCGGAGCTTCAGATGCCTTCCATATATTCCGGGTTTCGCCGTGTGTTTCATTTGTGCCTGCCCTTTTATTTTTGCATTGCATCATGTCATCATGCCATCATCTCATAAATCTTTTGCAACTCAACTAAATAAATGGCATAGATCTTTTGATCTATTTAAATCGAGGGAATTCACATGGTGATTTCTCTCTAAAACATATTCAAAGGCTCCTACTATTTTTAGGGAGCTATAATAAATATTTCATTATTTGGAATTAATCATAACACACTTGCATGTTAAATCCTTGAACTTTCCTTCTTTCGGTTTTCGACTCTCAACTTTGCCGATAATTCTTTTGTCCCTTTTCCAAGCTCCACCAAAAATCTCAACATTTTGGCCACTCTTAAACCTTGTCCTAGTTCAAACCATTTGAATTAAATTCAAATGATTTTGAATTCAACTTCTCGCGTGTGCCCACTTCTATTTTTCCGGGATCAAGCACATTTTTGTGAGGCCGAGAAAATTACCCGCATGTCCAACTTCTTCCCCTACCCTCTTTCTTTTATTTCTTTTCTCTATTTTTGTTTCTTTTCTTTTGAGAGAGAGAGAGAGAGAGGAGAGCCCAGCCGCCGGCCTCTAAGGCACATCTACGGCCTGACCTAGCCGTCCCAAGAGGCCTGCCTGATCTCCTCTTGTCACCCACTCGCTCGACCCCCTCTCTCTCGTTCCCCTGCTCGCGCCGCCAGAGAGGAGCAGAGCCCCGCTCCTCCCGATCCACCTCGCTCGAACCCCTCCTCCCTCGATGCGTCGTCGCAGAGAGAGAGCAGAGCCACCCGCCTCGTCTCGATCCAGATGCGCGGAAGCCACTGCGTCCCGCACCCATAGCATCGTGCGCCCGAGGCCTGGCCTCTTCTGACCTCGCCGAAGTTTAGGGAGATGAGCTCCTCCCAAGGCAAGCCCCGCTCCGTCCGGCGACCTGCGCGCCTCGACGCACCTCGCTCGGATCCAGCCGTCCCCGTCGCCTCTCTGTCCAGGGCGCCGACGTCCGCAGCCGCAGTCCCATGCGCCTCCATCTTCTGCGGCCAGCCGGCCTCCTCCTCGGCTCCATCCCCGCTGCTCCGCCTCCTCGTCACCGCGCCGCTCCGGTGACCCAGCCGCCGGCAGGGCCCCGTCCCCACCTCCGGCGCGCCAGGCTCGCCGCCTCCCTGCCAGGCCGGAGCCCCGTCGCCACCCGCCGCCGTCGGCGACCGCCAGGAGGGCCACCCCGCGCCGCTCATGCTCCGCGCCATCCTTCCCCTGCGCCAAATCCGTCCGCCGCGCCGCCATGCTTTGGGTCGCCCTCGCCTCGGCGGCTTCGTCTCCGACCAGGGAGCCCCGCCACTCGCCTGAGCATGGCATCCGCCTTGTTTTTCGTGCTGCATCGCCTCCGTGCTGCTGCTGCTCGCCTTGCCGCTGCCATGGTTGTAGCCCCTCGCCAAGACTGCCGTGTTGCTGTCCCTTTTGTCGTTGCCAAGGCTACTGAATCCAGGGAGACAAGACCGCTTCGATGGGTTCCTTTGACAAGTACCACGACAGACCGTGAGCTCCACGGATCCGCCAAGTACCTCGACGTCCGATGCCGAAACGTTCACCGAACCAGGTAGCGCCAAGTACCAGGACGACGGGGACCGTCAAGTTCGTCCACCGCCGTCAAGCGAACGAGACCGGCAAGTTCGAAGACCCCAAGTACCTCTTCGAAATGACCGAGTACCACTACCGTCGACCCGCGAAGACCCCGTGGACGTCAAGTTCCTTGTCGTGACCCCGAACATCTACGGAACATGAACAACTACTTCCTCTTCGAAACGTGAACCACTACCGTTGCGAGAATGACTACTTCCCCTCCGAACCGGTTCGCTTCGAAAATGCACGCTTCGAAGGTATAACTCCGAGACGACCGTCGTGGAACGAATGCATGTGTCGAATGAGATGCTCGTGTTTGCACCGTGATCGAATTGTCGGTTGCGATGCCCCTCTTTTGCTATGCCGTCGTCCCGTGGGAACCCGGTATCCGGGATCACCCCACCATCCTCGTTTGTTTCGCACATCCGCACAATTTCTTTTGCACCGACATCTCAATCGAGTTATCGGAACCGATATGTTGCCGTGGCACCATTTTCGGATTCGTTGCCGTGGCACCTCTTTCTTTCCACCACGGTGACAAATTCTTCAATATAATGCTCTTATCAACATTTTCATAAATGTTGCATAAAACTTGCATATTGTCATCCGCATCATGATAACAACATTTAAAATGCTTAAAATTGTTGTTTGCATTTATTTTGCTAAATGCCATGTTAAAATGATTTATTCCATAACTAAATAACTGTAACTCGGAATTTAATAAATTATATATGTAAATGGGGTGGAAAAATGCCTAGTTTAACATGTTGCACTTTATTTTCCTGTTTAACAACATTAAAAATTGTGTTTAGGTCAGATCAGTACCGAACTCAAAATATGCACATGTGGATTTTCCGGATTTGTTGCTCGTTGTTTCCGGCCTCATTTAAATTGCCTAGATAGGTAGTTTTGTTGTGCTTCACCTCTTGCCATGTTTAAAAACATTTAATATTGTTGGGTACATAAATAAGAGAGGACTAAATAATTGTTGTGGTGTTTCGTCAATATGCAACTCGTTGCATATTGAGCTCCACTTAATTTGTAGTGTTGTTTGTTGCATTTGCCATGCCATGAATCATTAAACCGGACATGCATCATGCTTGTTTGTGCATCTTGCCATGTTTAGGTGATGGTTGTTTACTATGTTGTTTGCTTCTTTCCGGTTTGCTTCTCTCGTTAGCTTCGGTTTCGTTCCGGAGTTGTGAGGATCCGTTCAACTCCGTCCGTTTGTCTTCTTCATGGACTCGTTTCTTCTTCCTTGCGGGATCTCAGGCAAGATGACCATACCCTCGAAATCACTTCTATCTTTGCTTGCTAGATTGCTCGCTCTTTTGCTATGCCTATGCTGCGATACCTACCACTTGCTTGTCATGCCTCCCATATTGTTAAACCAAGCCTCTAACCCACCTTGTCCTAGCAAACCGTTGTTTGGCTATGTTACCGCTTTGCTCAGCCCCTCTTATAGCGTTGTTAGTTGCAGGTGAAGATGAAGTTTGTTCCTTGTTGGAACATGGAGATGTTGTTCCTTGTTGGTACTTGTTGGGATATCACAATATATCTTGTTTAATTAATGCATCTATATACTTGGTAAAGGGTGGAAGGCTCGGCCTTATGCCTGGTGTTTTGTTCCACTCTTGCCGCCCTAGTTTCCGTCATATCGGTATTATGTTCCCGGATTATGCGTCCCTAACGCGGTCGGGTGATTTATGGGAACCCCTTGACAGTTCGCTTTGAATAAGACTTTACCAGCGAGGCCCAACATTGGTTTTACCATTTGCCTCACCTATGTCCTTTTATTTCCCTTGGGTTTTTGGATCCCGAGGGTCATCTTTATTTTAGCCCCCCGGGCCAGTTCTCCTTCGAGTGCTGGTCCAAACCGAGCGATGTCCGGCACCCCCTGGGCAATCAGGGTCTATGCCAACCCGACGTCTGGCTCATCCGGTGTGCCCTGAGACCGAGATATGTGCAGCTCCTATCAGGATTTGTCGGCACATCCGGGCGGCTTTGCTGGTCTTGTTTTATTGCTGTCGAAATGTCTTGTAGCCGGGATTCCGAGACTGATCGGGTCTTCCCGGGGAGAAGGAATATCCTTCGTTGATCGCGAGAGCTTATCATGGGCTAAGTTGGGACACCCCTGTAGGGTTTGAACTTTTGAAAGCCGTGCCCGCGGTTATGGGCAGATGGGAATTTGTTAATGTCCGGTTGTAGAAAACCCGAAGTTGACCTTAACTAAAATACACCAACCGCGTGTGTAACCGTGATGGTCTCTTCTCGGCGGGGTCCGGGAAGTGAACACGGTGTTGGAGTTATGCTTGACGTAAGTAGTTTCAGGATCACTTCTTGATCATAGTTGTTCGACCGTGCTTTTGCCTTCTCTTCTCGCTCTCATTTGCGTATGTTAGCCACAATATATGCTAGTCGCTTGCTGCAGCTCCACCTCATACCTTTTTCCCTACCTATAAGCTTAAATAGTCTTGATCTCGCGGGTGTGAGATAGCTGAGTCCTCGTGACTCACCAGATACTTCCAATACCAGTTTGCAGGTGCCGTTGAAACCGTGCAGGTGACGCACCCGAGCTCAAGGAGGAGCTTGATGGAGATCTTGTTCGTTGTGTTGTTTCGTTTCAGCTGATCAGTATTGGAGCCCAGTTGGGGTCGATCGTGGACCTTTGTCGCTTTTGGGGTTTTCTTCTTTTATTTTGGCTCCGTAGTCGGGCCCTGATTGTAACTGTATGATGTAATGTTTTATTCATGTATTTGTGTCAAGTGGCGATTGTAAGCCAACTATGTATCTCTTTCCCTTATGTATTACATGGGTTGTGTGAAGATTACCTCACTTGCGACATTGCTTTCAATGCGGTTATGCCTCTAAGTCGTGCTTCGACACGTGGGAGATATAGCCGCATCGAGGGCGTTACAAGTTGGTAATTAGAGCCTTCCCCGACCTTAGGAGCCCCCACTGATTGATCGTTTTTAGCGGCCGAGTTGTGTCTAGAAAAATGTTTTGAGTCATTTAGGAATTATATATCGGAGAGTTTAGGAATTCTTTTTACTTCCCAGTCTCCTCATCGCTCTGGTAAGGCATCCTGACGTAGAGTTTTGACTCTTCTCTTCTCAAATTTCACTAAAAAAAAATTTTAGGATCACGCGGGTATCTTAGAATCGTTCCGATGGTTTTATGATGACAACATTGTCTTGGTTGCCTCCCGTCAGCAGGGGTTTAGTGGAGGTGTCCCGGGGAGTTGAGCTCCGAGGTGTTGTCGTCATAATTTTATCGTTGCGGTTTTGGAATACCTGAGTTTAGTACGCCGACATCGAAAATCTCTTTTGTACAGTTGTTGGTGAGATAACCCTGATAGCCCAGTACTGAGGCGAGTGCGGGAGTATTGCCATAACTCGTATAACGGATGCTTTTCGAAGGTTGAGGTAGACGATTTCCGAGGATTTCTTGGTTATGTGTTGAAGGATGGATACAGCTTATAACGCCCTCGATGCGGCTGTATCTCCCACGTGTCGAGGCACGACTTAGAGGCATAACCGCATTGAAAGCAATGTCGCAAGTGAGGTAATCTTCACACAATCCATGTAATAAATAAAGGGGAAAGATTCATAGTTGGCTTACAATCGCCACTTCACACAAGTACATAAATAACATCCATCAAACAGATTACACTCAAGGTCCGACTACGGTACCAAAATGAAAGAAGACTACCCCAAATGCTAACAGATCCCCGGATCACCCAACTGGGCTCCACTACTGATCATCTGGAAAAGAAACATAGTAACGGCCACGTTCCTCATCGAACTCCCAAGTGAGCTCGGTCGCGTCATCAGCACTGACATCGTTGGTACCTGCAACTGAGGTGATAATATCTGTGAGTCACGGGGACTCAGCAATCTCACACCCGCGAGATCAAGACTATTTAAGCTTAAAGGTGGGAAAGGGTTTTGTGAGGTGGAGCTGCAGCAAGCGACTAGCATATGGTGGCTACAGCGCAAAAGAGAGCGAGAAGAGAAGGCAAAGCACGGTCGTGAAGCTAGAAGTGATCAAGAAGTGATCCTGAAACAACCTACGTCAGACATAACTCCAACAACCGTGTTCACTTCCCGGACCCCGCCGAGAAGAGACCATCACGGTTACACACGCGGTTGATGTGTTTTAGTTAAGGTCAACTTCGGGTTTTCTACAACCGGACATCAACAAATTCCCATCTGCCTCATAACCGCGGGCACGGCTTTCGAAAGATAATACCCTACAGGGGTGTCCCAACTTAGCCCATGATAAGCTCTCACGGTCAACGAAGGATATTCCTTCTACCGGGAAGACCCGATCAATCTCGGAATCCCGGACTACAAGACACTTCAACAGCAATAAAACAAGTCCAGCAAAGCCGCCCGATTGTGCCGACAAATCCTGATAGGAGCTGCACATATCTCGGTCTCAGGGCACATCCGGATAAGCTAAGCGTACAGGAGCCAACATAACCCAAGTTGCCAAGGGACGGCCCTGCACGGTGCTCTAGTTTGGACCAGCAATCGAAGGAGAACTGGCCCGGGGGGGTTAAAATAAGATGACCCTTGAGTCTGCAGAACCCAAGGGAAAAAGGCTAGGTGGCAAATGGTAAAACCAATGTTGGGCCTTGCTAGAAAAGTCTTATTCAAAGCGAACTGTCAAGGGGGTCCCATAAATCACCCAACCGTGTAAGGAACGCAAACTCCGGGAACATAACACCGGTATGACGGAAACTAGGGTGGCAAGAGTGGAACAAAACACCAGGCATAAGGCCGAGCCTTCCACCCTTTACCAAGTATATAGATGCATTAATTAATTAAGCGGTATTGTGATATCCCAACAAGTAAACATGTTCCAAACAAGGAACAACAAGTCCATGTTCCAACAAGGAACAAACTTCATCTTCACCTGCAACTAACAACGCTATAAGAGGGGCTGAGCAAAGCAGTAACATAGCCAAACAACGGTTTGCTAGGACATGGATGGTTAGGGGCTGACATGGCAATATAGGAGGCATGATATAGCAAGTGGTAGGTATCGCAGCATGGGCATAGCAAAAGAGCGAGCAATCTAGCAAGCAAAGATAGAAGTGATTTCGAGGGTATGGTCATCTTGCCTGCAAGGTTCTCAGAGTTGTCGAAAGCTTGGTCCTCGTAAGCGTTCTCAACGGAATCCTCGTTCACGTACTCATCTCCCGGCTCTACCCAAGACAAGAGAACAAGCAAAGGAACCAATATCAACCACGATGCAATGCGCAATCAACATGATGCAAAACATGGCATGATATGCGAGAGGTGATATGCAGTGCGTATGCATGCTCCGGGAGGAAAAGGATGAACAGGGCATAATCTTGGCAAACCAAGCATGCCACTGGATAGATGAGGTGATTTCGGTTGAAATCGATATAAAGTTCATCGGAATCGGATGCACGGTTTGCAAATGGCAAGCAATACAAGAATGACATGAATCTGCCATAAACAGCATGATGCTACTTAGCAAGCAACAAATAATTAAGCTACTGCACCCAAACATGGCAACAAAGCATATTATAGTAATCTACTCAAGATGAACGACAAAATATGAACACTGAGCTACGGCTAAATCACACCATAACAGGTCCAAACAAGCATGGCAAAAGTGCAAACGATAACAAGTTCCCAGACTTTGTGAAATTATCAAAGTAGCAGAAACTAACATCAGGATGACATGTTCAGAGCAACGAAACAACATGTTACAGGTTCAGAACATAGCAAAGTAAGGCATGGCATGAATCTACTCAAAGCACTTGACAAAAGTCTCTTACTGACCATAAGCCAAAAAGGAACAGAACATATGATTACACCCATGTCAAATAAGCAAGTTTCGTTACAGGTTTCAGACTTAGCAGAAAACTGGACATGGCAGAAAACTGTTAACGACTAGGCATGTTCGTGAGCTCGATGCACTCACTAAAGAGCATTTCATGATAAACTAATCATACCTACATCAAGAAGACATGGCATAGTAACTAGACATGGCAAGAATAACATCATATCATGCAAGGATCATCTACACCAAGCTTGGCAAAATCGAATAACACGTAAACAATCTGCCAGCAATATTTTGAAGCAAAAGTAGAGCTCGATTGACTCAAGCTATGGCACTCCATAATTGCAAACAAAGGCATTGATGGATAGATCAAATACTCAAGTTCAAAACTCCCTTACTGACCATACTCAAATTATGCATGGATCTCTCAGAAACAACAAGAATACATGGCATGAAAATAACAACAATCAGGGACTTAGCGAAATCACTAAGTCTCTGAAATCAGTAATAACAACATCCCTACTTAGCATGCTTATTCTAGACAACACAAGCATCACAAAAATACATAGCAAAATTCCCTGGATAGGTAACATGGCATATAACAAAACTCAAGTAGGACTCAACTTCATAGGAGGTACACATCAATCACGGCAAAAATGACAAAAGTGCATGTTCAGATAAGATCCAGCAACTAACATCAACTAGCCCTCTTCTAACAGCGTTTAGGGCATCAAGATTACCTCAAATGAAAATGATGCAATGTAAAAGAATGATGTACTCTTCGAGACGAACAAATTGACATATTATACGCGCGAAACGGAGCTATGGATGCAAAGTTATCACGGGATGCAGATGCGATGATGATTGAAAATGCTGGGACTTAGAAATATTCGAGGGGGTAAAAGTCAACCAGGCACGGATGCCGAAGTTCGCCGGATCTTCGCCGGAGGTGGTCGGGGACGCCGGAAAAGGGCCGGGGCCACCGGATCTGGCCGGATCCGGCGCCGGCGGAGACGGAGAGGCGCGGAGAGGCGCGGGGAGGCGCGCGCGCTCCGGCGACCCAGGAGGCGACGGCGAGGCGGCGACCTCGGGTGCGGCGGACTTGCCGGCGGCGGGGACTCTGGCGAGGGCCCGGGCTGTGGCCTCGCGGGCGCAGGCGGGTGGCGATGCGTGCGGGGGCGCGGGGCAGCGCGCGCGGGCCCGGGCGGGCCTGCCCTGGGCCCCGCGGGCCGGCGGCGAAGTGGGCACGGGGGGGACGCGTGGCGTCCGCTGGAGGCGAACAAGTGGCGGCGGCGGCGGATTTCGAGGAGGGAAGAGAGAGAGGCCGAAAATGGCAGGAGGGGGTCTATAAATAGCAAAAAAAATTAGGGTTTGGGGGGTTTTCGGAACCTCGGATCTCGATCGGACGTTTTCGGGCGTAGGAAGAGCTAGGAAGCTCCGAACGGAGTGCCGTTTGCGCCCACGCGTTCGTGATCGAACGGCGGAGGACATGGGAGTGACTTAGATGGGTTATGGGGCTGTTTTGAAGGGGTGTTGGGCTGCAACACACACAAGGCCTTCACGGTTACCCGGTTAACCGTTGGAGTGCCAAACGAACTCCGATTGACCCGAAACTTGACAGGCGGTCTACGGGTGCTATACCAAGGCCACATGTCAAACCTCGGTCCATTCCGAGAATATTTAATACCCGCTCACGAAGAAATGTAAAAGGGGACGCCGGGAGACATAGGAGCGCCGGATTGCAAAACGGACAACGGGAAAGATGCTCGGATTTATGAGACGAATGCGTATGCAAATGCGATGCCCATGATAACATGATATGAAATGCATGACATGACCAAAATGCAAAACGGAGAGAACCCAACCACGGAGGGAATATCATAGCACATAGCCGGAAATGGCAAGGGTTGGATTACAAATATGGCAAGTTACATCGGGGGCGTTACAACACACCACCACTACGAGAGGATCTCGTCCCGAGATCTAGGACTAAAAGAACTCCGGATACTCAGAACGTAGGTGGTCTTCACGCTCCCATGTGGCCTCTCGGTCTGAATGATGTGACCATTTCACTTTGAGGAATTTTATTGACTTGTTGCGAGTCTTGCGCTCAGTTGTTTCAAGAATAGCAACAGGATGCTCATGATAGGACAAATCTTCTTGAAGATCAATCTCTTCGAAGTTGATGGTGCGCTCAGGCGTCTTGAAGCACTTGCGAAGCTGTGACACGTGGAAGACATCGTGCACATTTGCAAAGTTGGAGGGAAGCTCAAGTTGATAGGCTAGATCGCCTCGTTTCCCGATGATCTTGAAGGGACCCACGTATCGCGGAGCAAGTTTCCCCTTGATACCGAAGCGACGAGTTCCTTTCATTGGCGAGACACGGAGGTAAACATGGTCTCCGATCTCGAATGCCACATCTCGGTGTTTGCTGTCGTAATAGCTCTTCTGGCGCGACTGCGCGGCTTTGAGGTTCTCACGAATCACCTTGCACATAGCCTCAGCCTCTGAGATCAAATCATTGCCGAGCAATTGACGTTCACCGGTTTCAGACCAGTTGAGAGGAGTACGGCACTTTCTGCCATAGAGGATCTCGAATGGGGCTTTGCCCGAGCTGGCTTGAAAACTGTTGTTGTAAGAGAACTCAGCATAAGGAAGACAATCCTCCCACTTCATGCCGAAAGAGATAACACAGGCTCTGAGCATATCTTCAAGAATTTGATTGACACGCTCGACTTGTCCACTAGTCTGAGGGTGGAACGCTGTGCTGAAGCGGATGTTGGTGCCCATGGCCGTCTGAAAAGAATCCCAAAATTTGGAGGTAAAGATGCTGCCACGGTCTGAAGATATCAATTGTGGAATGCCGTGCAAAGAGACAATTCTGGAGGTGTAGAGCTCTGCCAGCTGCGCTGCTGTGATAGACTCTTTGATAGGAAGAAAATGAGCCACTTTGGTGAGCTTGTCGATGACGACGAAAATAGCATCATTTCCACGCTTGGACTTAGGAAAACCAGTCACGAAGTCCATTTCGATATGATCAAACTTCCATTCTGGAATAGCAAGAGGTTGGAGAAGACCAGCTGGTCGTTGGTGTTCTGCTTTCACCCTTCTGCAGACATCACACTCATTCACGAATTGAGCGATCTCCCGCTTCATTCGAGTCCACCAATACGACTGCTTGAGGTCATGGTACATCTTTGTACTTCCAGGATGAATAGACAGGAGAGAGTTGTGCGCTTCGTTCATAATGACTTTACGAAGATCACCCTTTGGAACCACAATCCAGTCCTCGAAGAAAAGAGTATCTCTGTCATCAACTCGATAGCACTTGTATTTGGGGATGCTCTTTTCAATACCACGTTTCACCTTCTTCACCATGGTATCCAACAATTGTGCCTCACGAATTTGATCTTCCAAGGTAGGAGAGACAATGAGGTTGGCAAGAACACCTTGAGGAACAACTTGGAGATTCAACTTGCGGAAAGCCTCACAGAGATCTGGTTGAAAAGGCTTGAGGATTAAGCTGTTGCAGTAAGCCTTTCTGCTCAAAGCGTCTGCAACCACATTAGCCTTGCCTGGAGTATATTCAATACTCGGATTATACTCTTGAATCATTTCGACCCATCGAGTTTGCCTGAGGTTGAGATGAGGCTGAGTGAAGATATACTTGAGACTCTTGTGATCTGTGAAGATGTCCACTTTCCTTCCCAACAGGAGATGTCTCCATGTTATTAGAGCGTGGACCACTGCCGCCAACTCAAGATCGTGAGTGGGGTAGTTCCTTTCATTGGGCTTCAACTGGCGAGAGGTATAGGCAACAACCTTCTTCTCTTGCATTAACACAGCACCGAGGCCCTGGAGAGAAGCATCACAGAATACTTCATAAGGCTTGGATTCATCAGGAGGAGTCAGAACTGGAGCAGTGACGAGTTTCTCTTTGAGAGTGTTGAAAGCAACGTCACACTCAGGAGACCAGACATATTTCACATGCTTCTGGAGGAGGTTGGAAAGAGGCTTTGCAATCTTGGAGAAATTCTCAACGAATCTTCGGCAATAGCTTGCAAGTCCAAGGAAACTGCGAAGCTGCTTGACATTCTGAGGAGGATTCCAATTCAAAACTGCAGACACCCTCTCTGGATTAACAGCGATGCCCTTGGCAGAGATGATATGACCAAGATAAAGAACTTCATCAAGCCAGAATTCACATTTGGAGAACTTCGCATATAACTGATACTCTCTGAGCTTGTCGAGTACCAACCGCAAATGTTCGGCATGATCCTTCTTATTCTTGGAGAAGACCAAAATATCATCAAGATAGACCAAGACAAATTCGTTGATGTAGGGGTTGAAGATGAAATTCATCAAGCGAGTGAAATACGGAGGAGCATTGACGAGGCCGAAGGACATGACAGTATATTCGTAAGAACCAAAGCTTGTTCTGAATGCTGTCTTGGGAATATCTTCTTCATGAATGCGAATCTGATGATAACCCATACGAAGGTCAAGCTTGGAGAACACCTTAGCACCTTTGAGTTGCTCAAATAGCTCATTGATGTTGGGAAGTGGGTACTTGTTCTTGATAGTCTTCTTGTTCAATGGACGGTAATCGACGCAAAGTCGGTCCGTGCCATCCTTCTTCTTGACAAAAAGAACACCACAACCCCATGGAGAAGAACTCGGTCTGATCAGGCCCAGACGTTCTTGTTTATCGAGTTGAATCTTCAATTCCTTGAGCTCATCTGGTCCAAGCTTGTAAGGACGCTTGCACACGGGTTCCGTGCCAGGCTCAAGCTCAATAACGAATTCAACTGGCCTGCGGGGAGGCATACCCGGAAGCTCTTCTGGAAAAACATCTTGGTACTCACAAACGACTGGAATCTGAGAGATAGCCTCCATTTCACCCATCTCATTGAGAGAAAACAACCGAATGGTATCATCACGAGAAGCATAGATGATCACATCGTTCGAAGTGTGAGTCAATTTGATTTCCCTGGCAGCACATTCGAGCTGAGCCTTGTGCTTAGAAAGCCAGTCCATCCCGAGAATAAGATCAATATCAGAATCACCAAGCACCATTGGAGAAGATAGAAATTTATAGTCGCCCATCTTGATAGAAACATTCGGAATCATTGTGGTGGCCCTCATAGGCTTGGCCGGAGAAACAACCCCCAAGGGTTTAGCCAATAATTCAGAAACGAAGTCATGCTTTGAAACAAATGATCTCGACATGAAACAATGCGATGCACCAGTATCAAATAAGACTTTGGCAGGAATATCATTAACAGGAAGATTACCCATGATCACTTCAGAAGAATCCTCCGCTTGAGCTGCATTCAACATGTTCACCTTGACGTGCTTAGGATTATGCTTGACCACTGCATTGCTGGAAGATTTCACAGGAGGAGGAGGCGGAAGGCGCCTCTGGTTGAAGCACTTGTTCGCATAGTGACCCTTCTGCTGACATTTGTTACAAGTCACCTCTGAGAGCGGACGATGGTAAGGAGCACTTGGCCATGGAGCTTGATTCTGAGACTTGTTCTGATAGCCAGGGTTGGGTGGGTGGGAAGATCCACGGCCACTTGAGTTCTTCTGCTGATAAGGCTGACGGAACGGAGGAGGAGGAGGCAACCAGAACTTCTGTTGCTTAGCTGCCACAAGTGAGGAAGAAGAAGACTGAACTGCGTCTCTGACTCTCTTCTTAGATGCCTCACACTTGAGCTGAGCAGCTTCTTGTTTCAGTGCCATGTTGTAGAATTCATCATACTTTAATGGCTCGAAAAGCACGAGAGCAAGCTGCAGATCTTCTCTGAGACCACGCCTGAACTGGTAGATCATACTCTTCTCATCAGGGATGTCTTGCCTTGCAAAACGAGAGAGCTTCTGGAACTAAGTGTTGTATTGATAGACAGACATGGTGCCTTGCTTGAGATTGCGGAATTCCTCACGCTTAAGCTCAACAACACTTTCTGGAATGTGGTGCGCTTTGAAATCACGGCGGAAATCATCCCAAGTGATCACACGACCTCCTCTGGAATCTTTGTATTGCTGGAACCACTCAGCAGCTTGATCTTTGAGTTGAAAGGAGGCAAACTTGACAAAGTCCTCAGTTCTCACATTGCTGCACTCGAAATGCTTGCTGATGTCCACGAGCCAATCATCAGCGTCAGTGGCCTCGACACAGTAGCTGAAGGTCTTTGGCTGATTAGCAAGGAACTGGTTCAGTGAAGCGAAGTGCGGCTGATTGTTGCCTTGGCCTTGATTCTCTTGATTAGCTTGCCCTTGGTTGCGATCTTGCAAGAGCTGAATCAGAATCTGAGCATTGGCATTTGTGGCAGTCATCAAGGCTTGCCATGCTTCCGGAGGCGGAGGTGGTGGCGGAGGGTTAGCCTGATTCCCGTCATTGCGTTCCGGATTCTGACGCGTTGGTGGAGCCATCCTGAAGAGGGTGACATCCATTAGCATCTTGACAGAGATATATTGAAGTTGAATCAAAGGAACGAAATTGCAACATATAGTCTTCACAATAAACATCCGAACAAGAATGAACGAATGAATTCCAATGTAAAACATCACACTTCCAAAGCTGAGAAGCCACTTAGAACATGGTAAGGAATAAAATCAACAAGGTACGGAAGTGAACAAATACTTGGTAAGGATTACCCAATCACAAACCAAATATCTGCGGAAGAAATACTAGAGCTACAAGAATTCCCACTTATAAACTCCCGAAACTTTCTGGTTATGCAATCAGGTGTTGGGGATACAGGGGAAGCATAATATCTCACCCAAACTAGCAAATCCTACAACCAGCTGTATCCATCCTTCAACACATAACCAAGAAACCTTCGGAAATCGTCTACCTCAACCTTCGAAAACACATCCGTTATACAAGTCATGGCAATACCCCTGCACTCGCCACAGTACTGGGCTATCAGGGTTATCTCACCAACAACTGTACAAAAGAGATTTTCGATGTCGGTCGTACTAAACTCAGGTATTCCAAAACCGCAACGATAAAATTATGACGACAACACCTCGGAGCTCAACTCCCCAGGACACTGCCACAACCCCTAAATGTCAGGAGGCAACCAAGACAATATTGTCATCATAAAACCATCGGAACGATTGTAATATACCCGCGTGATCCTAAAAAAATTTTTTTAGTGAAATTTGAGAAGAGAAGAGTCGAAACTCTACGTCAGGATGCCTTACCAGAAGGTCGAAGGGACTGGGGAGTAAAAAGAATTCCTAAACTCTCCGATATATAATTCCTAAAAGACTCAAAACATTTTTTCTAGACACAACTCGGCCACTAAAGACGATCAAACAGTGGGGGCTCCTAAAGTCGGGAAAGGCTCTGATTACCAACTTATAACGCCCTCGATGCGGCTATATCTCCCACGTGTCGAGGCACGACTTAGAGGCATAACCGCATTGAAAGCAATGTCGCAAGTGAGGTAATCTTCACACAATCCATGTAATAAATAAAGGGGAAAGATTCATAGTTGGCTTACAATCGCCACTTCACACAAGTACATAAATAACATCCATCAAACAGATTACACTCAAGGTCCGACTACGGTACCAAAATGAAAGAAGACTACCCCAAATGCTAACAGATCCCCGTATCACCCAACTGGGCTCCACTACTGATCATCAGGAAAAGAAACATAGTAACGGCCACGTTCCTCATCGAACTCCCAAGTGAGCTCGGTCGCGTCATCAGCACTGACATCGTTGGTACCTGCAACTGAGGTGATAATATCTGTGAGTCACGGGGACTCAGCAATCTCACACCCGCGAGATCAAGACTATTTAAGCTTAAAGGTGGGAAAGGGTTTTGTGAGGGGGAGCTGCAGCAAGCGACTAGCATATGGTGGCTACAGCGCAAAAGAGAGCGAGAAGAGAAGGCAAAGCACGGCCGTGAAGCTAGAAGTGATCAAGAAGTGATCCTGAAACAACCTACGTCAGACATAACTCCAACAACCGTGTTCACTTCCCGGACCCCGCCGAGAAGAGACCATCACGGTTACACACGCGGTTGATGTGTTTTAGTTAAGGTCAACTTCGGGTTTTCTACAACCGGACATCAACAAATTCCCATCTGCCTCATAACCGCGGGCACGGCTTTCGAAAGATAATACCCTGCAGGGGTGTCCCAACTTAGCCCATGATAAGCTCTCACGGTCAACGAAGGATATTCCTTCTACCGGGAAGACCCGATCAATCTCGGAATCCCGGACTACAAGACACTTCAACAGCAATAAAACAAGTCCAGCAAAGCCGCCCGATTGTGCCGACAAATCCTGATAGGAGCTGCACATATCTCGGTCTCAGGGCACATCCGGATAAGCTAAGCGTACAGGAGCCAACATAACCCAAGTTGCCAAGGGACGGCCCTGCACGGTGCTCTAGTTTGGACCAGCAATCGAAGGAGAACTGGCCCGGGGGGGGTTAAAATAAGATGACCCTTGAGTCTGCAGAACCCAAGGGAAAAAGGCTAGGTGGCAAATGGTAAAACCAATGTTGGGCCTTGCTGGAAAAGTCTTATTCAAAGCGAACTGTCAAGGGGTCCCATAAATCACCCAACCGTGTAAGGAACGCAAACTCCGGGAACATAACACCGGTATGACGGAAACTAGGGTGGCAAGAGTGGAACAAAACACCAGGCATAAGGCCGAGCCTTCCACCCTTTACCAAGTATATAGATGCATTAATTAATTAAGCGGTATTGTGATATCCCAACAAGTAAACATGTTCCAAACAAGGAACAACAAGTCCATGTTCCAACAAGGAACAAACTTCATCTTCACCTGCAACTAACAACGCTATAAGAGGGGCTGAGCAAAGCAGTAACATAGCCAAACAACGGTTTGCTAGGACATGGATGGTTAGGGGCTGACATGGCAATATAGGAGGCATGATATAGCAAGTGGTAGGTATCGCAGCATGGGCATAGCAAAAGAGCGAGCAATCTAGCAAGCAAAGATAGAAGTGATTTCGAGGGTATGGTCATCTTGCCTGCAAGGTTCTCAGAGTTGTCGAAAGCTTGGTCCTCGTAAGCGTTCTCAACGGAATCCTCGTTCACGTACTCGTCTCCCGGCTCTACCCAAGACAAGAGAACAAGCAAAGGAACCAATATCAACCACGATGCAATGCGCAATCAACATGATGCAAAACATGGCATGATATGCGAGAGGTGATATGCAGTGCGTATGCATGCTCCGGGAGGACAAGGATGAACAGGGCATAATCTTGGCAAACCAAGCATGCCACTGGATAGATGAGGTGATTTCGATTGAAATCGATATAAAGTTCACCGGAATCGGATGCACGGTTTGCAAATGGCAAGCAATACAAGAATGACATGAATCTGCCATAAACAGCATGATGCTACTTAGCAAGCAACAAATAATTAAGCTACTGCACCCAAACATGGCAACAAAGCATATGATAGTAATCTACTCAAGATGAACGACAAAATATGAACACTGAGCTACGGCTAAATCACACCATAACAGGTCCAAACAAGCATGGCAAAAGTGCAAACGATAACAAGTTCCCAGACTTGGTGAAATTATCAAAGTAGCAGAAACTAACATCAGGATGACATGTTCAGAGCAACGAAACAACATGTTACAGGTTCAGAACATAGCGAAGTAAGGCATGGCATGAATCTACTCAAAGCACTTGACAAAAGTCTCTTACTGACCATAAGCCAAAAAGGAACAGAACATATGATTACACCCATGTCAAATAAGCAAGTTTCGTTACAGGTTTCAGACTTGGCAGAAAACTGGACATGGCAGAAAACTGTTAACGACTAGGCATGTTCGTGAGCTCGATGCACTCACTACAGAGCATTTCATGATAAACTAAGCATACCTACATCAAGAAGACATGGCATAGTAACTATACATGGCAAGAATAACATCATATCGTGCAAGGATCATCTACACCAAGCTTGGCAAAATCGAATAACACGTAAACAATCTGCCAGCAATATTTTGAAGCAAAAGTAGAGCTCGATTGACTCAAGCTATGGCACTCCATAATTGCAAACAAAGGCATTGATGGATAGAGCAAATACTCAAGTTCAAAACTCCCTTACTGACCATACTCAAATTATGCATGGATCTCTCAGAAACAACAAGAATACATGGCATGAAAATAACAACAATCAGGGACTTAGCGAAATCACTAAGTCTCTGAAATCAGTAATAACAACATCCCTACTTAGCATGCTTATTCTAGACAACACAAGCATCACAAAAATACATAGCAAAATTCCCTGGATAGGTAACATGGCATATAACAAAACTCAAGTAGGACTCAACTTCATAGGAGGTACACATCAATCATGGCAAAAATGACAAAAGTGCATGTTCAGATAAGATCCAGCAACTAACATCAACTAGCCCTCTTCTAACAGCGTTTAGGGCATCAAGATGACCTCAAATGAAAATGATGCAATGTAAAAAAATGATTTACTCTTCGAGACGAACAAATTGACATATTATACGCGTGAAACGGAGCTATGGATGCAAAGTTATCACGGGATGCAGATGCGATGATGATTGAAAATGCTGGGACTAAGAAATATTCGAGGGGGTAAAAGTCAACCAGGCACGGATGCCGAAGTTCGCCGGATCTTCGCCGGAGGTGGTCGGGGACGCCGGAAAAGGGCCGGGGCCACCGGATCTGGCCGGATCCGGCGCCGGCGGAGACGGAGAGGCGCGGAGAGGCGCGGGGAGGCGCGCGCGCTCCGGCGACCCAGGAGGCGACGGCGAGGCGGCGACCTCGGGTGCGTCTGACTTGACGGCGGCGGGGACTCCGGCGAGGGCTCGGGCTGCGGCCTCGCGGGCGCAGGCGGGTGGCGATGCGCGCGGGGGCGCGGGGCGGCGCGCGCGGGCCCGGGCGGGCCTGCCCTGGGCCCCGCGGGCCGGCGGCGAAGTGGGCACGGGGGGGGGGGGACGCGTGGCGTCCGCTGGAGGCGGACAAGTGGCGGCGGCGGCGGATTTCGAGGAGGGAAGAGAGAGAGGCCGAAAATGGCAGGAGGGGGTCTATAAATAGCAAAAAAAATTAGGGTTTGGGGGGTTTTCGGAACCTCGGATCTCGATCGGACGTTTTCGGGCGTAGGAAGAGCTAGGAAGCTCCGAACGGAGTGCCGTTTGCGCCCACGCGTTCGTGATCGAACGGCGGAGGACATGGGAGTGACTTAGATGGGTTATGGGGCTGTTTTGAAGGGGTGTTGGGCTGCAACACACACAAGGCCTTCACGGTTACCCGGTTAACCGTTGGAGTGCCAAACGAACTCCGATTGACCCGAAACTTGACAGGCGGTCTACCGGTGCTATACAAAGGCCACATGTCAAACCTCGGTCCATTCCGAGAATGTTTAATACCCGCTCACGAAGAAATGTAAAAGGGGACGCCGGGAGACATAGGAGCGCCGGATTGCAAAACGGACAACGGGAAAGATGCTCGGATTTATGAGACGAATGCGTATGCAAATGGGATGCCCATGATAACATGATATGAAATGCATGACATGACCAAAATGCAAAACGGAGAGAACCCAACCACGGAGGGAATATCATAGCACATAGCCGGAAATGGCAAGGGTTGGATTACAAATATGGCAAGTTACATCGGGGGCGTTACACAGCTGGATCTAGGTATTGTTAGTTTGGGTGATATATTTTCTGTCCCCTGTATCCCCAACACCTGATTGCATAACCAGAAAGTTTTGGGAGTTTATAGGTGGGAATTCAAGTATCTCATAGGATATCTTTCCAACAGACACATGATACGATATGGGATCTATCATATGTTTGTTTCCGGCTTATTCTGCAAGCCAATCCTTTGTTTTTGTTTTATTTGTGGTATTCGAGTTGCTTCGATGTCAAGTGTTGATCCATACCTTCCCTAAACGGTGTTCTCATATTTCTATGTGAATACTAATCCTTCTTGTTCATCAAGGTTGTCTTTTCAATCCTTTCCAACCGGTGTGCTTCTCTTCAAGTTAACCCGATCCTTTCAATTTGTGCAAGACCAATTCTTGGTTTTCTCAACGGTGTTCATTTCATCCGACCCAAGTGGCCTTTGTTTTCCCGCCCTCCCACCCTTTTTTCTTCAATGACTCAGATTTCTTAATCAAGTATCCATTTTATTCATGAGAAGTCTCTTCATTCTTTTCTTTCAATGTTCTTATCCGGTGATTTTCTATGAAGATGCGCAACAACTTCAAGTTCATCATTCTTCATTCTTTTCTTCTCCTGTGGATTCAATTCAAGCTTTGTCGATCATACCCATTTTCCTCGTTTCAAATGTTTTCTCGTACCGGTGTTCCTCTTAATCACTCACCTCTCGCTATTCATTTGTTCCGGAGTGATGAAGATATTTCAGAAGATTCAAGTTTCCATTCTCAATTCACTCAAGTTCTTTTGAGGATGCTATCTCATTCAAGTCATTTAATTCAACCGGTGCTATCTCTCTTTTAAATCACTTCAACGGTGTTTCTTTTGAGTGGGCCCTAACCCACAGGTCTTTTTCCAGGATCTTACCTGACTCTTTTAATTTTCTTGGAGCTATTCCCAAATTCTTTCAAAGTTTGACGTAAGAATGAAGTATCATCACTCATATTCCTTATCCAAGTCCCCTTCAAACTATTTTCATCGTTGATTCAACCTTTCCAATTTTCATTCCGGAGTGCCTCAACAATTCATGGTGGTGTTTCTCGTCATCATTCTCAACATTTGAAGGCCGAAGAAGAGTTTATCTTAAATCTTGCTCCATTCTCCTCAAGATTCATTGTTCTAGCTTGTTGCCATCCTCTCATAATTGTTTTCGATTGTGAGAATTTCTTTCCACCCATCCGGAGCATTTCAGGAGTCTTTTCAGTCTGATTCTCCGAAGGCCATCATTTCAGAAGAATTATTCATTCTCAGCTTCGTCTATCGTTCTCCAAATGATGCCGGTGCATCATTCAAGTATTCTCTAATCAGCTCGGGATCTCTGCGTTCAATTATACCTAAATTCTCTCATATATCTTCGTTGATTTGCTAACTCTTCCCGGTGTTTCTTTATCTTTTCTTCATTCATTTTCAATTTTTACGGTGTTTCGTTCAACATTCCTCTTCCATGTTATCATACCAATTCATTCATCCTTTCCAATCCTACCGGTGGTTCGTTGAAGACCTTCTCAAGTTTGTGCCATATCTATCTTAATTCTTTCTACAAGAATAAGTATTATGCCAAATCCGTGGTTTGTCATCAATTTAAATTGGTGAAGGATGAGTATAATGTAATTCTTATTCTTGTTTCATCGAGTGAATTCAATTTCCTATTCCGGAGGTTCATCAAAATTCTTGATTTCAATTGCTCATCATTCTTTTTCGGATTTCCAAGTTTTCTCGTTTATATCATTTCAAAGCTTCATCTTATCATTGCAAGGTTCCACCTTGTGTTCAACTTCTCTTTCTTCCTATCATCCTTTTATTACCGGAGTTCTTCATGGAGGCTCTACATGGTGGTTCGTCAAGGATTTAATTCCTTCTCGAAGTGTTCATCGAGATTCTTTTCAGAGGAGCTTGAGTATTCTTTATCTTGCATTTTAAAGTGCAATCCTTTCAACCGTATCATTCGAGGTGGTATTATGTCATTCTCGACAACTTGAGTTCATGTCTCATGACTCACATGTTGTCAAGAATGAGGTATTGTAAATCCATCAATCTCTTTGTTGGACTTATCTTGGGTTATATTTCACCTAAAGCCTTCCATTGGGAATGTTGCTATTTATGGTGCTCATAAATGACCCAAGTTCTTATTTTATCCTACCGGTGAAATAAGTTTTCATCTCCTTGTTGATCTCAATCCAATATTTTGTTTTCGTTAATGGCAGTAGTTCACCTCAAGTTTTGAGATGTCTCATTAAGCCCACGAGGATCATATCTTTTCGTTGTTGGTTTTCCAACAACTCCGTTCTAACCTTCTTGGAAGGGTGCTCCCCAAGATCATTTGTGGCAGAAGTTGTCATTTTCTTCTCCATTCTTTTATTCCAATGAGCTTTTTTTTTCTATTCCTTCTTCCGGAGGCATTGTGATATTGCTCTTTTCACTCATCATCTTGTTTTGTTAGGATCATGTCCTTTTGCTTGCTTATCGATTTAACCGGAGTGTCGTGTTTTCATCCGAGCTCTCTCATCGTATCTAGTCTTGCACCGCTTCTCAACCGGAGTGCTGTCTGAAATCTTTCTTACCCCTTGTGCCATTCTTTTAATAGTTCCGGAAGCAGTGTGTTGTTAATTTCAACAAGTATCCTCTCATCTTGTCAAGTTCATGTTCAAATCCCTTCCATTTTCAGTCGGAGTGCTGCTCAAACCATGTCATTCTTATTCCTTCTCTATCGTGTTTTAACCAGAGTGGTTTCAATATCTATCCTATCACTAAACCTCTTGATTCTCGTCATATCCCTTGTTCCTCTTTTCTAACGGAGTGTTTTCAACTTTGTTCATCTTCATTGCTTTCGTTCTTTCATTTTGTTCAACCTCTCAAGGTTCTTTGGTTTCACTCGTTTGTCAAAGAAGCAACTTTTTTTTACCTATTCCTCTTCCGTTTCTCTTCGGTGCCATCCTAGATCTCGGGACGAGATCCTCTCGTAGTGGTGGAGTGTTGTGACGCCCCAAGACCGGAGCTTCAGATGCCTTCCATATATTCCGGGTTTCGCCGTGTGTTTCATTTGTGCCTGCCCTTTTATTTTTGCATTGCATCATGTCATCATGCCATCATCTCATAAATCTTTTGCAACTCAACTAAATAAATGGCATAGATCTTTTGATCTATTTAAATCAAGGGAATTCACATGGTGATTTCTCTCTAAAACATATTCAAAGGCTCCTACTATTTTTAGGGAGCTATAATAAATATTTCATTATTTGGAATTAATCATAACACACTTGCATGTTAAATCCTTGAACTTTCCTTCTTTCGGTTTTTGACTCTCAACTTTGCCGATAATTATTTTGTCCCTTTTCCAAGCTCCACCAAAAATTCAACATTTTGGCCACTCTTAAACCTTGTCCTAGTTCAAACCATTTGAATTAAATTCAAATGAGTTTGAATTCAACTTCTCGCGTGTGCCCACTTCTATTTTTCCGGGATCAAGCACATTTTTGTGAGGCCGAGAAAATTACCCGCATGTCCAACTTCTTCCCCTACCCTCTTTCTTTTATTTCTTTTCTCTATTTTTGTTTCTTTTTTTTGAGAGAGAGAGAGAGAGAGGAGAGCCCAGCCGCCGGCCTCTAAGGCACATCTACAGCCTGACCTAGCCGGCCCAAGAGGCCTGCCTGATCTCCTCTTGTCACCCACTCGCTCGACCCCCTCTCTCTCGTTCCCCTGCTCGCGCCGCCAGAGAGGAGAAGAGCCCCGCTCCTCCCGATGCACCTCCCTCGAACCCCTCCTCCCTCGATGCGTCGTCGCAGAGAGAGAGCAGAGCCACCCGCCTCGTCTCGATCCAGATGCGCGGAAGCCACTGCGTCCCGCACCCACAGCGTCGTGCGCCCGAGGCCTGGCCTCTTCTGACCTCGCCAGAGTTCAGGGAGATGAGCTCCTCCCAAGGCAAGCCCCGCTCCGTCCGGCGACCTGCGCGCCTCGACGCACCTCGCTCGGATCCAGCCATCCCCGTCGCCTCTCTGTCCAGGGCGCCGACGTCCGCAGCCACAGTCCCATGCGCCTCCATCTTCCGCGGCCAGCCGGCCTCCTCCTCGGCTCCATCCCCGCTGCTCCGCCTCCTCGTCACCGCGCCGCTCCGGTGACCCAGCCGCCGGCAGGGCCCCGTCCCCACCTCCGGCGCGCCAGGCTCGCCGCCTCCCTGCCAGGCCGGAGCCCCGTCGCCACCCGCCGCCGTCGGCGACCGCCAGGAGGGCCACCCCGCGCCGCTCATGCTCCGCGCCATCCTTCCCCTGCGCCAAATCCGTCCGCCGCGCCGCCATGCTTTGGGTCGCCCTCGCCTCGGCGGCTTCGTCTCCGACCAGGGAGCCCCGCCACTCGCCTGAGCGTGGCATCTGCCTCGTTTTTCGTGCTGCATCGCCTCCGTGCTGCTGCTGCTCGCCTTGCCGCTGCCATGGTTGTAGCCCCTCGCCAAGACTGCCGTGTTGCTGCCCCTTTTGTCGTTGCCAAGGCCACTGAATCCAGGGAGACAAGACCGCTTCGATGGGTTCCTTTGACAAGTACCACGACCGACCGTGAGCTCCACGGATCCGCCAAGTACCTCGACGTCCGATGCCGAAACGTTCACCGAACCAGGTAGCGCCAAGTACCAGGACGACGGGGACCGTCAAGTTCGTCCACCGCCGTCAAGCGAACGAGACCGGCAAGTTCGAAGACCCCAAGTACCTCTTCGAAATGACCGAGTACCACTACCGTCGACCCGCGAAGACCCCGTGGACGTCAAGTTCCTTGTCGTGACCCCGAACATCTACGGAACATGAACAACTACTTCCTCTTCGAAACGTGAACCACTACCGTTGCGAGAATGACTACTTCCCCTCCGAACCGGTTCGCTTCGAAAATGCACGCTTCGAAGGTATAACTCCGAGACGACCATCGTGGAACGAATGCATGTGTCGAATGAGATGCTCGTGTTTGCACCGTGATCGAATTGTCGGTTGCGATGCCCCTCTTTTGCTATGCCGTCGTCCCGTGGGAACCCGGTATCCGGGATCACCCCACCATCCTCGTTTGTTTCGCACATCCGCACAATTTCTTTTGCACCGACATCTCAATCGAGTTATCGGAACCGATATGTTGCCGTGGCACCATTTTCGGATTCGTTGCCGTGGCACCTCTTTCTTTCCACCACGGTGACAAATGCTTCAATATAATGCTCTTATCAACATTTTCATAAATGTTGCATAAAACTTGCATATTGTCATCCGCATCATGATAACAACATTTAAAATGCTTAAAATTGTTGTTTGCATTTATTTTGCTAAATGCCATGTTAAAATGATTTATTCCATAACTAAATAACTGTAACTCGGAATTTAATAAATTATATATGTAAATGGGGTGGAAAATTGCCTAGTTTAACATGTTGCACTTTATTTTCCTGTTTAACAACATTAAAAATTGTGTTTAGGTCAGATCAGTACCGAACTCAAAATATGCACATGAGGATTTTCCGGATTTGTTGCTCGTTGTTTCCGGCCTCATTTAAATTGCCTAGATAGGTAGTTTTGTTGTGCTTCACCTCTTGCCATGTTTAAAAACATTTAATATTGTTGGGTACATAAATAAGAGAGGACTAAATAATTGTTGTGGTGTTTCGTTAATATGCAACTCGTTGCATATTGAGCTCCACTTAATTTGTAGTGTTGTTTGTTGCATTTGCCATGCCATGAATCATTAAACCGGACATGCATCATGCTTGTTTGTGCATCTTGCCATGTTTAGGTGATGGTTGTTTACTATGTTGTTTGCTTCTTTCCGGTTTGCTTCTCTCGTTAGCTTCGGTTTCGTTCCGGAGTTGTGAGGATTCGTTCGACTCCGTCCGTTTGTCTTCTTCATGGACTCGTTTCTTCTTCCTTGCGGGATCTCAGGCAAGATGACCATACCCTCGAAATCACTTCTATCTTTGCTTGCTAGATTGCTCGCTCTTTTGCTATGCCTATGCTGCGATACCTACCACTTGCTTGTCATGCCTCCCATATTGTTAAACCAAGCCTCTAACCCACCTTGTCCTAGCAAACCGTTGTTTGGCTATGTTACCGCTTTGCTCAGCCCCTCTTATAGCGTTGTTAGTTGCAGGTGAAGATGAAGTTTGTTCCTTGTTGGAACATGGAGATGTTGTTCCTTGTTGGGACATGTTTACTTGTTGGGATATCACAATATATCTTGTTTAATTAATGCATCTATATACTTGGTAAAGGGTGGAAGGCTCGGCCTTATGCCTGGTGTTTTGTTCCACTCTTGCCGCCCTAGTTTCCGTCATATCGGTATTATGTTCCCGGATTATGCGTCCCTAACGCGGTCGGGTGATTTATGGGACCCCCTTGACAGTTCGCTTTGAATAAGACTTTACCAGCGAGGCCCAACATTGGTTTTACCATTTGCCTCACCTATGTCCTTTTATTTCCCTTGGGTTTCCGGAGCCCAAGGGTCATCTTTATTTTAGCCCCCCGGGCCAGTTCTCCTTCGAGTGCTGGTCCAAACCGAGCGATGTCCGGCGCCCCCTGGGCAATCAGGGTCTATGCCAACCCGACGTCTGGCTCATCCGGTGTGCCCTGAGACCGAGATATGTGCAGCTCCTATCAGGATTTGTCGGCACATCCGGGCGGCTTTGCTGGTCTTGTTTTATTGCTGTCGAAATGTCTTGTAGCCGGGATTCCGAGACTGATCGGGTCTTCCTGGGGAGAAGGAATATCCTTCATTGATCGCGAGAGCTTATCATGGGCTAAGTTGGGACACCCCTGCAGGGTTTGAACTTTCGAAAGCCGTGCCCGCGGTTATGGGCAGATGGGAATTTGTTAATGTCCGGTTGTAGAAAACCCAAAGTTGACCTTAACTAAAATACACCAACCGCGTGTGTAACCGTGATGGTCTCTTCTCGGCGGGGTCCGGGAAGTGAACACGATGTTGGAGTTATGCTTGACGTAAGTAGTTTCAGGATCACTTCTTGATCATAGTTGTTCGACCGTGCTTTTGCCTTCTCTTCTCGCTCTCATTTGCGTATGTTAGCCACAATATATGCTAGTCGCTTGCTGCAGCTCCACCTCATACCTTTTTCCCTACCTATAAGCTTAAATAGTCTTGATCTCGCGGGTGTGAGATAGCTGAGTCCTCGTGATTCACCAGATACTTCCAATACCAGTTTGTAGGTGCCGTTGAAACCGTGCAGGTGACGCACCCGAGCTCAAGGAGGAGCTCGATGGAGATCTTGTTCGTTGTGTTGTTTCGTTTCAGCTGATCAGTAGTGGAGCCCAGTTGGGGTCGATCGTGGACCTTTTTCGCTTTTGGGGTTTTCTTCTTTTATTTTGGCTCCGTAGTCGGGCCCTGATTGTAACTGTATGATGTAATGTTTTATTCATGTATTTGTGTCAAGTGGCGATTGTAAGCCAACTATGTATCTCTTTCCCTTATGTATTACATGGGTTGTGTGAAGATTACCTCACTTGCGACATTGCTTTCAATGCGGTTATGCCTCTAAGTCATGCTTCGACACGTGGGAGATATAGCCGCATCGAGGGCGTTACAGCGTGCGAGCAACGCGCCATATCACACCTCTTGCAAGTCCGAGGCGAGGCGCACGACGCCGGTGCCGGCGTTTAGCGTGTACCACAGATGGCGGCTGGCATCGTCTAGTTAGCTAAGAGTAAGTTAGTACTTGTACGCTACTAGAGTATTAGTGGGAGTAGATAGTTAACTTGGCTATGATGCTTGTCAACGTGGAAGTTCAGTACTCTATATGTGGATCAGACCTGTTACTTTGCTCTAAATGTCGAACTTTCCGTTTGAACGTATGGAATGGGCTATTATTTTTTTAAATGGGTTGTATTTGTCCTCCACGGGTTTAGAGGCTGACTTGTGGGCCTAGCAAGTTGACGCGTACACAATCAGGAGATGATTGTACGTGGAGAGGATGACAGCAGGGACCCGCCAAGGTCATGGCAGTATGCAAGCAAGTGCCTCCTTATTTCAAGCCAATAAAAAAATGGCTCCTCCTAGTGGATTTCTGACATCTGGGTCCCATGCCATTGTCAACGTAGTCAATAAATGAGAGAATTGCACAACGAGCGGCTGACATCAGGGACCCAGCAGCTCGCCCAGTTATTTTTGTTTTGGGTTTATTTGCTAAATGCCACTCCAAATCTGGTGTATCCGAGACATGCCACTGCAATTTCCAAACTTTGAAAAATGCCATTTCATACCATTTCTAGTGGCATTTTTTGAAGTCTAGAGTGGCGTTTTTCAAAGTTTGCAAACTGCAGTGGCGTTTTTAAAAGTTTGCAAAAATTGCAGTGGCATTTTTCAAAGTTTGGAAATTGCAGTGGCCTTTTTATGAATCACCATAATTGGAGTGGCATTTATCTAATTTGTTTTTGAGACGGAAGCAGGGTGTCAACTGGGCTGTGCGGGACACTCTAGCCTGTATACACAGCCTTTTCTTTTATGTTTACCACAGACCAGCCCAGTAGTTTTTTTTTCTTTCTGAAAATTGCTAGCCCAGTTTTTTTTTGTGATTTGTCAAGTAAGTCGCTTTATCAGGCCTGTTGGGCTAAAAATCTTTCAAGACGAGGAGAGCTTCATTCGGCTGGCTGATAAAATGGCCTATCAGTAATGAGAAATGGGTTGTACATTTTTAAAACACATCAAACCGGCAATTAGTTTCAAATATCTTTTTTCATTTCGAGATTTTAAATTGCATTGATTTTTATGCGTGGACAATTTATTGGATTTTATGTTGATGTATATTTATTTTTAAAATCAGTCCGAATGTGACATGAAATTTCGGGATTAAAACAGTTCAGACCGCACCGACATATGCAAAATTTCATATAATTTTTTAACCATGGCCACAATATGGGCTGTAATGCTAACAAAAAGAATATGGGCTCACAAAAAAACCGTAAGAATTAGCAAATGGGCTATAAATTATTTGAAATAATGGCAGATAGGTTGTATGCTGTTTTCCACAGCTTTGAGGCTTTCCACAGATGGCCTGTATACTGTTGGATGTCCATCCAACGACCGTCGTGCTTCTTCAATCTCTGCTCTTCCTGCTCCAGCCGCTCAAACAAGCGCCGGCAGGACTACCTTCTCCCTCCTCCCCGCGGCCGGCTGTGCTGCCCCGCAGGCCTCACCGCCCCACCGTACTCCCATCGATGGCCTAGCCATCCCTCTACTCACCCACACCTGCTGTTATTCTCCGGCGACGACAGACGAACCAGTAAACCCTCGTACAGTCGTAATCTCCTCTGCGTGGGAAACAAAAACAACTGCCGAGTCTTCTCTGCCTCCGTGTCGTTCCCTTCCTAGGCCTCGCCGTCGTCCACCGCCCTGTTGCTCTCGGCGTGGCATGGTCAACGTGGTCAACGACTGACATGCATCTGAAGTGGACTGTACGTGGAGAGGCTGACAGCTGGGTCCACGGTTGCACGCAAGGAAATGCCTCCTTATTACACGCAAAATAATGATTCCTCCACCTGACATCTGGGACCCACCGAAAGGGCCTCTGTATTTCGTGAAAAAAGTTACCGCTGCTGACAGCTTGGACCCACCAGCTATATATTCGCATGCAAGGAAGTGCCTCCTTATTACGCACAAAAAAATGAATAGTGGGCCTACTAAGTTGATGGGGACGAAGGGCTTTGTCAACTTAGTCAATATGCACGATTCTAGCTCGACTGACCGTACGATGTCCATCCAACGGCCGTAGTCACTACAAAAAAAAATACACTTCCATGATGATACATGTTTGTCACAGTAGGTCACTTTCTTTGTCATGCATGTACATCCATGACAAATTTATGACAGAATCAAGATAGTCATACCTGTGCTGTCGTAGAAGTGTTCCAGGACATTACCAAAATTATCATCACGGAAGTGTCCACTTCCATGACAATAAATCACGCGTCACAGAAGTGCTTTCGTCAAGGGTGACCAACACGTGGAATCCACCGTAACGGAACGCCATTAAGCTATCGGGTCGGGTTTTGGATCCGATAACCCATTAACAGCCCCGACCAATGGGGATTTTCCACGTGTAAAATCATCATTGGCTGGAGGAGACACATGTCAACTCATCCAATGGGCGAGACGCGCCTATGATATGTTGACACATGGACCAGCCCATCAAGTTTAAATGGGCCGGCCCAACTGAAGGCCCACAAGATTTTGCGGACCATAATGGGCCGGCCCAGCTAAAGGCCCACGAGATTTTGCGGACAATAATGGGCTGGCCCAGCTAAAGGCCCACAAGATTTTGCGGGCCATAATGGGTCGGCCTAGGTAAAGGCCCATAAGATTTTTGTGTGCCGTAATGGGCCGGCCGAGGTAAAGGCCCACAAGATTCTTGCGGATCATAATGGGCCGGCACAGCTAAAGGCCCACGAGATTTCGCCGACATTAATGGGCCGGCCCAGCTATAGGCACACAAGATTTTGAGTACCCTAGTAGGCCGGCCCATTAACTGCCTGCCATGTTTTGGGCCAAATGCCGGCCCATATTTGATCTAGTCCATTAATGGCCTGCCACGCTCCGGGCCTAATAGTGGCCCAAATGAGATCCGGCCCATTAAAGGCCTACCACGTTCTGGGCCAAATTACGGCCCAGATCAGGTCCGACCCTTTAAGAGGCTTTGGGCTCAAATATGGCCCATATCAGATTCGGCCCGTCAACTGGACACTATGCTTTTGGGCCCACTAGCTAAAGGCCCACTTTGTAATTCGGCCTGATATTAGTTTTGGCCGGTTAAGGGCCCGTTTAACATTTCGGCCCTATATTAATTTCAGCCTGTTAAAAGCCCGTCATATAGTTGGGCCTAACTACGGCCCGGTTTGCATCCGACCTGCTTGCAGCCGATATCTGATTGGGCCAAACAAGGACCGAGACAATTTTTTGGCCTGTTAAAAGCCCGTGATTTGATTCGCACAATCATGGGCCGGGGTTCATTTCGGGCTGCTGCCGGCCCGTGAGCTGATCGACACGTTTCAGGCCCAACCTACATCGTGATTGCATGACGGCCCGATTATGTACCGTAATTTTACGGTTTGGCCGGTTTACTGCGAAGACAGGATATATATACAATAAAATAACTGCAGCATCGTGAATAAGAAAAAACCTAGACTATACAATAAAGAAATTACGGCATATTACATCCACAGGGCATCAAAGTTCGCCACTATGATAATAAAGCACAAGCAGACAACAGATTACATACACTGGGCATCAAAGATCGCCACCAGTGCAAATAAACACGTCGACAAAATAATATACGAAATCAACAACACTTCAATAGAGTTCAAGAAAGGTTAGCCCTGCTGGGGAGCTGCAGGGCAAGCAGCTAAGCAGGATGATGAGACTGCGCTTGTTCAACACTTGTATCTTCCTCACTCTAAAAGATAAACAAGCAGACAGATGATAGGTTTTGCACATAAAAGTATCAGTGCTGACAATTCATCACATTTCTTACTGACGAATAAAGTGACACAGTTTAAATTTGCATTAACACAATATGGTATTGTTCAGGTCAAGACATGGCAGGAAATGACATTGTGAAGGAGTTGTCAGCTTCACGACACCATTGGATTACAGATCAAGAACTCATAAGTATCAATGGTTAGTGTGTTGTCAATTCATACCATTTCATATTGGCAAACAAAGAGACGGTTTAAATAATAGTAGAATGATACGACATTGTTCATAGTTAAGACATTGCAGAATATGGCACTGTGCTGTAGTGGATAGGTTCACCACACCACTGGATTACAGATGAAGAACAGAAGCATACATGCAGTGCAAAAGAAGATCACTTGCTCTGTATAGTTTAATTTACATGGTATGAAGAAGGAACTTGGTTGTACAACTGAACTTAAATTGAGAAAGGACGAACTTTTGTTTATGAACTACATATAATAAACTTTAAACAAGCAATTTGATGCAAACACCAAAAATAAACAGCTGTTGCAGTCATGCCTAACCAAATATATACAACAAAGTTTGAAGGCTTGAGATGGACAAACTTACATTATTGGTGAAGACAGGCTCTATAAAGGCCTTGTCCATGCTGATGGGGGGGGGGGGCAATTCAAGAAGTTTACCACAGAATCTTCTTCAAAAGCATTGCCTTTATTCTACATTTTGTTATGAGTAAATATACATGTGATAATATACAAAAAAATGGAGAATATTTAAGATAATATGAAGAGTGATGCTACATAACCAAGTAGCTATAAATGTAAGTGCAGCGATACAAGCAAAAGGTACAGCCAAGAGCAATGCATAGCTAAACTTCTTCAGTACCAACCTTATGGTAAGAGTAAATATAGATCTGATGTGTAGAAAATGGAGGGCAAAGGAAAATAAGTTGCAGAGTGATGGTAGATGAACAACTACCTGTCATAATAAGTACACTGATAAAGGACAACATGTACTTACAAGAGCAATGCAGCGCTAAAAAACATTGGCATTGGATATATTCTACACTAATGTAACCATTCATACAGATCAGATAATTTGGAGCGAATAATTGATAAGCAAGCTATCATGCATACTGCTGTCACATAATGAAGCAGGTATGTATGCAAGTACAGTGATACAGGACAATTGGTACTAACAAGAGCAAAGCAGCGGGCAACATATTTGCGATATCATGTCGTTCTTGTCAACCCGGAGTTCTTCTTCGAGCAGATTTCCTGCAAAAAGGATCCGTAAGGCACATGCGGAAAAGTAGAAGTTCGAATTGTCATGTGATTTCATAGACAGTACCTCATCCTGGGAACGAGACCAGTGCATAACAAGGTTTTTCCATTCAATGTCTTCTAAATTTAGCACAGAAGACTTCATCGGAAATTCATTTATAGACTTGCCATCAAAGTGTGATTTCCTCAGGTAACACCGATACTGCTGCAATGCTTCCTTGGAAAGCACAAGCAAGCTTTGCTCGTCATGACTATCCAGATTGACCCTCACCTAGTTTCAACAATGTAATGTAAATCATTGATGTGTTCAATCAGCAGAAAACAGGAAAATAATAACCATGAAAAATAGCACTTACATGTAAGTTGGACAGGAAGATGTGAAAATGGTGTTTGTCTTCACAATAATCTTCCCATGATGGGAATATATGCACGTAGTCCCTAACAACATTGAAAGCATTGTATTTTAAACTGGGAATAAATGGAATGGGGTTCCAATCTGCAGGAATTGGCCGTCTCTGTAGTTGGGATAGGTCTTTGGCCGGTGGACTTGCTGTACTTTTTGCTGGAGTGGGATATTTCTGTGGTACAGCTGGTGCTATGGCAAATGAAATCGGTATACCTTTTAATGGAGTGCAGGTTCTGTGTGGTGGGGCTAGTGGTGTGGCCAGTGAAGTATGGGTACAGTCTGCTGGAGTCGGTCCTACGTTTTGTGTCACTGGTTGTACAGCCAATATAAGTGGGCTGTTGTCTGATTTCTCTGGCACCACCACGTTTTTCAAGGACTTTGCCGGTGCTCCTTCAGGTTCGGCAATCACCCTCTTCCTTTTTGATGTCTGATGCACCAGAACATCATTTGAGTGGAAAAACATGGTACGATGACAGATGGAATATGTATTGATAATGGATGGGCATGGCATCTCGACATATATGATGAGTAAACTAAGCAGATGGCGGTGCAAAAAAGTAGAAGAAATGCAAGACAACATATGCAAGATACGCGCAATCAATAAAACCTTGCCAAATTAGAACAGGCACCTTGATGGGTGAACAGGACAGGCCATCTGCCTTTAACTCCTCGAGGTTAGAATAGTCATTAGGATGATATTCTGAACAAGAATCAACAGGTGGGGAGCGTACGAGTTTCATTGCTTCCAGAATGGCACTCAATGCCTTGGTGCCAATTTTGTAAGTCATTGAAGTGTTCCACAATATTCTTCTGATGCGCGGATTCTGATATTCACTGTAATTGCGTATGATATCTGAGAACCATGAAAACATAAATAGTTGCGAGATTATCTTTGTAATGTAGATGATATTCTAATATAGGGGCACCCCTGTAAACACTTATGTGCTATCACTGGATTCTGATGAGAGAGCTCATGTGTGCTGTAATATGGTGCGTGCATTTATATAATCTGGCACAAGTACACAAAACAATAGGCTCCAGAAGTAAGGATAGCTGGCAGATGATAGGTTCATAATATACTGTATAGAGAGTTTATTGCCAAACCATGATAACAAGAGCACACAGCAACTAGGCAGATCATAGTGTACATAAAAGGGGTACACCATAACCAGTATATATAAATCGGGAAAGTGGAACTGGCTGGAAATTACGGTGTTGTATTGCCGCTAGTAATTGAAAGCCTATCGATCACGTACATGCCAACTCTATCAGCTGTTAGACTGCAGATGTCCCTACTCCCCTTCCTGACAAGGAACATACTGTGCTTCCCATACAGAACAACGCACGGGCCGCCGGCCGAACCACCGGCCCTAAAGCCTATGTTCCTTCGCCACCCCACCCCCACCCCCGCCCCCACCCGCGTCGAGTTTTCTTCGTTCGACGAGGCCCCACCACCGCCCCCCACAACCACCGTCCCCACCCGAGCCACTTCGATCGCACCGGCGAACTCCGGCGAGCTCTGAAAAATCGACTGACCCAATTTTGAAATTTAGTCTACTGTGATTTAACTAGTGTGGAATATAAAAGGGGAAAACCATGAGCATTGCGAGTATGGTGTTGAGTGTGCCATGGCGGATCTGAAGGTGCAAACCGGACAAAGGCAACTTCGCAACCAAGACAAGAAATCGGAGTAAAGCAGTGGTGATCTATTTTCTTGCTGCGATAAATAAGTTGAGCAGATACGAAAGAGTACCACCTCTGGTGCGGCGCCGTGTATGCATCTGCTGAGAATTTGATGGTGCTGCTGTAGCGATGGCTGTCGACGGCGTGGAAGCAGATCTAGGAGGGTAAACGGTGGCGGCGGGGTGCGGTGGACGAGACGGTCGTAGGAGCGGCGCCGACAAGGTGGACGACGGCGGGGATGAAGTGAGAGGACGGGATGCAAGGATCCCAGTCCGAAGCCGTGGATGAGAGAGGTCGATCTCTTGTAATGGACGGCGGCGTCGGGGTATCAGCTCCGACATGGTGGAGGAGGACGGCGGTGGATGGGGTGGCGGACGTGTATTCAGGGTGCGCTTGTCTCAAATGCGAGGAAATTTACAAACTTAGCCCCCGTTTCAAATTTCTACTACATCACAGCAACACTAGTCGATTGGGGATAGGACGGTAATCTCGCATACACCGAATATTTGCCGACGAGAGTTTGTTTTTGGCGCCCACCGTGTATGAATATGAATCGGGGAGGGAGTCGATTTCTGCCTAGGACACACCGTGTTTTGGCGCCCACCGTGTATGAATCCGGGTGAGAGGCGGTTACGTCACGTTTGGGTGAAATTACAAACCTACCCCTATCAAAACCTATAGAAATCCAACATATGGGCTTTGCGTGGTAGGGTTAGGCAGTAGTGATTTCCATCTCACAGATTTTGGTTTCGGGCGGTTACTGCGACTTTCCCCGCTTCGTTCAAATTTTGCAGAGTGCATGTTTACCGTGCCAACTCAATTCGAATCCCGTTTGTATTCTTTTTTTTCGGGCGGGATCCATTTTCAATTGGAATTACATTCTATATACATCATTTTTATATATATACTTTCAAAAGCACAACAAAGAATTATGCTCCTTTATATGTATAATATGATTTACAAATACAACGATCTCGAAATTGAACCTAATTATGTTCTACTAAAATGTATGGATCAGTAATATCTACATATTAAATAACATAGATGTGCGTGAATTCATATGAGTATGCATGTTTGATAGATCAATTTTTGTTCGAGTATGGATTACATGTATCATCATCTCGAATTCAAATATTTGAATCCCTTTTTTGTTCACTCCTTTCATGCCCATCTCTCTCGCATGCATGCTCCTTCAGGTAGCTATCACTCTATTTTCTCTAGCTCACCCGCACGCTCACTTCTTGTTGCTCCTATCCTCGCAAACATGGTCTCTCGAGGTCTCCCTTGAGAAGTGTCACACTCTCCCTATCATTATACATTACACGATTTTCATTATCTCTCATGTCTCTACTGTTCTATGGTATCACTCGGTACCTAAACTTTCTTTTTCACCGCCAAACACACAGTCTCCACTCGTCTTTCACTTTGTCTTTCTCTCTATGGGATTCTCTCACACACCCTATATGTCTCTACATATGACTCATACCACTAAAATTACTCTCTCTATCTCTCCTGTAGACACAACATTTGTTGCGGTCTCCTTTTCGTCTGCATCCTAGACTGACATTATTCATTTGTTTACCAATCAGACAACCCCGACTACCGACTCCTCTCTCTCTCTCACAGACACACACACACAACTCCTGCTTCCACTCCCCTTCCCGACTACCGTCTCTCTCTCTCACACACAAAACTCTCGCTTTCGCACCCCGGCTCGTATTTCTCTCACAAACATTTATCGACTAGCTAGCCTCTAGATAGGTTTATACACCCGCACACTCGTGCTTCCACCATCGCATACATGTCTCTCTCTCGCTCCTTGTATCTATGTAGATTTTTCTTCCCTTCTTGAGACACGCCCTCTCGCTCGTGCACACACACACACTATCGCCTCATTTTAAGCTGATACCTATCGCACACACACTCCTTGTGTCTTTGTCACACATGCACTCCGTCCTCCTCCACTCGCCCTCTCTCTCTCACACACATGGGCTTTTTGCAATAACTAGCAAGATGCACATGCGTTGCACGGAACATCAAGATGCATTTATATGAGTAGTTTATCTTGTGGGGGAAAAGGATGAATGAGGGAAGCCTTATTTGCAAATGTGGAGAGGGGTGTGGGTATCTTTTTGCAAAATTGCCATAGTTTCCTTCCTATCCGTCAGATATAGATCGGATGGCCTATATTGCAGGATGGCAGGCACACGATCATCACCGACAATGCTTATTATAAGAGTAGGGATAAAAATAGAGTTGGTGATGATGGTGGGCCTGCCATCCTGCAATGTAGGTCGTCTGATTTATATCTGACGGATAGGAAGGAAAATATGGCAATTTACCCGCACTCTTCACCACATTTGCAGATAAGGCCTTCCCTCGTTCATCCTTTTCTCCCACAAGATCCTGATGTTCCGTGCAACGCATGGGCATCTTGCTAGTAAGAGTAGATATTAGACATATACCACTTCTCGAATCTTGGAACCAACAACATTCCTCCCTTATCTCATCAAAACCGCCAAAGGAATATATTTTGAGTGAAACATAACATATTTTTAATGATATACGTATTTCAAAGCTAGACTTTTTTTATCAAATCGGTGAATATGTATTAATCCAGTGGCGGAGACAGGCCTAGGGCAGCTAGGGCTATAGCCCCAGGCCTAGAAACAACTTCCTTTGTAATTTCTTCATGCAAAACATAGAAAATCATAGAAGTTTATCACTCAACATAGCACAGCCCTAGGCATAATCTGCATCTAGCTCTGCCACTATATTAATCTACTTTGATCGTGTGGCAACGCATTGGCACATTGCTAGTAATTATTATAATTTTTTTGGCACCAGACAAATGGTGGAGTACATATACGAAGAGAAGAGGTGCACGCACGCAGTCGGCCTCTTGCTGTCTCGCACACATGAGTGTTACGTAAAGGCGACATTAACAAATAAACTCTAAAACCCTAGGGGCACGATTGCTGCATTCACGGGTACCGGGTACGTGGTGGAGCACCTTTGTAGGAATAGTCAGCTTGCGTGATAATTTGATCCGTAGGAGTTGATGGTCGGGACCACAAGTGAACGACTTGGAGCGCGGTGGCTCACCAGTTGCCACAGATCGAGTAGCCACGTTTAAAATATCGTTTTTCAGCGGGGTTAAGAGTTCCGATTTTCAATGGCGCGTTATAAGTAGTAAGTAGTTTTTAGAACGATTGGTATGGAGCGAAAATGGAATTCATAGTACTACGTACCTCCTTGGCGTATGGTTGTATGGTTTGTTTTTTTTCTGATGGAGGTTGTATGGGTTTATGTTGCGAGATGTTGAACCTGGTAGTTCGAGGGAAAATACTATGGTTTAGATTTAGATGCTGGTTTTCTTTAATGAAAATCGGAAGGGGAAACCCTTCTTCGATTAAAAAAACTACTACCTCTGTCGGGTTTCGGGTTCCGGCAGACCCTTGAGGTTCGAACACTGGGGTGCGCGCGGAGATTTCTCCTTCTACCTACCTGTACCCCTCCGCCTCGCCAAGATCTAAGCAAAGGAAAGAACAACACAAGAGACACAGAGTTTATACTGGTTCGGGCCACCGATGTGGTGTAATACCCTACTGCAATTGTGGTGTGGTGGATTGCCTCTTGGGCGGATGATGATGAGCAATACAAGGAAGAACAGCCTCGCAAGGGTCTGTTCTTGGCTGGGGGGATGAACTGTTGAGAGGAGTTCAGTCACCCTTCTCTCTCTCCGATCCTTACTCTGATTCCAACCCAGTTCAGTTGCCTCTACCTTGGGGTGGCTAGTCCTATTTATAGGCAAAGGCCCTGGGACTCTTCCCAAATATTGAGCGGGAAGGGCGCCAACAATTGGCCATTTTGAAGGGGAACATATGGTACACTTATCCTGACTAAAGTTGGTCCTCGCCTGCCAAAGGCTCTGGTGGTGACACTGGCTTTGGCTCCACAATGACTTCGTCCCTGCCGTTGGGCTGGTCTTGGTCTCGTTGCACCGAAATGGGCGCCTTTGCTTGATGCTCCCGCCTGTGCTTGCTCCCTTTGCACCAAAGAGGAAAGAAGGACACTGCGCGGGCTGGCGCCCGGCTGGCGCCCTTGGTCGTCATGGCTTGCATCACGGGCACCTCGTGAGGTACCCTGCCTTGATCTCTCCGCCTCCTCGCGAGCCAGCTTGATGAGGCCGTGCCTGAGGAAGCTCTGTGTCATCCGCCCCACGAGGCTCGGCCCCTCGCGAGGGTCTTGGGTCTGTGTTGATGAAGATGGGCCGTACTGGGCCCCCCTTTGAGCCACGACATAGGCCGCAGGCAGGCAAGTCTAGGGACCCCCGTTCCCAGAACGCCGACAGTAGCCCCCGGGCCCAAGGCGCGCCCGGACTTGGCCGTGCAGCAAGGCGAAAGGGCAAGGGCGAAGCTCCGCAGGCCCTAACAGCCTGCGGCCTTGGGCGCCGCGTGGCGGTTGATTTGGACATGGGCGCCTCCACTTCCCCACGACGCCTTGGCAGCTACGCAGATTGGACAAGTCCCTGCATGCAAAGCGGGTCATGATTACCTGCGATCGTGGAGGTCGGAGGTTGGCCTTCGCCGACCATAAATACGGAACGGGACGCGCCCTTCCAGTCCATCTCTTCTTGCTTCTCCTTCTTCCCGGTTCTTACTCCGTCTTGATGCAATGGCTTCGTCGAGGAGGTTCTCGGCCGCAGAGAAGGGGAAGGCTCACCAGGTTGAGCCCGCCTCTCCCCTGCCCAAGCGTGGACGTGGGCGCCCTCGCAAACATCCTGTGGCCACCACTGCAGCTCCCCGCGGCCGTGGAGATGGTTTCCAGCATGGTGACGGGCGGACAGCTGCGGTCGGGGGGCGCACTTTGGTCGCGCGTCCCCCTAGGCCGCGCTTTCATGCTGCAGAGGTGCTGCCAGAGTTCGTTGTGTGGTCGGCGGAGCCGACCAGCGCCCGGCTTCAACTCCCTCGCTTCCTCCTTGGCGAACTCCTGGCCAGCGCCTCGGGCGGCCAGTGGCTTCAGGCAGACAGCTGCTGCAGCAGGGCCTCGTGGGCTTCACTGGAGGTCTCCTTAGCCGGGAGCCTGGCCTTGACCCGTGGTTGGCAGACGTTTGCCCGCGCGCGTGGCCTGAGCCGTCGGTGCACCCTGCACTTCAAGTTTGACGGCGATGCCACCCTCTGCGTGAGGGTGTTTGGGGAAGATGGCCGCCGCGCAGGGTGCTGCCCTGAGGACGACGGCCGAGGCCGGGGACCCAGCCCCGGCGATGACAGAGAGGACAACGCTCGCGGGATCGGCAGCGCTCAGGGTTCCCCAAGTTTCTCCGGTTCTTCTTCAGGCGGCCACTCTTCCAGCAGTGTCCGCGGCCAGCCCCCACGCCGCCGCACCTGCTTGGAAGGTGGTGGCGTGTCTGCCCGCCGTCGCGCCTCGGTGAAGCGCGAGAGGGAGTCTGCTTGAGCCCCGGAGGCGGCTCGAGTCTTCCCTGCAGGCCGGTGTGAGGCGAGCTGCGCCTAATTTGCTCTTTCTTTTCCCTTTTTCCTGCGTAAAAAGATAGTAGCGTGGAGCCCCGTGGGGGCGTGTTTTGGGTTATTGCTGTTAGTCATCGCTTTGCTTTCGTTATCGTGCCTTCCGGCTACGTGCCCGCGCGTGGATAGTTCCCGGCCCCAGCCGTGGTGGGGGGCGACCGACCCAGGCCCTGTGTTCGTGTCGCGGTGCCCGTGGGGCACGGACCGGAGGGGTGCTCCTGTAATGGGCCCAGGTCGTTGAGCCTTTGAATGACTAGGAAGAAACACTCGCGAGGGCACTCGGCTGCCCCCCCTCGCGAGGCCTTGCACAAGAGAAATCGAGTCAGGAGAGTGAAAAGGCGAAGAACCACAAGTCAGGGTCGGTAACAACTTCAATAAAACTTCGGAAAGAAAATGAACAAACCAACTGTGGAAAGAAAATGAACAACCCAACTGTGGAAAGCAAATGAAAAAGCCGCGTCCGGCACCTAATCTAGTCTTCGACGTCTTCTCACCAGCGCGGAGCTAAGTGCTGCCACTGGGCGTGGGAGGGAGCCCCAGGGCCTGAGGACGGCGCTCCTGAGACTCCCGGGCGTGTACAGCCCCAACTCATTATTACGTGAGAGTGTCACGGGCGGCGAGCTTCACAGGCTTTGGCCTTCTTCACAGGCTCCGGGCCTTTCTCGGGGGAAGCGAGCTTCACGGGCATTTGCCCTCTACACAGGCTCTGGGCCTTTTCCAAAACGCGACGGCTTCACAGGAAGTCGCCTTCTTCACAGGCTCTGGGCCTTTTCCAAAACGCGACGGCTTCACAGGCAGTCGCCTTCTTCACAGGCTCTGGGCCTTTTCCAAAAAGGATAATCTTCACAGGCAGTCGCCTTCTTCATAGGCTCTGGGCCTTCTCCAAAAAGGATAATCTTCACAGGCAGTCGCCTTCTTCACAGGCTCTGGGCCTTTTCCAAAAAGGATAATCTTCACAGGCAGTTGCCTTCTTCACAGGCTCTGGGCCTTTTTAGGGGTAGAACCTCCGGAGGTGCTGGATGTTCCATGCGTTCTGGATCGGCACTCCCTCCTGAGTCTCCAAGCGCGCGGAGCCAGGCCTGGAAACATGAAAAACCTTGAACGGGCCCTCCCACATGGGAGAGAGCTTGTGCAGTCCCTCCCTAGAGAGAACCCGCCTGAGCACGAGGTCTCCTACCTCGAGAGTTCTGGGGCGGATGTTGCGGCAGTGATATCGTCGCAGTGCTTGTTGGTACCTCGCTGCTTGCAGCGTGGCTTCTCGATGGCGTTCCTCCCCCAGCACGAGGTCCATCCCCCGCATGGCGTCCTGCTGCGCCTCGTCGAACGCCAGGACCCGTGCGGAGCGACGTATGACCTTGTGAGGGAGGACTGCTTCAGCTCCGTAGACCAGGAAGAATGGGGTCTCTCTAGTCGGCTTGGTCGCGGTGGTGCGGATGGACCACAACACGGACTGAATCTCATCATACCAACCTCTGCCGCAGGCCTCCAGCTTCTTCTTAAACATCCTGGTCTTGAGGCCCCTCAGGACCTCTGCGTTGGCCCGCTCGGCCTGGCCGTTGCTTCGGGGGTGCGCCACCAAAGCGTAGCATATCTGCGTTCCAAGGTTTGCATAGTATGTTTTGAAGAGGTTACTGGTGAACTGCGAACCGTTGTCTGTGATGATGCGGTTCGGCACCCCGAACCGGCTCACGATGCCCCTGATGAACTTGACCGCGGAACCCGCGGGGATGGTGCGGATGGCCTCCACTTCAGCCCACTTGGTGAACTTGTCCACGACGACGTAGAGGTAGCGGTAGCCTCCTGGCGCCCGAGGAAATGGGCCCAGGATGTCCAGCCCCCAGACTGCGAATGGCCACGAGAGGGGTATAATCTGCAGGCCTCCTGCCGGCTAATGGATTTGCTTGGCGTGGAACTGGCAGGCCTCACAAGACTTCACTAGTTCGACGGCATCATTGAGTGCGGTGGGCCAATAAAACCCACTGCAGAACGCCTTGCCGACGAGGGTCCGTGATGATGAATGATGCCCGCAGTCTCCACCGTGTATATCTTCCAGCAGTTCTCTTCTTGCTCCCTGGTGATGCAGCACAGGGATACATCGTTTGGTCGCTTCCGGTAGAGCTCTCCATCCTTGATGCAGTATGCCGTGGCCTGCCGTGCCACACGCTCCGCTTCCTCCTCCTTCTCCGGCAGGGTCCCTTGCGTTAAGTAACTCCGGAGCTCCGTGATCCAGCACCCCTCCTGAGGCTCCATCAGGCGTGCTCCTGAGGCCGGGCCACAGACGGGGGCTCCGGAGGCAGGTGGCTAGGGGAGCTCCTCCCGAGGCTGAGCCGTGTTTGACAATGACGGCAGAGCTGAGGGCTTGAAGAGCCGTTCCTCGAAGACGCCAGGCTCCTGAGGTAACCGCTTGGATGCTCGTCTGGCGATGTTGTCGGCCTCCTGATTGGTGCCACGGGGCACATGCTGCAACTCCAACCCCCAAAACTGCTTCTCCATCTTGCGGACCTCTGCAAGGTAGGCTTCCATGTGCTCATCTTTCGGCTCGTACACCTTGTTGGAGAAATTGACAAGGAGCTGCGAGTCGCCCTTGACGGTGAGGCGCTTCACCCCCAGGGCTGCCGCGGCCTTCAAGCCCGCTATTAGACCATCATACTCAGCTATGTTGTTGGAGACCTTTTCACCTTGCTGGAAACAGAGCTGTACAGCATAGCAGAGCTTGTCCTGAGTGGACGATATAAGTACCGCCCCAGCTCCAGCGCCATGCCTGGAGAACGCCCCATCGAAGTACATGACCTAGCCTTCCGGTGCCTCGCTTCCCGGGGAGAGGGATCGATCCTCGTCGGCCTTGAGGTCTGGTGCCTCCGTCCATTCTGCCACAAAATCCGCTAAGGCTGCTCCCTTGATGACCCTGGTCGTGCTGAATTCGTGCTGAAATGCTTGCAGTTCTATGTTCCACTCGGCGACCCTCCCGGCTGAGTTAGGGCTCCTGAGCACTCTCTCCAAGGGGTATGACGAGACGACCTTGATGGGATGACCCTGAAAATAGTGCTGCAGCTTACGCGAGGCCACCAGTAGCGTGAGGAGGAGCCTCTGAGGCATGGGGTACCATGCCCTCGCGTCCCGCAACACCGTGCTGACAAAGTACACAGGGTGCTCAATGAGGTTGGGAGCGTCGATGCTGGCGACGCCCTCCGGAGACCACGGCGCCTCCTGAGGTGATGAGGCCTCCGGAGGCTGGCCATCTGCTGGAGGGGCCCCTTCCAATCTCGGTGCATTCCCTTGCGGCGGCTGACCCTCCCCAACCGCGATGGCGGTTCCTGTGGGCCTTTCTTGTTCCTGTTTTGCCTTGTCCCGGGCTGCTGCTGTGGTTTTGACTCGACGCTCCTCCCTAACCGCCACCAGGGCTGCGCTGGCGGAGTAGGGAGTGGCGGCGAGGTAAAGCACCAGGGGCTCTTGAGGGCACGGGGCCACCATGACCGGGGGGCTGGTCAGGTATCTCTTGAGATCTTGGAACGCCTTGTCGGCCTCTTCAGTCCATTCGAAGGGTCCCTTTTCGTCATTAGCTGGAAGAAAGGCAACGCTCGCTCCCCCAACTTGGAGATGGAACGCCCCAGCGCGGTCACGCGCCCAGTGAGCTTCTGCATTTCTCTGAGGGTCTTTGGCAGGCTCATGTCCTCGACCGCCTTGACCTTTTCTGGGCTAGCCTCGATGCCTCGGTGGGACACGAGGAAACCCAAGAGCTTGCCCGAGGGGACTCCGAACACACACTTCTCTGGGCTGAGCCGGAGGCTCACTGCGTTGAGGCTTGCGAAGGTTTCCTCCAGGTCTTGTATCAGGGTCTTGTCCTCCCGAGACTTCACCACAATGTCATCGACGTAAGCCTCAACATTCTTCCCAGGCTGTGGGCCCAAGGTGATGTGCATCAGTCGCTGAAAGGTCGCCCCTGCGTTGCACAACCCGAATGGCATACATGTGTAGTAGTACACCCCACACGGGGCTAGGAAGGCTGTCTTCTCGACGTCTTCTACCGCCATCTTGATTTGGTGATACCCAGAGAAGACATCCAAGAAGCATAGCAGGTCGCATTCTGCGGTGGAATCAACGATCTGGTCGATGCGGGGGAGCGGGAACGGATCTTGCGGACATGCCTTGTTGAGATTGGTGAAGTCGACGCACATACGCTCCTTCCCGCCTTCCTTTGGCACAACGACAGGGTTGGCCAGCCAATCCGGGTATCGGACCTCGCGAATGACCCCAGCGGCCTCTAGTTTGCGGGTCTCTTGGATGATGAAGGCCTGCTTTTCTGTGGACTGCCGCCCTGCCTTCTGCTTCAAGGGGGGCACGTTGGGGCACACATTGAGGTGATACTCGATTACGCTCCTGGGGATCCCTGCCAACTGGTCGGGCTCCCAAGCGAATACCTTCTTGTTCGCGCACAGGAACTTGACCAGGCCTCCTCCTGCTCGGGCTCGAGGTTGGCGCCTATGGTGAAAGTGGCGTTGGTGGACCCGTCCTCATCGATGGGTATCTGCTTGGTTTCTGCCTTGTCTTGGGTGAACAACTGTTTCTTCTTGGCAGGTGCAGCCCCCTTGGGCTCGGGGGTCTCCGAGTCGGCGGGCTGTGCTGACTCCGCGGTCTTGAAGGCGAACTTGAGCACTCGCAGCGCGTCCCCGGTGTCCCCGTGCATAGTGAGGACACCACCGCTCCCAGGCATCTTCATGAGGTTGTACGCCGGGTGCGTCGCGGCCATGAACGGGGCCAGCGCTGGATAGCCGAGGATGGCGTTGTAGGGGAGGCCGATGGGGGCGATGTCGAAGTTGACCAGCTCCGTGCGGAAGTTTTCGTAGGTGCCGAAAGTCACTGGGAGCCGGATCTGTCCCAAGGAGCTGGATGACCCGCCCCCAACGCCTGAGAAGGGCCGGCTGGGTTGCAACCGTTCTAGGGGTATGCAGAGGAGGTTGAAGGCCTCAACCGAGAGCACGCTGAGGCCCGCGCCGCCATCGATGAGGGTTCTGGTGACGGCCACCTGGCAGATGTTGGGGGTGCACAGCATGGGGAGCGCACCCGAGCAGGCCGAGTTGGAGGGGTGGTCCTCCGAGCTAAAGGTCAAGCCGGCCTTGGGCGCGACCCGGTCCGGCAGAGCCCCGTGGCGCGTGGAAGCGGCGTTGGCCCGGCGGATGAACGGCTTGACGTGGTGACTTGTAGGCGGCGCCTACGAGCCGCCCAGGAGGGCCGCGACGACCGGAGGTGTTGGTGCAGCGTGCTGGGCGAGGAAGAGGCCGCTGAGCTCTTCCTAGGAGGCCACGGAGGTTGCCGGCAGGTGGAGCAGCCATGCGCGCGGGGCGCCGGTGAGGGCCATGGGAAGCCAGTTGGCCATGAACCTTTCATCACCTCCAGCTTCGAGGATGGCGCCCTCGTACGCTAGCAGGAAGGCCAGCGGATCAGTCGCACCGCTGTAGCGCGGCAGCGTCGTTGGCTTGAACTTGTCCGGCCACTGTACCCGTTGCAGGGCTGGGGCCAGGGCTCGGAGCCCCCTGGCCCCCGTGCTGGCGCCGGCGGCCGGAGCGGGCGACGTGCTACTCATCGCGAAGCAGGTCGTGGCGGTGGTGAAAGGGAAAACTCCGGTGCACCCCTACCTGGCGCGCCAAATGTCGGATTTCGGGTTCCGACAGACCCTTGAGGTTCAAACACTGGGGTGCGCGCAGAGATTTCTCCTTCTACCTACCTGTACCCCTCCGCCTCGCCAAGATCTAAGCAAAGGAAAGAACAACACAAGAGACAGAGAGTTTATAGTGGTTCGTGCCACCGATGTGGTGTAATACCCTACTCCAGTTGTGGTGTGGTGGATTGCCTCTTGGGCGGATGATGATGAGCAATACAAGGAAGAATAGCCTCGTGACGGTCTGTTCTTGGCTGGGGGGATGAACTGCTGAGAGGAGTTGAGTCACCCTTCTCTCTCTCTCTCTGATCCTTACTCAGATTCCAATCCAGTTCAGTTGCCTCTACCTTGGGGGTGGCTAGTCCTATTTATAGGCAAAGGCCGTGGGCCTCTTCCCAAATATTGAGCGGGAAGGGCGCCAACAATTGGCCATTTTGAAGGAGAACATATGGTACACTTATCCTGACTAAAGTTGGTCCTCGCCTGCCAAAGGCTCTGGTGGTGATGCTGGCTTGGGCTCCACAATGACTTCTTCCCTACAGTTGGGCTGGTCTTGGTCTCGTTGCACCAAAGAGGAAAGAAGGACACTACGCGGGCTGGCGCCCGCCTGGCGTCCTTGGTCGTCATGGCTTGCGTAACGGGCACCTCGTGAGGTACCCCGCCTTGATCTCTCCACTTCCTCGCGAGCTAGCTTGATGAGGCCGTGCCTGAGGAAGCTCTGTGTCGTCCACCCCGCGAGGCTCGGTCCCTCGTGAGGGTCTTGGGTCTGTGTTGATGAAGATGGGCCATACTGGGGCCCGCTTTGAGCCACGCCGCAGGCCGCAGGCAGGCAAGTCTGGGGACCCCCGTTCCCAGAACGCCGACAACGTCCATTCTGGTTTACTAGTCCCCATCGTACTTTGGGTGAAAGTTTGTCCACGAACTTTACTTGTAAAATGTGAATGGAAAACGAGATTTTGTTATACCCACACAAAAAACGACTGGAGGGAGTGATTGCTCTGACACGGACGCGACCTCTCATAGCGCAGGCATTGAACCGGCACGCCGGCCAAGAGGGCCGCACTCGCTGCAGGCCCGGCTGAGCACGCCTCCTCGCCGCGTGCAACCAGCTTAAGACTGCCCTGCCTGCCTTCATTGAATCCGCGCGTGTGCCGGCAACACGTCCTTCCGTGAGCCGGCAGGCATTTTAGAACACAAAAAATGACTAAAATATAATTAATTTACGCATGGACTTGACTTGTTGTGCTCGCACTAGTAGCAGGAACTAGTAGAGGATTTTCTTTATTTATAACTCTCCTCACATTTTTTTGGCTTTGAAGTGAAACATGGTTGTGGACATTATGTATGAATGTGCAGATATCTGCGAACATGAGTTTGATGTGGAAGTTGAACTTGGAATGTCGGGCTTGCGCGTGAACTATACCACGTTCAATGCTTCGTTTGTTATTGTTTGGAAAGTAATTGCTGTTGTTACATGACCCAAAAAAAACATTTTGTGCCACATCAGTAGATGCACGGACATCACAACAGGCATGCTGACTGGATAAACATTTGAACCTAGCTATTATGAAGGAAATTTTGTATGGACAACAGTTTTAGATAGCAGGAGACGCCTAGCCTGCTCTGCCTCTGCTAGCTTATTTCTGGCTTCTTCCATCTCTTCTTTGGCTTGGGTGAAGAGAGGATCTGATTACTCTTTTCGCTTCTTCACGAACTCAGCTACATTCTCAAGGGCTGTTGCATGCTTTCTTTCAGCCTTTATTAATGCCACGAGGACACGTATAGTTGACGACTCCACCTGGCTTGTGTGTAGTCCAACATCATCTGGGAATTTGCACCTTTTGTCTAATCCAACATCATTAGGGAACTGGCACCTTGTGTGTAATCCAGCCTCATTTTGGAAACATGATCTCGAGGTTGACCATACTCCCCACCTCGCACGAACTGCATCCTGACATGAAGTTGCTTCTTTTTTAGATCAATACTCAGAGCAACCTAGATCCATTTAGTAGAAGCCAGATAAACAGAACTCGGAGAAGTGAATTCAACAGGAAAAAATAAATAAAAATAGAATACAAGGTGAGAACACCCACTTCCTACATTAAGCTAAAAACGAAAGCATTAGGACGATTAAGACTCTTCTTATTACACATCGAAGAACACCACACTTAAGAGAAACAGAAACTACAACATATACACATCGAAGAACACGAGGCTACACGAAAGTAATTGAAAGGGTGTTACTTACCAAAGCTCGTTTTACAGGTTCGGTGCAGCTCCTCTTTAACTTGCCATGCTCCTTGAAGATGTCCCGAATATCCCGTGTTTGGTCTTCATTGCTCCTCTGCATGTTCGCACTCGTGGTTTTAAAATCTCAACATGGCAAGAAATATACTACTAGTAATACTCGCGCATCTTGTGGGCAACATTAAAGCACTCGTCTGCCATGTTAGAGCATCTCCAACAAGATAAACTACTCATACAAATGCATCTTGATGCGTGCAATGCATGGGCATTTTGCTAGTTCTAAAAACCTTTTTCATAATTTGCCACACTACTGGTTGCAGATGAAAAACCTACCCAAGCACAGCGCGATACAAGAGCGACGCACAATTACAAGCTGATATTTTGTTGGACAATGGAGGCTATAACCAATTACTTTTACGGGAACAATAGCACCCAGGAAATTTGAAGGGTAGGTATGAACAAAATTGGAACTGCACATGTACTGCTAAGTGATTCAATACACACATTACCAATCGAGGAGGAGAACGATGGTCGCGGCGGCCTCTGTGAGTCATGGTCGGCAACGGGAGTCAGTTCATTGTCCACGACGGTGGTACTTCTGCGCTTGGCATCGGCTTCCGGGAAGCAGATCCGAGACCGTGGAAGATGATGCTGGGGAAGAGGCTCCGTGTACGACGACGATGGTGGACCGGCTCCAATGCGGCGTACGAGGTCGTCGATGAGCCAGATGCGCTGCGGTGGACGAGTGTGCCGATGTAAAGGGGAGTAGCACGAAGGCTGCGGTGCCATGGAGAAGTCTATTTTGTGGTGGGGATAGAAAATGGGGAGTATTCAGGTGTACTACTCTGGGTGTCGGGGTGGGGTTGGCTGGGTAGGGTGAACCTGAAGTTACGAAAACAGCCCCCTACCAAGCGTCATCTGTAGGCCTGTTCCGAAGGCTATGATGGTAACTTCCCACTGCTCGAATCAGGGTCGCGGGAGATTTTCCCGTTGACCTCAAAATTTTGTGACACTGGACTCCCCGTGTGGCGTGTTGAGTGATTCGGCTAAGCAACTAGCGAGTAGTAGTAGTAAACTCTGCATATTAGGTTTGACCGAAGTCAAACTTCCTAAAGTTTAACCAAGTTTATAGAAAAATATAAACATTTACCATAACATATATGTATGATGTGAAAGTACATTCAATAATGAATCTAATGGTATTTATTTGTTATTGTATATGTTAATATTTTTTCTTATAAGCTTTCTGGGAGTTTACAAAACTTGACTTTGACCAATGCTAATACGCGAACTTAAATAAAAATGGAGGGAGTACACATTTTTTTTCTTAGTTTGTAGTGAACTAATCATTTGTTGAAATTGTGAAATAAATATATTAGTCTATTGACTTTGAATGTAATGGTCTATACAATTCAAGAGTTACAATCATTGTCGAATCCCAAGATGTATACAAGGTCTATAGTAATTCACAACATGCTCAAACTCACATAATCCCAGTCAAATTAGAATCTAAATGCATTTCATAGTTATTACTTTGTAGGATGCAACAAGAACAACCATAACTCTACGTCAGCTATTATAGAAGCAACATTTTGACATATCCCAATGTCTGAATGAAACGTGCAGAGAGAGCTTTTGAAGATGGAGCAGATAGGGTAGGAAAGATTGTATGTATGTGGACAAGAGAGTAGGAATCAAACCTAACGAGACACACACACACACACACACACACAGAGAGAGAGAGAGAGAGAGAGAGAGAAAGAGAGAGAGAGAGGAAGAAGTTAGGTCTGTGAGAAAGATGCATACATGTAATATACATGAGATGCGTGTGCATCTGGATTCTGTATACGTGGAAGGAGAAGAGACAACATGTTTGATGAGAGAGCAGGAAAAACATGGACGAGAGGGGAAGGATCTCGTGGGTTGAGGGATTGACAATTTTGTGCAGGGAGAGAGGGATTGATAATTTTGTGCAAGAGAGAGAGAGAGGGCGGGGGGAGGAGTCAGTCAGCCGTCGTCCCATCACCCTGCTTCCAAATGACCCCGCATTCTCTAGCGCGGTGTGGTCGCCGTCTTCGATCTGCTCGTTGCCCTCTTTGAAGATTGAGGTGTTGTGCATGTTGGGGTGCAAAGAAGCACAAGCGAGAGTGGTCGCCGTATAACCTTGGATGGGGATGAATTGTGTGCTTGGGGGAGTGAGTGTGTGTGTGTGTGTTGTGCTGCGTGTGTTTGTGTGTGTGTGTGTCAGATATTGAGAGAAAACAAACCTAAGGAGAGAAATGGGTATTCACGAAGAGATTGTGCGGGCCTTGAGGTGGGCAGGGGCCGGGTGAGGGTGTCAAAATGTGCGCGTTGATGCATGTGTTGCATGCAACCGTGCGAGGGACGGACGAATCGAGAGAGATGGTTGTTATGTTACGGATGCTCCTCTCTCTGTCTCTCTCTCTCTCTCACACACACACACACAAGTAAACTACAAGACCGTTCTCTCATGTATACACAACGTATCGGCATCTGTCTATGTCTCACTCATGCATGATCATTTGCACATTCACACCTCTCTATGTCTGTATCACACGCACACCGTCACCACATTGCCCTTCCGCCGCAACACACATATGGACACATACACACGTTCTCTCTCAGCCACACACACAAAATCAGTATTAAAAAAAACTAGGGCGCACCTAATACGTCCAAATCCAAATAAATACGAAGTGCAACTAAATTCAAATATATGGAAATATTGCAGCGTCAAGAACTTTCACAGGAAAAAAAGTTGAGTAATACTCGAGGATTGTTTTCACACACACAAAAAGGTTCGGTAGATGTCCTTCGAGCGCGACACGGTGACGCACCGTTCGATCGACCGCACGGCCGCGGTTCACGCGCTTGCACAAGATTCTGTATCGTGGCTGTGGTACTAACTAATAAAAGCGTTGCCTAAGTCTAATGTTTACATGTACTAGTACGGTTTTCTTTTAAGTTTGACCAACCTTATATTTAAAACTAAAGTAAGCTCACACACGCGCACTCATCAATATGCCGTCGCCGCCGTTGCGCATGCCGGCGCCCGCCTGCTCCGGCCAACAATTTATCGCCCATCATCGCCGTGTCGCCGCCATCCCTGTGCCATGAAGCCGAAGGCTCGCCCGCTCACGTCGTCTGCAGTCCCTCCTCGCGATGCTGCCGCGCTGCCAAGCACGCGAGCAGCTAGTGGAGCCACGTCTATGCACGCAACGTACGAAGAGGAGGACGAGCGCGTGCTCCAGCACACCGGCGAGGAGGAACTAGCGTGTCATTGTTGTCTCCGCCCGCGCGGAGGAGGCGCGCATGGTGGCTGTCACGGCGGAAGCCGGTCGCGCGCGCGTCGAGCCTGCAAGCCGGGTGCGGACGCGGAATCTACCTTCGAGACCTTGAATGCCACGTGGATCCTGCAATCTGAAGGAGCAATTTGGGTCAGTCGACTCATGTGAGCCATTTGATGCAACATGGATGGCTAGAAGGGCTTCTTCCACCTCTTCTGTCGTCTTCTTCCTTCGCTCCATCGAACTTCTTTCACAAATTGACTGACCCAAATTATACTACTAGTACGAATGTATTAAGTACAGTAGGAACACGAAACTACGAGCAGTAGTACCAACTACAAGAAGAATAGTAGTAAGACATAGTACTAGTACTACTGTACGTACTAAAGAGTTCAAATAATGAGAAGGAACATAAACATAGTTCTGCTGGGGCCTCAGCACAACACACCCTTGAAAATAAACTAATAAGCAACTAGTCCGCTTGACACTAGAGTAGAACCAGCATGAGCGACGACACTGCCACCTATTTGGAGTCCGAGTCCACGTCCTCGACTTCGTACTCATCCCTCTTCCTCTTCTTCTTCGCTGACGCTTCTTTGCTTAACCGGACACTGAGCTCTGCTTCCTCATCCAACCCTTCTAGATATTTTAGCAAAGTTAGGCATCCATTGCTGCGTACAGGATGTGATCTTCATCTAATGTCTTCGACTCTCATGCATGATGAAACTCGTGATGAGGTTTCTTCAGTTTAGCGTACGAAGGATCAATCATGGCTGCTGCCAGGGTCAGCATTGAAGGTTGAGAGGAGGACACCAGGCTTGCCTTCTGGAGATCGAAGGGCTGGCCTACAACGAGACCTATTCGACGCAGGACATCACTGTCGTTCTTAAAGCCTACAGTAACGAATTTCACTCTTTTGTCCTTGAGGAAGTTCTTAAAATCCTGGCACTCAACGTCGGCATGGCATATGTGGTAGACCAAGCAAACATTATGTACGCAAACCTGGATCACGGCGGGCTGTCGGGGCGGACTGCGTCCCCCGCGAGCACCTATGGGGCCGGAGCCCCTTTCGTTGTCCGGTGAGGGGGGCGGAGGGAGCACAGAGAGCAGATCGAGGCGAGCACACGGGCGGTTTACCCAGGTTCGGGCCGCGGTGGACGCGTAAAACCCTACTCCTGCTTGGTTGTATTGAACTGGGGAGCTCGGGAGCTTGGAGAGCTAGCTGCACCGAGCGTATGGCTGTCTGGATGCCGAATCTCCGGACCCGGGAAACCCCTCTATGTTGCACACGGGCCTCCTTTTATAGCGCAAAGGGGTCACCGACAGGTGTCAACGTAAGAGAAAGGGGTAAAAGTGTAAAAGGGGTGGTAGTTGTAATAGTGCGGGAACGATGGCGCTACAGTGCGGCACAGTGTTATCATACCTACTTCTGACGGTAGGGGACAAGGGCATTAAATGCCCGTCACGGTCGCCCGGACAGCACCGAGGCGGACCGTTAGGTGCGCCACCGTTCGCCACGATGGCGGCTGCATGCCACCGCACGCCTCAGGCTGCGCGGTGCCTCGCCACGTGCCCTTGGGGGAAGCCCCGGAGCGACGCGTGGGCGGGCGAGCTGGAGCGCAGTCTTGAGGTGGCGATCTTGCCGCGGCAAGTGGCTTGCCGCGGGGGTCGTCTTCCTGTGCCTGATAGCGTGCCAGCTATCAGGCCTTGCCGGGGCGCTTGGCGCGCCACGGCGGGCTTCTCTTGTGGTGCCTGGGTTCGGCCTTCCCGACAAGCTCCTCTTGTCGGGGTCTCGATCTTCTGTCTCGTATACTTTGTTCTTGGATGGCCTTACATGGGCTCAGTCGTCCCGGCAAGCTCCTCTTGCCGGGGTCTTGTCTTCTTGGCCCGGCAAGTTCCTCTTGCCGGGGGCCTTGTCTTCTTGGCCCGGCAAGCTCCTCTTGCCCGGGGCCTTGTCTTGAATGCTTGGTCTTCTCTTGGCGCTTCCTGGGCGGGCCTTGCCGCAGGGCGCTACAACTGCCCGTGCACAAGTCTGGGGTACTAAGGTACCCCTACTTTAGTACACCGACACGGGCTTCTTCCTCTCTTCGTCCTTTAGATCCTTCTCTCGTCCCAGGACTGTGGTGTACTCAACATCTAGCCCAACGACCCACTCATTCGTTGAACTGTTGAACATGCGTAGAAAGCGAGGAAGCCATGCTTTCACCGTCTCGGATCCACATGTGTAGATGACGATGAACTGATCGTCGGTGATGGTTCTAACCTGGTACTCAGCGGCGACCATGGAGATTCGGCAGGCCATGCATTTTGGAGGACGGTTAGGAAAAGTTGAACTGTTGTACCCCGCAAAAAAACTGGGACCGAGCTAATGTGAAAGGACGGGACGACTGGGAGCGAACTGTTGTAAGGTAGAAGACGGGGACGAGTAGGGCGTGCGAGCGGCCTGGGGTTGCTGGCTTGCCCGGTGGATAAACGGCTGCAAGCCCCCAAAGAGTTCTCGAGAACTATGCGGGACCCACTAGATGTCATGTCTACTAGACCCATATCGTAGGCCTGACAGTATAGCTTCTGCGTGTTCACATGCCATGCCGGCGCGTGGATGTAACTTCACTTAATTCCGTCAAACGTCATGCCCCCCACGACCTTCGCCTCCCTCGCGCGGTCGCGCCCTTGGAGACTTCGACCGGCTATAAATGAGCAATTTTTTTGCCTTTTTTAGAAAAGCAATTTTTTTTGCCTACTCCGCATGCATGATACTCCCTCTCATCCTTTTTACTCCCTTCAATTGTTTGCAAAGTGTTTGACCAAATTTACACTTTTTTTGAACATCACCTTATATTAATTAACCAGTCACACCAGTACACTCATTCGATACAATATTCCCAAAACACTTAGGCGCGGTGCATTAACTTCTACCTCGTTTCTTGTTTCTTGACATATCAACCAATAGGATATGTGGGTGTGCATGCTTTTAATGACTTGAGACTACCAAACACGACATGCAGTGGTTAGTTCATTGCATGCAATGCTATTAATTAGCAAATAAACATTAGGATCTCTCGTTTTCCCCTCCTCCTTGGTCACAGTGCACAATCTAAGATGACTTGCTCACCTAGACGGAGGGGGTACTGATTATAATGAGTATAAGAACTACGTTTTATAATGAGTGTAAAAATATTAATTTGACATTGTGAATGTTGACACATTGTGGAATAGTTTTTGAAGTCTGCAAAAGTACTCAACTAGTGCTGTCGTTCTCCACAAAAAAATGTGTTTACCAATGCATGCATGAACACTAGTTACTCTAACCCCCCTCTCTTCTTTAATTCTTTGCCACATCAGCATGTTTTCTATTCCCGTGTGCTAAGATACCACCATTATGGCCAGCCTTAATCATCGCATGCAATAATTTAGTGCACCTTCAAATATGAACATGTGTGGGGCGTGTTTGTTTTTAATGACTTGAGACTATACCTAGCCTGGTATGCAAGATGACTTATTATGCACCGTTCCCCATACCTGCAGGAAGCCCGTTCGTCTCCAAATCTTTTCCTCTCCATGTGTGGAAATAATATGCCTGCCAAACTCTCCTTCTCCCTCCGGCGGTCCCACCACTCCACCCCGTGTGAAAAAATCTGCATGCATGACCCTCCTCCCCCACGCTCATCCAATCCGTTGTGACCAGCAATATTTCCACCCCTTCGCTCCCCCGTAATTTACTCCAACAAATATGCCCACGTAGCTGTTACTTAACTGCAGGTGCATTCGGTCACTGACATATGGGCCCAACATGGGTCTGGGCCACATGTCAGTGACGCAACTGGACCTGCAGTTAAGTCAGTGCAGCTCAGTCCATATCTTACGTAGGTGTGCCATTGCTCGCTATAAATACTGCGCCTCCCACGACATCGCTATCTCCTCCCCCTCACGTTCACGTTCATCGCTATCTCCTCCCCCTCCCTCTCACGTCGACCACCATGGCATCACCCCTCCCAAGCCCTAGGATCCCCTCACAGCACCGCGCGGACGGTCACGCGTCGTCGTTCCGTTCCTCGCCGCCACTAGTCGAGGAGGACGCGTCGGTGTTCCGCTCCTCGCCGCTACGCGACGCGTCGCTGTTCCGTTCCTCGCCGCCACTAGTCGAGGAGAATGCGTCGGCGTTCCGCTCCTCGCCGCGACGCGTCGAGGTGGACGCGTCGGCATTCCCAATCTCGCCAGGACGCGCGCCGAAGGACGCGTCGGCTCCCCACTACGAGGAGTATGTCGCGCCGCCCGCTGAACCCCCCAGCCTTGAGGAGCTTTGGAAAGAAATGGATGTCGCCTTGTGGGAGGCTTTGCCTCCAGCAGAGCACGCCAAAATAGAGGCGGAGAAGAAGGCCGAGGAAGAGAAGCGCACAACAGAACAAGCTGCCTGGGAGGCCTATGTCGCGTCCGAGAGAGTCAGGCAATTGGCTCTTTGGCAGAAGGCTCATGCGAGGGCCGTGAGGGTGGAGGAGGACGCCCGTGTCGACGCCCTGATTGCAGTCGGGCCCAAGCGCCTCATCTACGCTTGGCGGTACGTGGACCGGGTGCATTAACGTCAGGCCCAGGTACCTGTTGGCGCCGGATCACCACACCGGTGAGATCGCGCTCGCCCGCCGGCAAGCCGCCAATCAGCACCTCACGAGTTGCGAGGCTGAGGAAGAGGCGTTGTGTCGGCACGCTGGGAAACGGCCGCGCACCAGGGCACTCGTGGCGCGCCGCAAGCGCTCCTCCGAGCGCCGTGGCTTTTAGGAGGAGTATAATTTTCGTTTCGTAAGGCGATCTCATTAGTTTTGGGACGCAAATGATAAATCCTGAACATCCAGGAATTTTTAGCGTCCTTAATTAAGTATGTAAAAGGGAAAGTTTGGAAACCTTGTGTATTCGTACGCATTTTGCAAGTACGTGCAGATAACACAAACTTTACTATATACTATCACACTACACGTCTCTCTCAATATATGCTTGCAGACTATGCTACTCCCTCCGTCTAGGTCAATAAGTCATCTTCGGTTGTGCACCATGACCAAGAAGGAGGGAAGACTTATACACCTAGATGGAGGGAGTACTACTATTACTTATGTACGTGCAAATGCATGTTTTAACATTACGATGCGGTTTTTGTAAAAGTGGAAAAACAACACTAGTCAAGCTTGTGAAATGATTCAATGCAAAACAAATGCAAAAATGCTTGTTTGATTGTTTACTTTTAGATTCCTTCTCTGTGGTTATTTCTCTGTCGTACTTTGTACGGAGTATCTCACTGGTTGGAAAGGCATGCAAATTCCCAAACTGCTTCCTACACCCTGTATCGAATTTTTTGCCTAACAGGTTGTGCCGTGCAATTGGAATTCCAACTTGAGTACTACTACTAGTAGGAGTACCAGGGGCCAGTTCTTTTAGGCTTCTAGATTAGTAATCCCATAACTACTACCTCCGTCCTGGTTTATTGGTCCCCATTGTAATCTGTGTCAAATTTTTGGTCAAAATTTAGCACAAATTACAATGGTGAGGAAAAAACCAGTTAAATCTTTGGTCAAAATTTAGCACAAATTACAATGGTGAGGAATAAAACAGGATGGAATAGTAGTTTAGAAGCCCAAATAAATGAGTGAGGCGCCTTATTGTTACTCTCCACTGTGACTAGTCTTGTGGGAAAAGCTGGGGAAGCCGCCAAAAGAACTGGCCCTAGGAGTAGTGGCTAGGGATTGAGTGTGCGAGATGAACCGGAGAAAGTAAATGCAGAGAGATGAAATGCAAAAAAGACAGAGGGATGTGATGGTTGCTTGTCCGTTTATTTTATCAGGCCACTTATTACTGGGAGTGGTTGGGTTTTGTGATATGACGGCTTTACTGCCGCGCCACGAGCGGGGTGAGAGGTGAGACTCCCGTGCAGCGCCGCCCTCTACACGTGCTACTAATCCCTCCATCCATTTTTATAGGGCCTAACTTGTCAATCTTTCGTACCAAGGCATGTCCGCAAAAAGAGGAACTGCTTTTGGGACTAGTATCTGGATCCCGTGTAATCTTGCATGCAGCCTCCTTTGAATGCCTAGCCGCTAGCCTCCCTTCCTTTAATCCCTCGCATGCAAATTACTCTCCTCCCTTTTCTACATGCATGCCCAACCAAAATTCCTCAAATCATGCATGCCTTGGCTGAAATATAGAGCTCGATTCTCCTTTGAAAATATGGTGGTGCTATCCATGCATGCAAATCAATGCGACGGCCAGAGCATTTTCACAATGAAGGGACCACGCACGACTTGCAAGAGAAAATTAAGATGGAGATGCCTCGGTTAGTTCATTTGGATAGGTTTGTTCGGATATTATTTCATCTCTAGAGCTCACAAACATTCGGGTGAAATAGATAAAAAGTATCTTTTGCAAACAAAAGCGTTCAAATGTTCAACCTGCATCAAAAACTTGTGAAGAAATAACTCTTATTGTGCTTTGCAGGAAATGATCTTCAAGAATTAGTTTTTGAGTATCCATTGTTATACATGTTGGCTACACATGACATGGCACTTTCTTGTAGCCAACAGTTGGCTATACTATTTAAGTATTAACCATGCCCTTATACACCTAGACGGAGGGATTAAATAAGGATGACTTGGGAGGGGGCAGAGGATATGTAAGAAATGGTTCATCATAAGTCTTTCACCAGTACTGTAGTAAAAATTCATACATGGAAGATTCTAGACTAAACCATAAATGGATAAACTTTTATTCACACGCGATACTCCAATAGAGCAAGATCATGCATGGAAGTCTCCACATGCTTAGACAGCGGATTACATTGAGCGAAGACTAATGGTCAACATTTAACTTGAAAATGCAGATGTCCAGGTGAACCTCCTTGGAGTCCCCGTGCACATTGTTGGAGTCCAAATAACACCATGGGTTTTCCATGTCCACATCGGCGGGAAAGTCCCAGCTCCGCAGAGTCCAAGTATGCTCGGCGTAGCCAGTGTCGCCGCCCACGCGTGTAGGTCTCCTCTTCTCATGCTCATTGTAACGCCCCAGATGTAACTTGCCATATTTGTAATCCAACTCTTGCCATTTCAGGCTATGTGTTATGTTATTCCCTCCGTGGTTGGGTTCTCTCCGTTTTGCATTTTGGTCATGTCATGCATTTCATATCATGTCATCATGTGCATCGCATTCGCATACGTGTTCGTCTCATAAATCCGAGCATCTTTCCCGTTGTCCGTTTTGCAATCCGGCGCTCCTATGTCTCCCGGCGTCCCCTTTTACTTTTCTTCGTGTGCGGGTATTAAACATTCTCGGAATGGGACCGAGGTTTGACATGTGGCCTCGGTATAGCACCGGAAGACCGCCTGTCAAGTTTCGTGTCAATCGGAGTTCGTTTGGTACTCCAACGGTTAACCGGGTAACCGTGAAGGCCTCGTGTGTGTTGCAGCCCAACATCCCTTCAAAGCAGCCCAATAACCCATCTAAGACACTCCCATGTCCTCCGCCGTTCGATCACGATCGCGTGGGCGAAAACCGCACTCCGTTTGGAGCCTCCTAGCTCCTCCTATCTATAAAAAGGCCTCCCCCTCCTCAAATCCGGGTCAAAACACCCCCAAACCCTAGCAGATCGCCCCGCCGCCGCCGGACGCGTCCGTTCCGGACCGGACGCGCCCGCCGCCGCCGCCCGCGGCCAATCCGCGGCTGCCACGTGGCACTCCGCCACCCCCCCACGCCGCCTGCCCGCTCGGCCCAGGCGGGGCCCTCCCGGCCCGGGTCACCGCCGCCGCCGCCCCGCGGGCGCCCGCCCGCGGCTCCTCCCGTGCCGGCGCGCCTCCGCCGCCCCGCCGTTCGCCGGCGTCGCCCCGTCCGCCGGCTGCCGCCTCCTCCGCCGCTCGCCGCCTCCTTCCTCCGCCGCCCGCCGACGCCAGATCCGGCCAGGCCCGGCCGGATCCGGCCGGCTCCGCCCCTGCCGCGCGCCCGCCTCGCCGCGCCGCCGCACCCCGACGCCGTCGCCGGCCCCGCTTCGGAATCCGCACATCGGGGTTGACTTTTCCCTCACTCCCTCGTTTTTCTTCTAAGTCCCAGTTTTTCATCATTATCATCGCATCTTCATCATGCCATAACTTTGCATCCGTAACTCCGTTTCGCGCATATAATATGTCGACTTGTTCGTATCGAAGAGTACATCGTTTTGTTCCATTGCGTCATTTTCATTTGAGGGCATCTTGGTGCCCGAAATGCTGTTAGAAGAGGGCTAGTTGATGTTAGTTGCTGGATCTTATCTGAACATGCACTTTTGTCATTTTTGCCATGATTGATGTGTACCTCCTATGAAGTTGAGTCCTACATGAGTTTTGCAATATGCCATGTTATCTTTCCAGAGAATTTTGCTATGTATTTTTGTGATACTTGTGGTGACTAGCACAAGCATGCAAACTAGGTCACTTGTTGTTACTGATTTCAGAGACTTAGTGATTTCACGAAGTCCCTGACTGCTGTTATTTTTATGCCATGTGTTCATGTTGGTTCCGAGAGATCTATGCATAATTTGAGCATGATCATTAAGGAAGTTTTGAACTTGAGTATTTGCTCTATCCATCCATGCCTTTGTTTGCAATTATTGAGTGCCATAGCTTGAGTCAGTCGAGCTCTACTTTTGCTTCCAAATGTTGCTGCCAGATTGTTTACATGTTATTCGATTTTGTCAAGCTTGGTGTAGTTGATCCTTGCATGATATGATGTTATTATTGCCATTTCTAGTTACTATGCCATGTATTCTTGATGTATGTATGCTTAGTTTATCATGAAATGCTCTGCAGTGAGTGCTTCGAGCTCACGAACATGCCTAATCGTTATTAGTTTTCTGCCATGTCCAGTTTTCTGCTAAGTCTGAAACCTGTAACGAAACTTGCTTAATTGACATGGGTGTAATCATATTTTCTGATCCTTTTTGGCTTATGGTCAGTAAAGGACTTTTGTCAAGTGCTATGAGTAGATTCATGCCATGCCTTACTTTGCTATGTTCTGGACATGTAGCATATTGTTTCATTGCTCTGAACATGTCATCCTGATGTTAGTTTCTGCTTGTTGATATTTTCACTAAGTCTGAGAACTTGTTATCGTTTGCACTTTTGCCATGCTTGTTTGGACCTGTTATGATGTGATTTAGCCATAGCTCAGTGTTCATCTTTTATCGTGCATCTTGAGTAGATTACTGTCATATGCTTTGTTGCCATGTTTGAGTGCAGTAGCTTAATTACTCGTTGCTTTCTAAGTAGCATCATGCTGTTAATGGCAGATTCGTGTCATTCTTGTACTGCTTGCCATTTGCAAACCGTGCATCCGATTCCGGTGTATTTTATATCGATTTCAACCGAAATCACCTCATCTATCCAGTGGCATGCTTGGTTTGCCAAGATTATGCCCTGTTCATCCTTGTCCTTCCGGAGCATGCATACACATTGCATATCACATCTCGCATACCATGCCATGTTTTGCATCATGTTGCTTGCGCATTGCATCGTGGTTGATTTTGGTTCCTTTGCTTGTTCTCTTGTTTTGGGTAGAGCCGGGAGACGAGTACGTGAACGAGGATTCCGTTGAGAACGCTTTCGAGGACCAAGCTTTCGAGAACTCTGAAACTCTTGCAGGCAAGATGACCATACCCTCGAAATCACTTCTATCTTTGCTTGCTAGCTTGCTCGCTCTTTTGCTATGCCTATGCTGCGATACCTACCACTTGCTATATCATGCCTCCTATATTGCCATGTCAGCCCCTAACCATCCATGTCCTAGCAAACCATTGTTTGGCTATGTTACTGCTTTGCTCAGCCCCTCTTATAGCGTTGCTAGTTGCAGGTGAAGATGAAGTTTGTTCCTTGTTGGAACATGAACTTGTTATTCCTTGTTGCAACATGTTTACTTGTTGGGATATCACAATACCTCTTATTTAATTAATGCATCTATATACTTGGTAAAGGGTGGAAGGCTCGGCCTTATGCCTGGTGTTTTGTTCCACTCTTGCCACCCTAGCTTCCGTCATACCGGTGTTATGTTCCCGGAGTTTGCGTTCCTTACACGGTTGGGTGATTTATGGGACCCCCTTGACAGTTCGCTTTGAATAAGACTCTTCCAGCAAGGCCCAACTTGGGTTTTACCATTTGCCACCACCTACTCTTTTTCCCCCGGGTTTTCGCGATCCCGAGGGTCATCCTTATTTTAGCCCCCCCCCCCCGGGCCAGTGCTTCTCTCTAAGTGCTGGTTCGAACTGAGCTGCCTGCGGGGCCCCCTCATGGAAACTCGAGGCCTGGTTTTACTCGTAGCTAGTCTCATCCGGATGTGCCCTGAGACCGAGATATGTGCAGCTCCTATCAGGATTTGTCGGCACAATCGGGCGGCTTTGCTGGACTTGTTTTGTTGCTGTCGAAATGTCTTGTAGTCCGGGATTCCGAGATTGATCGGGTCTTCCCGGTAGAAGGAATATCCATCGTTGACCGTGAGAGCTTATCATGGGCTAAGTTGGGACACCCCTGCAGGGTATTATCTTTTGAAAGCCGTGCCCGCGGTTATGAGGCAGATGGGAATTTGTTGATGTCCGGTTGTAGAAAACCCGAAGTTGACCTTAACTAAAACGCATCAACCGCGTGTGTAACCGTGATGGTCTCTTCTCGGCGAGGTCTGGGAAGTGAACACGGTTGTTGGAGTTATGTCTGACGTAGGTCGTTTCAGGATCACTTCTTGATCACTTCTAGTTTCACGACCGTGCTTTGCCTTCTCTTCTCGCTCTCTTTTGCGCTGTAGCCACCATATGCTAGTCGCTTGCTGCAGCTGCACCTCACAAACCCCTTTCCCACCTTTAAGCTTAAATAGTCTTGATCTCGCGGGTGTGAGATTGCTGAGTCCCCGTGACTCAAAGATATTATCACCACAGTTGCAGGTACCAACGATGCCAGTGCAGATGACGCGACCGAGCTCACTTGGGAGTTCGACGAGGAACGTGGCCGTTACTATGTTTCTTTTCCAGATGATCAGTAGTGGAGCCCAGTTGGGTGATCCGGGGATCTGTTTAGCATTTGGGGTAGTCTTCTTTCATTTTGGTGCCGTAGTCGGACCTTGAGTGTAATCTGTATGATGGATGTTATTTATGTACTTGTGTGAAGTGGCGATTGTAAGCCAACTATGTATCTTTCCCCTTTATTTATTACATGGATTGTGTGAAGATTACCTCACTTGCGACATTGCTTTCAATGCGGTTATGCCTCTAAGTCGTGCCTCGACACGTGGGAGCCGCATCGAGGGCGTTACAAGTTGGTAATCAGAGCCTTTCCCCGACCTTAGGAGCCCCCACTGTTTGATCGTCTTTAGTGGCCGAGTTGTGTCTAGAAAAATGTTTCGAGTCATTTAGGAATTATATATCGGAGAGTTTAGGAATTCTTTTTACTCCCCAGTCCCTTCGACCTTCTGGCAAGGCTTCCTGACGTAGAGTTTGACTCTTCTCTTCTCAAATTTCACTAAATTTTTTTTAGGATCATGCGGGTATATTACAATCGTTCCGATGGTTTTATGATGACAACATTGTCTTGGTTGCCTCCTGACATTTAGGGGTTGTGGCAGTGTCCCGGGGAGTTGAGCTCCGAGGTGTTGTCGTCATAATTTTATCGTTGCGGTTTTGGAATACCTGAGTTTAGTACGCCGACATCGAAAATCTCTTTTGTACAGTTGTTGGTGAGATAACCCTGATAGCCCAGTACTGTGGCGAGTGCAGGAGTATTGCCATGACTTGTATAACGGATGCTTTTCGAAGGTTGAGGTAGACGATTTCCGAAGGTTTCTTGGTTATGTGTTGAAGGATGGATACAGCTGGTTGTAGGATTTGCTAGTTTGGGTGAGATATTATGCTTCCCCTGTATCCCCAACACCTGATTACATAACCAGAAAGTTTCGGGAGTTTATAAGTGGGAATTCTTGTAGCTCTAGTATTTCTTCTGCAGATATTTGGTTTGTGATTGGGTAATCCTTACCAAGTATTTGTTCATATCCGTACCTTGTTGATTTTATTCCTTACCATGTTCTAAGTGGCTTCTCAGCTTTGGAAGTGTGATGATTTACATTGGAATTCATTCGTTCATTCTCGTTCGAACGTTAATTGTGAAGACTATATGTTGCAATGTCGTTCCTTTGATTCAACTTCAATATATCTCTGTCAAGATGCTAATGGATGTCACCCTCTTCAGGATGGCTCCACCAACGCGTCAGAATCCGGAACGCAATGAAGGGAATCAGGCTAACCCTCCGCCACCACCTCCGCCTCCGGAAGCTTGGCAAGCCTTGATGACTGCCACAAATTCCAATGCTCAGATTCTGATTCATCTCTTGCAAGATCGCAACCAAGGGCAAGCTAATCAAGAGAATCAAGGCCAAGGCAACAATCAGCCGCATTTCGCTTCACTGAACCAGTTCCTTGCTAATCAGCCAAAGACCTTCAGCTACTGTGTCGAGGCCACAGACGCAGATGATTGGCTAGTGGACATCAGCAAGCATTTCGAGTGCAGCAATGTGAGACCTGAGGACTTTGTCAAGTTTGCCTCTTTTCAACTCAAAGATCAAGCTGCTGAGTGGTTCCAGCAATACAAAGATTCCAGAGGAGGTCGTGTGATCACTTGGGATGATTTCCGTTGTGATTTCAAAGCGCACCACATTCCAGAAAGTGTTGATGAGCTTAAGCGTGAGGAATTCCGCAATCTCAAACAAGGCAACTTGTCTGTCTATCAATACAACACTCAGTTCCAGAAGATCTCTCGTTTTGCAAGGCAAGACATTCCTGATGAGAAGAGTATGATCTACCAATTCAAACGTGGTCTCAGAGAAGATCTGCAACTTGCTCTCGTGCTTTTCGAGCCATTAAAGTATGATGAATTCTACAACATGGCACTGAAACAAGAAGCTGCTCAGCTCAAGTGTGAGGCATCTAAGAAGAGAGTCAGAGACGCAGTCCAGTCTTCTTCTTCCTCACTTGTGGCAGCTAAGCAACAGAAGTTCTGGTTGCCTCCTCCTCCTCCGTTCCGTCAGCCTTATCAGCAGAAGAACTCAAGTGGTCGTGGATCTTCCCACCCACCCAACCCTGTCTATCAGAACAAGTCTCAGAATCAAGCTCCAAGGCCAAGTGCTCCTTATCATCCTCCGCTCTCAGAGGTGACTTGCAGGAAATGTCAGCAAAAGGGTCACTATGCGGACAAGTGCTTCAACCAAAGGCGCCTTCCGCCTCCTCCTCCTGTGAAATCTTCCAGCAATGCAGTGGTCAAGCATAATCCTAAGCATGCCAAGGTGAACATGATGAATGCAGCTCAAGCAGAGGATTCTTCTGAAGTGATCATGGGTAATCTTCCTGTTAATGCTATTCCTGCAAAAGTCTTATTTGATACTGGGGCATCGCATTCTTTCATGTCATATCCTTTTGCATCGGAGCACAGTTTTGACACAGAGGTCTTACCTAAAGCTCTGCAAGTTGTTTCCCCGGCAAAACGTTTGAGTTCTACCATGTGCGTTCCCAATGTTTCCATCAAGATGGGTGATTACAAATTCTTGTCAAAACCAATTGTTCTTGGTGATTCTGATATTGATCTCATTCTCGGGATGGACTGGCTTTCTAAGCACAAGGCTCAGCTTGAGTGTGCTGCTAGGGAAATCAAATTGACTCACACTTCGAACGATGTGATCATCTATGCTTCTCGTGATGATACCATTCGGTTGTTTTCTCTCAATGAGAATGATGAATTGGAGGCTATATCTCAGATTCCAGTCGTTTGTGAGTACCAAGATGTCTTTCCAGAAGAGCTTCCGGGTATGCCTCCCCATTGGCCAGTTGAATTCGTTATTGAGCTTGAGCCTGGCACGGAACCCGTTTGCAAGCGTCCTTACAAGCTTGGACCAGACGAGCTCAAGGAATTGAAGATTCAACTCGATAAACAAGAACGTCTGGGTCTGATCAGACCGAGTTCTTCTCCTTGGGGTTGTGGTGTTCTCTTTGTCAAGAAGAAGGATGGCACGGACCGACTTTGCGTCGATTACCGTCCATTGAACAAGAAGACTATCAAGAACAAGTACCCACTTCCCAACATCAATGAGCTATTTGAGCAACTCAAAGGTGCTAAGGTGTTCTCCAAGCTTGACCTTCGTATGGGTTATCATCAGATTCGCATTCGTGAAGAAGATATTCCCAAGACAGCATTCAGAACAAGCTTTGGTTCTTATGAATACACTGTCATGTCTTTCGGCCTCGTCAATGCTCCTCCGTATTTCACTCGCTTGATGAATTTCATCTTCAACCCCTACATCAACGAATTTGTCTTGGTCTATCTCGATGATATTTTGGTCTTCTCCAAGAATAAGAAGGATCATGCCGAACATTTGCGTTTGGTACTCGACAAGCTCAGAGAGTATCAATTATATGCGAAGTTCTCCAAATGTGAATTCTGGCATGATGAAGTTCTTTATCTTGGCCATATCATCTCTGCCAAGGGCATCGCTGTTAATCCAGAGAGAGTGTCTGCAGTTTTGAATTGGAATCCTCCTCAGAATGTCAAGCAGCTTCGCAGTTTTCTTGGACTTGCAAGCTATTGCAGAAGATTCGTTGAGAATTTCTCCAAGATTGCTAAGCCTCTTTCCAACCTCCTCCAGAAGCATGTGAAATATGTCTGGTCTCCTGAGTGTGACGTTGCTTTCAACACTCTCAAAGAGAAACTTGTCACTGCTCCAGTTCTGACTCCTCCTGATGAATCCAAGCCTTATGAAGTATTCTGTGATGCTTCTCTCCATGGCCTCGGTGCTGTGTTAATGCAAGAGAAGAAGGTTGTTGCCTATACCTCTCGCCAGTTGAAGCCCAATGAAAGGAACTACCCCACTCACGATCTTGAGTTGGCGGCAGTTGTCCACGCACTAATAACATGGAGACATCTCCTGTTGGGAAGGAAAGTGGACATATTCACAGATCACAAGAGTCTCAAGTATATCTTCACTCAACCTCATCTCAACCTCAGACAGACTCGATGGGTCGAAATGATTCAAGAGTATAATCCGAGTATTGAATATACTCCAGGCAAGGCTAATGTGATTGCAGACGCTTTGAGCAGAAAGGCTTATTGCAACAGCTTAATCCTCAAGCCTTTTCAACCGGATCTTTGTGAAGCTTTCCGCAAGTTGAATCTCCAAGTTGTTCCTCAAGGTGTTCTTGCCAACCTCATTGTCTCTCCTACTTTGGAAGATCAGATTCGTGAGGCACAATTGTTGGATACCATGGTGAAGAAGGTGAAACGTGGTATTGAAAAGAGCATTCCCAAATACAAGTGCTATCGAGTTGATGACAGAGATACTCTTTTCTTCGAGGACCGGATCGTGGTTCCAAAGGGTGATCTTCGTAAAGTCATTATGAACGAAGCGCACAATTCTCTTCTGTCAATTCATCCTGGAAGTTCGAAGATGTACCATGACCTCAAGCAGTCGTATTGGTGGACTCGAATGAAGCGTGAGATCGCTCAATTCGTGAATGAGTGTGATGTCTGCAGAAGGGTGAAAGCAGAACACCAACGACCAGCTGGACTTCTCCAACCTCTTGCTATTCCAGAATGGAAGTTTGATCATATCGAAATGGACTTCGTGACTGGTTTTCCTAAGTCCAAGCGTGGAAATGATGCTATCTTCGTCGTCATCGACAAGCTCACCAAAGTGGCTCATTTTCTTCCTATCAAAGAGTCTATCACAGCAGCGCAGCTGGCAGAGCTCTACACCTCCAGAATTGTCTCTTTGCACGGCATTCCGCAATTGATCTCTTCAGACCGTGGCAGCATCTTTACCTCCAAATTTTGGGATTCTTTTCAGAAGGCCATGGGCACCAACATTCGCTTCAGCACAGCTTTCCACCCTCAGACTAGTGGACAAGTCGAGCGTGTCAACCAAATTCTTGAAGATATGCTCAGAGCCTGTGTTATCTCTTTCGGCATGAAGTGGGAGGATTGTCTTCCTTATGCTGAGTTCTCTTACAACAACAGCTTTCAAGCCAGCTCGGGCAAAGCCCCATTCGAGATTCTCTATGGCAGGAAGTGCCGTACTCCTCTCAACTGGTCTGAAACCGGTGAACATCAATTGCTCGGCAATGATTTGATCTCAGAGGCTGAGGCTATGTGCAAGGTGATTCGTGAGAACCTCAAAGCCGCGCAATCGCGCCAGAAGAGCTATTACGACAGCAAACACCGTGATGTGGCATTCGAGATCGGAGACCATGTTTACCTCCGCGTCTCTCCAATGAAAGGAACTCGTCGCTTCGGTATCAAGGGGAAACTTGCCCCGCGATACGTCGGTCCATTCAAATTCATCGGCAAACGAGGCGATCTAGCCTATCAACTTGAGCTTCCTTCCAACTTTGCAAATGTGCACGATGTCTTCCACGTGTCACAGCTTCGCAAGTGCTTCAAGACGCCTGAGCGCACCATCAACTTCGAAGAGATTGATCTTCAAGAAGATTTGTCCTATCATGAGCACCCAGTGGCTATTCTTGAGACAACTGAGCGCAAGACTCGCAACAAGTCAATCAAATTCCTCAAAGTGAAATGGTCACATCATTCAGACCGAGAGGCCACCTGGGAGCGTGAAGACCACCTACGTTCCGAGTATCCGGAGTTCTTTCAGTCCTAGATCTCGGGACGAGATCCTCTCGTAGTGGTGGTGTGTTGTAACGCCCCAGATGTAACTTGCCATATTTGTAATCCAACTCTTGCCATTTCAGGCTATGTGTTATGTTATTCCCTCCGTGGTTGGGTTCTCTCCGTTTTGCATTTTGGTCATGTCATGCATTTCATATCATGTCATCATGTGCATCGCATTCGCATACGTGTTCGTCTCATAAATCCGAGCATCTTTCCCGTTGTCCGTTTTGCAATCCGGCGCTCCTATGTCTCCCGGCGTCCCCTTTTACTTTTCTTCGTGTGCGGGTATTAAACATTCTCGGAATGGGACCGAGGTTTGACATGTGGCCTCGGTATAGCACCGGAAGACCGCCTGTCAAGTTTCGGGTCAATCGGAGTTCGTTTGGTACTCCAACGGTTAACCGGGTAACCATGAAGGCCTCGTGTGTGTTGCAGCCCAACACCCCTTCAAAACAGCCCAATAACCCATCTAAGACACTCCCATGTCCTCCGCCGTTCGATCACGATCGGGTGGGCGAAAACCGCACTCCGTTTGGAGCCTCCTAGCTCCTCCTATCTATAAAAAGGCCTCCCCCTCCTCAAATCCGGGTCAAAACACCCCCAAACCCTAGCAGATCGCCCCGCCGCCGCCGGACGCGTCCGTTCCGGACCGGACGCGCCCGCCGCCGCCGCCCGCGGCCAATCCGCGGCTGCCACGTGGCACTCCGCCACCCCCCAGCCGCCGGCCCGCTCGGCCCAGGCGGGGCCCTCCCGGCCCGGGTCACCGCCGCCGCCGCCCCGCGGGCGCCCGCCCGCGGCTCCTCCCGCGCCGGCGCGCCTCCGCCGCCCCGCCGTTCGCCGGCGTCGCCCCGTCCGCCGGCTGCCGCCTCCTCCGCCGCTCGCCGCCTCCTTCCTCCGCCGCCCGCCGGCGCCAGATCCGGCCAGGCCCGGCCGGATCCGGCCGGCCCCGCCCCTGCCGCGCGCCCGCCTCGCCGCGCCGCCGCACCCCGACGCCGTCGCCGGCCCCGCCTCGGAATCCGCACATCGGGGTTGACTTTTCCCTCACTCCCTCGTTTTTCTTCTAAGTCCCAGTTTTTCATCATTATCATCGCATCTTCATCCTGCCATAACTTTGCATCCGTAACTCCGTTTCGCGCATATAATATGTCGACTTGTTCGTATCGAAGAGTACAGCACTTTGTTCCATTGAGTCATTTTATTTTGAGGGCATCTTGGTGCCCGAAATGGTGTTATAAGAGGGCTAGTTGATGTTAGTTGCTGGATCTTATCTGAACATGCACTTTTGTCATTTTTGCCATGATTGATGTGTACCTCCTATGAAGTTCAGTCCTACATGAGTTTTGCAATATGCCATGTTATCTTTCCAGAGAATTTTGCCATGTATTTTTGTGATACTTGTGGTGACTAGCACAAGCATGCAAACTAGGTCACTTGTTGTAACTGATTTCAGAGACTTAGTGATTTCACTAAGTCCCTGACTGCTGTTATTTTTATGCCATGTGTTCATGTTGGTTCCGAGAGATCTATGCATAATTTGAGCATGATCATTAAGGGAGTTTTGAACTTGAGTATTTTCTCTATCCATCCATGTCTTTGTTTGCAATTACTGAGTGCCATAGCTTGAGTCAGTCGAGCTCTACTTTTGCTTCCAAATGTTGCTGGCAGATTGTTTACATGTTATTCGATTTTGTCAAGCTTGGTGTAGTTGATCCTTGCATGATATGATGTTATTATTGCCATTTCTAGTTACTATGCCATGTCTTCTTGATGTATGTATGCTTAGTTTATCATGAAATGCTCTGCAGTGAGTGCTTCGAGCTCACGAACATGCCTAATCGTTATTAGTTTTCTGCCATGTCCAGTTTTCTGCTAAGTCTGAAACCTGTAACGAAACTTGCTTAATTGACATGGGTGTAATCATATTTTCTGATCCTTTTTGTCTTATGGTCAGTAAAGGACTTTTGTCAAGTGCTATGAGTAGATTCATGCCATGCCTTACTTTGCTATGTTCTGGACATGTAGCATATTGTTTCATTGCTCTGAACATGTCATCCTGATGTTAGTTTCTGCTTGTTGATATTTTCACTAAGTCTGAGAACTTGTTATCGTTTGCACTTTTGCCATGCTTGTTTGGACCTGTTATGATGTGATTTAGCCATAGCTCAGTGTTCATCTTTTATCGTGCATCTTGAGTAGATTACTGTCATATGCTTTGTTGCCATGTTTGAGTGCAGTAGCTTAATTACTCGTTGCTTTCTAAGTAGCATCATGCTGTTAATGGCAGATTCGTGTCATTCTTGTACTGCTTGCCATTTGCAAACCGTGCATCCGATTCCGGTGTATTTTATATCGATTTCAACCGAAATCACCTCATCTATCCAGTGGCATGCTTGGTTTGCCAAGATTATGCCCTGTTCATCCTTGTCCTTCCGGAGCATGCATACGCATTGCATATCACATCTCGCATACCATGCCATGTTTTGCATCATGTTGCTTGCGCATTGCATCGTGGTTGATTTTGGTTCCTTTGCTTGTTCTCTTGTTTTGGGTAGAGCCGGGAGACGAGTACGTGAACGAGGATTCCGTTGAGAACGCTTTCGAGGACCAAGCTTTCGAGAACTCTGAAACTCTTGCAGGCAAGATGACCATACCCTCGAAATCACTTCTATCTTTGCTTGCTAGCTTGCTCGCTCTTTTGCTATGCCTATGCTGCGATACCTACCACTTGCTATATCATGCCTCCTATATTGCCATGTCAGCCCCTAACCATCCATGTCCTAGCAAACCATTGTTTGGCTATGTTACTGCTTTGCTCAGCCCCTCTTATAGCGTTGCTAGTTGCAGGTGAAGATGAAGTTTGTTCCTTGTTGGAACATGAACTTGTTGTTCCTTGTTGCAACATGTTTACTTGTTGGGATATCACAATACCTCTTATTTAATTAATACATCTATATACTTGGTAAAGGGTGGAAGGCTCGGCCTTATGCCTGGTGTTTTGTTCCACTCTTGCCACCCTAGCTTCCGTCATACCGGTGTTATGTTCCCGGAGTTTGCGTTCCTTACACGGTTGGGGGATTTATGGGACCCCCTTGACAGTTCGCTTTGAATAAGACTCTTCCAGCAAGGCCCAACTTTGGTTTTACCATTTTCCACCACCTACTCTTTTTCCCCCGGGTTTTCGCGAGCCCGAGGGTCATCCTTATTTTAGCCCCCCCCCCCCGGGCCAGTGCTTCTCTCTAAGTGCTGGTTCGAACTGAGCTGCCTGCGGGGCCCCCTCGTGGAAACTCGAGGCCTGGTTTTACTCGTAGCTAGTCTCATCCGGATGTGCCCTGAGACCGAGATATGTGCAGCTCCTATCAGGATTTGTCGGCACAATCGGGCGGCTTTGCTGGACTTGTTTTGTTGCTGTCGAAATGTCTTGTAGTCCGGGATTCCGAGATTGATCGGGTCTTCCCGGTAGAAGGAATATCCTTCGTTGACCGTGAGAGCTTATCATGGGCTAAGTTGGGACACCCCTGCAGGGTATTATCTTTCGAAAGCCGTGCCCGCGGTTATGAGGCAGATGGGAATTTGTTGATGTCCGGTTGTAGAAAACCCGAAGTTGACCTTAACTAAAACACATCAACCGCATGTGTAACCGTGATGGTCTCTTCTCGACGAGGTCCGGGAAGTGAACACGGTTGTTGGAGTTATGTCTGACGTAGGTCGTTTCAGGATCACTTCTGGATCACTTCTAGTTTCACGACCGTGCTTTGCCTTCTCTTCTCGCTCTCTTTTGCGCTGTAGCCACCATATGCTAGTCGCTTGCTGCAGCTCCACCTCACAAACCCCTTTCCCACCTTTAAGCTTAAATAGTCTTGATCTCGCGGGTGTGAGATTGCTGAGTCCCCGTGACTCACAGATATTATCACCACAGTTGCAGGTACCAATGATGCCAGTGCAGATGACGTGACCGAGCTCACTTGGGAGTTTGACGAGGAACGTGGCCGTTACTATGTTTCTTTTCCAGATGATCAGTAGTGGAGCCCAGTTGGGTGATCCGGGGATCTGTTAAGCATTTGGGGTAGTCTTCTTTCATTTTGGTGCCGTAGTCGGACCTTGAGTGTAATCTGTATGATGGATGTTATTTATGTACTTGTGTGAAGTGGCGATTGTAAGCCAACTATGTATCTTTCCCCTTTATTTATTACATGGATTGTGTGAAGATTACCTCACTTGCGACATTGCTTTCAATGTGGTTATGCCTCTAAGTCGTGCCTCGACACGTGGGAGATATAGCCGCATCGAGGGCGTTACACTCATACAAGTGGTAGAATAGCTCACCTTATAAAGGCCTACTAACAAAATTCCAACATCGACCAGGCCGTCCATGAAACGGGAGTGGCTGTTGGGGACGTTGCGCCAGTTGAATATATGCGCAAGTTACTACGATATTTAATCCGAATAAGCACAAAATAAATCATGACGGCTATAACAGAGATGAAAGTAATAATGTGGACTAGCATAGTAGTAGGATACAGAGTAGAAACATGAATTCTACCACGATTTTGAACAAGAAGGACAGAAACACATACGGTGCAACGGGAGCAGCACCGTTGGCGTTGAGGTTGCCGCCCATGTCCAAACACCACGTAGACACGGTCTTTGAGCACGGTTCGTAGTCGTTCCACGCTCGTGCATTGAAGTTTGTAACTATTTTAGATTAGAATATACTACTCCTCCGGTGCTAGTAGTAGAGCGGAGTCCTACTCTACTACTCTACTCAAGCAAGTTAGGGCATAGCACTGTAGGGAGTACCAGTACTGTGATCACTCAAGCAAGTTGTCTGGCATCGACATGACCCTACGCTGTTGGTATGTGTCTCGTAAGTCAAGCGGCGTGATGTAGTCATCATCACCTGTCCACTTCCCGCAGCACATATTTGCTTCTCCATCTTTGTCCGCACATAATCTCGTCCAATGTTCCATCCCCGCTAAGGCGCCTCCCCCCTCGTCCGAAACCCAAGCACTAACAATGGCAGAACCGAGCAGCGTCCGCCGAAAGAGTGGCTGGAATTTGCTCCCCACAGAGGTAATCAAGCTCATTGTTTCGCGTGTGGACAATCTCAGTACCATGCCGCTCGCCGCCTGCTCGTCTGGGCTGTGCCGTTTACTCAAAGCCCTCAGGCCGGAGCTTTCTAAGCCAGCTCCTTGCTTGCTAATGCCGCCTGATCTTCAGAAATGGCATGTCACGCAGCATAACGATCGTAGGGTGGCGAGCATCAACCCCCTTGACTGCGATCCAATCCCCGTCAACCTCAACTACATTAACGGTATGTACTGGGTCGGAACGAACACGTCTTGGATGGTGCTCGTCGATGGTCACGGTAGCTGGATGCTCGTGGAGGTCTACACCCGGCGATTGATCCCCCTTCCTTCGATTAACACTGCACTGCTTTGGCACCGCGGCCCAGAATACTCGAAATCTTACAGTAGCCAACATGATACCAAGTTTGATTTGCTCAAGGTTGTAATCTGCCAAGTGCCCACAAGATCTGCGAATTATAAAGACTTCAGGCTAATTGCATTCTTCAACCACGGTCTCGCCTATCTGACAGGTCACTGCAGTAAGTGGATAAATCTGCACGTCCATCGCAGGATCATAGATCCTCCATGGTTCTCTGATGCAATTGAACACAAGGGCTTCATTTACGCTGTCGACTCCTTCTATGGCTGGATGTATTGCTGGCCTACTCCAGTCATCGCTACAAACGGCCGTTACAGCAGTATGTTACTTTCCTATGATATCATGATGGCTTGCTTATATTACTGTCCACATATGCTGAAAAAATATTAATGCTCATAACATGTTGTTCTTAAGATTAACTAAACCAAGAGCCCTTTTTTATTTGACTCCAACTTGATATGATGTTGTAGACCGCCTGGTGTCCCTACCCTTCCTAATCCAAAACCTTTCAAAGAAAAGCGGCATGGCAGTTGTAGGTGGTTCCTGGCTCGATCAGTTGACGGTGAAAGATTGATGATCGTTCGCACATACCGGACGTGTTGTTTTGCGGAATACAATCAAAGTCACTGCAATGTCTTTGAGCAGGATCCCAGCTTCTCTGGGCCTTCAGGAATTTTTGACTGGAGGCTGGTAAGTAGCCTTGGTACACGCTCTCTGTTTGTCGGACTGAATTATCCGATTAACCAGGAGATAACCGATGGCAAGGATCATGATGGCAACGCGGTTTCGTTCATCAGGCAAAACTGTGTGTACACAGCGTACCATGCGTCTCTGCATGCACCATACCCTAATATGTGCCGCCAAGCTCTGCAGCCCAAAGTAGGAGAGAGGGTCGTAAGTATCAGACTTCGACCTGCTGGGTGGAGTTTCCCCCGTCAGGCACCCAACTGGTTCAAGCCGTCAGCCAATCTCCACAGCTTAATAAATAGTAACGTCTAACTGAGCCAGTTAGTTAGATGCGTACACTTGGTGTAGTAGGAACTTTATTTAGTTTGATGCATACACTTGTTCTTTTTTAGTAGCCCTTATGTAATGATGGCTGATGTTTGGTTTGGAAGAGAGAGCTGCGTCTTCACTCATCTGGCCTGCTTACTGCTTCTGTTGCACCCCCAGCCCTGGTTGCTGCTGCTGCTGTTTTCAATGTACAATCAGTAGTATATTTTGTCTGTTGGTTGAATAAATGTGTTGTTAGAACGACAAACACAATGTTTTGGAAGTCGTTGCACGGTTCGATCCTTTAGTGCCCCGTACCATACGTAGCGCATACTATTTATCATACGGAACACATTTTTTTGGAACTCGGAGCACATTTTCCACTTGTTGATAACATGCAGCCCACTGATGAAGGCCCAATAGAGAAGCCCATAATTAACTGGAAGGGAGGCTCTCACATGAATCCGGCCCAGGTACATGCTCATGGTCCCCTAAACATAAATAAGTAAATAAACAAATTAATAAAGCTAAATGCTCATGCACCTGTTCTTTAGGAAAATAGCTAGCCCAATATTTCTTTTTGAAGAATACCCAAGCTAGGCCTATTTGTTTTCTCCGAATTACTGGGCTGCAAATCTTTCAAGACGAGGAGGGATGCATTCCCGCCTGGCTTAAGAGTATGGTCAATGTCTGTTAAAAGTAATATCAAAAGGGGTTGAAAAGTCCAAAAAATTTATAGCAAATGGGATATAAGTTTCTTTTTTTGTTTTTGTTCTTCACTGATATCTTATACGTATTTCATTGGATTTAACATGACATAGTACTAATTTATTTTTAAATTTGTTTTACTATGGCTATTAATTTTTGGATTAAGAATATTTCCTTCCCCAGCAAAAATTTGCGAATTTTCAAAATTTCCAACATATTTAGTTAATTTTTTGACCCTGGTACTGACCAGAAAATGGCCAGCAATTCTAAAAATGGAAAACGGACTCCAATAAACTCCATATGAATTAGAAAATGAGTAAAAAATATTAAAATAATAGCAAATGGGCTGTACACGCCACGGATTTCGAGGCTGACTTGTTTACGAAAGGCTTTGTCAGTGAACACACGATTCTAGCAGCAGTTAGTGTTGGATGTCCATCCAACGGCCGACGTGCTTCTTTAATCTCTGATCTTCGTGCTCCAGCCACCTAAACTAGCGCCGGCGGGACCGCTTGCTCCGTCCTCTTGTGGCCCGCTGTGATGCCACGCAGGCTTCCCCGGCCCACCCTACTCCCTCCGCTGGCCTGGCCGCACGCAATCAACTGCGTCCTTATTACATGAAAAAAATGATTCCTCCCACTGACATCTGGGGTGCACCGGTTGGGAGGCTGACCTGTGGGCCTACTAAGTTGACACGTACGCAGGGCTTGTCAACTTAGTCAACAAACGATTCTAGCAGCAGTAACCGTTGGATTTGAATCGGACGGTCCTGCTGCTTCTTCAATCACTGCTCTTCTTGCACCAGCCGACCAAACCAGCGCCGAGGAGACCGCCTGCTCCTGCCTCCAGTGGCCGGCTATGCTGCCGATGAGGCCTCATCGCCCCTACTACTCCCACCGCTAGCCAGGCCCTGCGGCGACAACAGCCTCACACCGCAGCCGAACCAGTGAACCCTCGTACTCCTCTCCGCGTGGGCATCCACTGCCGCGTCTTCCCCGGCTCCATGTCGTCCCCTTCCTAGGCCTCACCGTCGTCCACCGCCTTGGTGCTCTCGGCGCGGCGTGGTCAACGTGATCAACGACATTCCATCGGAAGAGTACTGTACGTGGAGAGGCTGACAGCTGGGTCCACGGCCACATCCCAGTTTTTTTGTGATTTGCCAAGTAAGTCGCTTTGTCAGGTCTGTTGGGCTGCAAATCTTTCAAGACAAGGAGGAGTGCTTTCATTCGGCTGGCTGAGAAAATGGCCCATCAGTAATGAGAAATGGGCTGTATATTTTTAAAACACATCAAACCGGCAATTAGTTTCAAATATCTTTTTTTCATTTTGAGATTTGAAATTACATTAATTTTTATGCGTGGAGAATTTGTTGGATTTTATATTGATATACATTTATTTTTAAAATCAGTTTGAATGTGAGTCGAAATTTCGGGATTAAAAACAGTTCGGACCGCACCAAAATATGCAAAATTTCGTATAATTTTTTAACCGTGGCCACACTATGGGCTGTAATGCTAACAAAAAGAATATGGGCTCCAAAAAAACCTTAATAATTAGCAAATGGGCTGTAAATTATTAGAAATAATGGCAGATGGACTGTATGTTGTTTCCCACAGATTTGAGGCTTTCCTAAAAAAAAGGTTGACGCACAAGCAGTGACTGTTGGATGGCCATCCAACGGCCGTCGTGCTTCTTCAATCTCTGCTCTTCCTGCTCCAGCCGCTCAAACAGGCGCCGGCGGGACTACCTGCTCCCTCCTCAACACAGCCGGCTCTGCTGCCGCGCAGGCCTCACCGCCCCACTATACTACCATCGCTGGCCTAGCCATCCCTCTACTCACCCACACCTGCTGTTATTCTCCGGCGACGGCGAGGCCTTGTACAGTCGAAACGTTCCCCTCGCTGTCAGCTTGGACCCACCAGAAGTGCCTCCTTATTACGCAAAAAAATGAATACTCCCCCGGCTAGCTGGGACCCACCTTGGTGGGAGGCTGAGTTGTGGGCCTACTAAGTTGACGGGGATGAAGGGCTTTGTCAACTTAGTCAATATGAACGATTCTAGCTCCAGTGACCATACGATGTCCATCCAACGGCCGCAGTGCTTCTTCAACCTCTGGTCTTCTTGCTCCAGCCGCCAAAAGCAGCGCCAGTCGTGCCGCATGCTCCTGCCTCCCGTGGCCGGCTGTGCTGCCGTGGAGGCCTCACCGCCCCCTACTATTCCCACCGCTGGCCAGGCCCTGCGGCGACGGCAGCCTCACACCATAGTTCGAACCAGTGAACCCTCGTACTCCTCTCCGCACGCGCGCGGGGGCTTCCACTGCCACGTCTTCCCTGGCTCCCCGTCGTCCCCTTCCTAGGCCTCTCCGTCGTCCACCGCCCTGGTGCTCTCGGTGCGGCGTGGTCAACGTAGTCAAGGAATGACTTCCATCGGACGTGGATTGTACGTGGAGAGGCTGACAGATGGGTCCACGGCCGCAGCAAGGAAGTGCCTCCTTATTACATGCAAAATAATTATTCCTCCACCTGACAGCGGGGACCCACCGGACGGGCCACCGTATTTCACCCCCTGACTGTTGGGACCCACCAGCTACATCTTCGCAGGCAAGGAAGTGCCTGACAGTCAGGACCCACCTGGTCGAAGCGTACGTAGCGTTGTCATTCTGGTCGCGAACGTGTACGTACATATATACTGGTGGATGTAGAGGCGCGCACGTGTCGTAGTAGAGGCGGCCAGGGTGAAAGAAAGAAAATACGGCCAGGTATGTGTACATACAGGCGGGGTCTCGAACGCCTACTCACGCATACGTACGGAGAGGGCTCGTGTACATGGCTGGGTCCGAACGGAGAAACAACGTCGTCGTCGTGTTCATGGGGAGGCAACGGAATGCGTCGTGTTCATCGGGAGGCAACGCGACTGGGTCGGAACGGAATGCGTGGTCGTGTTCATCGGGAGGGCTTGGACAGAAGAGGCGATGGAAACAAGGCCTGGCGTACCGCACAACGAAGGAAACAGACCTCCTACGGTCGAAACGTGGGTCCTATTGATCGGGAGGGGTGTGTTGTACCGCAAAACGGAGGAAACGGACCTCCTACGGTCGAAACGGGGGTCCTGTTGATCGGGAGGGGTGTGGCGTACCGCAAAATGGAGGAAGCGGACCTCCTACGGTCGAAACGGGGGTCCTGTTGATCGGGAGGGGTGTGGCGTACCGCAAAACGGAGGAAACAGACTTGTGTTGGAGCGCTACGGTCGAAACGGGGGTCCTGTTCATCGAGAGGGGTGTGGCATACCGCAAAATGGGACTCCACGAGATACTGTTCATCTCCACCGTCGACCCCATCCAGCCTCCACGAGCTACTGTTCATCCACCGTCGACCTCCTCCAGCCTCCACGGGCTCCTGTTCATCCAGTCTCCACCGCGCGCTACTCCACCGGCTACTGTTCAACCACCCGTCCACCATCTACTGTTCATGCAGCCCTCCACACCACGGGGTCCTATTCAACCACCCCTCCACGGGCACCCCTCCACCGTCTACTGTTCATCCTGCCCTCCATGGGCTGGTCCTGTTCATCCACCCCTCCACGGGGTCCTGTTCATCCAGCCCCAACGGGCTCGATCGATCGGGGTCCTGTTCATCCAGAGGCAACACCACGGGGTCCTGTTCATCCACCCCACCGGGAATTGTTCATCCAAAGCCCCCCGCAACGCTCACTGTTCATCCAGAGGCAACATCGATCGGCTTCAGTTAGCAGCAGTAGCCAAGGAATCGCTCGATCGGGTTCAGTTAACAGCCATCGATCGATCGCTCGGGTTCAGTAACACGTAGCCTGCAGTGCAATGGCTCGGCTTCAGTTAGAGCCCAACGCCTCGCTCGGTTTCAGTTAGAGCCAATGCCTCGCACACACGCGCGTACGTGTACGAGAGAAACGCACATCGCTCGCCCCCGACCTCCCACCGTAACTGGGAACTCCCCGAAATTTTCCTCCCCCTCACTTCTACCACAGTTTTTTCCGTCATGGACGACCCAAAGAATTTCATGCAGCTGCGTCTCCGGCCCGCCCAGGACGAAAATCCCATTTTCTGTCATGTTTTTTTGTCATAGAAGTAGGATCCCACCACATCTATGATGATACCGGGTTTTGTCACAATTATCATCATAGAAGTGTCATATGTATGACATAATTTTTTTTCGTTCGGCCCAAAATGTCACGGATGTGTCTTTTTTTGTAGTGAGTGCTTCTTCAACCTCTAGTCTTCTTGCTCCCACCGCCCAAATCAGCGCCGGTCATGCTGCCTGCTCTTGCCTCCCATGGCCGGCTGTGCTGCCGTGGAGGCCTCACCACCCCCATACTACTCCCACCGCTGGCCAGGCCATCCCTCCACTCCACTCACCCACACGCCCTGTTATTCTGCGGGGACGGCAGCGCAGCCGAACCAGTGAACCCTCGTACTCCTCTCCGCATGGGCATCCACTGCCGCGTCTTCTCTGGCTCCATGTCGTCCCCTTCCTAGGCCTCGCCGTCGTCCACCACCGTGGTGCTCTCGGCGCGGCGTGGTCAATGTGGTCAACGACCGAATTCCGTCGGAAGAATACTGTACATGGAGAGGCTGACAGCCGGGTCCATGGCAGCCGCAAGGAAGTGCCTCCTTATTACACGGAAAATAATTATTCCTCCACCTGACAGCAGGGACCCACCGGACGCCCACCTATATTTCGCGAAAAAAACGTTTGCCCCTGACTGCTGGGACCCACCCGACGGGCCACCGTATTTCGCGAAAAAAACGTTCCCCCTGCTGTCAGCTCGGACCCACCAGAAGTGCCTCCTTATTACACACAAAAAATGAGTACCCCCTGCTAGCTGGGACCCACCTTGGTGGGAGGCTGACTTGTGGGCCTACTAAGTTGACGGGGACGGAGGGCTTTGTCAACTTAGTCAATATAAACGATTCTAGCTCCAGTGACCGTACGATGTCCATCCAACGGCCGTAGTGCTTCTTCAACCTATGGTCTTCTTGATCCAGCCGCCCAAAGCAGCGCCGGTCGTGTCGCATGCTCGTGCCTCCTATGGCCGGATGTGCTGCCGTAGAGGCATCACCGCCCCCTACTATTCCCATCGCTGGCCAGGCCCTGCGGTGACGGCAGCCTCACACCGCAGCCGAACCAGTGAACCCGCGTACTCCTCTCCGCGCGAGCTTCCACTGCCGCGTCTTCCCCGGCTCTGCGTCGTCCCCTTCCTAGGCCTCGCCGTCATCGACCGCCCTGGTGCTCTCAGCGCGGCGTGGTCAACGTGGTCAAGGAATGACTTCCATCGAACGGGGACTGTACATGGAGAGGCTGGCAGCTGGGTCCACGGCCGCAACAAGGAAGTGCCTCCTTATTACACAGAAAATAATGATTCCTCCACCTGACAGCTGGGACCCACCGGATGGGCCACTGTATTTTGCAAAAAAAACATTTCCCCCTGACTGCTGGGACCCACCAGCTACGTCTTCGCAGGCAAGGAAGTGCTTGATAGTCGGGACCCACCTGGTCGAAGCGTACGTAGCGTTGTCATTCTGGTCACGAACGTGTACGTACACACTGGTCGATGTAGAGGCGCGCACGTGTCGTAGTAGAGGCGCGCACGTGTCGTAGTAGAGGCATGCACGTATCATGTACACGTACGTACAACGGCCAGGGTGCAAGAAAGAAAATACGGCCACATATGTGTACATACGGGCGGGGTCTCGAACACCTACTCGCGCATACGTAAGGCGAGGGCTCGTTGGCATGGCTGGGTCGGAACGGAGAAACAGCATCGTCGTCGTGTTCATGGGGAGGCAACAGAATGCTCGTGTTCATGGGGAGGCAACGGAATGCGTCGTGTTCATCGGGAGGCAACGGAACGCGTGGGAGCCAACCGGCTGGGTCGGAACGGAATGCATGGTTGTGTTCATCGGGAGGGCTTGGGCGGAATAGGCGATGGAAATGAGGCCTGGCGTACCGCACAATAGAGGAAACAGCCTTGTGTTCGACCGGCCATGTTCGAAACGGGATCCTGTTCATCGGGAGGGGTCTCGCGTACCGCAAAACGGACGAAACGGACCTCCGACGGTCGAAACGGGGCTTATGTGTGTTGCAGGGAAACAATGGGAGACACTGCGGTTTACCATTGCGGTTTGTTCAAGCAGGGTCCTTTGGCTAATAGCACATTATTGTGCAGTTGCAGGAATCATTCTAATATTTAGCTTTCTTACAATTTGGTCTTGCACATGTAGGTCCTGCTGTCCGAGGCTTAGACCCACTATTTGACCCATTTTGCATATGGGGAAATGAGATGTCCATGAATATCAATCAAGTTAAGAAACTCAGAAAGATTGTGAGGATGAAGAAACTTGCGATGAATAACAGCAAGATCTTTGTTTGCACAATGAAGAAGACATCAGTCAACTATAGGATGGTGCCAACTCTTTTACCTTGTTTTTACCCCTTGCGCCATTTCAAAATTTACAACAGCGATTTATGCATATCTTTGTTTTCAATACTTTTCAAAGCAGTTCACCGATGATTACCTCTCAAACCACATGCATGGACAAGAGGCGAGGAAGGTATTCATTCAACACCCACGGTACAATATTGAAGTCTTGCTGAAGAGGACGAAGGTTGGGCAGGCAATTATCCATAGCCACTGGCCTAAAGTTGCAAGGACATTCAACATCACTGAAGGCTCAATATTTGTCTTCCGCTTCTGCAGTTTCCCAGATGAGATTGATCCGTCTATTTACCGTGTATGATGCTACTTTCCAAAGGCTTTTGATGCTGCATGTGAAACTTGGTGCTGTTGTGTAATGGTGTAACTGAGTGCCGAAGCTATCTGATGTAATTTGATTATGAAATCCTGGTTGCTTTTATACGGATATGAAATATCTGGTGTGTTTTATAAGAAATATCAGTTTGATTAGTACATGGATTATCAATAATAGGCTAATTACACTGCTTATTGGGGTTTTCTATTGCAAACAGTTACTCAGACAGCACCGTGGGCGATGAACTCAAACAACTCGCACGGTTTCTAGAAAGTAGGCGTGTTCGATCAACTAACAATACACAAGGCTTCCGACAGCGAACTATTTGCGTTAGGCCACCTTGCACAAACGTTTCCACACAAAGAACTCTGTGGGATGTACATACCTACGAAAATGATTTACTGGGATTCACCGTGTGGGATGTACATACCTATGGAAATGATGATTTCTGGGATTCACCGTGTGGGATGTACATCCCTGCGGAAATGATTTCTGGGATTCACCGTGTGGGATGTACATACCTACGGAAATGATTTCTAGGATTCACCATGTGGGATGTACATACCTACGGAAATAATTTCTGGGATTCACCATGTGGGATGTACATACCTACGGAAATGATTTCTGGGATTCACCGTGTGGGATGTACATACCTAAGGAAATGATTGGGTTTCCATGCCTCGCCCGATCGCACACGGCCCCAGCCTGGGTCCCACGAGGGCCTATCCCCGACGATTTCTGGGTCGTGTGGGAAGGACCCCCTATCGCCCACACTCACTTGGCGACGGTTCCAAATGCCGTCACGGAAAGGGGTTGTAAACCATTTGTTTAGGACATTACTGTACCAGTGACTGGAGAATGTGCATGTAGTTCAAATTTGAATTATGCGCATGAAATGCCTGGAAAACCTAGTTAATGTATAAAATTTCCAAACGAACCCCGAAAAATTCCAAAATTGAACGCAACACTCTTGTTGTTCTATGTTGACACTCAAATTTTTTTGAAAGCAATAAGAGGCAACGGATATCATTTCGTCCCCAAAGGTGGCACGTTCCCTACCGAAACCATGACGCTTGTTGTGGGAAGCTCTAGTTTTTGAGAAGCTTATACCCAAACCTGCCCCAAATGGGACAAAATTTTTACCACGGCATGTTGATGCCGCTCCATGATAGCATGCCAAGTTTCATGAATTTCAAATGAGCTTTGGATTCACTAGAATCTAAAAACCAGGTATCTCAATGTTTGCGGCTGAGTGACGGTGGCAAGGTGTGTGACATTCATTCCCATTTCTTGCATGGGACCTAAGCATGCAACCAAGGACACATATTTGATTTTTAACCCGTTTATATGCACTGGAGCATGTGCATGTAGTTGAAATTAGAATTATGCACCTGAAATGCCTACAAAACCAAGTTAATGTATAAATACCTCCAAATGAACCCTGAATAATTCCAATTTTTTTGATGACACACCTATAGTTGCACGTTCACTGCAGATAAAGTTCGAACAATTCAAACACCATCCTTTGTAGCTGTGACCCCATTACGTAATTCATATCAAGATGATAAATCAAGTATATCGCACACAGTTTATTATCACCAACCGTGTGAGATGCAACATAAATATTTTGGAGCACCGTCGGTGTATAGTACGCCTATGGATTACGCGAGAAGGTGTGTCGGCTACAGTCCACAGCCGGCGTGTCAAGCACACTAGCTCACTCCCCAAATATCATTTCACTGTTCATTCGTCGCCGGTGAAAGATGGGGACATGGACCCACGTCGTGAGGGCAACTTCGGCGGCCCACTCTGGCGAGAGCGCGGCCGCAGCCGCCAGGCGCGTGCTAACAAGCTTCGTAGGGCGACCGCAGTATGCGTCCGGGCGGCCATGGCAGCCCAAACGACCACTGTTGCTTCTCAGGCGGCGGCAGCAGCGTCTACCTCGGGGATAGCAACTGGCGGGAGTGGCACAACAGCTGTCCGTTCCATAGTGGCGGCCTTAGCCCTGATGGAGGCCGCCCACTACCATGTCGAGGCCGTCGACGCCCATCTCGTGGCGGTCACCGCACAAATCTAACGAAGCTTCTCTGACAACGGTCGGCAACCCACGACCAAAGAGCTGGCAATCGCCGAGAGAGTTCGAGCAACAATCCGTTCTTGCGTGGCATACGTTGCCACGACGGAGCCCGCCAAAGCCCAGATTGTGGCCGCCCACGCCCAGATCGCGACCGCCTATGCCAAAGATATGGCGGACGCGGATGGTGAGATGCTTGCCGAGTATGGTGCCATTGATGCCATGGAGCCCCTTCCCCAGGAGACCGTCGGGCGCGAGCTGTACATGGAGGCGGCGATGGAGATCGACGAGCACCAACCATAGTAATACTCTTTGTTTTGTTTAATTAAGAGTGTTGTTCTTTAATTTGTTAGAGTAATGTTTAGGTCAGCTAGCTCTTTTTAATTGCTGAACTTGCTCGATTAAGAAGTTAGTCTCCTTTGTGTACCCAAATTATGCAATGACGTGGATGACCACTTTAACCAAGGAAATTCGAACCAAAATTTTTGACGTTCAAACTCAACACACACGGGTTAAGCTATCTGAATCATTTGTGATGTTCGCATATTGTACACAGTTTTGAATAAGGGACCGTGTCTGATGACACTTTGCGAGCCAGTTTTTTTGCTGAAGCGATTCCAAATTTTCGGATTCCGCGGAAATATCTACCTCCCCGCCCCCCCTACCAAAAGCCACATTTCCCCTCTTTCCGCCTTCCTTTCCAAGTTGAAACCTTCAGTCATTGCTTGCAGCGCCGCATCCTCGCCGGCAACCCTCCTTCACGCTGCTCGGCCTCGCCTATCTAGGCACGTAATCCACACCCAACCCCCATCCTCCTCCTCCTTCCACATCCCACATGCCCCGGCCGCCGGCGCGGGCGCGACACCTTCCACCCAAATCACCGACCCCACCACCAAATAAGCGCCGCCCTAAGCCATGGTGCACGCAGTTTAGCCAGGATCTCAAGGAGCATTTGGCAGCGGAAAAGCAAATCGGGGCCGCACGCGGAGATGAGGTCGCGATGGCTGCCATTCGTGCCGACCCCCAGATCTTGGAGGAGCACCTCGCCGTCGAGGCCACCGTTGACTCCTTGCACGCTGACGTCGCGGCGCGGTTGGCTGCTTTAAACGGCAGTTCATGGCGTTTTCTCGAGGCCATCGTTTGCTAGCTACTGTCTTTCCTTAACAAATTCTAGTGAATTGTGCTATCTACTTTTACCATGCAATATTCTGCTATAGTGTATATGTTCTATGTGTCATGCAATGTGATGTTCAGTTAACTGCTTGGTTCAATTCTGCAAATGTGATGCTCAATTCAGGGTGCAATATTTCCAAGATGTTAAGCATGCTTGGTTTGGTTAACTATCTGATCTTCTATTATGAGTATGTTATATTGTGCAATGTGGTACTCAGTTAATGTTTGGTTCATTTGTTGTGGTGTTTAGTTAACTGGTTGGTTCAATTCTGCAATGCAATGTTCAATTGTTGTGGCTGCATTCTATTATTGTATACCATGTGAGGAATAAATCGAATTTGGTTGTACTAAATACATGGGAAACAAATACAGTTGCTATATTTCCAAGTTGTTAAGCATGCTTGGTTTGGTTAACTGTCTGATCTTCTATTAGGAATATGTTATATTGTGCAATGTGGTGCTCAGTTAATGTTTGGTTCATTTGTTGTGGTGTTTAGCTAACGGCTTGGTTCAATTCTACACTGCAATGTCCAATGTCGTGGGTAGAATTTTGTATTGTTGTGCATGTGAGGAATAAATCAAATTTGGCTGCACTTAATACATGAGAAACATATACCAGTGCTAGATTTCCTAGTTCTTAATCATACTTGGTCTGGATAAATGGGTTTTCCATGTGCCTTGAATTAATCTGATGAATCTGCAATGTTCTTATTTTTCATAAACATATTTTACTGATAGCATGCGAACCCTTACTTAACCTGATGGCTAACTACCTTATATGTGTTGCAGGGAAACAATGGGATGAAGGAAATATGCCCTAGAGGCAATAATAAAGTTATTATTTATTTCCTTATATCATGATAAATGTTTATTATTCATGCTAGAATTGTATTAACTGGAAACATAATACATGTGTGAATACATAGACAAACAGAGTGTCACTAGTATGCCTCTACTTGACTAGCTCATTAATCAAAGATGGTTATGTTTCCTAACCATGAACAAAGAGTTGTTATTTGATTAACGAGATCACATCATTAGTTGAATGATCTGATTGACATGACCCATTCCATTAGCATAGCACCCGATCGTTTAGTATGTTGCTATTGCTTTTATCCATGACTTATACATGTTCCTTTAACTATGAGATTATGCAACTCCCGTTTACCGTAGGAACACTTTGTGTGCTACCAAACGTCATAACGTAACTGGGTGATTATAAAGGTGCTCTACAGGTGTCTCCGAAGGTACATGTTGGGTTGGCGTATTTCGAGATTAGGATTTGTCACTCCGATTGTCGGAGAGGTATCTCTGGGCCCTCTCGGTAATGCACATCACATAAGCCTTGCAAGCATTGCAACTAATGTGTTAGTTGTGAGATGATGTATTACGGAACGAGTAAAGAGACTTGCCGGTAACAAGATTGAACTAGGTATTGGATACCGACGATCGAATCTCGGGCAAGTAACATCCCGATGACAAAGGGAACAACGTATGTTGTTATGCGGTCTGACCGATAAAGATCTTCGCAGAATATGTAGGAGCCAATATGGGCATCCAGGTCCCGCTATTGGTTATTGACCGGAGATGTGTCTCGGTCATGTCTACATTGTTCTCGAACCGTAGGGTCCGCACGCTTAAGGTTTCGATGACAGTTATATTATGAGTTTATGAGTTTTGATGTACCGAAGGAGTTCGGAGTCTCGGATGAGATCGGGGACATGACGAGGAGTCTCGAAATGGTCGAGACGTAAAGATCGATATATTGGACGACTATATTCGGACATCGGAAGGGGTTCTGAGTGGTTCGGGTATTTTCGGAGGTACCGGGGAGTTACGGGATTACGGGAGAAGTAATGGGCCTTGATGGGCTTTAGTGGGAAGAGAAAAAAAAGGGGCTGCTGCGCCCCCCCTCCCCTCTAGTCCGAATTGGACTAGGGAAAAGGGGGCCGGCCACCTTTCCTACTCCTCCTATTCCTTCTCCCTTCCTCCCCTCTTGGTGGACTCCTACTAGGACTTGGAGACCTAGTAGGACTCCACACCCTGGCGCGCCAAACCCTAGGCCGGCCACCCCCTCCCTTGCTCCTTTATATACGGGGGCAGGGGGCACCCCATGACACACAATTGATCATTGAGATCTTTCCTTAGCCGTGTGCGGTGCCCCCTTCCACCAAATTCCACCTCGGTCATATCGTTGCAGTGCTTAGGCGAAGCCCTGCGCCGGTAACACATCAAGATCGTCACCACGTCGTCGTGCTGACGGAACTCTTCCCCGACGCTTTGCTGGATCAGAGCCCGGGGATCGTCATCGAGCTGAACGTGTGCCAAGAACTCGGAGGTGCCGGAGTAACGGTACTTGGATCGGTCGGATCGCGAGGAGAACATACGACTACTTCCTCTACGTTGAGTCAACGCTTCCGCTTCGGTCTACGAGGGTACGTAGACAACACTCTCCCCTCTCGTTGCTATGCATCACCATGGTCTTGCGTGTGCGTAGGAATTTTTTTGAAATTACTACGTTCCCCAACATGGGAAGCACTGAGGTTTACAATCGAGGTTAGCACGTGCATGGTCCATTGTCTAATAGCACATTATTGTGCAATTGCAGGAACCATTCTAATATTTAGGTTTTTAACAATTTGGTCCTGCACATGTAGGTCCTGCTGTTAGAGGTTTTGACCCACTGTTCGACCCTTTTTGCATATGGGGAAATGAGTTGTCCATGAATATCAGTCAAGTCAAGAAACTCAGAAAGATTGTCAGGATAAAGAAATTAGCGACAAAAAACAACAAGATCTTTGTCTGCACAATGAAGAAGACATCAGTTCACTACAGGATGGTACTAACTATTATACCTTGCCTTTTTTATTCCTTTGCCCCATTTCCAATATAGAGAAGATATTTATGCACATCCTTGTTTTCAGGCCTTTCCAAAGCAGTTCACTGATGATTACCTCTCAAACCACCTGTATGGTCAGGAGGCGAGGAAGGTATTTATACAACACCCACGGTTCAATATTGAAGTGTTCCTAAAGAGGACGAAGGATGGACGGTCAATCATCCACAGGCACTGGCCTAAAGTTACAAAGACCTTCAATACCAATGAAGGCTCAATATTCGCCTTCTGCTTCAGCAGTTTTCCCTATGAGATACATGTGTCTATGTACCGTCTATGATGCTAACTTAGAAAGGTTATAGATGTTGCATGTGAAACTTGGTCCTGGTATAGTTGTGTAATGGGGTAGCTGAGTGCTGAAGCTATATGATGTTGTACTCTGATGTATTTCAATTATGAAAATGAAATATATTTTGTGCTTAATATGAAATGTCAATTAGATTAATAAATGGATTATGAATAATCAGATAATTAGCCTGCTAATTGGGGTTTTCTATTGTAAACGGTTATTGAGAAAACACCGTGTGTGATGCATTCAATAACGCACACAGTTTTTAGGAATAAACCGTGTTATATTAATGAACAATCACACACGACATCCTCTTGAAAACTATTTGCGTTAGGCCACCTGGCACAAACGTTTACCACATAAAACGGTGTGTGATGGGCAGCCCTTGACACAAAGTTTTTTCTAGGCACCGTGTGTGATGAATTCAATAACGCAAACGATAAAATTGTTAACATCGTGTGCAATGGAAACGCTATCACAAATGATTTAACCAAGAAAATTGTGTGTGATGTACTTGCGAACAGAAACGTTTTCCTTGGAGCGACTGTGTGGGATGTATATACGAATGGAAACATTTAGCGTTGGCTGACTGTGTGGGATGTACTTACGACCGGAAATGATTTCACCTATATAATTGTATTTTTTTAGCACTACTGTATGTACTTCTGTATTTGAGTGCTTGCCGGTCGCACACGACCTTATTTTGTCGAGCGTGTGTGCCAGGAGGGTATATCCCCAACGGTTTCTGGGTCGTGTGGGAAGGACCCCCCTATCTCCCACACTCACGTGGATACAGTTCCAAAGGCCGTCGCGGAAAGGGGTTAAAAGTCGTTTGTTTAGCAGCTTGCTATACTAATGATTTGTTAACCCAGTAAACGACACATTTATGGTTGACTATTGCCACATATTTCTTTGAAATATCTGCCCATTCCTTGTAAAAGGCATGAGAATGTACTAAATAGCACGAGCATGGTTTTCTAGACTGTTCTTGTGCACCTTTTCATACACCATTGTTCGAATTAGAATTATGTGCATAATTAATGACTAGAAAATGCACATAATCCCCTAAATATGGTAAACGAGTTCGGAAAAATTTCAAATTTAAACACGTTGCATTTGAGGCGGTATGTTGATCGTTGGAAAAAACTGAATGACAAACTAGGACGGAAATTTGTATTCCCCTTCAATCTTGGTAATTTCCCTCTCGAAAGCATTGAACTTCCGCGGTGATGGTTTGATTTATGAAGGACGTGCATGATGACATAAATCAAACCTTCTCAGCTTTTAACCAGGGCATGGTGAGGCCATACCATGGCACCATGCCAGGCGTCATGTTTTTCAAGCACATATTTCATTGTTCTATAGTTGATAACCCAGTAAATGACGCGTTTGTGGTTGACTATTGCCACGCATTCCATTGAAATCTCTGCCCATTCCTTGTAAAAGGCTTGAGAAATTACTAAATACCACGAGTATGGTTTTTCCAGACTGTTCTTGTGCACCTTTTCAAGCACCAATTGTTTGAATTTGAATTATGTGCATTAATGCCTACAAAATGCACATAATCCCCTAAATATTGTAAATGAACCTGGAAAAGTGTCAAATTTGAACACGGTGGTTAGCAGGGTTTATGTTCATCGTAGAAAAAACTCATGGATGAAGGACAAAGGAATTTTTGATTCCATTCAATCTCGGTGATTTACTATCGCACACGATTCATCTCCGTCGCCTCTGTGAACCGTGTGTGTTCACTCACACATGCAAAAGGAAAAAATAAAACCCTTGCCCACTTTGTCCCCACTCACTCGCCGCGGACTCCTCCGCAATTCTGCACCCTAAGCTCAACGTCTGTTGGCGGCGGCCGTAGGTCGCACTCCAAACGGCACAGGATTTCGCCCCTACCGCTTTCCGCCGCCTATCTGCACTGACATTCACTCAACCGGCGGGATTGGGCCAGGGATTTTTCTCATGGAGAAGGTAATCAACTTAATTAGCAAAATATTCACTCATCTCTTATCATAGTCCATCCATCGCTGTTAATCAACCGACGGAAATCACCGTGGAATCATTTTTGTTCTAGCTGATTCGTGGGTGTTTTTATTCATGTGTCCACAGTACAAGCACAAATCGGGCAACTGTGATCGTGGCCAGTCGGAAACAAGTTCTACTCACCATCCCGGGTGACTTCAGGGAGCGCTCGGTGTCGTGATTTTGTCACGGCAGATGTCCTCATGAAAGGACTTAGTCGTGGAGCCAGCAGAATGGGTTAGCTTGAAGGGGTTAAAGCGGACACAGGGACGTGAGAGGGTTTTATACTAGTTCGGCCCCTTCGATGAAGGTAAAAGCCTACGTCTAGTTGTGATGGAATTGATGGGGTTTCGATGACTAGGGAGCAAACAAGCTTCGCCTAAGTCTCGAGTTGTTGTCTATTGTCCTTGAACCGCCGCCGGGTCGTCCCCTTATATAGATGGGTGACACCCGTTGGTTTACAGAGTCCCAACCACTACTAGAAAAACCACTACTAATGGCGCACCTAATTTGGTCATTAATGGCATATCCCTGGTGCGCCATTACTAGCACGCCATTAGTAATTTTTACCAATGGCGCACCACTGGTGCGCCATTAGTATCTGGTATACTAATGGCGCACCACTGGTGCGCCATTAGTATAGGCCACGGTGCGCCATTAGTATGCCTCCCAGGGGCCATGTATACCCAGGTGCTTTGGCATACTAATGGCGCACGACAACGGGATGCACCATTAGTAACTTTGGCATACTAATGGCGCACTGTTTAGTGATGCGCCATTAGTATGCTCTGGCATACTAATGGCGCACTATGATGTGATGCGCCATTAGTATGAATATTAGGTTTTTTTTATTTTTTATTTTTCTGTTTTTTGCACAGGTTACAAAATGTATAATTGGACAAAATATAGACATCACACATCAACAACAGATTCATCGAATACAATAGAAGATTAGTCTCTGAATACAATTCATCATATTAGTCTCCGAATACAATTCATCATATTAGTCTCCGAATTGAAAAGACCGAACAAAGATAGAACATTATATTACAAGTCTCGAGACCGCGAGTAGCGAGTTTGTCTTCACATTACAAGTCGATATCGATCATCTAAACTACCATCACATAGAAGAGAGCTGCGGTCATCACGATGAGCATCATCATGATGAAACTCGTCTTCATCCGGTTCCTCCAACGCTCCCTCCCCTCTCCCGCTAGATAGCGGGCGTATCTAGATTCGGCCTCGGCCCTAGTGGTGTACCCTTTGTAACTGTTACCGCTGAATCGGTGAACCTGTCTCCGACAGTCCTCCCAGTCGTCGTAGACTTCGGGAACCTTACCCTTGTACACGACATACGACGGCATCGCTATGCACTAGCCAAACGAAACGTTAGTACCAATTCACAGACAATACATAAGTAATATATAAGTATGCAACAAAACGATCGGAAGAGAAAAGTAAGACATTAATAGCATCTATTACATCTAAGTTGAACCACTCTCGAAACCAAAGAGACATACTACAAGTTCATTAAAGTTTAATTACAGCATGAGCCAATCGATGTTTCATAACTAGACACAGCAGCACTGCTTTCGACTCGACTCAAAGGACCGGAGCATGGATGAAGCCGCCGTCTATCGTGGGAGTCATGAAATTACGGGCGTTGTCAGCCTGCATTTGTAGCATTCCGTCTATCTCACTGTTGGACGGTTGATTTCTGAGGTAGAACTGCCCCGAGGTACGAAGGACATCTTGATGGATGATTTCCGCAAACTCCGACTGGATGCGGAAGAATTCTTGTTTGATGTCCGCGTCCTGGATTGCCGACACGCTTGCGGCCCAATCTTTGAGTTTAGTCGGTAGCAGAAGTTGATGATGGTCCCGTACGATTGCCCGCATGTGATGGATGGCGTAGTAGGCGCCCTTCTGACCACCAGGCGGCTGCTTGACGCAGCAGAACATCGTATTGTGGGAGAACACGTGCTTGCCGTACTTACGAATAGGCCTGCTGAAGGTGCCTCCAGATATGGCGTAGCCGGGGAGAACATCATCAAGAACCTTCTTGACAATTGTGTAGTCTACGTTCGACTGACGGTCCGGGTCGAAATACGTGGCCATGGAATATTTGGGGCTTAGGACGATGAGCGTGCAAAGTGTGTCACTGCAGGAAACACGGAATGTTAAAAGAAAAACGATCAAAATCTAAGAATTCGTATGTTACGGGGCGGTTGAGGGGAGGACTTACTCGGGTTTGCCAGAATGATGCCTTCGAGGTAAGAACTCGCGACTTGCCGGTCCCCAGCGCTGCCCAAGATCTTGGCACGCATGTAGAAGGGGTCGACTATCACGATGTCCGGGGTCTTGTTGCGAATGATCCGCATCTCCATACTCAGCGAAAATGGCCGAACGAAGGTGTAGTGCAGCGGATGAAGGTTCAACATAGCGTGGATGTCATCAAACCGCAGGACGATCGTACCCCGATGGAGTTATCCACAAAGCCCTTGCCCTCTGGCACCTTGGCCACGGAAACCGGGTATGCCACATCCTTCTCTCTGAGACGCCGCTTCTCCAAAGAAAGAACACTGTCATGCAGACTCCGCATAGCACCGGCTACAACATCGAGCATATTTCTCGATAGCATCAGCCTACCCGCCACATGCACCCTCCTCATTAAATACTCAGGTGAAGGTGGCCCGTCCTGAGCACGGATCGTACTCGGTGCCTGCTGGCCCGCACCCTTGTTAGTCTTTCTTTTGTGTGCCTTCTTCTTCTCCTGTAATGGGACCGAGTTCTGCTCACAGACCGCCTTCTTGAGTGTGTTGGGGCTGAGAATATTTTGCACCTCGCCTATCTGAGGCTCGGTGAAGTCGGCAGCTGGAGGCGTCTCCTGAGAGCTGAACGGCAGACGACACCTGTTGCAACTTGGCTTCTCCGCGGTACCAGCTAGATCGCACACGTCTTTTGTTGGGTTGGGTTCTTGAGAAGGAGGCCCCATGAAGTCGCCATCGTACCCATGATCGACAAAGTACCGATTGACGTTGGCAAATGTATCGTCGTCGTCGTCGTTCTGATCCTGTGCCATATGCATGTTTGGATCCAGTGGCATAGGGATGTCCGGCACAGTTGCGGCGGTCTTGCCATGGGGCCGACTTGGCGCCGGCACGACTGGCGGTGTTGTCTTTGGGGTGGTGTCCCCCGCCCCCAAACAAATCTGGCTCTTCGGCCAAAGCAGGGGCCAGCTCAGGCAGGCGCTGAGGGTCATCACGTCATCATCGTCGGCCCCGACGGGTCGAATCGGAGGTAACAACTCGTCGCAGCCTGGCAGCACCCGAACCAGTTGAACCCTAAACAAGTTGGGTGGCATCTGGGTACCGTGGAACAAGGGGTTGCTCGGTTGAACGATTTTTCCCTTGGCGACATCGACCAACTCGTTGTTCACGAAGTGCGGGAGAGTGCACGGAACGTCGGCGGCGCCCTGCGAAAACATGTAGGGCGTCAGGGATGCCCAGTCAAAGGCAAGGAGATGAAGTCCTCGGCCGAGAGAGTCTTAATTAGTTACCGTGATGATGGTGTCAAGCTCGGCTAATGTCGAGGCACCGCCAACGGCGGGCGTGCAGTTGACGGAGGGGCCGCTTGATGCAGAGGTGTCGGCCGGCGTACACCCGGGTGCATTAAGCTCCCGTGCCGGCGTCGGAGACACCAATGCTGCCTCCGCCGGAGACACCAATGGCCCCGCCATCGCGTTCTACGAGTTGCTGGCCGTGAAGCTAGGAATCGGGGGCGGCCCCTGTTGGCCGCCCGCAAACCACGCACTCAACCCCTGGATCAAGGTAGGCACAATGGCGGTGATCGTCGCTCCGAGTTGTTGTTGCACTTGCTCTTGGACAATCTCCGGAATCCGCGCCACCTGTGCCTTGAGTTCTTGAACCTCGCGCGCCTGGCTTTCCGAGCTGGTCTTTTTCTCCTTTCGCCCACCAGTGTTATAGTATGACCCCCATTTTGTCGACAAGCCTTTGCCGGCCACACGACCAGCTGACGTCGGCTTACTGAGCTTATCCTTGTTCTTCATTACATTCAACGCCCTATTTAGAGTGGTGTCCCAAAGGTTGCTCTTAGTCGACCCCGCGCTACTGCTTTCAGTCGCCTGCGGAAGCAATGTGAACCATTTAGAAATTTGGCTTCATTAATTATAATGCAACCATATGGAGCTAATTACGCGGGGGTGTATTCCTTACCAGAACAAGCTCAAGCGCCCTGGTCTTCGGATCTGTGGTAAGCTCCTTTGTTTTCGGGACCTTCTTGTACCGGGCCCTGACATAGTTCCTGGTCTGCTTGTCACCGTATTTATCGAAGAGGGGCGGTAGGCCTTGCTCGGCACGGTCCGCCTCCTCCTTGTCACATATAGGCTCCGCCACTCTATAACCGCCGGGACCGAGTGTGTGTTCCCCTAAGTTAAGCTCCCGCATTTCTTTCCCCCACCAACTTGATTCGGAGTTTGCGGTGCTCGAGCAATTGATCTTGAAGTCGTTGTAGTCATCTTCGGTGATCGAAGGATATTTCTCCTTGATCTTCTCATAACTCTCACCTTTCTCGATCATTCTCTTCACATTGCTTTTCCAAGTAGACAGGGCCTTGCTCATCTTCGTGAGGGCAGCATTGTTCACTTTATTCCCTTTGAGGCTTGTGTTTTCAAATTCAGCGGGGAACTTGTATCGTTCGTGCAGCTTCGTGAAGAGGAGGTTGCGCAAATTCCCTCGGTCAGGATGCCTCAGGTTCTCGGTGTTGATCGAGACGGTGCTCCGGAGAATGCACCCGAGCTGAAGCGAGTACCCCTTGACTATTCGTTCAGGCGCCGTTGGATTCCCGTCGGAGGCACACGGTGGATCTTCCAGTACGGCAAGTCCCAGAAAACAGACCTCGTTTTCCATACCTTGAGCAGCAGCTCTGGCGCCTTTCGCTTCTTTCCCGGCTCTGGCGCCTTTTGCTTCTTTCCCGGCAGTGGGCAGTCTTTCCAATTTTTCAACAGCTTGTCTATTTCCTCGCCGCTCCTCGTACACGGACGTTTTCGGGGTTCGGTTTCACCATCGAATAGATCCTTGCGTTTCCTCCACGGGTCATCGTCGCGAAGCCACCTTCGATGTCCCATGAACACGGTTTTCGAAGACCCGGGATCTCTATCTAGCTGGCGATACGTTGTGTCATCCATGCACCTTACGCATCTAGAAAATCTGTGGACTACCTGCCCCGCGAGATATCCGTAACCGAGATAGTCGTGCACCGTCGTGAGCAGTGCGGCTCTCATAGGGAAATATTCTTTCTCTGCGGCGTCCCACGTATTGGCTGGGGTTTTCCACAGCGTGTCTAGCTCCTCCTTCAGCAGCCCCAGATACAGATTGATGTTGTTCCCTGGTTGTTTCGGCCCTTCAATTAGCATACTCATGTGAATGTACTTCCTCTTCATGCACAACCAGGGGGGAAGGTTGTACATCCACACAAACACAGGCCAGGTGCTATGTGTGCTTCTCTGGCTGCCAAACGGATTGACTCCATCGGTGCTCGCGCCCAGCACGATGTTCCTTGGATCCTTCCCAAATTCTGGGTATTCGAAGTTCAACGCTTGCCACTGGCTCGCATCCTTAGGGTGACTCAACATCTTGTCTTTTTATCTATCTCTGGATCATTTGCGTCATCTTCTCGCTTCTTCTCCTCCCTATCCGCGTGCCAATGCAGGAGCTTTGCTGCCTTAGGGTCCGCGAAATACCGCTGCAGACGAGGAGTGATCGGAAAGTACCACACCACTTTTCGAGGAGCTTTCTTCCTCTTCTTGTATCGAGTGACGCCACACACCGGACATATGGTAGACTCCGCGTGCTCGTCCCGATAAATGATGCAATTGTTCATGCACACATGGTATTTCACGTGCGGTAAATCCATAGGACACACGATTTTCTTCGCCTCCTCCAAACTGGGCGGGCACTTGTTCCCCTTGGGAAGAGGTTCGTGCCAGAATGACATGTTCTCGTCGAAGCATGCGTCGGTCATTTTGTGTTTTACCTTCATCTCCAGAGCCATGAGCGTTACTTTCAGGCGGGTATCCTCGGGCCTGCATCCTTCATACAATGGAGTAACCGCGTCTAACTCAAGTTGATCCATCTTGGCTTTCTCTCGGGCGGCAGCTCTTGCGTTATCCGTCTGCTTGAGAAGCAGCTCTTGAATATAAGGGTCCTGCACCCAGCCCATTGATGGTCCACCGTCGTCTGCTCCGCCGGCATCATCATCTTCATGATCATGCTCGTCGTCTGCTCCGGCATCTTCCTCATCATCATGTCCTGCATCTTCTACATGATGACTGTGTACAACATCACCGTCGTGATCATCTCCAGGGGATTCTTCGTCTTCTCGCCCGCCTGAGCCGCGGTGGTTGTCTTGCTGCCCTTCCTCATTTCTTGCCCGGCCCCCATGGACGACTTCGTAGTCATCTTCATCACCTTGCCACCGATAGCCATCCATGAAACCACGCAAGAGCAGGTGGTCCCGCACCTGCCCGGAATCCGGGTCCGCAATAAGGCTCTTCAGCTTGCATCTTCGACACGGACATCTTATCTCCGTCTCGTTCTTCTGAAGCATCTCGGCCTTCGCGGACCTCAAAAACCTATTCACGATTCCTTCGGTCATCATGCGGACCATGGTCGCCTGCGGGGTAGAGAAAAACGATATTTTAGAACCAAGAAAAAATTTGGCATGACTTTCCCTAAAAATAGGACCAAAAAGAATGCTTAATGCCAAAATTCTCGCCGAAACGGAAATGAATCAACATTCCGGCAAAATATTGGCAACTATCGCATTTCAAATACCGGTACACCTCCAAACACAAACACATATGCAACACCACAAACATATGCAACACCACGAACATACATAGATCTAGCTAGGCCATAAAAAGTGCATGTGCACATTGTTGTAGGGAGAACAACATAAATATAGCTTCCCCCCTTACTTACCTATCAAAACAAGGTAATTTAACCACTTAATTTGAATGAATCTATGGTGGAAATGAGGTGAAAAAGAGGAGGCACCCGAGACAAGGAGGAGGTGGAGAGAATGAGGTGGGGAGAAAGTGAGTGTGGGTAGGAGAGGCTGTCCAAAATATCTTCTTGCTGCCCACTTACTAATGGCGCACCATATCTAAATGCGCCATTAGTAATCCAGGTTACTAATGGCGCATCTTCTGCTGGTGCGCCATTAGTAGTTTTGCAACAAAAAAATAACAAAAATACTAATGGCGCACTGTTCCACAGTGCGCCATTACTAGTTTGAACTAGTAATGGTGCACGGTGGAAGAGTGCGCCATTAGTAGTTTTGCAAAAAAAGGAATAAAAATATAATAAAAAAACAACATTAGTGGCGCACTCTCGGACAGGTGCGCCATTACTAGTTACAACTAGTAATGGCGCACTGTGTCTGGATGCGCCATTAGTATGTTTGGACAGGCGCACTAGTTCAAAAAAAATTTTGATACTAATGGCGCACCCTGGGCCAGGTGCGCCATTAGTAGTTTCAACACTAATGGCGTACCAGAAGGTGGTGTGCCATTAGTATATACTAATGGCGCACCTCTTATCTGGTGCGCCATTAGTGTCAATCCCATCTATAGCCATTTTTCTAGTAGTGAACACTGGCTCATACTCGTGTCCGGTTTGGTCTCTACTTATTCCTAACTTACAAAACAAGCTTACATACCGACGCCGGTTTACGGCTACAGGCCTTAAACCGATCATGGGCTTTTAAGCCCTTATCTACCGTCATGGGCTTTTACATACTAAACTACTGATGAAGTTAACCCGGCCCAGCTAGGCCGGTTTACGCCCAGTAGTAATATCCCCGACATTAGGCCCCAGATTGATTTGAACAGGTTCATGTCAATCCTTATCAAAAAACTTCATCTTCAACATCTTCTTGTAATTTGGTCAACAGCCGTGACGTCATCTTCTCTGATTGAGGCGACAGTTCCATTTCCAAACCCGCGGCCCCTTGATTCTCACGCCTGACACATGTCCTTTTCTTTATAAATAGGACCGAGGGGTCATTTATTTTCTCCCCTTCGTGCTCCTCTTATTCGTCTTCCTCGCGTCGCCTAGCTTCGGAGCTCCGCCGCCGCTGTCAACTTCTGCATCAACTCGGGCTGCTGCATCACCCTGATTGTACCAGTGCACCGCGGCGATCTCCCGCGTCGTCCTCAACTCCGGTAACTCTTCTATCCTTTTCGTTACAGATCTGTTCTAGGATTTCCGTGTTCTCTAGTGTTCTTTGCCTGCTTCTTGTTCATATGCTAGATCCAACGCTGTAATATTTTCTCTTGCGTAACAGTAGCATTATCTTCTGTTTTTACTTTCGCCTATTAAGACCATAGATCTTATCCGTAGAAATAGCTTACTGATTCGGCACTGCTCCTTTTGGGCCTTGAAAATTTCCCCTTTTATGAACATGTTCTAGATCTCACGCTGTAGTACAATTTGGTGAAAGCTGTTTTTGCATATTTACTCATCTACAATCTCGACTGCTTCAGTGTTTAGACCAGGCGGTTTAACTTTGCAGAAAACTTGCCAAACCGGTATATGTACCATTAGTCCCCTGGTTGAACCGCCAGAATTCCTTGTCCAGACCATGCCGCTTTGTAAAACTCCGGTTTAGAAAATAATTGTCTCCAGTTTAGCAATATACACATCAGGGTATACCTTTCCAATATCTTTTTGAACCGACAATTGCTACTTTGGAGACTGCACTATGGCCAAACAAGTGTACGAGTGCAACTGGGTTCCTTCTCGTGTGACTGAGACTCAACTGACCAATTTAGTCAAAACTAGCGCTTTAAGCAGACAGGACGTTATTCATTGGAGGGTCCCAGGCACAGAATGTCCACCCCAGCCTAAAGAGTGAGAAGTAGTTGTTTTTGCTGATCACTTGGCCCGGGGCTTCAATCCTCCCGGTTCAAAATTTTACCGGGACGTCCTAGCCAACTTTCAACTCCGTCCGCAAGATACAGGCCCAAACTCTGTAACCAACATCTGTCACTTTCAAGTGCTCTGTGAGGTGTTCTTCCAAGAGGAACCCACAGTTGAATTATTCAGAGATTGTTTCCATTTAAACCGCCGTACTGAATTTACTGACGGCGCCAACACAGAGTTAGGCGGTATGGCGATTTAAAAGAGGAAATAGGTCACTTACCCTCACGCCAAACTGCACAGTCATCCCAAAGAGTGGAATCAAACATGGTTCTACTGCAAAGATACCTCTCCTTCTGGCGAAAATCCTTTACCGGGTTACCGTCCAGAACGGCTTAGCAACACACATCCTTTCCCCCAAAGGCTGACTGCTAAGGAGAGAAGTAAATATGCTCCTCAATTATCCAAACTCAGGGCCTTCATGGCTAATGGGCTGACAGGGGTTGATCTTGCCCGCTGCTGGATATCGTGGAGTATACTGCCCTTAAGTCAGCGCTCCTGTTTGATGTGTGAGTACACAGGAAGTGAAAAAGACCCTCTTTGACACATTGACATCCAGCTCTCAGACGACGAAGTCACAGAATCTGTGAAAAAGATACTGAATGAACCGGAAGCTGTCTGCGCCAAAACCGGCTTGGCTCCCTTCTGTGCCATCAACAAACCGCCAGCTGTAAGACTTATACTTTGTATTTTTCATTGAACCTGCCTGCTCAAATTATCAATTTGCTAATATCAACATTTTTCAAACAGGACGATGATCTGTTTTGGAGCAGGAAACCTCCGCAAGAGAAACCGGAGAAGCCAGAGAAACCGAAGAGACCAACCCGGCCCAAGACCAGAGTTGTTAAGAGGCCAGCTAACTGGAAGAGAACCACCGCGTCTTCTGATCCAGTAGTTGATGATGATGTGGGTAATCCGGACCTTGAAGTAGAGCTTGATTCACTTGGATTATTTTTCACACATCTTATTGATAATGACCATTGTCAGGATGACACAGAAGGCAGTCAGGCTGATGCTGTAGAGGTAATCACTCTGTCCTCCGATTCAATCCCTTTAGCTTCCCTAAAAATCCGTCGGGCAAACCGGAAAATTAAATTTTCTCATCCTCTTGCTTATTTCGATCCAAACTTCCTTGTGAAGACACAACATCATGAAGCCCGTCACACAACCCGGCACAGTGGCCAGGTAGTTACCTCCGCCGGTTTACCGAATAGTCTGGTTCGGAAACGCCGTTCAGAGGTCTCTAACTCTCTTGTCAATGCTTGTCCTAAAGCGGGTTGTTTTCGTCAACCTCTTAATCCATCTGACTCCGATTATCAGGGCACTTCTCATTCGTCTTCTGGCGAGTCATCAGCTACTCAGCTTCCCCCACTCAAGACGGTGCTTGGGTGAGCTATATTTCTTAGAATATTTCTGATGTATGACTTTGCAACATATGTTGTATTGATTTGTCTTATTCCTTTTCAGGGCCAAGCCTAGGCCAAGCAAGAAGGCTCGTCTGGACAAAGCGGCAGAAGAAAATGCCGTTCCTGAACCGGACAAAATACCAGATCCTGAAGCGGCTATTCGTGAGGATGTGCCAAACGACCCACCACCGCAAGATGATAACTTTGTTGCTGAAGAGACTCATATTGATACCTCAGGTCCTGTTGATCAGCCTGCAAGCCCCGTCCGGTTTGATAGATCCACTAGTCCATCAAAGTCTACTGACAAGCCAACGGCCCCAGTGCAAACCGGCGAAGCAAAAGACGATGAAGTTATTATTACTGGCTTTGGTCGCACAGAGCCAAGAAATCCCGTCGCTTTGTCCAGACATACTGCCAAAGAAGAATTTGCTGCCATTGGCAAAGGCAAATGGAATGCTGATCTGGCGAGTTATGCTGCTCTGAACACCCAAGAACTCCATTCCGGCTATCTGAACCGGCTATATACCAGTCGTGACTACGAAGCCGGTTTGGTTAATATGATGAAAGACAAATATGAGGTAACTTCCATATGCTTCTCTGTTAATACGTTTCAATCTGTCAACTCCCCTAGTCCCCGAGGGCCGGTTAAAAATCTTCGACTTAAACCGGGACTTGCCAATAGAAACTTCAATGTATCTGAATTTGCTGATGTAGCCCCCAAGGGCCGGTTCAACTTAATGTAGTTAAACTGGTACTTTAGGTAAAAAGATTGTACCATCAGTACTGATTGAGAAAATAGCCTTTAGCCCCCAAGTGCCAAGTTGAATACTTGTATTGAGCTTCGGACTTTATGAACAATTATGGGATGAAGAGCAAATAGACATTAGCCCCCAAGTACCAAGGGCATAACTTGTTATGTGGTTGGTACTTCAATTCTTGTACCACCATCTGAATCATATTTACTGCCTGTATGCAGGTTGAGCTAAACAAAAGAGAAAGCCAAATCGCCAATCTGCAAGAAAATCTGAAGTCCCAACAAGCTGAAACTTCCAAGGAGAAAGAGGAATTAACCAGCGCTTTAAGCGTCATGGAACAGCTTAAGGAGGGCTTCAAGAAAGAACGGGCGGATTGGGCTACTGAGAAGTCCGCTTTAACTCAGCGAGCAGAGAATGCCGAAGCTGCACTCAAACCGGTAGTGGATGAACTGACCAGCATAAAGCGGCAAGTGCATGCTATGACCGCTGCTGTCTTTGGTAAACCTTCCTGATTTCTGAATTTACGAAGCTTTCTTATGTAACTTCCGGTTTACTAACCCATTGTATGATACAGGGACGCGGATTGGGCACTTGGGATCAGATGTGCGGAAGAAACTGAAAGCCGCCTATACCTTGATAGAGCAATTGTATAGCGGTGCACAGCGGATCATGTCTACTGCTTCACACAACAACACGTTGCCCGCCTTGATCCAAGATACCCTTAAAAGGTTGTCTATGCTTCCTGCCCGGGTTGAAGAGCTGAAGAAATCTGCTGCTTGAACCGGTGCTATAAACGCCTTGATCCGGGCAAAAGCGTGGGTGCCGGATTTCGACCCTGTTGAAGCGGCTCAGGGCTATCCCAGCTTGAAGGAAGACGGGTCACAGTTCAGTGAAGCAGATCTGCGAGCAATAAACCGGGAGATGCCTCCTCTAGCTTGTCAATTGGTTGAAGAGGCAGACTTGTCTCATTATCAAGCCAATATGATGACCAAAACAAGCGAGTAGCTGCACCAATTCCTGAAGCGGAGAATCTTATCCCTCCAATCTGTAAGCATACTTACGCTCCTGACATTGAACCATCATTGTTGATCCATGATGAAGCTGTCTTTCAAGCATTAACGGGAATCTACTGGACAACTGTTGATTTCCAGCTGCTGGGTAGAGAAGCAGAAGTTGAAGCGGTGTGAGATGACCCGCAACCATCAGGCCAGGCTGGTTACCAAGCTTGAATCGGAAGCCTGTTTAAATTACTGTTCCTTTATGTGACGTGGAAAAACAATGATCGTATCTGGGCACCATGTTGCCGTCTAATAGACTAGCCGATACATTTGATTTTGAGATGCCTTCGTGCATTGCAACTTGTGCTTCCTTTGGATGATCAATCTCCAAACTATTTTCTGTAATCAACAAATCTTAAAGCACCGCCGCGGTTGTACCGCTAGGCGGGTTATGGTATGAAAAATAATATCTTATATTTAAGCATATGATCAAACATTGTGATACATAATACCTGCCGTCGTTGGGCATGAAGTTTGGCTTTGCTAATCTTGAAACGGAATTTTATAAACCCGTACTGCTTGGAGGAGAAAAACAGCTCCTGTGTATATCATGCTGGTTTACCATGTAAACCGCTCCGGGTTATGACGAATGCCGGTGTTACTCCATAATAGGATGTTTAACAAAATTAATCAAACCGGGCAAATAATCTCCGGATTAATAGCTGACCGTGTTCCGTCAATTGAAAGTCGAACCGGTTTAAGAATTGTGGGTTTAAAAACGCAACAAAAGAAATATTTATCAACACAAAATTTCATGCAAAGGCAATGATAAAACCAGTTGCAAAAAAGAGGCTATTGAGCCGATCAAGTGGCATTACCATGGCCGGACATGACCAAGCCCCCAATAGGCGTAGCTATGGTTCAAGTCAGCCAGGTCCCCAAATGATGCAGTGGCATTATGCAGATCAAGAGGTGTAGCGATGGTTCAAGTTCGACCAGAGCCCCCAAGTGATTCTGTGGCCTTAGGCCGACCAAGAGGTATGACTGGTTCAGACGTGACCAAGTCCCCAAGTGATCTTGTGGCTTTCGCCTATCAAAAGGTGTTGCATTGGTTCGGATACGACCAAGCCCCCAAGTGATATAACATCAAGCTTAAAAAAGCTAACTCAAGGGGTAAACCGGAGGCCGCTTTAAGACAGAAAAACTCCGTGCAACCACACATGATGTAAAAAGAACAGAGACCCCGCTTTGGCTGAGGCTCCGTTTTATTGTATTGATCATAATATATACATTGTCATAATATGTACATAAGTAGAGCCGGTGGCTCAGGTATAGTAGGCCAAAGATGAGTTATGTTCCATGGCTTGTTGGTCTCCTCTTCTGATGTACGTGAGTCTTTACACTCTCGAATATCGATCAGATAGTATGACCCGTTGTGCAGATTTTTGCTGACCACGAAAGGTCCCTCCCAAGGTGGGGATAACTTGTGCATATCAGTTTGGTCTTGGATGAGTCGAAGCACCAAATCTCCTTCTTGAAAGGTTCTGGTTTTGACTCGGCGACTGTGATAACAACGAAGATCCTGTTGGTAAATCGCCGAGCGGGCCGCTGCTATGTCACGCTCTTCGTCCAACAGGTCCAAAGCGTCTTGCCGTGCTGCCTCGTTGTCCGCTTCAACATAAGCCGCAACACGAGGTGAATCATGACAGATATCACTGGGGAGAACCGCCTCCGCTCCATAGACCATGAAGAATGGTGTGTATCGTGTTGATCTATTGGGTGTAGTATTGATGCTCCATAGCACAGATGGTAACTCTTCCAGCCAACAACCCGGCGTTCTCTGCAAAGGGACCATAAGCCGGGGTTTGATGCCTCGCAAGATCTCTTGATTAGCCCCCTCTGCTTGGCCATTGGACTGTGGGTAGCCATTGATGAAACGTCAAGCCAGATGTGTTCACGTTCACAGAACTCCCTCATAGCACCTTTGGATAAATTGGTACCATTATCAGTGATGATACTGTGTGGAAAACCAAACCGGAAAATCACCTTTTTGATGAACTGAACCGCCGTGGCTGCATCACACTTGCTAACGGGTTCTGCCTCCACCCACTTTGTAGACTTGTCAACCGCCACCAAAAGGTGGCTCTTCTTGTCCTTGGACCTTTTGAAAGGCCCAACCATATCCAGCCCCCAAGTCACAAACGACCAAGTGATTGGAATCATCCTCAACTCTTGAGCCGGCACATGAGCGCCTCTTGAGAACTTGTGGCAACCTTCACATCGTCTGACCAGATCTTCCGCATCAGCATGAGCAGTCAACCAATAGAAGCCGTGGTGAAATGCTTTAGCCACCAAAGACTTTGAACCGGCGTGGTGACCACAATCTCCTTCATGGATCTCACGTAAGATTTCACAGCCTTCCTCAGGGGATACACAGCGTTGAAACGCTCCTGACACACTGCAATGATGCAACTCGCCATTGACAATAGTCATGGATTTGGAGTGCCGGATTATCTGTCTGGCCAGAGTCTCATCCTCTGGTAACTCGCCCAGTTCATATATGCAAGATAAGGAATCGTCCAATCCGGAATGACATGAAGAGCTACCACCAATTGAACCTCCGGATCAGGAATAGCCAAATCCTCTTCACCAGGGAGCTTGACAGACGGATGATGCAGAATATCCAAGAAAACATTAGGCGGGACCGGTTTACGTTGAGAACCCAACCGGCTTAAAGCGTCCGCCGCTTCATTCTTTCGCCGGTCCACGTGATCCACCTGGTAACCTTTGAAGTGACCTGCAACAATATCCACCTCACGGCGATATGCTGCCATGAGCGGGTCCTTGGAATCCCAAGTGCCAGACACCTGTTGAGCCACCAGGTCCGAGTCACCGATGCACTTAACTCGGCTTAGATTCATCTCCTTAGCCATCCGGAGACCATGGAGTAAGGCTTCATACTCAGCTGCATTGTTAGTGCACAGGAACATTAAACGGAGAATGTAGCAGAACTTATCACCTCGTGGGGAAGTTAACACGACTCCAGACCCCGAGCCCTCCAGTTGCCTGGACCCATCAAAATGGATAGTCCAATATGTGTGATCCGGCTTTTCTTCAAGTGCTTGCAGCTCTGTCCAATCATTGATGAAATCCACAAGTGCTTGAGACTTGACTGCCGTCTGAGGCACGTATTTCAATTCGTGCGGCCCAAGCTCTATAGCCCACTTCGCAATCCGGCCGGTTGCCTCCCTGTTCTGGATTATGTCTCCCAAGGGAGCAGAACTGACCACTGTGATGGGGTGTCCCTGGAAGTACAACTTAAGCTTCCGGCTTGCCATAAAAACTCCATATACCAGCTTCTGCCAATGCGGGTACCTTTGCTTGGACTCAATAAGTACCTCGCTGATATAGTAAACCGGACGCTGAACCGGATACTCCTTGCCTGCCTCCTTGGGCTCCACCACAATAGCCACGCTGACTGCACGAGCATTAGCTGCGACATATAGTAGCAACGGCTCCTTGTCAATTGGAGCGGCGACAACAGGCGGATTGGCTAAGTGCCGCTTCAAATCCTCAAATGCTTTATCAGCAGCAGAACTCCAGACGAATTGATCCGTCTTCTTCAACATTTGATACAAAGGGATTGCCTTTTCACCAGGGCGGCTGATAAACCATCTCAACACGGCAATCCGGCCTGCCAAACGCCGAACGTCATTGATACACTTCGGTTTAGCCAGGGAGGTGATAGCTGTGATCTTCTCCGGATTAGCCTCAATTCCCTTGTTGGACACCAGAAAACCCAATAACTTGCATGCCGGTACACCAAAGACACATTTGGCCGGGTTGAGCATCATCTTGTATGTCCGTAGGTTATTGAAGGTTTCCTTCAAATCGTCAACCAGAGTCTCCTTCTCACTTGACTTAACCACGATATCATCCACATAGGCATGTACATTACGGCCAATCTGTTTATGAAGGCAATTTTGTACACACCGTTGATAAGTTGCCTGGGCACTCTTGAGCCCAAAGGGCATCGACACATAGCAGAAGGCTCCAAAGGGAGTTATGAACGCCATCTTCCCCTGGTCCTTAATTGCCATCTTGATCTGATGATAACCAGAATATGCATCCAAAAAACTCAAACGCTCGCAACCTGCCGTAGCATCAATAATTTGATCAATACGGGGGATGGCAAAAGGATCTGCTGGACAAGCCTTCTTAAGATCTGTGTAATCCACACACATGCGCCAGCTGCCGTTTTTCTTAAGGACGAGCACCAGATTAGCTAGCCATTCAGGATGGAACACTTCAATGATGAAGCCAGCCGCTAAAAGCCTGGCTACCTCCTCTCCAACAGCTTTGCGTCTTTCTTCGTGAAACCGGTGGAGAAACTGTTTCACTGGTTTGTATTTGGGATCAACATTAAGGGTGTGCTCAGCGAGTTGCCTCGGTACTCCTGGCATGTCAGAAGGCTTCCATGCAAAGATGTCCCGATTCTCACGGATGAACTCGATGAGCGCTCTTTCCTATTTTGGATCCAAGTTGTCACTAATACTGAACTGCTTGGACGAATCGCCAGGCACGAAGTCAACAAGCTTAGTCTTAGCTGCCGATTTGAACTTCAGGGCCGGACCATGCTCCGTAGTTGGCTTCTTCAACGGAGTCATGTCTGCCGGATCAACATTGTCCTTATAATATTTCAGCTCCTCTATGGCACAAACCGACTCTGCATAGGCCGCATCACCTTCTTCACACTCCAAAGCGATCTTACGACTTCCATGAACCGTAATTTTTCCCTTGTGTCCCGGCATCTTGAGCTGCAAATATACATAACAGGGCCGTGCCATAAATTTGGCGTAAGCCGGCCGCCCAAACAGGACGTGATACGGACTTTGAATTTTCACCACCTCAAAGGTCAATGTCTCCGACCTGGAATCATGATCATCTCCAAAGGCCACTTCCAGAGCTATTTTGCCAACAGGATATGCTGACTTACCAGGTACCACACCATGGAACACCGTATTGGACGGTTTAAGATTCTTATCTGTTAGTCCCATACGGCGGAAGGTCTCATAGTATAGGATGTTAATGCTGCTCCCTCCATCCATGAGCACCTTTGTGAATTTATAGCCTCCCACCTGAGGTGCCACCACCAACGCTAGTTGACCCAGATTGTCAACCCGGGGAGGGTGATCCTTTCTGCTCCATACGATTGGCTGCTCAGACCAACATAAATAACGGGGCACAGCCGGTTCAACAGAATGTACCGCCCGCTTATGAAGCTTCTTGTTGGGGAACGTAGTAATTTCAAAAAAATTCCTACGCACACGCAAGATCATGGTGATGCATAGCAACGAGAGGGGAGAGTGTTGTCTATGTACCCTCGTAGACCGAAGCGGAAGCGTTGACACAACGTAGAGGAAGTAGTCGTACGTTCTCCTCGCGATCCAACCGATCACAGCACCGTTACTCCGGCACCTCCGAGTTCTTGGCACACGTTCAGCTCGATGACGATCACCGGGCTCCGATCCAGCAAAGCGTCGAGGAAGAGTTTCGTCAGCACGACGGCATGGTGACGATCTTGATGTGTTACCGGCGCAGGGCTTCGCCTAAGCACTGCAATGATATGATCGAGGTGGAATTTGGTGGAAGGGAGCACCGCACACGGCTAAGGAAAGATCTCAATGATCAATTGTGTGTTTCTGGGGTGCCCCCTGCCCCCGTATATAAAGGAGCCAAGGGGGAGGGGCTGGCCGGCCAAGCCTGGCGCGCCAGAGAGTCCTACTCCCTCTGGGAGTAGGATTCCCCCCCCCCCCAATCCTAGTTGGACTAGGATTCTCCAAGGGGGAGAGAGAGAGGGGGCGCCCACCTCTCCTAGTCCTAATAGGACTAGGGGAAGGGGGGAGGCGCGCAGCCCATGCGGGCAGCCCTCTCACCTCTCCTCCAAGGCCCATGTTGGCCCATTATGCCCCCGGGGGGTTCCGGTAACCCTCCCGGTATTCCGGTAAAATCCTGATTTCACCTGGAATGCATCCGATGTCCAAACATAGGCTTCCAATATATAATTCTTTATGTCTCGACCATTTCGAGACTCCTCGTCACGTCCGTGATCACATCCGGGACTCCGAACTCCTTCGGTACATCAAAATGCATAAACTCATAATAACTGTCATCGTAACGTTAAGCGTGCGGACCCTACGGTTCGAGAACAATGTAGACATGACCGAGACACATCTCCGGTCAATAACCAATAGCGGGACCTGGATGCCCATATTGGCTCCTACATATTCTACGAAGATCTTTATCGGTCAGACCGCATAACAACATACGTTGTTCCCTTTGTCATCGGTATGTTACTTGCCCGAGATTCGATCGTCGGTATCCAATACCTAGTTCAATCTCGTTACCGGCAAGTCTCTTTACTCGTTCTGTAATACATCATCTCGCAACTAACTCATTGGTTGCAATGCTTGCAAGGCTTTATGTGATGTGCATTACCGAGAAGGCCCTGAGATACCTCTCCGACAATCGGAGTGACAAATCCTAATCTCGAAATACGCCAACCCAATATGTACCTTCGGAGACACCTGTAGAGCACCTTTATAATCACCCAGTTACGTTGTGACGTTTGGTAGCACACAAAGTGTTCCTACGGTAAATGGGAGTTGCATAATCTCATAGTTAAAGGAACATGTATAAGTCATGGATAAAAGCAATAGCAACATACTAAACGATCGGGTGCTATGCTAATGGAATGGGTCATGTCAATCAGATCATTCAACTAATGATGTGATCTCGTTAATCAAATAACAACTCTTTGTTCATGGCTAGGAAACATAACCATCTTTGATTAATGAGCTAGTCAAGTAGAGGCATACTAGTGACACTCTGTTTGTCTATGTATTCACACATGTATTATGTTTCCAGTTAATACAATTCTAGCATGAATAATAAACATTTATCATGATATAAGGAAATAAATAATAACTTTATTATTGCCTCTAGGGCATATTTCCTTCAGTCTCCCACTTGCACTAGAGTCAATAATCTAGATTACAAAGTAATGATTCTAACACCCATGGAGTTTTGGTGCTGATCATGTTTTGCTCGTGGAAGAGGCTTAGTCAACGGGTCTGCAACATTCAGATCCGTATGCATCTTGCATATCTCTATGTCTCCCACCTGGACCAAATCCCGGATGGAGTTGAAGCGTCTTTTGATGTGTTTGGTTCTTTTGTGAAATCTAGATTCCTTTGCCAAGGCAATTGCACCAGTATTGTCACAAAAGATTTTCATTGGACCCGATACGCTAGGTACAACACCTAGATCGGATATGAACTCCTTCATCCAGACTCCTTCATTAGCTGCTTCCGAAGCGGCTATGTACTCAGCTTCACATGTAGATCCTGCCACGACGCTTTGTTTAGAACTGCACCAACTGACAGCTCCACCGTTTAATGTAAATACGTATCCGGTTTGCGATTTGGAATCGTCCGGATCAGTGTCAAAGCTTGCATCGACGTAACCGTTTACGACGAGCTCTTTGTCACCTCCATAAATGAGAAACATATCCTTAGTCCTTCTCAAGTACTTAAGGATGTTCTTGACCGCTGTCCAGTGATCCACTCCTGGATTACTTTGGTACCTGCCTGCTAAACTTACAGCAAGGCACACATCAGGTCTGGTACACAGCATTGCATACATGATAGAGCCTATGGCTGAAGCATAGGGAACATTTTTCATTTTCTCTCTATCTTCTGCGGTGGTCGGGCATTGAGTCTTACTCAACTTCACACCTTGTGCCACAGGCAAGAACCCTTTCTTTGCCTGATCCATTTTGAACTTTTTCAAAACTTTGTCAAGGTATGTGCTTTGTGAAAGTCCTATTAAGCGTCTTGATCTATCTCTATAGATCTTAATGCCCAATATGTAAGCAGCTTCACCGAGGTCTTTCATTGAAAAACTCTTATTCAAGTATCCCTTTATGCTATCCAGAAATTCTATATCATTTCCGATCAGCAATATGTCATCCACATATAATATCAGAAATGCTACAGAGCTCCCACTCACCTTTTTGTAAATACAGGCTTCTCCAAAAGTCTGTATAAAACCAAATGCTTTGATCACACTATCAAAGCGTTTATTCCAACTCCGAGAGGCTTGCACCAGTCCATAAATGGATCGCTGGAGCTTGCACACTTTGTTAGCTCCCTTTGGATTGACAAAACCTTCTGGTTGCATCATATACAACTCTTCTTCCAGAAATCCATTCAGGAATGCAGTTTTGACATCCATTTGCCAAATTTCATAATCATAAAATGCGGCAACTGCTAACATGATTCGGACAAACTTAAGCATCGCTACGGGTGAGAAAGTATCATCGTAGTCAATCCCTTGAACTTTTCGAAAACCTTTTGCAACAAGTCGAGCTTTATAGACAGTAACATTACCATCAGCGTCAGTCTTCTTCTTAAAAATCCATTTATTCTCAATTGCTTGCCGATCATCGGGCAAGTCAACCAAAGTCCACACTTTGTTCTCATACATGGATCCCATCTCAGATTTCATGGCCTCAAGCCACTTTGCGGAATCTGGGCTCACCATCGCTTCTTCATAGTTCGTAGGTTCATCATGGTCTAGTAACATGACTTCCAAAATAGGATTACCGTACCACTCTGGTGCGGATCTTACTCTGGTTGATCTACGAAGTTCAGTAGAAACTTGATCTGAAGTTTCATGATCATTATCATTAGCTTCTTCCCTATTTGATGTAGGTGTCACAGAAACAGATTTCTGTGATGTACTACTTCTCAATAAGGGAGTAGATACTGTTATCTCATCAAGTTCTACTTTCCTCCCACTCACTTCTTTCGAGAGAAACTCCTTCTCTAGAAAGTTTCCGACTTTAGCAACAAAAAATTTGCCTTCGGATCTGTGATAGAAGGTATACCCAATAGTCTCCTTTGGGTATCCTATGAAGTCACATTTTTCCGATTTGGGTTCGAGCTTATCAGGTTGAAGCTTTTTCACATAAGCATCGCAGCCCCAAACTTTAAGAAACGACAACTTTGGTTTCTTGCCAAACCACAGTTCATAAGGCGTCGTCTCAACGGATTTTGATGGTGCCCTATTTAACATGAATGCGGCCGTCTCTAGAGAATAACCCCAAAAAGATAGCGGTAAATCGGTAAGAGACATCATAGATCGCACCATATCCAGTAAAGTACGATTACGACGTTCGGACACACCATTACGTTGTGGTGTTCCGGGTGGCGTGAGTTGCGAAACTATTCCACATTGTTTCAAATGTAGACCAAACTCGTAACTCAAATATTCTCCTCCACGATCAGATCGTAGAAACTTTATTTTCTTGTTACGATGATTTTCCACTTCACTCTGAAATTCTTTGAACTTTTCAAATGTTTCAGACTTGTGTTTCATTAAGTAGATATACCCATATCTGCTTAAATCATCAGTGAAGGTGAGAAAATAACGATATCCGCCACGAGCCTCAACATTCATTGGACCACATACATCAGTATGTATGATTTCCAATAAATCTGTTGCTCTCTCCATAGTACCGGAGAACGGTGTTTTAGTCATCTTGCCCATAAGGCACGGTTCGCAAGTGCCAAGTGATTCATAATCAAGTGACTCAAAAAGTCCATCAGTATGGAGTTTCTTCATGCGTTTTACACCGATATGACCTAAACGGCAGTGCCACAAATAAGTTGCACTATCATTATCAACTCTGCATCTTTTGGCTTCAACATTATGAATATGTGTATTACTACTATCGAGATTAAGTAAGAACAAACCATTCTTTAATGGCGCATGACCATAAAAGATATTACTCATATAAATAGAACAACCATTATTCTCTGATTTAAATGAATAACCGTCTCGCATCAAACAAGATCCAGATATAATGTTCATGCTCAACGCTGGTACTAAATAACAATTATTTAGATCTAATATTAATCCCGAAGGTAGATGTAGAGGTAGCGTGCCGACCGCGATCACATCGACTTTGGAACCATTTCCCACGCGCATCGTCACCTCGTCCTTAGCCAATCTTCGCTTAATCCGTAGCCCCTGTTTTGAGTTGCAAATATTAGCAACTGAACCAGTATCAAATACCCAGGTGCTACTGCGAGAATTAGTAAGGTACACATCAATAACATGTATATCATATATACCTTTGTTAACCTTGCCATCCTTCTTATCCGCCAAATACTTGGGGCAGTTCCGCTTCCAGTGACCAGTCTGCTTGCAATAGAAGCACTCAGTTTCAGGCTTAGGTCCAGACTTGGGTTTCTTCTCTTGAGTAGCAACTTGCTTGCTGTTCTTTTTGAAGTTCCCCTTTTTCTTCCCTTTGCCCTTTTTATTGAAACTAGTGGTTTTGTTAACCATCAACACTTGATGCTCCTTTTTTATTTCTACCTCCGCGGCTTTTAGCATTGCGAAGAGCTCGGGCATAGTTTTGGTCATCCCTTGCATATTATAGTTCATCACGAAGCTCTTGTAGCTTGGTGGCAGTGATTGGAGAATTCTGTCAATGACGCAATCATCCGTAAGATTAACTCCCAGTTGAATCATGTGATTGTTATACCCAGACATTCTGAGTATATGCTCACTGACAGAACCGTTCTCCTCCATTTTACAGCTATAGAACTTATTGGAGACTTCATATCTCTCAATCCGGGCATTTGCTTGAAATATTAACTTCAACTCCTGGAACATCTCATATGCTCCATGGTGTTCAAAATGTCGTTGAAGTCCCGGTTCTAAGCCGTAAAGCATGGCACACTGAACTATAGAGTAGTCATCAGCTTTGCTTTGCCAGACGTTCACAACATCTGGCGTAGCTCTTGCACCAGGCCTGGCACCCAGCGGTGCTTCCAGGACGTAATTCTTCTGTGCAGCAATGAGGATAATCCTCAAGTTATGGACCCACTCCGTGTAATTGCTACCATCATCTTTCAACTTTGCTTTCTCAAGGAACGCATTAAAATTCAACGGAACAACAGCACGAGCCATCTATCTACACAACATAGACAAGCAAGATACTATCAGGTACTAAGTTCATGATAAATTTAAGTTCAATTAATCATATTACTTAAGAACTCCCACTTAGATAGACATCCCTCTAATCCTCTAAGTGATCACGTGATCCAAATCAACTAAACCATGTCCGATCATCACGTGAGATGGAGTAGTTTCAATGGTGAACATCACTATGTTGATCATATCTACTATATGATTCACGCTCGACCTTTCGGTCTCCGTGTTCCGAGGCCATATCTGTTATATGCTAGGATCGTCAAGTTAAACCTGAGTATTCCGCGTGTGCAACTGTTTTGCACCCGTTGTATTTGAACGTAGAGCCTATCACACCCGATCATCACGTGGTGTCTCAGCACGAAGAACTTTCGCAACGGTGCATACTCAGGGAGAACACTTCTTGATAATTTAGTGAGAGATCATCTTATAATGCTACCGTCAATCAAAGCAAGATAAGATGCATAAAAGGATAAACATCACATGCAATCAATATAAGTGATATGATATGGCCATCATCATCTTGTGCTTGTGATCTCCATCTTCGAAGCACCGTCATGATCACCATCGTCACCGGCGCGACACCTTGATCTTCATCGCAGCATCGTGGTCATCTCGCCAATCTTATGCTTCCACGACTATCACTACCGCTTAGTAATAAAGTAAAGCATTACATCGCGATTGCATTGCATACAATAAAGCGACAACCATATGGCTCCTGCCAGTTGCCGATAACTCGGTTACAAAACATGATCATCTCATACAATAAAATTTTAGCATCATGTCTTGACCATATCACATCACAACATGCCCTGCAAAAACAAGTTAGACGTCCTCTACTTTGTTGTTGCAAGTTTTACGTGGCTGCTACGGGCTTAAGCAAGAACTCATCTTACCTACGCATCAAAACCACAACGATAGTTTGTCAAATAGACTCCGTTTTAACCTTCTCAAGGACCGGGCGTAGCCACACTCGGTTCAACTAAAGTTGGAGAGAGAGTCTTCCGCAAGCCATCTATGTGCAAAGCACGTCGAGGGAACCGGTCTCGCGTAAGCGTACGCGTAAGGTTGGTCCGGATCGTCTCGTCCAACAATACCGCTGAACCAAAGTATGACATGCTGGTAGGCAGTATGACTTGTATCATCCACAACTCACTTGTGTTCTACTCGTGCAAATAACATCAAACCATAAAAACCTAGGCTCGGATGCCACTGTTGGGGAACATAGTAATTTCAAAAAATTTCCTACGCACACGCAAGATCATGGTGATGCATAGCAACGAGAGGGGAGAGTGTTGTCTACGTACCCTCGTAGACCGAAGCGGAAGCGTTGACACAACGTAGAGGAAGTAGTCGTACGTTCTCCTCGCGATCCAACCGATCACAGCACCGTTACTCCGGCACCTCCGAGTTCTTGGCACACGTTCAACTCGATGACGATCCCCGGGCTCCGATCCAGCAAAGCGTCGAGGAAGAGTTTCGTCAGCACGACGGCGTGGTGACAATCTTGATGTGTTACCGGCACAGGGCTTCGCCTAAGCACTGCAATGATATGATCGAGGTGGAATTTGGTGGAAGGGGGCACCGCACACGGCTAAGGAAAGATCTCAATGATCAATTGTGTGTTTCTAGGGTGCCCCCTGCCCCCGTATATAAAGGAGCCAAGGGGGAGGGGCTGGCCGGCCAAGCCTGGCGCGCCATAGAGTCCTACTCCCTCTGGGAGTAGGATTCCCCCCCCCCCCAATCCTAGTTGGACTAGGATTCTCCAAGGGGGAGAGAGAGAGAGGGGGCGCCCACCTCTCCTAGTCCTAATAGGACTAGGGGAAGGGGGAGGCGCGCAGCCCATGAGGGCAGCCCTCTCACCTCTCCTCCAAGGCCCATGTTGGCCCATTATGCCCCCGGGGGGTTCCGGTAACCCTCCCGGTATTCCGGTAAAATCCTGATTTCACCTGGAATGCATCCGATGTCCAAACATAGGCTTACAATATATAATTCTTTATGTCTCGACCATTTCGAGACTCCTCGTCACGTCCGTGATCACATCCGGGACTCCGAACTCCTTCGGTACATCAAAATGCATAAACTCATAATAACTGTCATCGTAACGTTAAGCGTGCGGACCCTACGGTTCGAGAACAATGTAGACATGACCGAGACACGTCTCCGGTCAATAACCAATAGCGGGACCTGGATGCCCATATTGGCTCCTACATATTCTACGAAGATCTTTATCGGTCAGACCGCATAACAACATACGTTGTTCCCTTTGTCATCGGTATGTTACTTGCCCGAGATTCGATCGTCGGTATCCAATACCTAGTTCAATCTCGTTACCGGCAAGTCTCTTTACTCGTTCTGTAATAGATCATCTCACAACTAACTCATTAGTTGCAATGCTTGCAAGGCTTTATGTGATGTGCATTACCGAGAAGGCCCTGAATACCTCTCCGACAATCGGAGTGACAAATCCTAATCTCGAAAAACGCCAACCCAATATGTACCTTCGGAGACACCTGTAGAGCACCTTTATAATCACCCAGTTACGTTGTGACGTTTGGTAGCACACAAAGTGTTCCTACGGTAAATGGGAGTTGCATAATCTCATAGTTAAAGGAACATGTATAAGTCATGGATAAAAGCAATAGCAACATACTAAACGATCGGGTGCTATGCTAATGGAATGGGTCATGTCAATCAGATCATTCAACTAATGATGTGATCTCGTTAATCAAATAACAACTCTTTGTTCATGGCTAGGAAACATAACCATCTTTGATTAATGAGCTAGTCAAGTAGAGGCATACTAGTGACACTCTGTTTGTCTATGTATTCACACATGTATTATGTTTCCAGTTAATACAATTCTAGCATGAATAATAAACATTTATCATGATATAAGGAAATAAATAATAACTTTATTATTGCCTCTAGGGCATATTTACTTCACTTCTGGCCCCGCTTGTCCAAGCTAGTGGTGAAGACATGATATTGCCAATTATTTAACTGCTTCGGGTGACTCTGATAACCTGACTGCTGCTGCTGTTGCTGGTTGTAACCGCCTTGATTACTTTGGTTGTTCTGTCCGCCCGGATTACCATTAAAGCCTGAACTGGAGTTTCCTCCGCCGTGACCTGGCCCTTGAGACCCCGATGCTGAAACGCCACTTGACCCGTGATCATATTGGAAAGTGTAGAATTTTTGAACTCCTGCATAATGTAACAATCTTTCCAAAGGTGATTGGCCGGCATCTCCTTCGTCCCATGCTTTGGACAAGGCTGGTTTAACAGGTAATTCAAGCGGTCTGGGTTGGGATTAGGCGCACCGCCATGATTCGGTGGTTTACCCTTGCGTCGCTGGACCTTGTTCTGTGCGTTGGTATTGGCCACAAAATCCATGTTGCTATCCGCTTTACGCTTGCCTCCGTTTCCATGACCTGCCGGATTATGCTGCTGCCCTTTGGAGTTGCTGTTCTTCCTTCCCTTCCCTGTCTTGTCATCATCAGACTCGAGATCCTTGGTACTATCAGAATCAGCATACTTCTCTAACGCAGCCATGAGGGTCCCTATATCGTTGCAATGGCGCTTCATCCGTCCTAATTTCAACTTTAGAGGCCCAAACCGGCAGTTTCCTTCCAAGGTTATAACTGCGGTATCAGCGTTGATACGGTCTGATGAATGTAAGATTTGCGAGACCCGGCGCACCCAACAGGTCGTCGATTCTCCTTCCTCCTGGACACAGGCTGCCAAGTCCACTATCGACATAGGCTGTTTGCATGTATCCTTGAAATTCTGGATAAACCGGGCTCGCAATTAGGCCCATGAACTGATAGAGTTGGCCGGTAAACTTTTTAACCAAGTGCGGGCCGTCCCTTCGAGCATCATGGTGAAGTACTTTGCACACACCGCATCATCCACATCAAGCATCTCCATGGCCATCTCATAGATCTCCACCCATGTCTCTGGAGGCTGATCAGCTGTGTAATTTGGCACTTTTCGTGGGCCCTTGAAATCCTTGGGCAGGCGCACATTGCTAAAGCGGGGACAAGACAAGGTACCCTCAAAGAACTAGAAGTAACGCCAGGCTCGACTGAGGTAGTCGGACGAACTGGCGTGAGCTGTCGAGCCTCATACTGCGCCGCTAACTTGGCTTCCCTGCGTGCTCGGGCCCGGTCCACTACTTCCTGGGCATCACCAACACCACCTGCCGGATTGATGCCACGGGGCACGCCACGGTTTCAGGCATTACTTGACACAGCCGGTTCATCCATACGCCTGCTGTAGCTCCGGTTTGGGCGAGGGGTAGAGTGAATTTGGTCGTGGCTGTATGAATATGCTTCCTGTTGAATTAGAGCTGTTCGAAGAAGCTCCTTAACCCGGCACGTCTCCACCGCCTGCGGAGAATCACCTTCAATCGGGATGGCCTCCAGTCATGAAGTAGCAGGCACGAGGTTGTCCATTGGATTGGAATAATGACCCGGAGGCGTCGGGACAGGCTGCGGTATGATGTTATTCTGACGAGGCGGGTCCATCAAGCGTGGCTGAATCGGCGCATCAGCTCCGGGAGCTTCCGCCTGGTTTAACACCGGAGGGTTACTGGCCCCTGCTCCTGGGGTGTTGAAGAGGCACCTCGCATTGTAAACCAGCGGCCGACGAGACCGGTGCTTCCTTTTCAAGACTTCGTGCGATGCGTTCTGATCCAGCATAAGCCGGTAAGCCTGCGCATCCAAAGCGGCCCGCTATGGAGTCATCCTGGCATTCTCAGTTGCTAGGTCGGCCTTGGCTTGAGTGATGATCCTTCACCTTCGCAATTTCCGCATCGTGGGCGTTCTAATCCGCCAGATTGGCTTCTGCCATGAGCGTAGCCAGCGTATCAAATAGATTAGATAAAACTTGAGCCGGCAAGTGCATAGGGCCTCCTGCCCCGGCTGTCGTCGCCGTCCCTGAGCCAGAGATCATTGCTGCCGCACTCGAAGATTGGATCGCTGCTTGTGTACCGGCCATGAATATTCCAACCCGGTTGGGTAGGTCGGAGGGGTCTGGAATACTGTCGCCATTGGAACTGCCTCCAATCCGGCCATCTTGTAGCTGGTACAACGATTCGGTTTCTCCGGTTGATGACTCGTCGCCGGAATAAACGACGGTCTCGCCACCAGACTCCGATCCATCCTCATAGTCTCCTCCGTGGATGACTCCCACGAAGGCACGCTTCATGGTCGGTTTAACCTGGGCGGATTGTGCAAGCTGAGCCATTTCGCCGAGGTCCGTGCAGATGTCCAGCTCACGGCCCGGTTCACCGATCATGCCAATGAAGACGTGTATGCCACCAAAGGGGACCCGGTACCCGTACTAAATTGAGCCGGCCTCGGGGCCCCATCCTGCATCATCGATGTAGAGCTTGCCACGACGACTCTTGGTCATCCGGCCCACAACGTAACCCTTGAGTCCTTTGAAGTTGCCCTCCAAGAACTTGAAACCATCGTGCGATAGCCCCACGGTGGGCGCCAACTGTCGTGGTTTTGTCACGGTAGATGTCCTCATGAAAGGACTTAGTCGTGGAGCCATCGGAACGAGTTAGCTTGAAGGGGTTAAAGAGGACACAGGGACGCGAGAGGGTTTTATACTAGTTCGGCCCCTTCGATGAAGGTAAAAGCCTACGTCTAGTTGTGATGGAATTGATGGGGTTTCAACGACTAGGGAGCAAACAAGCTTCGCCTAAGTCTCGAGTTGTTGTGTGTTGTCCTTGAACCACCGCCGGATCGCCCCCTTATATCATGGGTGACACCCTTCGGTTTACAGAGTCCCAACACCGACTCATACTCGTGTCTGGTTTGGTCTCTACTTATTCCTAACTTACAACACAAGTTTACATACCGACGTCGGTTTACGGCTACAGGCCTTAAACCGATCATGGGCTTTTACATACTCAACTACTGATGAAGTTAACCCGGCCCAGATAGGCCGGTTTACGCCCAGTAGTAATATCCCCGACACTCGGTATGTTCAATCTCAACCTACCACGGTCGACATGGCCTAAATTTGTGAACATATACCGTCTGTTGCTACATTATCAATATATTTGCATCAAATCTTTGTTACATTATCTATTTTTAATTCTATATTTTTGTACTTCGCTTTCATCTGTATATTGATCTGTTCTATCAGTTACTCCCATATTTGCATCTTCCCCTGTTATTTCAATATATCTAATTTATGATCTTAATTTTCATTTCAAGTAGTACATCCATTGCTTTTCAAGAACAAGAGTAGAAGGAAATTTTTGGCTTTACTTTGCTGCTGACTACCAGAATGTCATATTGACAATGCAACATGGATTTACTATGACGGTTAGCGTAAAACTTGATAAAGATGGTCACTCCTATTTTAATGCGGACCTTTGGAGAAAAATGTCTAAGTGTTATGAACTGAAAGCTAGCAATAAAATTCTAGTGCGTGCACCACAGTTTGGTCTAATTAACATGGATGTTTACTTCCCCAATGTCATCAGCCAATCAAAGTCTGGTCGAGGCTAGTGTCCTTTCAACTTTCTCCATGCTGTCATATTACTATTTAAGCAAACAATTGTGATATCATATTCTGACTCCGTTCCTAGGTAGTAACAAATTCTATTTACCAATTTATGCGCACTATATATTCTTCCTCCATGTTCTGAATAAATAATACATTTCCACCTTTTAAGCAAGAAATGTTGGATGCATAGTGAACGGTCTGTATGTTACTAAGCGTACCAAATTTCACCGGAAGGACTTGAAGCATGTCATAAACTTTGTTGATAATATGACAGAGATAGCACAACGTATGAACGTTGTATTTTGGATGGGATTAATTAGACCTATGGTGCATACACTGGACAAGACCAATTGTGTGCACAAAATGCTGGTAAAAAGTCTTATTTTAATGTTGATGCTCATAAACTATATATATCTTCAATGATATGTTACAATTGTTTTTTATTCTACATGTCAACAGAAATTGCCCCCTGTAGCAGTTCCTGGATCAATTTCCCGGCGTGGTCGAATTACACTTGTGCCTGCTAATGACGCCAAAGTGATTGCAAGGTACTGCATTTCCCGCAGAATTGGAACCATTCAAAGTAACAAGTTCTCGCTTCTCGTGGCAATGCATCCATATTGGAAAATTGGAGACACTATTCTACTCATGCTCTACCAAGACACAGGAGGGCTCTTCCTTTTCATTGACGAGATGCTGAGTCGTTGTGATCAAGCTGCTTCTAGTGGATAGTTGTGGTTGTTGGCCCTCAGCACTACAAAAAAAATACACTTCCATGATGATACGTGTTTGTCACAGTAGGTCGCGTTTTTTGTTGCATGTACATCCATGAAAAATTTATGACAGAATCAAGATAGTCATACCTGTGCTGTCGTAGAAGTGTTCCGTGACATTACCAAAATTATCATCACGGAAGTGTCCACTTCCATGACTATAAATCGCGCGTCATAGAAGTGCTTTTGTCAAGGGTGACCGACATGTGGCATCCACCGTAACGGAACACCGTTAAGCTATCGGGTCGGGTTTTGGATCCGATAACCCGTAAACAGCCCCGACCAATGGGAAATTTCCACGTGTAAAATCATCATTGGCACAGGTGTCACTCATCCAATGGGCGAGACGCGCCTATGATATGTTGACACGTGGACCGGCCCATCAAGTTTAAATGGGCCCGCCCAACTAAAGGCCCACAAGATTTTGTGGACCATAATGGGTCGGCCCAGCTAAAGGCCCATGAGATTTTGCGGACCATAATGGGCTGGCCCAGCTAAAGGCCCCCAAGATTTTGCGGGCCATAATGGGCCGGCCCAGGTAAAGGCCCACAAGATTTTTGTGTGCCATAATGGGCCGGCCCAGGTAAAGACCCACAAGATTCTTGCAAGTCATAATGGGCCGGCTCAGCTAAAGGCCCACGAGATTTCGTCGACATTAATGGGCCGGCCCAGCTGTAGGCCCACAAGATTTTGAGGACCCTAGTAGGACGACCCATTAACTGGCTGCCATGTTTTGGGCCAAATGCCGGCCCATATTTGATCCTGTCCATTAATGGCCTGCCAAGCTCCGGGCCTAATAGTGGCCCATATGAGATCTGGCCCGTTAAAAGCCTACCACGTTCTAGGCCAAATTACGGCCCAGATCAGGTCCGACCCTTTAAGAGGCTTTGGGCTCAATTATGGCCCATATGAGATTCGGCCCGTCAACTGGACACTATGCTTTTGGGCCCACTTGCTAAAGGCCCACTTAGTAATTCGACCTGATATTAGTTTTGGCCTGTTAAGGGCCCGTTTAACATTTCGGCCCTATATTAATTTCGGCCTGTTAAAAGCCCGTCATATAGTTGGGCCTAACTACGGCCTGGTTTCCATCCGGCCTGCTTGCAGCCGATATCTGATTGGGCCAAACAAGGACCGAGACAATTTTGGCCTGTTAAAAGGCCGTGATTTGATTCGCACAATCATGGTCTGGGGTTCATTTCGGGTTGCTGCGTAACTAGAAGGAATTAAGAACAAACCTACTTTATACAATAAAGAAATTACGGCATAGTAACTAAGAATAAACCTACACTATACAATAAATAATTTAAGGTATATTACATCCACTGGGCATCGAAGTTCGCTACCAGTGATCATAAAGCACAACGAAGAAGCAGATTACAAAAACTTCGCACCATTGCAGCGTAACAAAATAATACTGAACTGCGAGGGAACTGTTGCGCAAGCTGCTGAGCAAGGCTGCGAGACCGGCCTAGCATGTCGGTCATAGCTTCCAGGTGTAGCTGTTTAGCGATGAGGTTCTCATTGGTGTTCTCCGCAATCTTTCTTAGAGATAGGACTTCAAGTCGAAGTTGAGTTGCTGAATGCCTTTCTGCTAGAACTTGCGACTGAAGAAGTCGAACTGATTCAGACAACGAATTCTGTGAGCTTGTCTGACTGTTAGTCTCAAGTAACTTGAACACTGCATCAAGACAAGACTTTGGGGTTGTCTCGCTATCTTCAAGATGTTTTGCCTTCCTTGCTGCAATATATGTTGGGTTTGTCTCACAGCCTTCAGCAGACTTGTGCGTGCCATCAGGCATATCACCTTGAAACAAAGCAGAGAGATGACAGGTTTTGCATGTGTGTAAACAAAGATGATAATTGCTCTATCAATTCTATCCAATTTCAAATTAGAAAATAAAGAGTATGTTCAAAATATCAATAGCATAATTTGGCATTGTTCATAATGCGGGGAGCTTCACCACACTACTGGATTACCATGTCAAATAACAAGCATAGATGAAGGGCAAAGAAAATCATTGTATCTATTTTGGATAATGTGCATGGCATGTTGTTCATATCATCACCCACATCAGTAAGATAAAACAGGAGATGACAAGGTGCAAACGTGGGCTGCTTCACCACACACTGGATTATAGATCCACAAAAACAAGCATACATATAGGGAGTATTAAGTAATGTGCATAGTATGAATAAGGAATTTGGTTTTACAAGTAAAACTTAGAACTTACGATTCTTACGAACATGCATTTTGGTAGAAACAGCAAACTAAACAGCAGTAAACGATAGGGAGTATGAGCAAATTAAACAGCAGTTGAGGATAAAGGCTTTAGAAGGACTGGCTTACATTAACAGTTAATACCGGGTCGGTGTACAAAAAGCGGGGTGCACTTTTTGTACCCCTATAACTGTGCACGGGCAGTCTAAGCCACGGGCACCGCCACACTGAGCACGGCGAGGGAGGTGAGCCAAGGTAAGGCCGGAGCTCAAGAGAAGCAGAACGACACCAAGACCAAGACCACAAAGAGCAAAGGGGACGAAGAGGACACCCCCGGCAAGACCCTTGCCGGGGGCAGTTCTAGCAAACCCGGCAAGAACCTACGGAGTGAGTCGCCCTTGAGTCCACTGCCCCCATGGGGCAAGGATTCGGGAGACATCCCTGTGGTGGCATGCAGATCTTTGTGAAGACATTCAAGATCAGATACACACTTTAGAAGATGATGATCCTTGGCGGGATCCCAGCCAAGGAGGACCACAAGGCCCCTGGCAAGACCCTTGCCGGGGATGACAGCAGGCGCCACGGCAAGACCCTTGCCGGGGCCGCGGCAAGGCCCTTGCCATAAACACCCGTAGGGCCACCCGTCAGGCCCACGCCAATCAAACCTCCACCGTGGCGGCAAGCAGATCTTCATGGAGACCCATCACTGCGCCACCTCAGCTGCCCGCCTGCCTGCATGGCACCACGGGCATCGCTGGCCAAGGCACGTGTCGACGCAAGAAGGAGCGGCAACGGACGAGACATGGCTCTCCCCCGTCCCCGACAAAGCGAGGACACCTAAGCAAGACGCATTAAACGCGCCTTGTCATGTAATGCGAGGGATAACCTCGCATCGCTACATTCTTGCCACCTCCTATGTGCCACTATGGCAACCCCTTTCCCTATAAAAGGAGGCCCAAGGCGACCAGGAAGAGGATTCGGCTTTTTGGAGCTCCTCACACCCCATTGCTAGTTCAAGAAAACAGATAAACAATCCACCAAAGCAGGAGTAGGGTTCTATGCGTCCTCGCGGCCCGAACCTGGGTAAAGGAACCATGTGCTATCTGTTTGATCCGCTCTTCTCACGACCCCGCGCCCCGCAACCGTAGTAGGGATTCTTATGATCCCATAGGTGTCGTTCCACACCGACATCTTTGGCGCGCCAGGTAGGGGGCGCAGTTGCGAGAATCGGCTTTGGCGGATAGCCCGGCGCTCCTTCATCTTCGTGACCCTTGAAGAAGAAAGGGGGCCAGAAGATCGACACTCGAGCGATCGCAAACAGAAGCTAAGTTGCACTAAACCCTTATTTGTGCTACCTTTTTTCGAGGTTATTCCCCCCGGAGATGTCGCGCCTTTGTATGAAAAAAGTTGCACGCCAGGGGGCTCTACCACGATCCGCAACGCCCTTGCCCTGTTTCGAGTCCACTCAACAGCTAAGCGGCTGCGTCGAGAGTGGCAGAGTAGCCTTCGAGCGGCCGCGTTTGGAACGGGAAGGTGGCTCATCCGACAGCACGCATACCCGACAGGCCATGGGGATCCGTCCCCAAGATGCCAATTGGGGCTTTCACGCCGGCAAGCCTTCCCGATCGACGTAGGGCACACATACAAAGAGGAATTGAACGGGGAAATAACATGCATGAAAATTAAGGGTACTTCAAAGTTATATTACATCACATCATTGTTGCGATTCTTACTAAAGATAAAATTTGTCTTGGTCGGGATCCCGCAGCGGTGAGGAAGAACGGGACGCCTAGTCCCGGCGCTGGCCTTCCACCCTCTTGATTTCATCGATGCAGTCGGTGATGGGCTTGATGCGCTCCTTGAGCACCGTGAGTTCAACACCATCCGGCAAGCTCGTCATCGCGGCCGCGAAGTCGAGGTCGGGATTCCAGTGCGCCACCTTGGTGAGGACCTTGGTCACGACCCTCCGGCAAAGTCGCCAGGCCTCCTCGGCCAGTGTGGCTGTCCTGTTGGAGTGAAGATAGGCCAAGGCTCCAAGGATGCCCTCGAAGAACTGGGTCAGCTTGGTGTTGACGGTCCCGCTGCGCTCAGGGGCGTACCCCACGTTTGGCATCCCCATGGTGGCCAATTGCTAGGTGACCCTGCCGGCGATGACCTCCAGATGGCTAATCCACCTGTTCTCGCCCGCCACATATTCCTGGTGGGAGGCGGCCTCGTTCGCCCGCAGTTGCTTCTCCTCCTCCAGGCTCCTGGTCAAGGTCTCCTCCCGAGCCCTGCTCTCCGACGACAGCTTCTCGAGATCCTCCAGCTTCAGCTTGAGGTCTCTGATGGAGTTTTGCGCCTCGGAGAGCTCCCCAGCCCTGCTGATGACCGCTCCTTGCACCTCTATCAAGGCGCGGTTGAGCGTGCACTTCTCGCTGGACAGCTTGAGGGCCCGCTCCTTCAGCTCGTCCCGCTCTGCTTCCAGCTCCTTCACCTTGCCGGCGTGGCCAGGGTTTGGGCATCGAGCCCCTCTCTGTGCCTCTGCTCCAGCTCATGAGTCCGCCGCGCGACAAGGGCCTCGAGCTCCTCCTCCTTGCCGCGGAGCATTGCGGCAAGCTTTGCCTCACGCGCGGAGAGGTCCTCCTCCTGGGAGTCCAAGGTGGCTTGATGCTGGTTCCGGACGGCTTCGGCCGCGGCAGCCAAGTTCGCCGCCTTCTTCTGGGCCTTCTCAATGTCGGCCATCTTCAGGGAGAGCTCCACATCGCGCTGGTCCAATTTCTCCTGAAAGGCCCTCTGCTCCTCGCGAGTCTGGTGGAACCAGGCCTGCATCTCGGCAACGCGCGCCTTGAAGTCCACCTCCACGTTATCCACCGTTGCCATCCTGGACTTGACCTTGTCCAGACAGGCACGTTAGAGCACTTGGAGCTTCCGGAAATTGGCCCCCATGGCGCGGAAGAGCTGCTCTTATGGAGAACCATCGCCGCCAAACGCCCGACGCGTCGACAACCTCGAGCCCGGTGGCGGCAAGCACCTCGCCGTCAAAAACTTCTCCTTCAGCGAGTACTCAGCTTGACGCCCCTGGGAGGTGGACGAAAAGATCATCGCCCACCTTCAGATACCTGCCGGGGCCCGAGGTCGAAGAGGAGGGAGGCTGATCATCCATCACCTCTTCCTCAGCGGAGGCCTTACCGGCCTTCCTGGCAGGGCCACCGCTGGCGCCCTCGGCGGTAGCCTTGGCGGCCCCCGCGGCGGCATCCTCGGTAGCACCCTTGGCGGACTCATTAGCGGCGGCTTCGTCAGCATTCTTGGCGGCCTCCTCGGCGGTAATTCTGTCGGCCTCAACCACGGCCTCTTCGGCAATATCTTTGACAACAATGTCCACGTCCTCCGTGTCTGTCGAAGGAGGGCCTGGGCAGCAACGGGAGCAATGAAGCCAAGAAAAGAATAAAGGAAAAACAGAGACGAAGGATGGGCGACTCACCAGTGCCAGGTTGTGAAGCAGGAGTCCCCTCTCCACCAGCATTTGGCGCCATGGCAGAGCCACCAGCGTCGAAGTTCCCCTCTTCCTCCATGGGTGTGGGCTCCGTGCCTGACGCCCTTGCCGGGGACGCCCCCCGCGGCAGCGTAGTCGATGGGGGTGGTGTGTTAGGAGTAGCCCTCTGCGGCTCCTCCTGCTGCCGCTCCCTTCCTGCAAACCCGGCAAGGTCAGCGTCGTGGCATCGAGCGCCTACCACATGTCGAGTAAGAAGAGGGTGATGAACTTACGCTGGGGGCTGCTGTCCGGGATGCTCAGCACAACCAGTGGTGTCTTTGAAGCCCCAGCCAGGGACTGGCTGCTCGCCGAGGTCCTCGCCCTCTTCGCCCTCTGGGCCAACGTCTCTGCATCCCTACAAAAGCAAAAATGGATCAAGACAAGGGACCCAATTCAGGGAAATGGAAATGACAGTAAGGAACGGAGTACTTACTCGTCATTCGTCTCCTCCTCTTCCGCCAGTTTCCTTTTCCTCTCCGGACTGAGAGGCCCGAGATCAAAAGGGAGCTCCACATCATCATCTGAGTCGATGCCTGCCGGAGGGGGAGAAGAAGGCGGCGGGGTCTGTGTGCACCCAGATGAGGAAGGGGTTGTCGCCTTCTTCTTCTCAGCGGCCTTCGTCAGCCTCTTCGCTGCCGAGGCCCTCGTGTGACGCCCGGACCCTTCCAGGGTCAATTGAGGCCGTGTGGCCCTGCCAGGCCGGACCGGCTCGCCGGAGCCAGCCCGCCGCAGGACTCGCCCTCTTCCCCTGGCTGGCGTCGAGCCCACCACCACGCCCTCCTCCGACGATGACTCATCGGCCGCGTCCTCGACGAGCGGAGCTCCGGTGTCGGCGCTGCTGGCCTCCTCAGTGGCCGCCGCCCACAAGGTGAACTGCTCCTCCTCCGCGGTCGTGGCGACTTCGTCCTCCATGCCCCGGCGCTGCCGGCCTCCATGGCAAGCTGTGCCTCCTTCGCCCTGGTGGCGATATAGTCCAGCTCTGCCTGGGTGGTGTCCATGACAAGCCACTGCTCGGCGTCAGCATTGACGTACCCCCCAACCAAGGTGTCAAAGAATTGCTGCACGTCTGCGTCCGTCGGCTCCCTCCAGCTCGGGACGGGGCCGTGCGCGTTGCAATCCGGCATCATGGCGATGATCTCGGACCGGCGCGAGTTATTGCACAACGGGACCACCCCCGCTGGCAACTTGAAGAGCGGTCCCTTGACGGCCTTGCCGGCCTTTATGGCAACCCTTGCGGCCTTGCCGGTCAGCTCGACCTCGTCGTCGCGATCCACATCCAGCTGAAAGAGCCGCTGGCAGAAGTGGGCGTGCGCCATCACCGTGAAGTTATGGTCGAGGCCAGGGCGGAGCCGCATAATGTCAGTCGGATTCGTAAAAAGCCAGGCTGGCCTCCCCTTATTGTGCAGCGGGGCGATCCGGCGGCGAATGAAGTCCGCCCCGATCATCTCAAGGGTGAGCCCAGCCCGGGTCAGCCGAAGAATCCTGGTGGTGGCGATAGTAAGCCTCCCGTCGGAGGCGTCGACATCACCCCAATCGCTGCCACGGACCGGCGGCACTCGGCGGACCTTGCAAAATTCCGGCGGGTCTTCGTCCTCAATCCAGCACCATCGGTCACGCCGTTCCTCCCACCTTTCCTTCACGGCACCGTCCGGGTACGCCCCCTTGGATCTTGGGATCCAGGTGACGCAACCAGAGATGGCACCTCCCGTCTGGAATCGAGGATAGAAATAATGGCGGAAGAGCGCCGTGTTGGGCTGCACCCCGGCGAAGCCCTCGCAGAGATGCGCGAAGAAAGACATGCACGCCACCGCATTCGGAGTAAAATCCAAGAGGCGAAAACCGAAGGTATGCATAATGTCGCAGAAGAAATCGGAGAAAGGGGGGCATAACCAGCAAGAAAAGTAATCAACGAAGAAGGGGTACCGATTTGGGGCAGGATCAGCGCAAGCGGCAGGAATGACGCGCGTCGCCGGGTGTCCCGAATTCTCTCCCCCCGTCTTCACTCCCCACGGGGGCTTGAAGGAGGCCCGGAGCTCATGAACATCAACCGTCGAGGGGAAGAAGAAGGCGGACTTCGTCCGGTCCCCCAACAGCGCGCTCTCCGGTGGCTCCACGGTCCCGGAGCCCTTAGCCACCCCCTTGCCCTTGGCGGATTTGGGCGCCATGGCGGCCGAGAAGTCTAGGGGGTTGAGGGAGGGGGTGGCGAAGCAGCGATGGCGAGCGATGACGAAAGCTTGCGAGAGAAGGAAGAGAGGGAACGGCGGCTCTGAGATTGGAAAAGGCACGAGGGAAGAGGAGACAGTGAGCAGCGCGCCCGCGGTTATTCCCTCTTATAGGGGAAAGCGCGGGCCGCCTCCTTTCACATTAACTGTGATGTGACGCATGCCCGCGGGAAGCAACCCCATGCATGCCGCCCACGCCACACACGCCTCCCCACGCCGCGCCACGCGCGCGAAGAAACTTACCGCGGTAAAAACCGCCCCGCCTGCCCGCGCACCGTTTTTGGGCCTAGCCCAACAACGCGTTGCGCTTATGTGTGGCCCAGGCCCGGGGGCTCCTGTCGGTGTACAAAAAGGGGGGTGCACTTTTTGTACCCCTATAACTGTGCACGGGCAGTCTGAGCCACGGGCACCGCCACACCGAGCACGGCGAGGAGGTGAGCCAAGGTAAGGCCGGAGCTCAAGAGAAGCAGAACGACGCCAAGACCAAGACCACAAAGAGCAAAGGGGACGAAGCGGACTCCCCCGGCATGATCCTTGCCGGGGGGCAGTTCTAGCAAACCCGGCAAGACCCTTGCCGTGGCAGCTCGACCCACACCTACGGAGCGAGTCACCCTTGAGTCCACTGCCCCGTGGGGCAAGGATTCGGGAGACATCCCTGTGGTGGCATGCAGATCTTTGTGAAGATATTCAAGATCAGATACACACTTTAGGAGATGGTGATCCTTCACAGGATCCCAGCCGAGGAGGACCACAAGGCCCCCGGCAAGACCCTTGCCGGGGATGACAGCAGGCGCCACGGCAAGACCCTTGCCGGAGCCGCGGCAAGGCCCTTGCCATAAACACCCGTAAGGCCACCGTCAGGCCCATGCCAATCAAACCTCCACCGCCGCTCGCATGCAGCTGCCGACCCAACCAGCTGGGCAGGCACCTGCGTGGCGGCAAGCAGATCTTCGTGGAGACCCATCACTGTGCCACCTCAGATGCCCGCCTGCCTGCATGGCACCACGGGCATCGCTGGCTATGGCGCGTGTCGACGCAAGAAGGAGCGGCGACGGACGAGACAGGGCTCTCCCCCATCCCCGACAAAGCGAGGAAACCTAAGCAAGACGCATTAAACGCGCCTTGTCATGTAATGCGAGGGATAACCTCGCATCACTACATTCTTGCCACCTCCTGTGTGCCACTGTGGCAACCCCTTTCCCTATAAAAGGAGGCCCAAGGCGACCAGGAAGAGGATTCGGCTTTTTGGAGCTCCTCGCGCCCCATTGGTAGTTCAAGAACACAGATAAACAGTCCACCAAAGCAGGAGTAGGGTTTTACGCGTCCTCGCGGCCCGAACCTAGGTAAAGTAACCATGTGCTATCTATTTGATCCGCTCTTCTCACGACCCCGCGCCCCGCAACCATAGTAGGGATTCTTGTGATCCCATAGGTGTCTTTCCACACCGACACACCGGCTTTATAATGCCCTTCTCCATGTCAAGGGAAGGATAACTCAAGAACTTCAGCATAGAATCTTCTTCATAAGCATTGCCTGTACTCTACATTTTGTAGAGAGTAATTATAGATATGATAATACTGGAAGGGATAGAGGATAATGAAGATAAGATGCAGATTGATGCTACATAATCAACGTCCCTGGAAGTACAAGCGTTACAGGACAAAATGTACTGACAAGAGCAATGGGCTACACTTCTGCACTGGAATTCTCTGTGTATTCTACTTGTTGGTAAGATTAAATATAGATCTGGTCTTTTTTAGTAAATGGTGGGCGAGGGAGATAAGATGCAGAATGCTAAAAAATGAACCAATCCCTCTTCCCATAATACAAGAGTGTTTTGAACACTAGTGTACTGTACAAAAAGTTCTTATATTATGGGAAGGAGGGAGTAGCTGTTAATGTAAGTACAGTGCTAGACCACGTTCAGTCCTTACAAGAGGATTGCAGAGCTAAACCTCTTCAAAAGCATTGGGTTGATTCTAAATTTATGTAAGAGTCCATACAGATCTTATAATGTCCACCAAATGGACGATTACGAGGCTAACATGTGCAGTGATGCTACATAATCAAACAGCTATGAAAGTAAGTATGGTCATACAGGGCAAGAGGTACTCACAAGAGCAATGCAATGTGCAGTATAGTTGCGAGATTATGTGGTCCCTTGAGAACGAATGTTCTTCTGCTAACAGTTTTCGTACAAGTGAGACAATAAGGCAAATGCAGAAATGTAGTTCAAATTGTGATGTGGTATCATAGACAGTACCTTACGCTATAGCCGAGACCAATGTGTAACAAGATTATTCCAGTCACCGTCGGATAAATGTAGCATCAGAGACTTTACAGAAATTTCGTTCAGAGGCTTGCCATCGAAGTGCGCTTGCCTCAGGTAGGAACGATACTTCATCAAGAGTGCTTGAAAAGCGCAACCAACCCTTGCTCGTCATCACAATCCAGTTTGCTCCTCGCCTATTTAAAAGAATGAAATCTTGCGTCTTCTGTCAGCAGAAACATATGCAGTAATGAATATGAATAACATTAGTACATTACTTACGCGTAAGTTGCGGAGGAAGACTGGAAATTGTTCTGTGTCTGCGGTATAATCTTTCCATGAAGGAAAGATGCGCACAAAGTTCCTGACAACAACATAAGCTTCGTCTTCTAAACTGGGAAGAAGTGGAACAGGGGTCCTATTTGCTGCAATTGGGGCTCTCTCTGGTTTGAAAAGGGATTTGGCAACTGGATTTGGTGTACTCTTTGCTGGAATGGCGGTTTTGCGTCGTACAGCTGGTGCTATGTCAACTGGCATAATCATACTGTTTGCTGTAGTTGGGGTCTGCTGAGTTGGGGCATCAGAAATGACCAGTGTAGTAGGGCTGGAGTCTGCTAGAGTTGGGGTATTTTGTGGGTCAGGTGATATTGCAACTACACCTAATGGGCTATTTGATTTATCAGGTGCCACTAACTTTTCCAAATACTTTGCTTGTGCTCCTCCACGATCAGCAATCACCCTCTTCCTTTTGAACGTCTGATACACAAGAACAACATTTGAATGGATAAATATGGTATGATGACAGATGAAATATGTACTGAAAATGGATAGGCAGGGCATATTCACATACACGATGTGTAAACTAAGCTAATGGCAGTTCAACAAAGTAGAAGCAATGCAAAGCATCAGTTGCAAGATATGTGCGAGGAATGTAACCTTGGAAAGTTAGAGCAAGTACCTTGATGGGTGAATAAGATAGGGCATCTTCCTCTGACTCCTCCACTAGGGAGCTACATTGACTTAGGTCTCCCTCTAGCTCAAAATCACTGTTAGGATCATATTCTGAGCATGAATCTATAGGTGGAGAGCGTTTGCATTACATTGCATCCAGACTTGATTTCAGTCCCTTAATGCCAAGTTTGACAGCCATGGCATTGTTTTGCTTTATTCTTTTCATGCACGCAAGCTCATAATCATTATGATGTTGTTAAGAATCTGAGATTCATGAAAACATAAAAAGTAGTCAGATTATCTATGGAATGCATTGCGGATTCAACTCGGAGAGTGTCTCCCTATAAACCCCTGCATATGCAAAGTTCACCTCCCCAACCGTGCTGACCAGACCACACACATAAATACACACCCGAGCGGCGAACATGCATTTTCGAAACTAATTTAGGAACATTTAGCTGACCAGTTAAACAACTCTATTTTAATAATATCATATTCGTATTTGAACAACTGAGCTTGTTTAGCTTGATGGGTGGAGCAGTGTTATTATGACACGAAGCACGTATTCTGATCGTATAGTGATCATAAAAGGGGGAAACTCTAAGCATATTTTTTATCAAAATAGGGTTTCCCCTGCGATTTCTATTAAAGAAACCACCACGGAACCAACATTATCAATTAAACCCTGAGCATGATCAATTAAACCGTATTATGGCTGTGCCATGGCAGATTTGAAGCTGCAAACCAGAGAAATGATATTTAGCATCCATTGTTTGCTTCGAACTAAGAACTAAATTCTATCAACTGAAAAGAGTAGAGTAACCAAGTTAAGATCTATTTTCTGGTTGAGATCAAAAAGTTGAGGAGATATGAAGTACCACCTCTCTTGCGGCGCCGTGTAGGCATCGGGGGTGCGATGGCTGTCGGTGGCGTTGAAGCAGATCTGCGACGGTAGACGAGTGCATCGGGGGATAAGTCCCATTGCGGTGGAAGAGAAGGTCGTGTGAGCGGCCCCGGCAAAGAGGACGACGGCGCCGATGAAGCGAGAGGACGCGATGCAAGGCTTTTCGTCCATCACCGTGGATGAGAAACGTCCATCTCTAGCAATGGACGACGCGGTCTTGGTAGGCGCTCCGACATGGTGGAGGACGGTGGCGATGGATGTGGTGGAGGACGGCGGCGATGGATGGGGTGGCGGACGAAGGCTGGTGTGGGAATGGGGTGTTGTAGCGCGTATGGTGTATGAATGGGAAAATGGAGAGAGAGGTACGGGTAACCATGTTTTTGGGACGCGCCTGTCTGAAATACGGGAAAGTTACGAACTTATCCCCCGTTTCAAATTTGGACATCTCGTCGGTTGGGGATAGGATGGTAATCTCGCATCTCCCAAATATTTGCCAGTAACTATTTCAGGCGAGGAGATGGTATTTTGCCGCCCACGGTTGGCGCGCACGGTGTATGAACATGGCTGACAGGTAGGGTGGTTGTGTCACGTCTGATGGAAGTTACACATCTGCCCCTATTTTAAAATATTAGCCTACATCTATTTCGGACTCTATTTCGGACGAGGAGAGTTTGTTTTGCCGCCCACCGTGTATGAATGGGGAATGGAGGGAGAAACAGAGGTCTTTCGGACGAGCTTGAATCAAATGAGTTTTGTCGCCCATGTTTGACGCCCACCGTGTCGGAATGGGCTCAGAGGCGGTCGTGTCACGTCTAATTGAAGTTACTAACCTACCCCTATTTAGAGCAGTGGAAATCGGGCCGATGGATTGTCCGTGTAATGGGTAGACTGTAATTTCCATCTCCCAAACACTTGGCTTCGGGCAGCCGATGTGGGAGTGGACATTTTGCTGTTTCTTTTGAATTTTGGGACAATAAGCATCCATGTTTACCCTCGCAACTAAATTCGAATCGATTTTGTATTCCTATATGAATCTTTATAAATCATTCTATGTGTTTCTATATATCTTCAAAAGGACGACAAAGATGTACTCCACTGTCATATATGAATATGGTTTAGAAATGCCGATACTCAAATTCAGAAACTAGAATCCAGTTTAAGGTTAATTCGAATATTTGGAACACTTCATGTCCAACTCAGATGTCACACGCAGCATAATGTGTACTCCCATTTATATATGTACACAAGCGATGTATCAAGATTCAAATACCGAGTCAATCAACCAAGAATGTACGGAACTAACAGACATATAAACACTTATAGAGTATATGGATCAATAATATCAACTAACATACATAAGCCAGGCCGCTGTACTTTTTTTGGCTACAACAACATCCTTTTTTTAGCCAGCATCTTGGCCCTTTCCGATGCGTGCCACTTATGGTCCATCTATACTACTATTGCTGAATGCACATTCAGCCCGATTGGCATATTTGTAGGTCTGGCACAACAATCCAAATGAAATGTCTCCGAGTCTTATCAATTAATACAGACTTGTGCTCAAATAAAATTACAAACCAACAAACAAAAAAACAATTATTACATGATCTCTAAAACAAATGGTTTGATTGATTACATGAACAGACAACACAAAGGTTATTCAACTGTGGAAAGAACATTTCACCTATGATTTACCAAGTAGGAATTTAATTTCCTTTTTTCCTTTAGGACCTTAACAATATGGTCAGTCTCAGCTTGCTTCGTTTTGAAATCCACAAAATATTTAATGGTTGTCCTGAGTACTGCTTGTGATTGTGTTGTTTGCTTCCTCAACATGTCAACTTCATCTCTAAGTGCAAAAGCAGAATCTCTTTCTACCACTAGTTTAGCCTCTAGAGCATCAGCAGTTGGCAATTCATAATGCACGATTGGGTCGGTGCCACTGTTGTGGATGATGCAACGTCCATGGGGACCTCGCTCTTTGATCTTGGGCTAACCTGTTTTTCCATTAAATTTCTGATTGGATTCAGAAAAGTTGAAGTTAGCAAAACATCTCAACTGGGAGTTATAACAGCAAACCACTTAAACAAACAAGGAATTAAAGAGTTTCAATTGGATGTTGAAAAGTAGATATTAACATCATTGTAACCCATTGTTGCAGCAGCAAAGCAGTTAAACAAACAAGTAGATATTTAAGTTAAGGCAAACAGGTAATTCTTAACAGTAAGTATCAAATACATAGATAGGCGCAGTCTACAATATGATTAACAGGTTGTGCCATTATGTAATCAGTAGCAAACTAAATTAAGCCAAGCAACGTAATTGAACAATTTTGCAATAAGTGGCTAACTAAAATTCCGAGAAGCAGGTAACTAAACTTATGCTAGTTCTTTGTACAGGCACACTTCAACTTCTTTTTCGCTTACAAGGTTGTACGAAGGAGTCCATGGCATCAATTGCTTGGATACGCAGTCCCAATACTTCTTTCTTCCCACACTGCATGGGTAAGTCGAATGGTTAATCTAGTAAGATGGTGCGTCCTTGATATGTTATATGAGGACGTGTAGTCAGACTAGTTGTAGCCAAACACATCACACTGGCTTTTACTATATATTTCATGTGATTACTTTTGGCATATCGAGATCTAAGCAATCTACAATAGGATGAAAAGACTGGCATCCTTCATATTATTGGCGAACATAGTTCATAGAAACAAGCAATTCAACCATTCTGTGGGTAAATAAAAAGCGCCATTGGAATATTTTTCACTATCCAATCATACACACAAAAAGGGGCGACGCCACCATAGGGGCTGGTATGGGCGGCCGCCTCAAGTGGCTGGAAAGTGTGCACCTAGTTTGAGTCGTCCAGGTTGGCCCACGCTAGTTTTGTTCGTCCCAACGCACGAGCAGGAATGTAAAAAATGAAGAAAATGTTTCAATTTGGATGGGCCAATAACATAAGTGCAAGGCAGGCCCTATAGCAGGCTCGCGGCCCAAACGAGCGCCTCCCATATCGATCGACAGCAGGAAAAATCCCAATTCATTCGCTCCAGCCTACAGTCTGGTTTGCTCCTAACCTAGCCGCCGCTGGACAGACCGACACAGCACTTCCTCGCGCCCTCGTTGGAGGGAGGTCGCCGGGCTTCAAGCGAACGGAAGGACAAGAAGATGAAGATCCAACCCTGGGTGTAGCCTGCGTGGGAGGCAGTAGCGGCAGCACGGGCATGGCATCGAGCTTGCGCAAACGGACAGTCGCAGCTTGCAAGAGTAGCATGCGCAACGAGCAGGTACATCACATCCCTGATTATATCTAGTTCAACTCTTCAATTTCTGGCCAATAGTTAAACCAGACGGTGTTGTAAAACTACATGTATGTAGGGAATCTATGAGAAAATGAAACCAATTTCTACTTATTTTATAACTCCCCTAATCAATACTTAACTGACTGAATCTGATGTATCTAATCAAGTTTCCGGTGCAAACATACAAGCTCATGTTGTTCTTGAGCCTGAAGTGTCTAATGAACAGACTGCTAATGAAGGATTTGATGCAAACATTTTGCATGCTCCTGGTGATGAACATATAGTGTCTAATGAGGGATCTAATGCAAGCATTTTGCAAGCTCATTGAAAGATTTAGTGTCTAATGATGATCTACTATGTTGAGAGAGACAGAGATTTGCAGGCCTTGATGACAAGCAAATTATAGTGCATTTTCATAGCTTGAGGAAACGTCGAGGCCATCTACCAGAAAGTCCTCGTATCATGACAACATAGCATAAATACTTTTCTAGTCTGTTGTTTGAAAGTGTTGGCATACTTGTGCAGGATAGATATATTGATATGCAGTTTGCGCACTGGTTATACGTGCAATTACACTTCGATATTTTGAGCCAGAGAACGAATAATTCAAGCGGGTACAGACCATGTTTGTAGTCCTTGTAAACCATGTTGCATTTTGTGTTTTTTGGTGCTTGCATCATTTAGTGTTTATAATCCGAACTACTTTGGATCATTAGCTGGTTTTCAAAGTGCATGTAGCTTCACATTTCTCAAGTTATGTTGATTTCCGGAGTGCAAGTCCCTTCGTATTTTTTAAGTTAAATGTTCGCCCCTGGTAACTCGAATTCGTGGATCAGCCACTGCACACAAATCATACACGAATGCCCGTACGAATTAAATGAAATGCAGGGACTTACGCTAGCTCGTTGTACATGTTCACTGCAACTCTGCTTGCGCTTGGGATGTTCCATGTACAAGTCCATGTTACCACTTGCTTGGATGTGCATGCCTTGTGCTCCTTGCATCCCCTCTGCATTTTTGACACGGCGAATGGTTGATCAAATAAGAGGAATCGACCTTGATGTTGTACCGGAGGACAGATACTTACAAGGTTATACGGGTGTGCAGGATGTGTACCAGATCCCGTAGCGCTGTCATGCTTCGCTAAAATATGGATTTGCTTGTTTCAGATGATATCTCCAGAAGAAATAAGAGTTAAAGTCAGAGTTGCATAGGCGTGTAAGCTAAGAGAGCAGTGAAAGGATATCCAAACATCGTCGGAACAGTGCACAAGGGAGTGATGTGTGGATACCTAGTTCGGGCCGGCGTTTGGGCATGCTCGCCTAGCTAGAGTGCGGGTCACTTCAGAGCCATTGAGGGTGATGCGCTAGCGTTGGATGGCTGCGCACAGATGCAGATCTTGAGTGGCAGCGGAGCGCTACGATGCGGTGGACAAGTTTGTTGGTGAAGCCCCAACGGCCTCGGGGGGGCGGAGGTGCGACGATGTGCTCGGTGAAGTATCCCCGGTGAGCTGGGAGATGGCGTCGGTGAAGCGCACCTGATGCGGTGGAACTCGGTGTCTGTGAGGCACGTCGGTTCCGGCGGCCGATGTTGTCGGTGGACCACCCGGTGCGGTGGACGAGGGCGTAGATGAGGTAGCTCCGGTGCGGTGGTGAAGCGCGACCGTCGTCTTTGTCTTTGTCGTCCGGCACAGAGGTGGGGAACGGTGGGGAAAGAGACGAGACGAGGGCGATTCAAGGGTTGGCGGCGAATTAGGGATTTGAGCAATCTGGGCGCAGAAGGGGACGGTGGAGAAGAGAGATTTTGCAGGGCTCGAATTGGGGCCGCCAGATATTTCAATCCGAAACATGGAAGCGCAAAATTATATTGTCGTCGTCCTTTTTTTGGGGGGAGGGGGTGGGTGGCTGGGTGCTACGCGTCCCTCCGACACACGCGACCACCCCTACAGGACTATGGTTCGGTGCCTTAAGGCACCTGCCTTTGTGTCCATGACATGTGGGCCCAACAGGTGGCTAGCCCACATGTCAGTGACCCAAAGGCAGTTGCCTTTAAGGCACCGAAGCAGCGTCCACCCCGACACGACCCTGGTCTGCCTGGTGCACCTACATTTGAGAATGCAAACGAATCTTCTTTCATTTGCAAACGAATCTATATGTATTACCATGCCAGTGTTTTCCTTGCAATAATTAGTCATTCGAAACGAGATACTCCATCCGTTCACTTTTGTAAGTCGTTTCAGACAACTTAAAATGAATTGTTTTGCACATTGTCTGAAATGTCTTCAAGGTCTTATAAAAGTGAACAGAGGGAGTACTATAAATTAATTAATGAGGAGTTATTTGAAAAAAAATTCGAAACGGTACCCACGCTAACGTGGATTAGAGTGTGTGCCACATAATTAGTTATTTGAATTAGAGTGTGTGTCACGTAGTTAGTTATTTGAATTAGAGTGTGTGTCACGTAGCGATATCCAATTCTAACGTGGATTTCGCATTTCACTGTATCCACGCTACTTTTTTAATACAAATTCATATGTATATGATGAACACCATGGTAGTGAGAAAACTTTTGGATGGATTCAAACATATGACCTACAAAATAGCACAACAAATTGAGTCAATGTCAACTTTTCAAAACTTAGTATGGCACAAATTCGAAATAATTACCCGTATGCCTGGTCCTCGGTTCAAATCTTACAATGTACACCGAATTGAAACATCGATATTAAGTCTCGTACTATGTACATTCAAATGTTGTTTTTAGCCCCCCCCCCCCCCCGCACAAACGCTACATACTTCCTGTATCTGTCAATCTTCCTCTCCTAACCACCTTCGGAAGCTATCGGTTTCCAACACACGTTCATTCTTTCTCTCCATGTTTCGATCTCTAAGTCTCTCAACTACACAACCCCTTTTTCCACTCTGTTACCAAATGTATTTACCTCACACACCCGCCATTGCACCCCATGCCGAGCTCTCTCTCTCTCTCCCCCCTCTCCCTCTCACCCTCTCGCGCTAAATACATGCATTGCCTATCTAACCCCCAACCTCTCGTGCGCATGCACGCACGTTGTATATCTAGGTCACTCCCTCGAGACTGTCTCACTCTTTCTTCCGCACGCCGGGTCACACTCGCTCAACCCCACTCTCTTTATCTCATTCTCGTTTAACCTCGTTTTCTTTCACACACAAATGATATATCTCCCTGTTCGGGCCTCGATCGACACACTCTATACTCTCTCACGCAGATTGTCTATCTAGGTCAATCCATCCAAGCTGCCGCCACTCTTTCGACCTCATGGTGGGCCACGCTCACTCAATCTCTCTCTCTCTCTCTCTCTCTCTGTATGTCTCGATTGACCTCGCTCTTTCTCGAACAAAAACGATATATCACCATGTTTGAGCCCAATTCAACCTTGAGGGAGTCCTGGATTAGGGGGTGTCCGGTCAGCCAGACTCTAACCTTTGGCCGGACTGTTGGACTATGAAGATACAAGATTGAAGACTTCGTCCTGTATCCAGATGGGACTTTCCTTGGCGTGGAAGGCAAGCTTGGCAATACGGATATGTAGATCTCCTCCCATTGTAACCGACTCTGTGTAACCCTATCCCCCTCCGGTGTCTATATAAACCGGAGGGTTTAGTCCGTAGGACAACAACAATCATACCATAGGCTAGCTTCTAGGGTTTAGCCTCTCCGATCTCGTGGTAGATCTACTCTTGTACTACCCATATCAACAATATTAATCAAGCAGGAGTAGGGTTTTACCTCCATCGAGAGGGCCCAAACCTGGGTAAAAACATCGCCTCCCTTGTCTCCTGTTACCATCCACCTAGACGCAAAGTTCGGGACCCCCTACCCGAGATCCGCCGGTTTTGACACCGACATTGGTGCTTTCATTGAGAGTTCCTCTGTGTCGTCATCATCAGGCTTGATGGCTCCTTCGATCATCGTTATTGATGCAACCCAGGGTAAGACTTTTCTCCCCGGACAGATCTTTGTATTCGGCGACTTTGCACTGCGGGCCAATTCGCTTGGCCATCTGGAGCAGATTGAAAGCTACGCCCCTGGCCATCAGGTTAGGTTTGGAAGCTTAAACTACACGACCGATATCCGCGGAGACTTGATCTTCGATGGGTTCGAGCCCCTGCCGAGTGCGTCGCACTGTCATGTTGGGCATGATTTAGCTCTGCCGCCGAACAGTGCCCTGGAGGCCGCACCCGCATCCGCTCTGACCTTTAATTCGGAGCCAACTGCGCCGACCGAGGGCGGGTGGCTAGACCCCGCCGCGGAGGCTGCAGCCTCAATGGTGATCAAGCCAAACACCAACCTTATCCTTCGCAAGGACCATGACTCCACATTACCGGACTATTCTCAGGACTCTGAACCCTCCGCGCCCTTGCCAACCGATCATGGAGTTCACTGCCGCGGATATTTTTCACCACTCGCCCTTTGGCGACATACTGAATTCACTAAGGTCTCTCTCCTTGTCAGGAGAGTCCTGACCGGATTATGACCGGCGGGATTGGGATGCGGACGACGAAGAAATTCGACGCCCACCCACCACCCACTTCATAGCCACTGTGTTGGGGACCCCGACTCATAAGTCGTGATCACCGAATGCACGTGTACAGTGATCCCAGAGATCAATGCTCACTGAACACACAGAAGCTGAATAGCAAGAGTCTTACATCCATACATACCGTCTTACACAAATTATGACCATTATGGTCAAGTCTTACATAGATAAAGCCTTAAGGGCTGAACATCAAATGAAACACAAGTAGCGGAAATCTTCGTCGATAAGTAGAACCCATGCCATCTGCCTTAACCCTACAGGCATTCTAACTGGGAAACGTCCTAGTTCGCATGTTCCTCTCCAAAGAATTATTCTTCAAACTCCTGTTCTTCCATGCCTGGCCAATTAAATAACCAGTGGCAAGCCAATGAGTACTTTGAATGTACTCACAAGAAACCCATGTTTTGGTTCAGGGTACAACAATGTATGATATAGGTAAATTTTTGTGAAAGCTAGTTTTGAGTGCAATGACATGTTCAACAACTTGTAAGACATGCATTAGGAGAATTTAAGTAACCATGAGGATAGGTTATAGATATCAACATAAATAGAGTGGGCACCAACCCAACTCAATCATGACAAGTCCTTGACTTGACCCAAGTAGTTATTCCCACTTATCCAAACACACACCCTGGTTTGTAAACATGTGGACGTAGCCCAAGAGCAGTTACCCAACTGTCCTTGACCTTGGACACGGCTATTCGAATACTTTTACAGTCTGCAGAGGTTGCACATTTTACCCACAAGATCCAGGGAACTTCCGTGTCATCCATGACCCGCAGTACCTCAAGTACCCGGGGTAAGCACCCGATCACTATCTTTCCCTAGACGACACTAACATGGAGTCCACTCGTTGTTCCGTATCCTCACGATGTACATAATACGAGACTCACTCGAGATCGTAACATCCAATAGGGGACACAACGGTGTATCCGGTGCCCTGTGAAAACAGTCATGTCCGCCCTACCTGGCACGACCCCGTCCCGAGAGAGCGCACCAACAACTCTCCCGTCACTACTAATGCGGGCTCCAAGCTAGTATCGGCCTAGGTAATCAATAATGCCCTTTCCCATATAAGGGTAGAGTGGTTGCGCATGTAAGGTTGGAATAACGGTCGCAACTTAAACCAATCCGTTTTTGAAAACAACACACACACACACTTGCCTCGGCACACCATTTCTACATCAAGTGGCTACCCAACTCATCATCTCCCTCGGGCATAAGTGGCACCCGACGGGGTTTTCGAAAAGTCCTTTGAAAATACTTTGACTCCATCACTATGCATGTTCCCATCCCTTTTTGCGTAGCAACTACTTTAGCATCCTATCTGCTCCCACCGGCATAACCCTCATAAGGAGGTAGGGTCATGCACAATGCAAGTATCAATGAGGAAGTAACGGAGGCAACCCATCAAAGTGGCTACCACCTCATCATGATCCCGTTGCAACAACAATAAAGTGCTATATGACAATGCATAAAAAGGGTTTCATAGACATGGTCAAAGGGCTGCTTGCCTGGCTCAGCAAAGTCTTCTAGGTCTTCAAAGTCTTCTGGTCCAACTCCTTCATTAGCAATGCAATCTATCGTTGCAAAATAATAACGAGAAAATAAGGCAATAATAAAACAGAAAAACCAAAGTGCTCAGAAAAATGTCAACTCATTTTTGTAAAATACTAGGTTGAAAACTAAGAAGGGGAAAATTCCTAGTTTTGGATTTGGAGTTATACAAGAGGGGATATGGATTTTCAAACAGGGATTAAACTCCTCAAATTTGAATTTAAATTTGAACAGTACATAAAAGTTGGTAGGATTTGGATGAAAGTTGCACCATTAAATAGGTTGCAATATTTTGGGAATTTAGGAATTGGAATTAAATTATTTGGACATATATTTTATCCTGTGGAATTTTTGGAAAAGAGACAAAAAAAGAAAAAGAAAAGGGACCTGTGCCTGCTGGGCCAGAACAGGCGCAGCACAGCAGGCCCAGCCAGAGCAGCGGCCTAGCGCACTGGTGCACGCGCGCCCGCCAGGTTCAAACCTAACGGGCGAGGCCCAGGCGTCAGGACGTGAGGCTGACGGACGGGCCCCACGGCCGTCGTCGTCAACCCTGGGTCAGAGAGGGCGGCGAGCTCACCGGCGACGATGCAGGGCACAGCGAGCTTGGACAAGGGCAGGGATGGACTCAGCGTCGTGTCGCCGTTCGGGTGGAGGTGGAACCGGTCGCCGGGGTGGCCTTGTTCGCCGGCGATGAGGTCACGCGGCGGAGGGGCTTCGGGCGTTCCTGGTTCCGGCCGTTTCCGGCGGCTACAGAGAGGGGAAACAAGGGGGAAATGATCAGGGAGCTGCAGGGGTTCCAGATCGAGAGGAAAGAGGGCCGGGGACGGCCTGTACCTCGTGAACTCCGGCGAGCCGAGGCGGCGGAGCTCAAGCTCGATCTCGAGCTCGGGCGGCTCCGGAGGCGAACTGGGGGTGCAGGGGAGTGATTAGGGGAGTGATAGGGCGAGTGGTGAGGAGAGGGGGGCTCGGGGAGGCCTTTAAGTAGGCGAGCGGCGAGGTGCCGTGGACCCATGCGCTGGAGAGCTCCTGCTCGTCGCCACAGGGCTCGGGAGCAGCTGGCGCCGTGTCTGGGGTGTTCCTGGGCATGGACTACACCGAGAGAGATAGAGAGAGAGAGTGGGGAGAGGTCAGAGACGCGCGTGTGTGAGCCGCGCCATTGGCGCGCTCGGGCGGCCGGTGTTTGCTAGCGCGGAGGCGCGGGGAGGAGGAGAGAGGAAGGGGCCGACCGCGTAGCGTGCTGCGGACACCGAGGCGCATCGGCAGGCGCGCGGGGGAGGCCCGAGGTGGTCGGAGGCGTTGGGCCGGGGGCGGCTACAGTGCGGGTGCGCACTGTAGCGTGCTCCAGGGCATGCAAATGGCCGGCATGCCATTTTTTGGCAAAGTGGGCATGGCCAAGCATGTCTGGTAGCTCTAGGGAGGAGTAAACAATGTGGGGAAAGCCTTGGATGCCTTGGATGGCCACTAGAGTGAGGAGGGAGGTGAGGAAGAGAGAGAAAGTGGCTGTCCAGAGAGAGAAAGTGGGGTTTGACCCATCCAATAATGGAGCTGTGGACTTGCCATTGTTACTGGAGGTGAAAGGGGACTAGGAGGAGATGTGGTAAAAAGTTGAGCTTAAGGAGAATAGTGTTAGTGGTCCAAATGGGGATTTTTTAAAAGTGGCAGAAGGTGTTTGATAAGGGTTTTGGCAACCAAATGATTTCCAATTGCCATGATACTCGATAGGGTGAAATGACACATATAATTAGGGCCTTCCACCAATTTGGAGCTTATTTGGGCAAAGTTGCCAATGCAACTATTGTAAACCCTAAAGATAAGCAGAAATGGACTTGTGTATATCTAGTTGAGCAAATCACTTCTCCTTGATGCACCACTTGGTGTAGTGGCCTCATTTGGTCATGTGAACATGCTCACAAAAATTGGGGTCAAGGAGAGAAAGTTGGTAGTACAAACTTGTTCAAATATGGTTCTGGTCAGAGAGGGTTTGGGGGCATTTTGGTGAACCAAAATGACTTTAATTGGCATGAGGCTTTGCATGGTGATCACAATATGCATTTGTGACTTGCTGGATTTTCCTTGGATTTTTATGAAAATATTTCCTATAGAAATATTTCAAATCCTTGAAATGGGCAGAAATAGTTCTGGGAGGTTTGTCCAATATTTTGATCATAACCATATGTTGAAACTCATATATATGGAAAATATATGTCCATTGAGTCTCCCTAATTTTTCTCAAATATTTTTAAAGCTTTTAAATATTTTTAACCTATTTAAGACCATTTCTGGCCTGAAGAAAAATCCTTTAACTAAAATAGGAAAATAACTTTTAAAATTATATTTTTGTGGTTTCTGGGTATCCTTTATCTAATAGGAGTCAAATATATTTTTTTGAAAGATTTTTACTGCCCTTAATTAAGTACTTGCAGTGCATTCCTCAATTCAGGGGTTTTTGGAAAACTAATTTTTGAAAATACTCTCTGGCCAAATTATTTTTGTAAGAAAATACTATATTGCTTTATACACATGGCATGATCATTGGGAGGAAGTTTGGGGTAAGGAGATGAAGTATAGAAGGTGGAGTAGTTGACTTTAAAGAGCACTTGAAAAACCACACAGAGAAAACCAACTTCAAAATAAAAGCCAAATAATGCAAAAGTTTTTGTTGGTCCAAATTTTCATGCTTTATTAATGCAAATGACATGTTACAAAATGCATGGTGTGACAGACATACCCCCCTTACGAGAATCTCGTCCCCGAGATTCCTAAACTAGGCTTTAAAGAGATATGGGAACTCGGATCTAAGGTAGTCTTCACGTTCCCAGGTTGCTTCTGCTTCAGTGTGGTTGCTCCACTGGACCTTGAAGTACTTGATCGTGCGGCTTCTAGTGCATCGCTCAGCCTCATCCAAAATGCAGATGGGCCTCTCCCGATAAGTCAAATCGGGCTGAAGGTCAATGGCTTGATGATTGACGTCCTTGTAAAGATCAGGCTTGTCTGGGACTTGGAGACACTTCCAGAGTTGTGACACGTGGAATACGTTGTGTACTTCAGATAGTTCAGGTGGCAGTTCCAACTGGTAAGCCACTTCTCTTGAAGGGGCCGATGTATCTTGGGGCGAGCTTTCCTTTGACATGGAAGCGTTGGGTTCCCTTGAGAGGTGTGACCCGGAGATAGACATGGTCTCCAACTCAAAAGTTCATGTCTCTACGACGTGAGTCAGCGTAGCTCTTCTGCCTTGACTTGGCAGTCTTCAAACGCTCTCGGACAAGCTGGACTTGCTCTTCTGCTTCACGGAGGATATCGGGCCCAAAGACTAGCCCTTCTCCGGTCTCTGACCAATTGAGGGGTGTGCGACACTTGCGTCCGTACAACACCTTAAATGGTGCCATCTAGAGGCTGGACTGATAACTGTTGTTGTAGGAGAACTCGGCAAAAGGGAGGCAATCTTCCCACCTAGCTCCATATGCTAAGACACAGGCTCGGAGCATGTCTTCGAGTATCTGATTCACTCGTTCTGTCTGACCTCCGGTCTGTGGGTGGAAAGCAGTGCTGAAGGACAACTTGGTCCCCATGGCCTCTTGGAACTTCTTCCAGAACCTTGAGGTAAACTGGGTTCCTCGATCTGACGCAATCTCCTTGGGAACACCATGAAGGCTTACGATTCCGTTGATGTAGAGGCTGGCTAGCTGGTTTCCCTTGTAAGTCGTTTTGACAGGAATGAAATGGACTACTTTGGTCAAATGGTCGACTATGACCCAGATGGAGTCATGTCCCTTATTTGACCTGGGTAATCAAGTGATGAAATCCATTCCGACTTTATCCCATTTCCATTCAGGCACCTTGAGAGGCTGTAACAATCCAGCGGGTCGCTGATGTTTTGCTTTGACCCTTTGGCATATGTCACACTTAGCAACGAAAGTGGCTATCTCTCTCTTCATGCCATGCCACCAGAATCTTTCCTTTAGGTCTTGATACATCTTGGTTCCTCCGGGGTGGATGGAATACGGGGTGTCATGAGCTTCTTGCAAGATCAAATTCTTGAGCTCAATCTTGTTGGGTACGCAAATGCGATTCCCAAACCACACAATTCCTTGCCCATCGTCTGAGAATCCTGGGGCCTTGCCTGCCTTGATCTTCCTCTTGATGCCTTCAATACTTTCATGTCCCTTTTGAGCTGCCTTAATATCATCCATCAGGGTAGGCTTGACTTCAAGGTTGGCTAAGAACCCTGGTGCAACCAGTTCCAACCCGAAGCATTCAAGTTCTTCATACAAGGCGGGTAGCCTGCCCTTAAGCATAGCATTCAAGGAACAAGCCTTTCTGCTTAATGCATCTGCTACCACATTAGCCTTTCCAGGGTGGTTTTGAACACTGAGATCGTAATCCTTGATCAACTCTAGCCATCTTCTTTGCCTCATGTTCAATTCCTTCTGAGTGAAAATATACTTCAGACTTTTGTGATTCGTGTATATCTCACACCGCTCCCTAGGAGGTAATGTCGCCATATCTTCAGGGCATGAACTACAGCTGCCAACTCGAGGTCATGAGTAGCATAGTTCTCTTCATGAGGCCGTAGTTGCCTTGAAAGGTAAGCTACGACTCTGCCCTCTTGCATCAGAACACCTCCCAGTCCAGTGCTCGACGCATCACAATATATCACAAACTCCTTGTGTATATCTGGTGTGGCCAAAACTGGGGCGGTGGTCAATCTCTTCTTCAGCTCCTGGAAGCTTTCTTCACACTTCGGCGTCCATTCAAACTTCTTTTCCTTCTTCAAGAGCTGAGTCATGGGTCGGGCAATGCTTGATAATCTTCAACGAACTTGCGGTAATATCCCGCGAGTTCGAGGAAGCTTCTGACTTCCTTCACATTGCTTGGGGATTGCCATTCAGTCACGGCTTCAATCTTAGCGGGATCGACTGACAATCCTTCTTCAGTCAAAACATGACCCAAAAATCCAACCTCATGCAGCCAAAATTCACACTTGCTGAACTTGGCATACAGTTGGTGCTCTCGAAGCTTGTCTAGGACCATCCTCAAGTGTTGCTCGTGCTCATCTTCGGTCTTTGAGAAGACAAGAATGTCATCAATGAAGACAACGATAAACTTGTCCAAATATTCCATGAAGACCTTATTCATGAGATACATGAAGTAAGCTGGGGCATTGGTCAGTCCAAAGGACATGACCGTGCACTCATACAGGCCATATCTGGTTACAAATGCCGTCTTCGGAATATCTTGGGGTCTGATTTTCAGCTGGTAGTACCCAGATCTGAGGTCAATCTTGGAGAACACCTTGGCCCCATTGAGTTGATCAAACAGATCTTCAATCTTGGGAAGTGGATACCTGTTCTTGATTGTAACTTCATTGAGGGAGCGGTAGTCAATGCATAAGCGTATGGTACCGTCCTTATTTGCCACAAACAGAACTGGCGATCCCCAAGGGGAAGCACTAGGGCGGATAAATCCCTTCCTCAATTGCTCTTCCAGTTGCTTCTTCAACTCTGCTAATTCTTCCGATCCCATTCTATAAGGCTTCTTATAGATAGGTCCTGCTCCGGGCATGAGCTCAATGTCTCGGTCAGGAGGCATTCCCGGTAGCTCATCAGGAAAGACGGTATTCGCATACTACCGGCACTTGTTCCAATCCAACTTCTGACAGACAGTTGACTTGGGTGCCTTGAGCAGAGGGGGGGTTGGGAGCAAACTTAACTTCGACTCCTTGGTCATTGGTCACAGTGACGGTCCGGTTGGCACAATCTAGCAAGCCTTGGTGCTTGATGAGCCAATCCATTCCTAAGATCACATCCAAGCCTTGCGATCTTAAGATGATAAGGTCTACTAGGAAGTCTACCCCATTAATGACAATCCCGACTCCCTTACATCCTATCTTGGCTCTCATCTCTGCTCCGGGGGTTTGTACCACCATAGGGTTATTCAGGGGTGTAGGGGTCATGCCACTTTTTAATGCAAACCTTTGGGTGACAAATGAATGCGTGGCTCCAGAATCAAACAAGACAGTTGCAGGTGTTGAGTTGACAAGGAACGTACCCAGCACGACGTCCGGGTCTTCCTGGGCTTCTTCTGCAGTGACATGATTCACACGACCCTTGCCGTTGTTGGGCGGGTTGCGGGGAGCTTGGTTCCTTAGTGGCATTCCACGGCCTTTTCCTGGGTTCTGCGCATTGGTGCGCGGGGCGTCGGGCTTCTTGTTGGGGCAATTCTTGGAGTAGTGTCCTGGCTGACCACATCCAAAGCAAGTGACTTGGTTGGGGTTGCTGCTCTTGCCGGCATTGTTATTGGGGTTGTTGTAAGCTGGCCTGGGGTTGGCATACTGCTGAGGTGGATAGTTGGTGTGGGGTGCAGGAGCTCTTGGCTGCTGATAGGTTGGCTTGACCGGGGCTGACTGCCACGGGCGAGGCTTCTAGTTGCTGGAGCTACCCTTGCTGATCATCTTGCGCTTACGGGTATCATCCAAAGCACGTCGCTTGTCTTCAAGCATGAGTGCCTTGTTCACCAGATCAGGAAAAGCCAGGCAGTCACATACAACAAGCGAGTACTGCAGAGTCTGGTTAAGGCCTTCCATGAAGCGCTCCCTTTTGGCAGCATCAGTGCTGACATCTTCTGGGGCATACCTTAAGAGAACGCTGAACTTCTGCATGTACTCCTTGACAGTGCTACTACCTTGCTTCAGGGCTCGGAACTCACGCTTCTTGATGGCCATAATTCCGGAAGGGATGTAAGCCTTGTGGAATTCTGCCTTGAAGTCATTCCAAGTGATGTTTCACTCAGCATGCATGGCCTTGAATCGATCCCACCAAGCTCTAGCAGTTCCCCCGAGACAGTGAGCAGCATACGCCACCTTCTCACAGTCCTCAGTGCATCCGACTAGTTCCAGCAGATCCTCAATGGTGCGGACCCAATCATCTGCATCCAGGGGTTCAGCAGTATAAATGAAGGTGGGTGGTGCATGCTTCTTGAACTCCACCAACGTGGAACGTCCATTGCCGTTTCCCGCCGGCTGGCGGTTGACAGCTTGAGCAATCATCTGGAGGGCTGCAGTGTTGGCTTAGCGTTCCTCTCGGAAGGCTTGGAGAAGCTGAGCCATGTCCATGTTTGGAGGTGGTGGCGGTGGATCTTGTCCTTGGGTTTGGTCCTGACTGGCTCCTTCTCCAGCTTCTTGCTGCTGGGTAGAGGTACCAGTATGAGTTACAACAGGCATCCTGTTGGAGCGATCAAGGTCTCATGATTGGGAAAGATGGAGAAAGCAATATAGATGGGATGCCTAGTAAGGGGGTTGGTATGACACTAATTGTTTTCATGCAAGGGCCAAAAGGCCAAACACATTCATTAAAACCAAATGGGTGATGTAGTCGCTTACAAGTTCCCGTAGGAAAGCACGACGTCCATTAAACACTTCAAAAGCAAACGCAACACTACATGGTTTCATATGAACCATTACAAGGACTCGACTTCGCATAGGGGTACACGACCTATCCTACCGTAGGGGTTACTAACGGGCATATCCGGGTTGCGAATGATGCCTAAGTGGCGGAATGCTCGGTTGCGTAGTCTGGCTCTTCTGGGTCTTCCTCCTCGTCATCGGTGGCCTGACTTTCCTCTTCACTTGAAGGGGTGGGGGAGTGGAGGAGCTCAACACGGCGTTGCTTTGACGGTGGTGCGAAGAGCTTGCGGTATTCCCTTGCGCTCATGCGGTGTTGCTGTGGTGGTTCTCCATCCTTTGGGGGTCTTCCGCCTCGGTATGCGATTGCGGGCTGACCAGGGGGAGCACCTTCCTTCTTGATCCTATCCATCTTCTCTTGTGCTTGGCGAAGAAGTGCCTTGGTCTCATGAAGTTCCTTTCGGAGTTCCATTGATTCCGAGGCCAAGTGTTGTGCCAAACTATCGGCACAAAGGCTGAAGTAGGTCTGGAATCGGAGTGGAAGTCCTTCTTCTAGTGGTGGAGCTGGTGCACTGCTCTCATCCTTACCTTCCTTCCGATAAGGCAAGAAGCGGGTTGCCATCTCGTCTGCCATCTCGGGAAGAAGGTCTCGAAGGCGGGTGAGTGCCTTGAGGGTTGCCGTCTCGACGGCAAGAAGTAGTGTTGCCATCTGGGGTCCCTCGAAGAACCAGCTTGTTGGAGAGTCATTGGCCTTCACGATCACTTCCACATGATACTCCGTCTTGGTGTCATTGATCCAATGCTCATGGTAGGTGAAAATGGGGGCTCGGTGGAACTGGCACTTCTTGAGGCTATCCTCGAGAAGCACGGGAAATCCGGTGGTCAGGAAATCTTCGGGTACGGCAACCATCTACAAAGGTTGAATGGGAGAGGTTAATAAGGGAAATATATCTTGGGTTGGGTAAGCTTTAGAAAAGAAGAGAAGTTAGATGGTCTAAAGCTAACTAACGTCCATGCTAACTAAGGCTTCCTACAGTCAGGATGGCTCTGATACCAGCTCTGTTGGGGACCCCGACTCATAAGTCGTGATCACCGAATGCACGTGTATAGTGATCCCAGAGATCAATGCTCACTGAACACACAGAAGCTGAATAGCAAGAGTCTTACATCCATACATACCGTCTTACACAAATTATGACCATTATGGTCAAGTCTTACATAGATAAAGCCTTAAGGGCTGAACATCAAATGAAACACAAGCAGCGGAAATCTTCGTCGATAAGTAGAACCCATGCCATCTGCCTTAACCCTACAGGCATTCTGACTGGGAAACGTCCTAGTTCGCATGTTCGTCTCCAAAGAATTCTTCTTCGAACTCCTGTTCTTCCATGCCTGGCCAATTAAATAACCAGTGGCAAGCCAATGAGTACTTTGAATGTACTCGCAAGCAACCCATGTTTTGGTTCAGGGTACAACAATGCATGATATAGGTAAATTTTTGCGGAAAGCTAGTTTTGAGTGCAATGACATTTTCAACAACTTGTAAGACATGCATTAGGAGAATTTAAGTAACCATGAGGATAGGTTACAGATATCAACATAAATAGAGTGGGCACCAACCCAACTCAATCATGACAAGTCCTTGACTTGACCCAAGTAGTTCTTCCCACTTATCCTTATCCAAACACACACCCTGGTTTGTAAACATGTGGACATAGCCCAAGAGCGGTTACCCAACTGTCCTTGACCGTGGACACGGCTATTCGAATAGTTTTACACTCTGCAGAGGTTGCACATTTTACCCACAAGATCCGGGGAACTTCCGTGTCATCCACGACCCGCGGTACCTCAAGTACCCGGGGTAAGCACCCGATCACTATCTTTCCCTAGACGACACTAACATGGAGTCCACTAGTTGTTCCGTATCTTCACGATGTACATCAGACGAGACTCACTTGAGATTGTAACATCCGAGAGGGGACACAACGGTGTATCCGGTGCCCTATGAAAACAGTCATGGCTGCCCTACCTGGCACTACCCCGTCCCGAGAGAGCGTACCAGCAACTCTCCCGTCACTAGTAATGCGGGCTCCAAGCTAGTATCGGCCTAGGTAATCAATAATGCCCTTTCCCATATAAGGGTAGAGTGGTTGCGCATGTAAGGTTGGAATAACGGTCGCAACTTAAACCAATTCGTTTTTGAAAACAACACACACACTTGCCTCGGTACACCACTTCGTCATCAAATGGCTACCCAACTCATCATCTCCCTCGGGCATAAGTGGCACCCGACGGGGTTTTCGAAAAGTCCTTTGAAAATACTTTGACTCCATCACTATGCATGTTCCCGTCCCTTTTTGTGTAGCAACTACTTTAGCATCCTATCTACTCCCACCGGCATAACCCTCGTAAGGAGGTAGGGTCATGCACAATGCAAGTATCAATGAGGAAGTAACGGAGGCAACCCATCAAAGTGGCTACCACCTCATCATGATTCCGTTGCGACAACAATAAAGTGCATAAAAAGGGTTTCATAGACATGGTCAAAGGGCTGCTTGCCTGGCTCAACAAAGTCTTCTGGGTCTTCAAAGTCTTCTGGTCCAACTCCTTCGTTAGCAACGCAATCTATCGTCGCAAAATAATAACGAGAAAATAAGGCAATAATAAAACAGAAAAACCAAATTGCTCAGAAAAATGTCAACTCATTTTTGTAAAATACTAGGTTGAAAACTAAGAAGGGGAAAATTCCTAGTTTTGGATTTGGAGTTATAAAAGAGGGGATATGGATTTTCAAACAGAGATTAAACTGCTCAAATTTGAATTTAAATTTGAACAGTACATAAAAGTTGGTTGGATTTGGATGAAAGTTGCACCATTAAATAGGTTGCAATATTTTGGCAATTTAGGAATTGGAATTAAATTATTTGAACATATATTTTATCCTGTGGAATTTTTGGAAAAGAGACAGAAAAATAAAAAGAAAAGGGCCCTGTGCCTGCTGGGCCAGAACAGGCGTAGAGCAGCAGGCCCAGCCAGAGTAGCGGCCCAGCGCACTGGTGCACGCGCGCGTGCCAGGTTCAAACCTGACGGGCAGGGCCCAGGCGTCAGGACGTGAGGCTGACGGACGGGCCCCACGGCCGTCGTCGTCAACCCTGGGTCAAAGAGGGCAGCGAGCTCACCGGCGACGATGTAGGGCACGGCAAGCTTGGACAAGGGCAGGGATGGACTCAGCGTCGTGTCGCCGTTCGGGTGGAGGTATAACCGGTCGCCGGGGTGGCCTGGTTCGCCGACAATGAGGTCACGCGGTGGAGGGGCTTCGGGCGTTGCTGGTTCCGGCCGTTTTCGGCGGCTACAGAGAGGGGAAACAAGGGGGAAATGATCAGGGAGCTACAGGGGTTCCAGATCGAGAGGAAACGGGGCCGGGGACGGCCTGTACCTCGCGAGCTCCGGCGAGCCGAGGCGGCGGAGCTCGAGCTCGATCTCGAGCTCGGGCGGCTCTGGAGGCGAACTGGGGGTGCAGGGGAGTGATTAGGGGAGTGAGAGGGCGAGTGGTGAAGAGAGGGCTCGGGGAGGCCTTTAAGTAGGCGAGCGGCAAGGTGCCGTGGACCCTACGCCGGAGAGCTCCTGCTCGTCGCCACAGGGCTCGGGAGGAGCTGGCGCCATGTCTGGGGTGTTCCTGGGCATGGGCTACGCCGAGAGAGATAGAGAGAGAGAGAGAGTGGGGAGAGGTCAGGGACGCGCGCGTGTGAGCCGCGCCATTGGCGCGCTCGGGCGGCCGGTGTTTGCTAGCGCGGAGGCGCGGGGAGGAGGAGAGAGGAAGGGGCCGACCGCGTAGCTTGCTGCGGATGCTGAGGCGCATCGGCAAGCGCGCGGGGGAGGCCCGAGGTGGTCGGAGGCGTTGGGCCGAGGGCGGCTACAGTGCGGGAGCGCACTGTAGCGCGCTCCAGAGCGTGCGAATGGCCGGCATGCCATTTTTTGGCAAAGTGGGCACAGTCAAGCATATCTGGTAGCTCTAGGGAGGAGTAAAGAATGTGGGGAAAGCCTTGGATGCCTTGGGTGGCCACTGGAGTGAGGAGGGAGGTGAGGAAGAGAGAGAAAGTGGCTGTCCAGAGAGAGAAAGTGGGGTTTTACCCATCCAATAGTGGAGCTGTGGACTTGCCATTGTTACTGGAGGTGAAAGGGGACTAGGAGGGGATGTGGTAAAAAGTTGAGCTTAAGGAGAATAGTTTTAGTGGTCCAAATGGGGATTTTTGAAAAGTGGCAGAAGGTGCTTGATAAGCGTTTTGGCAAGCAAATGATTTCCAATTGCCACGATACTCCACAGGGTGAAATGACACATATAATTAGGGCCTTCCACCAATTTGGAGCTTATTTGGGCAAAGTTGCCAATGCAACTTTTGTAAACCCTAGAGATAAGCAGAAATGGACTTGTGTAGATCTAGTTGAGCAAATCACTTCTCCTTGATGCACCACTTGGTGTAGTGGCCTCATTTGGTCATGTGAACATGCTCAAAAAAATTGGGGTCAAGGAGAGAAAGTTGGTAGTACAAACTTGTTCAAATATGGTTCTTGTCACAGAGAGTTTTGGTGCATTTTGGTGAACCAAAATGACTTTAATTGGCATGAGGCTTTGCAAGGTGATCACAATATGCATTTGTGACTTGCTGGATTTTCCTTGGATTTTTATGAAAATATTTCCTGTAGAAATATTTCAAATCCTTGAAATGGGCAGAAATAGTTCTGGGAGGTTTGTCCAATATTTTGATCATAACCATGTGTTGAAACTCATATATATGGAAAATATATGTCCATTGAGTCTCCCTAATTTTTATCAAATATTTTTAAAGCTTTTAAATAATTTTAACCTATTTAAGACCATTCCTGGGCTTAAGAAAAATCCTTTAAATAAAATAGGAAAATAACTTTTAAAATTATATTTTTGTGGTTTCTGGGTATCCTATATCTAATAGGAGTCAACTATATTTTTTGAAAGATTTTTACTGCCCTTAATTAAGTACTTGAAGTGCAGTCCTCAATTCAGGGGTTTTTGGAAAACTAATTTTTGAAAATACTTTCTGGCCAAATTATTTTTGTAAGAAAATACTATATTGCTTTATACACATGGCATGATCATTGGGAGGAAGTTTGGGGTAAGGAGATGAAGTATAGAAGGTGGAGTAGTTGACTTTAAAGAGCACTTGAAAAACCACACACAGAAAACCAACTTCAAAATAAAAGCCAAATAATGCAAAAGTTTTTGTTGGTCCTAATTTTCATGCTTTATTAATGCAAATGACGTGTTACAAAATGCAGGGTGTGACACACTGTCGATGATTTCACCGACATTCTCGACTTCGACTCCGAAGACATCGACGGTATGGACGACGATGCAGGAGACGAACAGGAACCATCGCCTATAGAGCACTGGAAAGCCACCTCATCGTATGACATATAGATGGTGGACACACCCAAAGAAGGCAATGGCGACAGAACAACGGAGGATAACCCCTCCAAGAAGCAACCCAAGCGCCGACGTTGGCGGCGCCGCTCTAAGTCCCGCTAGAGCAAGAATGGTGATTCCGGCACAGGAGATAATAACACTCCGGACAGTGCCGAAGACAACCCCCTCCAGCAAGATTCAGCGCAGGAGGATGGAAAAGCCAACCCTCATGAGAGAGCGGCGGACAGAAAGGAGGAGAATGACAATTACATGCCTCCCTCCGAAGACGAGGCAAGCCTCGACGACGACGAATTTGTCGTGCCTGAGGATCCTGTTGAGCAAGAGCGCTTCAAGCGCCGGCTTATAGCCACGGCAAATAGCCTGAAGAAGAAGAAGAAGCAGCAGCATAGAGCTGATCAAGACTTGCTTGCTGACAGATGGACTGAAGTCCTTACGACCGAGGAATATGAACTCGAACGCCCCTCCAAGAGCTACCCAAAGCGCAGGTTGCTACCCCGTATAGAGGAGGAAGCATCCAAACCTACATCTCCAGCATATGACGCGGCTGACCGGCCACCTCGTGGCCGCGACAGAGAGGCCTCTCGGCCCACAACTCAAGCCGCACCCCGGCATCACTCAAAAAATATCAAGGCACGGGGAAATGCGTTAGACCTGCGAGATATATTGGAGGACAAAGCAAGGCAAACAAGATCGATCTACGGATCGCGTGGGCGCCCCACGACACGAGATGATAACCGTCACGCCGGATACAGTAAAAGTAAATCCGGTCGGGCCGAATACAATAGACAAAACTCATTTGAGCTGCGTCGTGATATAGCCCAGTACAGAGGCGCCGCACACCCACTATGCTTCACAGATGAAGTAATAGATCATCAAATCTGAGAGGGTTTCAAACCCGTGAATATTGAATCAAACGATGGTACAACAGATCCTGCGGTATGGATCAAGGACTATCTCCTTCATATCCACATGGCCCGCGACGACGATCTACACGCCATCAAATACCTCCCACTCAAGCTTAAAGGACCAGCTCGGCATTGGCTCAACAGCCTGCCAGCAGAATCCATTGGGTGTTGGGAAGATCTGGAAGCCGCATCCCTCGACAACTTCCAAGGAACCTATGTGCGACCACCAGACGCCGATGACCTGAGCCACATAATTCACCAGCCAGAGGAATCGGCCAGGCAATTCTGGACATGGTTCCTAACCAAGAAAAATCAAATCGTCGACTGTTCGGACGCAGAGGCCCTAGCGGCTTTCAAGCATAATATCTGTGATGAGTGGCTTGCCCGGCACCTTGGACAGGAAAAGCCGAAATATATGGCAGCCCTCACGACACTCATGACCCGCTTTTGCGCGGGAGAAGACAGCTGGTTGGCTCGTAGCAATAACATGTCAAAGAGCCCTGGTAATTCGGATACCAAGGACAGCAATGGCAGGTCACGTCGCAACAAGCACAAGCGCTGCATTAGCAGTGACAATACGGAGGACACGACAGTTAATGCCGGATTCAGAGGCCCTAAGCCCGGTCAGCGGAAAAAGCCATTCAAAAGAAGCACTCCGGGCCCGTCCAGTTTGGACCGTATACTCGATCGCTCGTGTCAGATACATGGCACCCCCGAAAAGCCAGCCAACCACACCAACAGGGATTGTTGGGTGTTCAAGCAGGCCGACAAGTTAAATGTCGAGAACAAGGACAAGGGGCTACATAGCGACGACGAAGAGGAGCCCCGACCGCCGAACAACAGAGGACAGAAGGGTTTCCACCCACAAGTGCGGACGGTGAACATGATATACGCAACCCACATCCCCAAGAGGGAGCGAAAGCGTGCATTAAGGGATGTAGACGCGTTGGAGCCAGTCGCCCCAAAGTTCAACCCATGGTCCTCCTGCACGATCACTTTCGATCGCAGGAACCACCCCATTAGTATCCGCCACGGCGGATTTGCCGCATGGGCTCTAGACCCAATCATCGATGGATTTCACCTCACTCGAGTCCTTATGGACAGCGGCAGCAGCCTGAACCTGCTTTATCAGGACACAGTGTGCAAAATGGGCATAGATCCCTCAAGGATTAAACCCACAAAAACAACCTTTAAGGGCGTCATACCATGTGTAGAGGCCCATTGCACAGGCTCAGTGACACTAGAAGTGGTCTTCGGATCCCCGGATAATTTCCGAAGCGAGGAGTTAATCTTCGATATAGTCCCGTTCCGCAGTGGCTATCACGCACTGCTCGGGCGAACCGCATTTGCAAAGTTCAATGCAGTGCCGCACTATGCATACCTCAAGCTCAAGATGCCAGGACCTCGGGGAGTCATTACGGTCAATGGAAACACTGAACGCTCTCTCCGAACGGAGGAGCACACGGCGGCCCTCGCAGCGGAAGTACAAAGCAGCCTCTCAAGGCAATTCTCCAGTCCGGCAATAAAACGTCCGGACACCGTCAAGCGCGCTCGGAGTAACCTACAACAAGACCGCCTGGCACATTCCGAGCAAGCGTAGCAATGCGGCCCCAACCCCAGCACTAGCAAAACGGCGAAATCCGAGCTACGCGTACATAATTACGCTCTAAAAATACCATGGGCACAGGGGGGAGGGGCATGACCACGGCACGCCCCAAAACGCGGCTCAACCGCACTAGGGGCTGCCTATTTTATCATTTTTTCTTACTTTCAGGACTTTACTCTCCGGAAGACCTGATCGGCAGTACAATTGCCAAACACATGACACAACAACCAGGGAGGCAGAAAGCTACGTCGCACTATGGAACTCCCAGGTGTCTATAACGAGCAAAATACCTGTTTTACATACCATTCCGCAGCTCGCCCCTTGAGGGGAAATGTCAAATAGTCCCATCTCCCGCTTATCACAATATTTGTATCGTTCTGCTTTGAATGCACCTTTCTCGAATAAACAATGCTTAGCTTTAGTCTATTATTGCATTCTCTATTCATTCCTTTTTATGTATATATGTTCATTCATGACATTCAGCACCCGTACACTTTGGTACGGCTAATATGCCAGGGGCTCAAGCACCCCATAATACGGCGTGAGAAGTCCGCACACTTTCACAAGTGCGGCACTCCGAACTTAAGCATTATATGCATCAGCTCCGAATCATGTCTTTGGTCAATAGTTGGGTTTGCCCGGCTCCCATGTTTTGGTACCTTACATTCCGCTATACCGGCTAAGGTAGCACTGGGAGAAGTACTGCGATTGTGCCCCGGTTCAGCTGGGCTAAGCACCTCAGTAGAGAAAGCTAAAACTGACTGTCATGATAGGGCGAGAGCTGGTCGCTGTTCGAGAGGTTTCGAGTCCCTAAAGACTTATGCCTCTTAGAGCGAGGAGTCGGCTTTGTCCGGCCTAGGCGTGTATAGTGCTCCAAACTCGGTCTTTCGAACACTAAGGGCTTCGCCGAAATTTAAAATTATAGAATTCTCTGGCTAAGTGAGAGTGATAACGCATTGTAGTCTGATTGCCTTGTTCGTTGTGCTGAGCACCTCCCTCGAAGGACCCAAGAATGGGAAAAGGAGTGCTCATGTTTAATCCCGAACACCCCAGCACTTGTGGCATGGGGGCAGAAGTCGACGACTCGCCATCTCTCAGATTTAATAAACGGCCGCATCGAAGGTAATATTTTAAATTAAAACAAGCGTTGCATAGCGCATATGAACAAGTTTTCAGCGTACAGGATCACATGAGCGAGTTTACTCAAATATTACATCTTTGGAACATTCATCTGCCACAAGGCGGGCACCCTTCAGGATGCCTCCATAGTACATCTCAGGGTGGCGATGCTCCTTGCCCTGCGGTGGCCCATCCTTCACCAGCTGCTCTGCGTCCATTTTTCCCCAGTGTACTTTCACACGGGCAAGGGCCCTGCGGGCGCCCTCGATGCAGACAGACCGCTTGATAACTTCAAGCCACGGACAGGCATCAACCAGCCGCCTCACCAGCCCGAAGTAGCTCCCAGGCATGGCCTCTCCAGGCCACAGCCGGACTATGAGACCCTTCATGGCTTGTTCGGCCACCTTATGGAGCTCGACCAGTTGCTTCAGCTGGTCGGTCAAGGGCACCGGGTGTCCCGTCTTAGCATACTGAGACCAGAACACCTTCTCGGTCGAGCTCCCTTCCTCGGCCCGGTAGTAGGTGGCGGCATCAGACACGCTGCGGGGCAAATCTGCGAATGCTCCTCGAGAGCTCCAGACTCGGGTAAGTAACAAGTAATTCACTTTCACATGCTTGCTTTGCATAATGAAGGCCTTACTCGCCGCTATCTTCTTTATCGCCTCAATTTCCTGGAGGACTTTTTGGGCTTCGGCCTTGGCAGAGTTGGCGCTCTCGAGGGCCGCAGCGAGCTCGGACTCGCGAATCTTTGACTCAAGCTCCAAACTCTCATGATTTTTCACGAGAGCCTGGAGCTCTTGCTGCACCTTGGCAACCCGCGCCTCTTGCTTCCCCCACTCGCTACACTCCGTGGTCACTTTATCTTCGGCCTCGGTAGTGCTTGCTTTAGGGTCGCCACCTCGGTCGTGGCCCCTAGCACATTAATAACGATCCTATCATTTTTTTTTGCAACTGCATGTTTTTTATATACACACACAGACAAGGCATTACGTACCTTGGTTCTCCTCGAGCTGCTTCTTGGCAAGGCCGATCTCTTTCTCGGACCGCTCGAGGTTCTGCTTCAACGCATCAACTTCCGCAGTCAGTGTGGCAGAGGTTAGCAGCAAAGCCTGCACACGCATATCGACATAATTATGGTAGACTCCTACAAATATTATTTGATCCTCTATCCGGCTTTTCTTTGTGAACACCGAAAAGAGCATCAGGGGCTACTGTCTATGCGGTAATATTTTGACATATTTTTTACATACCTCAAAGCCCGTCAGAAGGCTGGCACAAGCTTCAGTCAGCCCGCTTTTGGCGGACTGAACTTTCTGGATCACCGCATTCATAATAGTGCAGTGCTCCTCGTCGATGGAGGCGCCGTTAAGCACCTCCAGTAAGTTATCCAGTGCCTCCGGTTGGACGGAGGTCACCAGCGCGGTAGGCTTGCCCTTCTTAGCGGGGGGCCGCCTGCCGGACTCCGAAATTGTTGAAGGTTCCGGTGCGGTGTTCGGCCCAGGGCCGGACTTGGAGCCCTTGGGAGACTTGCCCCCTTTCGCCTGGAGTCCGGGATGTTGACTTGAGGCGCCCCCAGGACTGCCTCCCCTCGGTTTGGAACCCCTTGGGACAATACCTCGGCATTGTCCGTAGGGCGAGGGGAGGAGGCGACCGGAAGTGAAAGGCTATTCACATACGATGAACCCAAGGAGCCGCTCGACGACACGTCGAGCCGGGCTCGGGGCGGACTGCATGATTATATTCGACGTTAGGAGAAGCTGTGCAATAAAGGAACGCTATGAGTCACTCTGGTGTCCGAATACTTACGACTTCACCAGGGGCTTGTCCCTGGGCAGCCACTCCTCTTCGCTGTCGGCAACGTTGGTGGAGTAGTCCGGAGGAAGGGTGTCGGTGTCAAAACCGGCGGATCTCGGGTAGGGGGTCCCGAACTGTGCGTCAAGGTTGGATGGTAACAGGAGACAAGGGACACTTTATTTTACCCAGGTTCGGGCCCTCTCGATGGAGGTAAAACCCTACTCCTGCTAGATTAATATTGATGATATGGGTAGTACAAGAGTAGATCTACCACGAGATCAAGGAGGCTAAACCCTAGAAGCTAGCCTATGGGTATGATGATGGTTATGATGTGTTCGTCCTACGGACTACAACCCTCCGGTTTATATAGGCACCGGAAAGGGTTAGGGTTACACAGAGTCGCTTACATTGGTAGGAGATCTTGAATATCCGCACGCCTAGCTTGCCTTCCATGCCAAGGAAAGAACCTTCCGGACATGGGACGAAGTCTTCATTCTTGTATCTTCATAGTCCCGGAGTCCGGCTGAAGGTATAGTCCGGCTATCCGAACACCCCCTAATCCAGGACTCCCTCAGTAGCCCCCGAACCAGGCTTCAATGACGTCGAGTCCAGCGCGCAAATTTGTCTTCGGCATTGCAAGGCGGGTTCCCCCTCCGAATCTTGTGTACCTGTATGAATAATGTCCATAGCGCTCCTCGGTCTCGGTGCCCAATAATTTCCGTCTTCCACGTGTTGAACGAATGCGAAAAGCCCGAGGGTGTTTTTATATTCACACCCTTGGTCATATAAATGAGCCGCCTATTTAACGGGATGGGGATCTAGATCCAAACCACATCTTCTCCTCCCCGCGAGTTATCATCAGAGCGTCTCCAGCAAAGGTCCATTCCAACATGGCCAGCCGTTGTAGCTCCTCCCCTCGCCCCTCCAGCCCCAAATCCGGAGACTGGGAGAGTTGCACCATCCCACACAGCGAGCTAGTGTCACTGCAGGCCAAGGGATTCCTTCCCCAAGCATATATGGTCCCGGTCCGAACTGGACTCGCCACCTACAACGGCGGAAAGCAAGCGGAGAGCACCCCCAATCCTTCTAAAGGAGAGCGGGTGTGCCTCGTCCCTTATTTATTAAGGGGACTGGGATTTCCAATTCATCCATTCCTCCGCGGGCTTATGGAGTTCTACGGCCTCCAGCTGCACAATCTCACGCCTGGCTCCGTGCTACATGTTGCAGGCTCCGTTGCCCTTTGCGAGCTATTTTTAGGCGTCGAGGCTCATTTTGCGCTGTGGAAGAGGTTGTTCTGCTTGGTGCCCCGTTCTCAGAAGGGGTCTATATACCAAGCGGGCGGAGCCGAAATATGGTGCATCGCCGGGACCGGATACCTATCCGGAACCCCAAAGAAGGCGTCCGAGGACTGGCCTTCAGAATGGTTCTACATAGACGACGTCTCGCTGCCGGACCCTGTCTGGGTCGGCCTCCCTGAGTTCAGCATGGCTCCCTTAAAGAAACGCTTAAGTTGGTGTCCGCGGAGCTCTCAGAGAGAAAGCAACAGAGACGTTCTTTACCTGATGGGCCGGATAAGACTGTTGGCTCATTCGGGACTAACCATGATTGGAGTCATGGCCGCATGTATTATGCGGGGGGGTGCAGCCGCTTCAATATAGGAGCCACCCCATGTGGGATTTCAACAGGGAGGATGACGCCACCCGTTACGGCCGCAAGGGGCCAGACACAGTTGCCGCTCTAGTAAAGATTCTAACATCTTTGTACAAGGGAGAGAAGGAGAACTTCCTCCGCGTCAACCCGCGGGCCGGATTCACTATGTATGAACCTCCAAGTTGGGTAAGTGAACAATTGCACTTGCCCGTTTATTTAATGCTCCCATGACTAGATACGTAATCTGGTGATTTCAATGCAGGAGCTTCGACAGGAGGTAAAGGATATCAACAGCTGCCCTCCACAGCCTGAGGACCCAGAACGGTCCCTTGATCCGGACTCCGAAGAGGATCCGGACATATCGGTGGAGCTCATCGACGGGGTGTTCCACCAGTTAAGCAAGGATAATACCTAGGTGGCCATTACGGCTGATTATCCCGGGTTAATCCCGGCCTCCCAGGTGACAGAAACCGGAGTGTTTATTCCCGCAAGAGAGATTCCGTCCTTACATGTTCCGGTGTTTCTGACGACAATCGTATTTTACAGGGGAGATTTCCGAGGAGGGAGGCCGAACCTGCGGCGGCTAGCCAACGAAGAGCCGCCGGGCCCCATGGGGTAAAAAGGGATGAAGTCCAGACTGAGAGTTCGGCACAAAGGTATAACGCGCCCTCTGTCTTCCTGGCGTTATTCTGTCAGGGCATGTTAACATCCGTACTGTTTCCAGGACGAAGAGGCCACGCCGGACTATATCCGGAGGGGCCGCCAACCGCGCCTCTACCAGCCAGGCTCCAACGTCTAGTCCGGAGGCGGGGACGAACACCAGGCTTGCGCCGGACGCTCCTCCAACAGAGGATGCGGACCGGCTATATGCCACAAATTCAGAAGTGGAGAGCGCCATGAACCATATGCGTCGCCGAACAGTTCTACGCGACGCTTGTTTCTCCCGAGAGGCCTTAGACGCCTTCAATTCGGGAGATGCGTACCTTCGTGCTGCTCAAGATGGTTTAGCCAGAGCGATGGAGCAGTATGTGAAAGACATACGGGTAAGAAAATTTAAATATATATATACCAGTAGCCCCCGAGACTTGAAACAGTTAAACTAACTGATTTAAGGATCATATAATATGTAGGTTCTTACTGAGAAGAACACTGTGCTGTCCCAGGAGCTGGAAAAGTGCAAGGCCCAACTAGAGGCCGCACTAGCCGCAACAGGGGAGCCCAAAGGGACCCCCTCAGGTACGATATACGTTGAGAGATAGTATTGTGCGGCTTATGTGCGAATCTGACAATTAATGTTGCAGATGGTGCCGGACTAGATCCGGAGAGGCAACAACTCTTACGCCAGTTAAAGGCTGGCGAGAGTACGTTGACAAGGGTGAGGCGAGAGAAGAATGATCTTCAGGATGCCAACACCAAGCTGGATGTTGAACTGAAAGATGTTCGTGGCCAGCTATCTGACTCCACGAAGGAGAATCAGCGTCTTCGACGCGGCATATTTAGTAAGTGCTTGAGCGAACTCTTGAAAGAAGGGGTTCGGCGAGGAAGACGAATAACAGAATTATGTCTGTAGGTATGCTCACAGGTCGTCCTGCAGAGGAGATGCCCGGTTCTACGGGTGACCTTCTCCCCGAACTCCTACAACTGCACGAACGAATTCGGCAGGCAATGCAAGGGGTTGCCCGGGCCTTATGGCATGCCCACTCCACGCCCGAGGGCCTTGGAGAGCTTGCGGAGAAGCTGACGGGAGCTCGGCGGCGCATCCGATTGTGGAAGATATCAGCCTGCCGACAAGGCGCGAGGGATGCCTGGGCCATGGTGAAGACCCGCTTTACGAAGTCTGACCCTAATCATATGGCCGAGGTCGGACCAGTGGGGCCTGACGGGAAGGAGATCCCTGTGAGCTTGGTGTATGGCCAGGTAGAGCTGGCCGCAAAGTATTCCCAGCAGGACTGTAAATTAAACAGCCTGTTAGATGGTATAGAGGAGGAATACGATCAGTCAAGATGACTATGTAATTTATAATTGACATGTGTAATGCCTTCTAGCCGGATTGTAGATCGTTTGTCGTTGCCGACCTTTTCGCTTCGACCTCGGGACCTGACGGTCCAGAGTGTGTCCGAAAACCATAACGGCTATATAAAGGCCGGGGTATGCATGGAGACCAGGCGTAGGGGTCATTAGTGCTTTATCAGACAAGTGCCCAACTAGTTATGTTATATTACATGGTTAGTAAGAAACATCTTCCAGAGAGAATAGTTCTGTTAAGGGTTCCTTTCGCTGGGGTGGCGTGCCCTAAAGTGCACGTCCGGACTGCAAATGCAGAAGATCATCTGGGGGCATGTATAAAATAAAAAGGTTCATCTTTTAGTTCACCGACCGAATATTCCCTTAAGAACGCTAGCTTTCGGCTTCACCCAGTCTGAGGTACACATCCGGCTTATCCGGCAGTAACAATCGCAGAGGTGCTCCCTTTACCACCTAGCCGAACAATCGGGAACGTAGGGGTAAGCACAGGAGCCAGGCAACCCAGCTTGGCCAAAACTTAAGTCATATCGATGCATATAAGGGCGAAGAAAAGGTGCATGCGGAAGTCTGACGCATGCGTTGGGTGTGAAACCCATATAGACAAGCTTCTGTTAAAGAAGCCCCCAGGTTTAAGGAGCGCGGATAGCGCATCACATAATGAGCCTTTGAAGGGCTAGAAAAGAAAAGAGTAGGAGACAAAGTAAAAAAAAGGTATAAATGTAAAAAATGGACAGAGGAAGGAGACAAACACAGAGTCCGGTGCTAGGCGTAGAATCTTCGGAGGCATGTGGCGTTCCATTGGTTCGGCTCGAGTCGGTTGTCCGACGCATCTCGCAGGCGGTACGCTCCACCAGTTAGGACTTGGTCGATTATGAATGGACCTTCCCATTTGGGCTTGAGTTTGTTCTTTTGCTTATCCGGCAGGCGTAGAACTAGTTCACCAATATTGTAATTTTTGGCCCGTACTTCTCTGCTTTGATATCTTCGAGCTTGCTGTTGATAGAATGCGGAACGGGATTTAGCCACGTCTCGCTCCTCCTCTGAAGCGTCCAAGTCGTCCTGCCGATCGAGCTCGGCTTCTCTTTCTTCGTACATGCGCACTCGAGATGAGTCATGAATTATGTCGCAGGGCAGAACCGCCTCAACGCCGTACACCATGAAGAATGGTGTGAATCCGGTGGTGCGATTTGGCGTGGTTCGCAGCCCCCAGAGTACGGAGTCGAGCTCCTCTACCCAGTGCATATCAGATTCCTTGAGGGACCGCATTAGTCTGGGTTTGATGCCGCTCATTATGAGACCATTAGCTCGTTCGACCTGACCGTTAGTTTGTGGGTGATAGACAGAAGCATAGTCGAACTTAATGCCCATGTTTTTGCACCACAGCTTTACTTCATCAGAGGTGAAGTTTGTGCCGTTATCGGTGATAATGCTGTGGGGGACACCATAACGGTGTACGACCCCGGATATGAAGTCTATCACAGGTCCGGATTCGGCCGTCTTGACAGGCTTGGCTTCTATCCATTTGGTGAATATATCCACCATGACCAATAAGTATTTTTTCTTGTGGGTTCCACCTTTAAGGGGTCCCACCATATCGAGCCCCCAGACCGCAAAAGGCCAAGTGATGGGGATAGTTCGAAGGGCGTTGGGTGGCATATGGCTTTGGTTGGCAAAGAGCTGGCAACCGACGCACCGTTTGACTAGGTCCTGAGCGTCTGCTCGAGCCGTCGACCAATAGAAACCCATACGAAAAGCCTTGTTTACAAGGGACCGAGCCGTGGCGTGATGGCCACCGAGTCCGGCATGAATTTCAGCCAACAGACTCCGCCCTTCCTCTTCGGAGATACACCTTTGAAGTACTCCTGTAGTGCTTTTCTTGTATAGCTCTCCCTCGTGGACTTTATAGGCTTTAGATCGCCGCACTATGCAGCGTGCCTCGTTTTGGTCCTTCGGGAGTTCCTGCCTAGTAAGGTAGGCGAGGAATGGTTCCGTCCACGGGGCGATGACCGCCATTATTGCGTGGGCTGAGGGTGTAATTTTGGTGGCGGGGCCGCCAGTTATGTCTGATTGTTCGGCATTGGGTTGTGCGGTTATGCCCGGGCTATTATCCGAGGGTTCCCCCTCCCATGTTACGGATGGTTTGAATAATCTTTCTAAGAAGATGTTGGGGGGGACCGCGTCTCGTTTTGCTCCAATGCGTGCCAGGACGTCCGCTGCCTGATTATTTTCTCGGGCTATGTGATGGAACTCCGGTCCCTCGAACCGAGCTGACATTTTTAGTACGGCATTGCGATAAGCTGCCATTTTTGGGTCTTTGGTGTCGAAGTCACCATTTATTTGGGATATCGCGAGGTTTGAGTCCCCACGTACTTCCAGGCGTTGAATGCCCATGGATACCGCCATCCGGAGGCCATGTAGAAGGGCCTCGTATTCGGCTGCATTGTTGGAGTCCGTGTACAAAATTTGGAGTACATATTGGACTGTATCTCCTGTAGAGGACGTCAAAACGACGCCAGCCCCCAGTCCGGCCAGCATTTTGGAGCCGTTGAAGTGCATGATCCAGTTTGAGTACGTGCCGTACTCTTTAGGGAGTTCGGCCTCTGTCCATTCGGCGACGAAGTCGGCTAGGACTTGTGATTTAATTGCTCGTCGTGGCTTGTAGGTTATATCGAACGGGAGGAGCTCTATGGCCCATTTTGCTATCCGGCCCGTTGCATCGCGGTTGTTGATAATATCGTTGAGTGGTACTTTCGAGGCTACTGTAATAGAACACTCTTGAAAGTAGTGTCGTAGCTTCCGGGATGCCATGAATACCGCGTATGCGATTTTTTGATAATGTGGGTACCGTGATTTGCATGGTGTGAGGACAGTGGACACGTAGTAAACCGGCCTTTGAAGGGGTAATTTGTGTCCGTCCGTTATCCGTTCGACGACGAGTACTGCGCTAACAACTTGATGGGTTGCGGCAATGTACAATAGCATGGGTTCGCCGGTATTCGGCGCGGCCAGGACGGGGTTTGTTGCCAAGATGGCCTTTATTTCCTCGAGTCCGGCCGTGGCAGCGTCCATCCACTCGAAGTGTTCGGTGCGCCTAAGGAGGCGGTAAAGGGGTAGTGCCTTTTCTCCCAAGCGGGTGCTGAAGCGGCTTAAGGCCGCCACGCATCCGGTGAGTTTCTGAATTTGCTTGAGATCTTTTGGGACATCCAATTGCGACAGAACTCGGATTTTAGCTGGATTTGCTTCAATTCCTCTGCCGGATACAATGAAGCCCAGGAGCTTTCCGGCTGGGATGCCGAAAACACATTTTTCCGGATTGAGCTTGATGTCGTATTTTCGCAGGTTGTCAAATGTAAGTCTCAAGTCATCTACTAGAGATTCGACGTGTCTTGATTTAACGACCACATCGTCTACGTACGCCTCCACTGTTTTGTCGATCTGGTTTGCCAGACATGTTTGAATCATGCGCTGATATGTCGCGCCGGCGTTTTTGAGCCCAAAGGGCATTGTGTTGAAGCAAAATGGGCCATATGGCGTGATGAATGTTGTTGCAGCTTGGTCGGATTCTGCCATCTTTATTTGATGGTAACCGGAGTATGCGTCGAGGAAACACAGGGAATCGTGTCCTGTGGTGTCATCGATGATTTGATCAATTCAAGGGAGGGGAAAGGGATCCTTTGGGTAGGCCTTATTAAGGTCTTTGAAGTCGACACACAGGCGCCAGGATTTGTCCTTCTTTGGTACCATTACCAGGTTTGCTAGCCAGTCCGGGTGTTTGATATCTCTAATGAATCCGGCCTCCAATAATTTGGCTAGCTCCTCTCCCATGGCCTGTCTCTTTGGTTCGGAGAAACGCCGAAGGGTTTGTTTGACAGGTTTGAATCCTTTCTAGATATTTAAGCTGTGCTCGGCCAGCCTGCATGGGATTCCTGGCATATCTGAGGGGTGCCAAGAGAAAATGTCCCAGTTCTCTCGTAGGAACTCGCGCAGTGCTTACATCAGGGCTCAATTGTGCCCCAATGGAGGCTGTTTTATTGGGGTCTGTTGGGTGGACCTGGAATTTGACTATTTCGTCCGCTGGTTTAAAGGATGTGGATTTGGATCTCTTATCGAGTATCACATCATCCCTGCTAACCGTGGATCGCAGCGCCGTCAGCTCTTCGGTCGCTAAGGCTTCAGATAGTGCCTCGAGGGCCAATGCGGCTGTCTTGTTTTCGGCGTGGAGTGCTATATCCGGATCACTAGCGAGAGTGATAATTCCGTTTGGCCCGGGCATCTTAAGCTTCATGTACCCGTAATGGGGTATGGCTTGGAAAACTGTGAATGCCTCTCGTCCTAATATAGCGTGATATCCGCTTTTGAACGGGGCCACCTGGAACGTGATTTGTTCGGACCTGTAATTATCTAGCGTGCCGAATACCATATCTAGTGTGATCTTTCCGGTGCAGCGCGCTTCCTGACTGGGGATTATTCCTCTAAAGGTGGTGCTGCTTCGCTCAATGCGGTTCCACTCTATTTCCATCTTTTGGAGAGTTTCCTCGTAGATGAGGTTCAATCCGCTGCCTCCGTCCATAAGTACCTTTGCGAGGCGACAGCCGTCCACTATGGGACTGAGAACCAATGCGGCTGGTGCTCTGGCTGTTCGAAATTTGGGTTCGTCGCTCGCGTTGAAGGTAATAGCAGTATTGCTCCATGAATTTATTGTCGCTACTTGGTAGACTTCGGCAAGGCTGCGAAGTGTTCTTTTTCGCATGTTATTTGATGCGAAAGTCTCGGAGATTGTGAGAACGGTGCTGAAATTCTCGGGCTGGTTTCCTTCGACCTCTGGATTTAGGAGGTCCTCGCCAATTTTGGCCACCTGCCGGAGTATCCAACATGACCTGAGGCTGTGAGTTGGGGTGGCATCCTCTGCACTATGAATCTTGCAGGGTCCATCGAGCCACTTTTCTAGCACGGTTCCATGCCCCCTAGAGGGTTTTGATTTTTTTACTTAATCCGGGCGCCTTGCTGTAGTGTGCCCTTTTGATTCGGACGGGATTGCTATTCGAGGCCGGATTATCCCAAAATTTAATTTCGGTCTTCTAAGCACTTTCCATCGCACAGTATTTTTGTACTATGGACGCCAAGTCAGCAAAGCGCGTAATATTACGGTGACTTACGGCGTTGAGTATCCCCTTGTCCGTGCAGTTACTGCAGAAGATTGAAATCGCGTCTCCCTCGTGGCACTCCTTTATCCTGTTCATGAGCAGGAGGAATCTGGCCAAGTAATGATGTACTGTTTCTTCGGGCATCTGCTTGATTTGGGAGAGATCGCTTAAGATCGGACGGGCGGAATTCATTAGATCTGATACTTCACCCGGTTTGCTGTTCGGAGGCCGAACAACCTCCGGATTCTGAGATCCGGAGTCCTGTATGTTTTCCGGTTTGCCTGGTTCCAAGCCCAGGTCTTGGATTGTATCCTCCCCTCCGTGGATATCCGGCATGGGGGGTTCCGGAATTCGGACGTAACTGGTCCATAAGATTGATCAAGGGTCACCGCATTGTGTTTCCACCACAGCAACATGATGGGTGGCTTGGGGAGAGTTGATTTCCCTTAGATCGGGTTTAGGCCCAACCTGGTCGTAGTTTGTAGCGACCCCCAAGGCGGCGATGCGATCTAGGAGCTCGTTTATGGAGGAGAACTCCACCGGATCTAGCTGCTCGGCCAATTCCGAGCTGACGCGGAGATTGTTTTCGATGACCTGAGAGGTCACCGTCGGCGTAATGGCCGAACGGGCGGTCATGAGAAAACCACCCAGCCGGAGGGTTTGGCCGATAGCCAAAGCTCCCTCGGTGACGGAGCCGTCTTTAAAGACGGGAAAAGGCATCCTTCCTGATCGCGACGGCACAGAGGAACTCTCAATGAAAGCACCAATGTCGGTGTCAAAACCGGCGGATCTCGGGTAGGGGGTCCCGAACTGTGCGTCAAGGTCGGATGGTAACAGGAGACAAGGGACACTTTATTTTACCCAGGTTCGGGCCCTCTCGATGGAGGTAAAACCCTACTCCTGCTAGATTAATATTGATGATATGGGTAGTACAAGAGTAGATCTACCACGAGATCAAGGAGGCTAAACCCTAGAAGCTAGCCTATGGGTATGATGATGGTTATGATGTGTTCGTCCTACGGACTACAACCCTCCGGTTTATATAGGCACCGGATAGGGTTAGGGTTACACAGAGTCGGTTACATTGGTAGGAGATCTTGAATATCCGCACGCCTAGCTTGCCTTCCACGCCAAGGAAAGAACCTTCCGGACATGGGACGAAGTCTTCAATCTTGTATCTTCATAGTCCCGGAGTCCGGCTGAAGGTATAGTCCGGCTATCCGAACACCCCCTAATCCAGGACTCCCTCAAAGGGTGCTTCCCTTGTTGGACCCTCCGGCCTCCCCAGTTGGGGCGGCCTTCCTTTTCTTCTCTCCCCCTGCCGGAGGGGAAGAAGCCTCTTATTCCTCCTCCTCGTCTTCGTGGGAGGAGTGCGCCTTGGAGTCATCGGACGATGAGACCGACACCACCGGGCGCCGGGAACTCTTTCGGGTTCCCGTGACCTTCTTCTTGGCCTTCTTCTTCGGCACCACATAAGGTGTCGGAACTAGCAGCTCCGCCAAGAGGGCGTCTTCTGGGCCTTCGGGCAAAGGAGACGGACAGTCGATCTGTCCGGCCGTCTCCTGCTAGTCCTGTCAAAAGGTACAAGAGCTTAGATCCCGCATAGAGTCAAACTATGAAAAATGAGTATCCTGCAAAAGGTAAAACAGCTTACCGCGCTGGCTTGGCGCTTCGCGCAGAATCCGCGATCCTCGGTAGTGGGAGGGGGAACCTTGACGCCTTTGAATAGCACCTTCCAGGCATCCTCGTGTGTTGTGTCGAAGAGCTTGTTCAGAGTTTGGTGCTGGGCCGGGTCGAACTCCCACAAGTTGAAAGCCCGTTGTTGACACGGGAGGATCCCGCGGATTAGCATGACCTGGACTATGTTGACAACTTTGAGCTTCTTGTTCACCAGGTTTTGGATACATGTTTGGAGTCCGGTCAGTTCTCCCGAATTACCCTAGGACAGACCCTTCTCTTGCCAGGAGGTGAGCCATGTGGGGATGCCAGATCGGAACTCGGGGGCCGCTGCCCATTCAGGGTCACGCGGCTCGGTGATGTAGAACCACCCCGATTGCCACCCCTTTATGGTATCTACGAAGGAGCCCTCGAGCCATGTGATGTTGGGCATCTTGCCCACCATGGCGCCTTCGCACTCCGCCTGGCGGCCGCTCACTACCTTCGGCTTGACATTGAAGGTATTCAGCCATAAGCCGAAGTGGGTCTTGATGTGGAGGAAGGCCTCGCACATGACGATAAACGCCGAGATGTTGAGGATGAAGTTCGAGGCCAGATCGTGGAAGTCCAGGCCGTAGTAGAACATGAGCCCCCGGACGAATGAGTGGAGAAGGAAGCCTAGTCCACGGAGGAAATGGGTGAGGAACACCACCCTCTCATGGGGCCTGGGGGTGGGGATGAGTTGTCCCTCATCTGGGAGCCGGTGCGCGATGTCGTCGGGCAGGTATCTGGCTCTCCTTAGCTTTTTGATGTGCCCCTCCGTGACGGAGGAGACCATCCACCTGCCTCCCACTCCGGACATGGTTGGAGAAGGTTGAGGTGGGAAATGCAGACTTGGGCGCTGGAGCTCGAGTGTGCGAAAATGGATGAGCAAAGGAGGAAGAAGGCATGGATGAAAAGGTGAATCCTTATCCCTTTATATGGGCGGACGAAACTATGCTTCCCCACCAGCCTTGTAAAACTCGCTTATCCCCCAAGTGCCGTAATCAATGGCACGGTTGGGTTACCCACGCCCGTATTGATGAGAATCCCGTCATAAGGGGACACGATCTCTGCTTCGACAAGACGTGCCAAGGAAACCGCCTCGCAAAACGCGCTGAGGTGGGACAGTAAAAAACGATTCGAATGAAGGCTTGGCTGTGGTATGGTGTCACGCTACAGAGTACGTCAGCAGATTAGATTTGTGAAAATGTTACTCTCTCTACAGTGGTATGTGGAACTTGTTTTGCAGAGCCGGACACGATCCTTGTGTTCAAAATCTTCTATGAAGTATTCGGAGGAGGAACCCGCCTTGCAATGCCGAAGACAATCTACGCGCCGGACTCATCGTCATTGAAGCCTGGTTCAGGGGCTACTAGGGGAGTCGTGGATTAGGGGGTGTCCGGACAGCCGGACTCTAACCTTTGGCCGGACTGTTGGACTATGAAGATACAAGATTGAAGACTTCGTACCGTATCCGGATGGGACTTTCCTTGGCGTGGAAGGCAAGCTTGGCAATACGGATATGTAGATCTCCTCCCATTGTAACTGACTCTGTGTAACCCTAGCCCCCTCCGATGTCTATATAAACGGAGGGTTTAGCCCGTAGGACAACAACAATCATACCATAGGCTAGCTTCTAGGGTTTAGCCTCTCCGATCTCGTGGTAGATCTACTCTTGTACTACCCATATCATCAATATTAATCAAGCAGGAGTAGGGTTTTACCTCCATCGAGAGGGCCCGAACCTGGGTAAAAACATCGTGTCCCTTGTCTCCTGTTACCATCCGCCTAGACGCACAGTTCGGGACCCCCTGCCCGAGATCCGCCTGTTTTGACACCGACAGACCTATTCACATTGTATACTCTCTCACGCACATCGTCTATCTAGGTCATTCTCGCCAACCCGTCTCACTCTTTCGATCACACGGCGACCCTATGTGATCAGTTGACCTTGCTTCCTCCCACGCACAAAATATATCTGCACTTCTGTGAATGGATCATCTCTCAAGCTCTATCTTATAGCCCTCACCCTTGCCAAAAAGCTTAATCGGACAATATCTCTCCAGAGCATATATATTTGTTCAATGAATGTCGGACCACACTCACTTTGTCTCTCTATCTATATGTCTCTCGATTGACCTCGCTTTCTCACACCGTATCTTCCACGCGTTGAAGCTACTACCTCTCCATACCTCGCAAAGCCGGAGCTATTTACATTGCGAGGGGCACTCCAACCTTGGATTAATTTGTGTGGGCATTTATTCCGGTCGGTTTAGATTATATTTTCATAGCATTCGGCCCACAACTACTCCAAACACCGTTGCAACCCACGCAACTCCCATAGTTGATTTCCCTCTGGCTCGGTCATCACTCTCTCGCACGTCCTTTCTCGCCTTCAACGTCGCACCATGGTATTATTGGAAAAACTATGTTGTTCTCTTTAATTATTATAAATAAGCTACAAAACTAGACACCGATAGTCCACTTGGAATGGAACAAATTTCGACCCACAAATTAAAGTTCTACAAACTACACACCGAGGGGCCCACATGTCATGAAACAAATTTGGACCCATATACAAATTAAAAAATAAAGGACGAGGATCGAACATGCGACCGAGCCTTCAAGCCGCACGTCAAGAATAGGCAACATACGTAGAATAGCAATGTTTGTTGTACCCCCTTTGTTCACATAATGTTTTTATATTACCACAGCCTAATTAATGGATAACATGTAATATTATTTTTAGTACTATTCGCCTTCACTTACTGGTGGGTTCCATGTGTGCTCTCTCTCTCCTCCCCTTCTGCGTTTATACGCACGGGCAAACAGGAAGAACTCGCGGGCGATGTTGCCGTTGACCATATCTGGATGCGTTCACAAGTCACGGCACCAGTTTCACGTACTAGCAGCACTAGTCAGTGTGTACGTGCAATGCACGTTAATTTGGAAGTATATTAAGTGCATGCGGATATTAACTACTAGGATATTATTTGCGTGTTGTCATGTGATTAGCACTATTTTTGGCATGAAATTAACTGCACGCTAAACGTGTTGAGCGCTCGACATTTGTAACATCCCAATTTTCCTAAATTAGGATGTTAATAGATCATTCATATGCATATCATATTTTTTATTGCATTATTTGCTTTTTCAGAATATTCAAATCATTATGCAACAAAAGGCAATTTATTGGAGCAGAGATAATATGACTTCTCCCCTGTTTAAAAATGTTCATAATGTCCAGAATATTATTTCCAGTTGATCTAGTATGTTCTGGTATTTTTCTTATTCTGAAAAATATTTTATTTGTTTGTTTTATTGCTGTTTTGTGTGGCCTTTTGCATAAAATGAATTTTCAAAAATTGCATTAGGTGAGGAACTAGTGTTCCTGTAGTTTATATTAGTAGTATGTATTTTACTGCGTGTATACGTATTTTTGTTTAGTTTTTATTATGTTGTTTTTATTTTATTTATTTTGTTCTGCTGCTGTGTTTAAAAAAAAATAAAAAAAATGAGCCGGCCAGCCAACTAGCCAGCGGCCCAGCCAGCCAGCCGGCCCAGCAGCTAACCCCGCGGCCCGCCTCCAGCCGCCGAAGCGGCACAGCCGCCGCCCAACCGCCGCTGCCGAAGCGGTATGCATCGCTCGCACCCGTACCCGACCCGCACCTGACCCGCTGCTCCCTCTCTCGCTGACGGGTGGACCCCGCACCCATCTTCTTCCCCGGGTCGACCACACGCGCAGCTGCACACGCGCACCCGAGCGTGAGCCCGAGTCGAACTCGAGCATCGGGCCACCCCACGCACGTCCGAGACGTCTAGGGCGAGCCCACGCCCTCGAGGAACCCCCGAACCCCTGCCTCGACCTCTCCCGTTACCGCACGCATCGGCTAGGGAGAAACGGATCTCGCCGGAGGAGCTCGAGACGCCGCCGTTTCACCGGTCGTTTCTTGGTTGTAAGATCATCCCCGGCCGCTACGCTTGTTCCCCTCGAACCCCCTCTCGACGCCGCACTCTTTTGACACCTCGAAGTAACCTGCAGAGCACCAGAACGCCGCCGCCACCGACGCCCGCCGCCGCCGGAGCATACCGCGTTCACGGCGCCACCGCCACCCGCACAGGACGCCCCCGTCACCGTACTCACCACCGCCGCCTCCGCCACTCGAAGCCGCATCCGCCCATCACTTTCCCCTCGCCGGAGACCCACCGGAGAGCCACCGCCACCGACGCCCGACTGCCGCCGCCGCTTCTTTTGTCGTCTGGTGAGCACTCGCCTCCAGCGAATCACGCGTCGCCACGTGGCGTCGCTACAGGAGCTTCTACAGGAGTTCGCTACAGCGCCCAGGAGATTTCTGTTGCTGTTTTTGTTTTATTTTCAGATTTTCACCAAAACTTCAATTGGCTATATCTTTTATTCTATATATCCAAATTAGGTGATTCTTTTTCCTGTGCACTCACGAAAATCAGTACATTATGACAGTACCAAAATTTCTCATGTTTGGACTGTTTAAATTTGAATTCGTTCAAATTCAAATTAAACCTTCCGGAGGCCATAACTCTCAAACCGTTTATCGGAATCGGGTGATTCTTTTTGCATTGTGACCGTAGTGGAATTTAGGTGTTGTTAAGCTTCTGTTGTTGAGTTTTAAAAATGTTTTCTTGCTGTCGGTTTTGTTTTGGTTCTATTCCTGTTCCGATGATTGATTTATTGAATTGTGTGAAACGTGTAGATTGTCCGGAGTGCGACCCGAGCTATTGTCAGGAGTGTGACTTTCTGAACCAGAACCAAGGCAAGTTACATGTTGATCATCCTTTACCTATTGTTTTCTATGCATGTAGTTATATCACACTATGGAAATATGCATGTATAGGAATACTATATTATTTTGCTATGCTGTTGAGCTATCTTCCCGTTTTTGCAAGTCGTGGTAGTTGTAGTTGCTATGCTTTGTAGACGGGGGTGGTTCGTGTATTCATTGAGTTTATGTGAGGATTATATATATATAACAATTGAGTAGTAACTCAGGATTTAACTCACCTCTGGGCGGAAGTGGTATTGCTTGGTGCTGAGGGAAGGCATCATGGGGTCTTGCACCTTTTCTAAGGCCATGCGCTCATGAGAGTGCACCCTAAGTGGAATGCCGCCCAGGTTCAAAAAGATCAGACAGACTTAGTGACTAGTAGCTTCCATGTGCGGCCACTGGCTATATGGGCTCTGGCTTAGTTGATCAGTTGTTGGAACCCTTGCCCAGACTGTGTCGACAAATGTAGCATATGTAGGTGGGATGTGGCCGTCAGGTGGTTAAGGGAACCTCTTCTGAAAGACTTTGTCTCAATCTTCGGATTGGGTCCAGTGGGTAAAGCGTACAAAACTCTGCAGAGTATTAAAACTAATCATGATTAGTCGTGCCCCCGGTTATGGGTAACTTTGAGCCACTATGCCATTACAGTTGTTGGATGATCTTGACAGATTGTGACACTTAATAATATTTGTGGGCAACTTAATAAAGGGTAGGTTGGAGTTGATTTTGCCAACTCAACCTTGTGTATATAATTGTAGTAATAAAAGAACTAAATGAGAATTTGACTATTAGGTAGTTATGAGGACAAAATCAGCTTTCCGCAAAAATAGACCCTCAAGCCTTCCTTTTGTTGTACTATGCATATACATGTAGGTCTGCTATATTATTACTCCTGTGTAACTTGCCAATACATTCCAAGTATTGACCTATATGGCTGCAATGTCTCATGTTGCAGGATATTCAGATGAAGAGTAAGGTACCGTTAGGGTCGCGAGTCTGCACTCAGCATCGCCAGTGGGCTATGATGGGACTCATCGTTATTTTCTGCTACTTTCCGCTGTTTGATTGAATAAAGCTAGCCAAGTGCTATGATTGTTTTATTTTATATACTCTGGATCACACGTTGTAATAAATGATGCACTTGCTATTCTGGTATTCATCTATACTGTGTGTGCTAGCGAGTTCGATCCAGGGACTAGCACGGTAAGCACAGAGACTCAAATCCTTCGAGGTTTGGTCATTACAGATGGCATCAGAGCAGTGTGTTGACTGTAGGACGTGACCCTAGAAAATGGATTAGAAAAGCCATAGGAGTGAAAATTATTTTATAAACTAGCTATACTTCTTACTGTTTATTAGTAAACCCCTCAAGTATCTTGAACAGTTAAGTAGGAACTAGTGCTGAGACCACCATTAATGCTTGTTTTATATTGCAACGTTATCGTGTTAGCGTATCTGATTATGCCCACTTTCGTGGTATGAAGATACTAGATTGTTTGCTTGATTGATAGTTGTTTGTTATATTGCTTAGTGTCGGAATTATTCGACTATATATATATATATATAATATTATCATATTGTTTGTTGTTTGTTGTTTGTTTGTTTATTGGTGTTATTCGTTGTTGTGTTTTGTTGGCTTGATCATAGTATGCATATGGGTAGAATATATTTATATACATAGTCTTTGGCCCTATTATATCTATAACTCTTCTATGCTTGCCCACCAGATGCCGCCGAGGCGTGATAATAGGCGTAATGCTGCAGGAGGAGACAACAACGGCAATGATGTACCGCCATACATGCAGCAGGTGCTTCAGGGACAGGCTCAGTTGATCCAGTTGCTTATCCAGAACCAGAACAACAACAACAACAACAACAACAATCCACCGCCACCTCCACCCGTGGATATGCTTACCAGGTTCTTGAGGTTGAATCCTCAGAGGTTCTCCAGTTCCCCTGAACCTATTGTGGCTGATGACTGGCTCCGTGCAGTCAATAGGAACCTGGAGACGGTTGGATGCACTGATGCAGAGAGGGTGAGGTTTGCCTCACATTTGTTGGAGGGTCCTGCTGCAGCTTGGTGGGACAACTACTTGGTCACTTATCCCATTGCTACTATCACATGGCCTCAGTTTCAGGATGCTTTTCGTGCTGCACATGTATCTGCTGGTGCTATGAGTTTGAAAAAGAAGGAGTTCCGCAGTTTGCGCCAGGGAGGTCGCACAGTTAATGCTTATGTGGAGGAATTTAATAATCTTGCACGTTATGCTCCTAATGATGTTAACACTGATGCAGCTAGGCAGGAGAAATTCTTGGAGGGCCTAAATGATGACTTGAGCCTTCAGTTGACAGTGGCCACTTTTAGGAATTGTCAGGACCTGATTGATAAGGCTATTGTGCTGGAGGGAAAGCAACAGGCCATAGAGGATCGCAAGAGGAAGTACAACAACAATAACAGGTATAATTCAGGACCACAGCAGAAGCCACGCACTTCATATCATGGTAATGGAGGTAATGGACATAATCATCATGGAGGTAATGGACATAATCATCATGGAGGTAATGATCATAATCATCATGGAGGGAATGGCCACAACCATAATGGCAACCATCATCATAATGGGCACAAGAGTAACAATGGCAATGCCAGAGGTAATGGTAATGGTAATGGCAATGGCAATGGAGGGAACAATAACCAGAACCACCAGGTTACATGTGCGCCAAGGGATTTGAGTCAGGTGCAGTGCTTCAGGTGTAAGGCTATGGGGCACTATGCCACAGAATGCCCCGGAGCGAAGAACTCAGGATCCAGCAAGCCAAACCCCTTCCAAAAGGGTCATGTCAACCACGTTAATGTGGAGGAGGTTTACAATGAACCTGATGCAGTGATTGGTAAGTTCTTGATTAATTCAGTACCTATAGTTGTTCTTTTTGATACTGGTGCATCGCATTCATTTATTTCAAGGGTATTTGTTGATAAACATGGATTGCCAACCAAAACACTTAGTATGCCTATTAGAGTGAGTTCCCCAAGAGCTGAGATGATAGCAGGTGTTGGTTGTCATCAGTTGACTTTGTCTATTGGGAAGCATGAGTTTCCTACGGATTTGATTATATTGAAGTCACAAGGTCTAGATATTATTTTGGGTATGGATTGGTTGCAGTTATATAAAGGTCGTATTAATTGTGCCAGTCGATCTATTACTCTCAGTGCACCAGGAGGGAAGAGGATCAAATATGTGTGTAAGTATAAGCGTAATCAGGTGCAGGTGAACTCTCTTAAGGGGGGTAGCCTGGAAGAGGTGCCAGTTGTGAAGGATTATCCAGGTGTGTTTCCAGAGGAGTTGCCAGGTATGCCACCAGATAGAGATATTGAGTTTCTTATTGATTTAATACCAGGCACTGGACCTATTGCAAAGAGACCGTATAGAATGCCTCCTCAAGAGTTGGAGGAATTGAAGAAGCAGATAAGAGAATTGCAGGCACAAGGATTTATTCGCCCAAGTTCATCACCTTGGGGAGCTCCAGTTTTGTTTGTGGAGAAGAAGGATGGGACCTTGGGGATGTGTGTTGATTATCGTTCTCTGAATGAGGTAACCATTAAGAATAAGTATCCTTTGCCTATGATAAATGATCTATTTGATCAGTTGGAGGGAGCTACTGTGTTTTCTAAGATTGATCTTCGTTCTGGTTATCATCAATTAAAGATTCGTGAGCAAGATATTCCAAAGACTGCTTTTACTACGAGGTATGGGTTGTATGAATATACTGTTATGTCATTTGGATTGACTAACACCCCTGCATACTTCATGAATATGATGAACAAGGTGTTTATGGAGTTCTTGGATAAATGTGTGGTTGTTTTCATTGATGATATATTGGTGTTCTCCAAGAATAAGCAAGAGCATGAGGTGCATTTGCGTTTGGTATTGGAGAAATTGAGGGAACATCAGTTGTATGCCAAGTTCAGCAAATGTGAGTTTTGGCTGAATGAGGTTGCATTCCTTGGACATGTTGTGTCAGGTAATGGAGTTGCAGTTGATCCATCTAAGGTTGCTGCAGTTACAGAGTGGGAGACACCCACGACAGTTGGAGAGATTCGTAGCTTTTTGGGCCTTGCGGGTTATTACAGGAGGTTTATTGAGAACTTTTCCAAAATTGCAAAGCCTATGACTGAATTGTTGAAGAAGGAGAAGAAGTTTGTTTGGACTGATGAATGTGAAGCCAGCTTTCAGGAGTTGAAGCAGCGTTTGGTTACGGCACCAGTTTTAACTCTGCCAGACATACATAAGGACTTCCAGGTATATTGTGATGCTTCTCGTCAAGGACTTGGGAGTGTTTTGATGCAGGAAGGTAAAGTTGTTTCATATGCTTCACGTCAGCTTAAGAATCATGAGCTTAATTATCCTACACATGATTTGGAGTTAGCCTCAGTTGTGCATGCATTGAAAACATGGAGGTCATATCTTATTGGTAATCATTGTGATATATTTACTGATCATAAAAGCTTGAAGTATATTTTTACTCAGAAGGATTTGAACCTCAGGCAGAGGAGATGGTTGGAGCTTATTAAGGATTATGATTTGAATGTGCAATATCATCCTGGTAAGGCTAATGTTTTTGCTGATGCATTGAGTCATAGGAGCCATGCTAATGTAATTAATGTTGATAATATGCCACCCGAGTTATGTGAACAGTTCAGGAATCTCAGGTTGGAGATGGTTCCTAAGGGATATTTGGCAACACTTGAGGTAAAGCATACTTTGCTTGACAGGATCAGAGAAGCTCAAAAGAATGATAAAGAGATTGCTGAGATAAAAGATAATATGGCTAAAGGTAAGGCAGAAGGTTTCCATGAGGATGAACATGGAGCCATATGGTTTGAGAAGCGTATTTGTGTACCTCAAGATGCAGATATCAGGAAGTTGATTCTTCAAGAGGCGCATGATTCACCTTATTCTATTCACCCAGGTAATACTAAGATGTATTTGGATTTGAGGGAAAGATTTTGGTGGCCTAGCCTGTAGAGGGAAATTGCTGGATATATTGCAACATGTGATGTGTGCCAGAGGGTTAAAGCAGAACATCAGAGACCAGCAGGTTTGTTACAGCCATTGCCTATACCTGATTGGAAGTGGGATGAGATTGGTATGGATTTCATTACAGGTTTACCCAGGACTCGGTCAGGTTATGATTCTATTTGGGTAGTTGTTGATCGTTTGACTAAGGTTGCTCACTTCATCCCAGTAAAGACTACTTATACCAGTGCTCAGCTAGCAAAAATTTATATGTCTAAAATTGTTTCTCTGCATGGAGTTCCAAGGAGGGTAGTGTCTGATAGAGGTACTCAATTCACATCTAAATTTTGGCGTCAGTTGCATGAATCCTTGGGCACCAGGCTGGAGTTCAGTACAGCTTTCCATCCACAGACAGATGGGCAGACAAAGAGGGTAAATCAGATTTTGGAGGATATGTTGAGAGCTTGTGCTTTGGACTATGGGTCCAGTTGGGATGATAATTTACCTTATGCAGAGTTCTCATATAATAACAGTTATCAGGCTAGTCTGAAGATGGCAACGTTTGAGGTATTGTATGGCAGAAAGTGCAGGACACCGTTGATGTGGGATGAGGTTGGAGAACGTCAGTTCTTTGGACCAGACTTGATCGGAGATGCTGAGGAGAAGGTCAAGTTGTTTCGTGATAGACTGAAGATAGCACAGTCTAGGCAGAAGAGTTATGCAGATGCAAAACGTAAGGAGGTGACATATGAGGTAGGAGACCGTGCATATCTTAGAGTTTCACCACTTCGTGGGATTAAGAGGTTTGGAATCAAAGTTAAGTTAGCACCACGTTTTGTGGGGCCTTACAAGATCTTGGAGCATAGAGGAGAGGTAGCTTATCAGCTGGAATTGCCAGAATCCTTGTCAGGAGTTCATAATGTGTTTCATGTATCTCAGTTGAAGAAGTGCCATGCAGAGATGATGGATGTTCCATTGAGGGACACGGTGCCGCTTGAGGCAATTCAGTTGGAGAGTGATTTGACATATGAGGAGAAACCTGTTAAGATTCTGGAGACAGCAGAGAGAGTTACTCGCACCAAGACAATTAAGTTATGCAAGGTTCAGTGGGATCATCATACAGAGGATGAAGCTACCTGGGAACGAGAGGAAGATCTCAGACAGGATCACCCACACCTATTTGCAAGCCAGCCCGAATCTCGAGGGCGAGATTCATCTTAAGGGGGTAGGTTTGTAACATCCCAATTTTCCTAAATTAGGATGTTAATAGATCATTCATATGCATATCATATTTTTCATTGCATTATTTGCTTTTTCAGAATATTCAAATCATTATGCAACAAAAGGCAATTTATTGGAGCGGAGATAATATGACTTCTCCCCTGTTTAAAAATGTTCATAATGTCCAGAATATTATTTCCAGTTGATCTAGTATGTTCTGGTATTTTTCTTATTCTGAAAAATATTTTATTTGTTTGTTTTATTGCTGTTTTGTGTGGCCTTTTGCATAAAATGAATTTTCAAAAATTGCATTAGGTGAGGAACTAGTGTTCCTGTAGTTTATATTAGTAGTATATATTTTACTGCGTGTATACGTATTTTTGTTTAGTTTTTATTATGTTGTTTTTATTTTATTTATTTTGTTCTGCTGCTGTGTTTAAAAAAAATAAAAAAAACGAGTCGGCCAGCCAGCTAGCCAGCGGCCCAGCCAGCCAGCCGGCCCAGCAGCTAACCCCGCGGCCCGCCTCCAGCTGCCGAAGTGGCACAGCCGCAACCCAACCGCCGCTGCCGAAGCGGTATGCATCGCTCGCACCCGTACCCGACCCGCACCCGACCCGCTGCTCCCTCTCTCGCTGACGGGTGGACCCCGCACCCATCTTCTTCCCCGAGTCGACCACACATGCAGCCGCACACGCGCACCCGAGCGCGAGCCCGAGTCGAACTCGAGCACCGGGCCACCCCACGCACGTCCGAGACGTCTAGGGAGAGCCCACGCCCTCGAGGAACCCCCGAACCCCTGCCTCGACCTCTCCCGTTACCGCATGCATCGGCTAGGGCGAAGCGGATCTCGCCGGAGGAGCTCGAGATGCCGCCGTTTCACCGGTCGTTTCTTGGTTGTAAGATCATCCCCGGCCGCTATGCTTGTTCCCCTCGAACCCCCTCTCGACGCCGCACTCTTTTGGCACCTCGAAGTAACCTGCAGAGCACCAGAACGCCGCCGCCACTGACGTCTGCCGCCGCCGGAGCATACCGCGTTCACGGCGTCACCGCCGCCCGCACAGGACGCCCCCATCGCCGTACTCACCACCGCCGCCTCCGCCACTCGAAGCCGCATCCGCCCGTCACTTTCCCCTCGCCGGAGACCCACCGGAGAGCCGCCGCCACCGACGCCCGACCGCCGCCGCCGCTTCTTTTGTCGTCTGGTGAGCACTCGCCTCCAGCGAATCACGTGTCGCCATGTGGCGTCGCTACAGGAGCTTCTACAGGAGTTCGCTACAGCGCCCAGGAGATTTCTGTTGCTGTTTTTGTTTTATTTTCAGATTTTCACCAAAACTTCAATTGGCTATATCTTTTATTCTATATATCCAAATTAGGTGATTCTTTTTCCTGTGCACTCACGAAAATCAGTACATTATGACAGTACCAAAATTACTCATGTTTGCACTGTTTAAATTTGAATTCGTTCAAATTCAAATTAAACCTTCCCGGAGGCCATAACTCTCAAACCGTTTATCGGAATCGGGTGATTCTTTTTTGCATTGTGACCGTAGTGCAATTTAGGTGCTGTTAAGATTCTGTTGTTGAGTTTTAAAAATGTTTTCTTGCTGTCGGTTTTGTTTTGGTTCTATTCGTGTTCCGATGATTGATTTATTGAATTGTGTGAAACGTGTAGATTGTCCGGAGTGCGACGCGAGCTATTGTCAGGAGTGTGACTTTCTGAACCAGAACCAAGGCAAGTTACATGTTGATCATCCTTTACCTATTTTTTTCTATGCATATAGTTATATCACACTATGGAAATATGCATGTATAGGAATACTATATTATTTTGCTATGCTGTTGAGCTATCTTCCCGTTTTTGCAAGTCGTGGTAGTTGTAGTTGCTATGCTTTGTAGACGGGGGTGGTTCGTGTATTCATTGAGTTTATGTGAAGATTATATATATATAACAATTGAGTAGTAACTCAGGATTTAACTCACCTCTGGGCGGAAGTGGTATTGCTTGGTGTTGAGGGAAGGCATCATGGGGTCTTGCACCTTTTCTAAGGCCATGCGCTCATGAGAGTGCACCGTAAGTGGAATGTCGCCCAGGTTCAAAAAGATCAGACAGACTTAGTGACTAGTAGCTTCCATGTGCGGCCACTGGCTATATGGGCTCTGGCTTAGTTGATCAGTTGTTGGAACCCTTGCCCAGACTGTGTCGACAGATGTAGCATATGTAGGTGGGATGTGGCCGTCAGGTGGTTAAGGGAACCTCTTCTGAAAGACTTTGTCTCAATCTTCGGATTGGGTCCAGTGGGTAAAGCGTACAAAACTCTGCAGAGTATTAAAACTAATCATGATTAGTCGTGCCCCCGGTTATGGGTAACTTTGAGCCACTATGCCATTATAGTTGTTGGATGATCTTGACAGATTGTGACACTTAATAATATTTGTGGGCAACTTAATAAAGGGTAGGTTGGAGTTGATTTTGCCTACTCAACCTTGTGTATATAATTGTAGTAATAAAAGAACTAAATGAGAATTCGACTATTAGGTAGTTATGAGGACAAAATCAGCTTTCCGCAAAAATAGACCCTCAAGCCTTCCTTTTGTTGTACTATGCATATACATGTAGGTCTGCTATATTATTACTCCTGTGTAACTTGCCAATACATTCCAAGTATTGACCTATATGGCTGCAATGTCTCATGTTGCAGGATATTCAGACGAAGAGTAAGGTACCGTTAGGGTCGCGAGTCTGCACTCAGCATCGCCAGTGGGCTATGATGGGACTCATCGTTATTTTCTGCTACTTTCCGCTGTTTGATTGAACAAAGCTAGCCAAGTGCTATGATTGTTTTATTTTATATACTCTGGATCACACGTTGTAATAAATGATGCACTTGCTATTCTGGTATTCATCTATACTGTGTGTGCTAGCGAGTTCGATCCAGGGACTAGCACGGTAAGCACAGAGACTCAAATCCTTTGAGGTTTGGTCGTTACAACATTGAAGCAGTCTAGGTCGTTGGATGACAAGGAATACATGTGGCTTGATGACGTTTTATATTTAATTTGATGCGGCTCTAGCAGAACATTCAATCGATCAAACCATACATTTCGTTCAGTCTGACTCCGACTTTAAATTATACGACGATCGATATAAAATAAATGGAAATGATAAATGTTTGGATTTTAAGCATGGCAATCCGAACGTTTTTCATGGCAAATTTAGATTACGCGGCGGCGGCGGGGGCGTCTCGTGGTGGGAAGCGGCTCCTCTGCCGTGCTCTGTGTATCATCGGGCCACTGACCGACGGCGACGGCGGCGTCTTGCGCCGTTGTTGGCGTACTCCTGGACATTGGCCTAGCTTCAAGGAAGGCCAAAATGTTCTGGACTTTGGAGCGAGTCAACTGGCGGGAGGAGGCGACTGGCATTGGTGCAAGGAAGCGGTCGACGGCGGCCATCCATGCCGCTGAGGGGGGCGGGCACTAGCACCCGCGCGGGGACAGGCGCTGTCAACGGCGCAGCGGAGACATTCGTGTGCACGGGCATCGGCACGGGCGCGCACGTTAGTGCACGCGCAGGCGCATGCGCTGGCAGGTGCACGGGCACCGGCACGGGCGTGCGCGTCAGTGCACGCGCAGGCGCATGCGCTGGCAGGTGCACGGGCGCGTGAAAGTCGGCGGGGACCTCGTGGAACCCCGTGGGATCAAGCTTGGCGACAATGTGCGGCTCCCGGCCCATCAATGCCACGGGGATGGGCGCTGGCGCAGTCGGGGCGACGGGAGTCGGAACTGGAGCAGGGACACGCGTGGCGTCTTCCCGCAAGGACAGTTCAAGCTCGTCGCAAAGCGCCTTATGTTCTTGAGACTCCGGCTGGGTGTCTTCCTCAGGAAACTGGAACACTAAGGGTAGACCATCGTGATGCGGCATGGCGTACGTTTAGGTCAGGCCAGTTGGAGCTAGACGGCAGGAGAATCGGAGAGGAAGAGAGAGGATTGTAGCGATACCGGGTAGTGCGGGGTTGATTTTAAACTGCGGCGCGGGTGACATTAAATGTGGGAGCAGTTGGGACGACGGTGGGCGGCGGAGCCTGGTTAAAGGGCTCGCCTCCCGGTGAGCCTGCACAGCGGTCTGCTCGCACGCCTCCCTGACAGCCGGCGCAATGGTCTGCTCGCACGCCTCCCGTCGACTCACACGCTTGCTCGGACGGCACCTGCCGATGAGAAGCGGGGACTCGTGGCAGCACGTAAACGCCCACGGTTTCAATAGTGAAAGCATTCGCCTTAACGTGATAGGTCTTTGTTCCAAAATACCTTGGCTCTTCATTTGTGAAACTTGTCATAAGCAGCTTGTCTCAAATTGAAGAAAAAACTTACGAAGTAATATTTGTGCCATATCACGTGACCATGCTTAGTTTCAAGAATTTATGCTCACTTTTGGATTTTCTAAAATTTAAGATCCAGGATTAGAAACAATATCATAACCTGCATCATGCAATAAATTTTCAAGCCGTACATCTGTCCTGTTGTATTTCTTAAGAAAGGATTTGGTCAAACATTTTGCTTAGTTAGACTTCAGACAAGTTATATATGCAGAGTAAAAGGATAATCCCTCCGTACCAGTGCATTCCCTGATATATTAACTCAAGTACTAGGCACGAACAAACGGGCTCAATTTTGTGCTCACCCTGGTGTAGTAGTAGTAGTAGTAGTAGTAGTACTAGGCAATCCAGTTGACGGGTGACCTTGACGAGCGGCGACCGAGGGAATTGAACCGTGCTCGGCACGGTAGGTAACGTTGTCTAGTTACTAAAGCATCCCTCCGTTGTTCATCGGTAGTCATTATGGACCAGGGACATGAGGGGAATTTCCTAGGGCTGGAATTCTGGCCGCCAGATATTTCGACTTGAAACGCTGAGGCTCGACTGGTTGGGGTTTCCTAATGTGAGTACCATGCACGCCACCGAAGGACACAAGCCCGTTTTTTTCTAGGATCAACATGAGCCAAGGTCTGGCTGGTACGCCGTTGGGTCCTACCATTCGAGAATATGAAAGGAACCCTTTAAATTGCCGAACGAATCTATGTGAATTACAATACCCTATTTTCCTTGCAAATACTAATCTCAACGTGGTAATTGATTTATGATGAGTTGTTGAATTAGAGTGAGTTTATGATATAGTGATCTCAACATGGATTTCACATTTCATGGTATCCCTAGTAAGTTTTCCAATGCAAATTCAAATTTAAAAGATGAACAATATGGAGGTGAGAAAACTCTATATGTATCAAGCATATGACCACACACACACAGAGGGAGACACACACACACACTAACACAGCAACAATCCAATAAGTATAATGCATCTATTTTTCCAAACCATGCATGTATGACACGAATTCAAAAATACTCCTTCTATTCCTAAATATTAGTCTTTTAGAGAGTTCAACAAGTGACTACATACGGAGCAAAATGAGTGAATCTAGACTCTAAAATATGTCTATATACATCCGTATGTGCCAGTCCATTTGAAGCCTCTAAAAAGACTAATATTTAGGAACGAAGGGAGTAAAATGTAAGACATCCATGGTCCTCAGTTCAATATTTAAAATGAACATGAAACTGAAACATGAATATTAAGTCTATTACTACAGTACATGCAAATGTTGTGTTTAGGCGGAGCTATGATTGTCGGGGGTCAACCCCTCGACCTTAGATAAAATTGTGGAGCTCTGTTTAGGGTTGTTTAGATTATATTTGTCCCCACCTTCCCAGCCACCGATTGGTTGTGCACCCCCAACCCTCCTCCCCGGGAGAATATCATGTGCCCCCATACCTTAGATGCTATATGCCGATACGAGCTGCTTGGAGCTTGTAGATTTGAGATATAGCATCTCACATGATGTGTCTTAATAGTTCTGCAGGAAACCTTGATGAGTTTGAGAATTGCACACAATTTGTACAAAAACTACTTAGATACCCTTTGATCCCATATCCAACGACCTCGAAGCTCGTATCACCATAGCATCGAAGATGAAGGAGGACATCATATTCTGCTGTATGTAAGAATATCATGTGCTACCACACCTTAGATGCTTTGGTGATACAAGCGCTTCGGAGGCGTTGGATTTGTGACCCAACACCTCCTCGGTGGTTCGAATGGTTTTTTGCAGAAAAGCCCCAAAAGAGTTCAGCCACTGCTTACAAGCACAAAGACTGCTCAGATGCCATTGGATCTCAGATCAAACGACCTCCAAGCTCGTATCACCATAGCATCCAAGCTGCGATAGCACCTTATGTTTTCTCACACGGGAGAGTATGAGGTGCTCCCGCACCGTAGATTCTATGGTGATACGAGTTCACTGAGATCTAACGACCCACAATAGGAGGTTTGAATGTTTTTGCAATATACAGCTGATAGAGTTTGGGAAATGCGCAGAATGTACAAGTCCTACGCATGTGCCATCTGATCACTGATCATACGACCTAGATGCTCATATCACCGTAGCGGGTAATTAAGCTACGGGGAGCACCTAATATGAGCACCGGGGAGCCGTTGAATTGAAGATGCAGCAGCACACACGAGGCCTGAATGTTTTATTTGCAAAAAAACCTTTGGAGAGTTTGGAAATTGCGCATAATTACAAAGACTACTCCCAAGCCATTGGATCTCACTTCCAACGGTGTAAAAACTCGTATCACCATAGTATCTAAGCTGCGGGGTGGATGTGATATTCTATGCTGCTGAAATTTTTGTTCGTAAACTTGCAAAATACGTGTAACTCGTGCCGTTACTTGTCTAACCGTGCAAAGTGTTTGTTCAAAAAAACCATCCTACACTGAAATATCGGAACAACACAAGGGGGTCCCACTTGTCATTAATCAAATTTGGACCTAAAACTAACAAATCTGAAAGACGAGATTCGAACTGGCAACCTGGACTACAAAGCGTAAGTCGATAGCCTGAAAAAACGAACGGTTGTTGGCTTTGTCCCATAACTTGATTTTATTTATACAGTACTTGCGTTGAGTAGAGTAGAGGGAGTGCCTCGTCAACACGTGCATGACCGTTGTCTCACTTACTGGTGGGTCCCAGGTGTGCGATCTCAATCTCTCTTCTCTCCATCGTCTAACCTTTGCACGGGCACACATGAAGAGCGGCGCTAGCTTGCCGTGGTGTTATTACAACTAAAAAAGCTTGGAAAATAGAAGAATCGCCTAGAACAAGAGACGTTGTGGCTGGTCGAGACGGAGCTAACCACATCTATCCTCCGTGCCACGTTTGCATGATGAAGCTGTGTGGCTAGTGGGGTGTTTTCGACCGACTGGCTGGGTCCCGAGGTCGAACCATAGGTACTACGTCTGATACAGTATATTTTTACACGCACATTTTTCCTCCGTGCCGAGACGTGGCACACCCTACCGCACAGTTTCGGGGTCCTCCCGGGTGGTGCACGCATATATTCTTCCTTACGTGGGATGCCCTACCGCGAGTTTTCTAGGTCCTCCTCGGTCGTAGCGCCGAAGCAAGTAAATGAGTCGTCAAATCATGAAAGACCACCTTTCTCGCCGAGTACATCAGTGAAGCACGGTGGCTAGCTAGTTGGGCTAGTTCGACCGATTAGCTAGGCCGCCGCCACATTTGTTTTTTCACCCCTTTTTTATCTACTTGCCGGCAGGTAAATTTAAATATCCACCACGGCGTTGCTCTGGTGTTTGGGTGCAGCAGGATTTTGAATTTTTTGATTGACGGGAGCAGGCCCGGCAGGATTTTAAATTTTTTGATTGACGGGAGCAGGCGCGGCAGCAATTAGTCACGATGACTCCGCCTGTAAAAACCCACTGCTCCCTGATGTGGGAAGTCGTCGACTGGTGTTTTACAGTGGTGAAAACCAAAAGATTCCCCGCTCCCTCTGCCTTCCCGTAGATAGCATTGCCTTTCAGCCGTTTCGCCCCCTTTGCTTCCTCTCCCCATTGCTTTTACCTAGTGCCATGGCGGCGCAGCAAATCACGGAGTCCGAGGTGAGGCTCCTGACACAGGAGCTCCATGCCAAGGATGCGGAGCTCAGGGCCAAGGACGTGGAGCTCCGTGAGCTCAAGAAGGAGAGGAGTGCCATGCTCCTCCGTTATGTGCGGGAGTTCACGGAGCTTCAAAAGCGGCAGGCGTCCACCATAAAGATGCTCGAGGCGTCGGCGGCGTTGCTGCAGAAAGCGGGAGATATGATAGGCCGTCAGGGAGCCGGCTGGAGCGCGAGCGGGCCGATCGTGACGTGGTCCAGGATTGGTGGTGTTTAGGCACCCTCTGCATGGGCATGTCCATGTCTCGGCACAACATGACCGTTGGATCAAACTCAGACGATGTAGATCAATCACTGTAGCACAAAGCGTGTGGGTGTGTTTGGTTGCATTCTCATCTCGATATGGTTGTCTCCTCTTCATGTAGTTTTGTCAACCTACTAGTGTGGACTCATGCACCCTTCATGCACTCTGCCAAACACCCAAAAGTGGGTCGAGAAGGGAACTTTTGCTCCCATCCCGTTCACCCTTCATACACCCTGCCTAACACTATTCGTGCTTCATATGGTTCATGTTTCGTGGAGTACTATAGCACCGTACTCTCCGTGCGCTGTGGACCTAGTTCTGTTAACATTGATCTCACCGTTCATTCTCGACCGGACAGTCGAAAAAGTGGTATTATGTTACATACAGGAGTAGTTGACATGCGCACAACATCATTTGTTGTCATCATATCTTACTACACTAGCAACAAGATTGTGTAGTACTGACATATGAACCACTGCACATGCCTAGTAGTAGGAGCACTGTGTATGTTCAAGTGGCTGTCGTGTTTCGCACTCCTCCGTCGTAAGAGTGGAAACGCTTGCTGTAATCATTTTCTTCTTCTAAATAACAGTGGACACGCTCTACCGTGCAGATCCTCCTCCAGCCATGCACTAAATTACTCACTTTCGCCGACGTGTGGGACAGTGAAAGTGCAACTATCCCTAGGTGGTTTTGGTAATTCATAACAACATATAGCTCATTGAGCTAATGCTATTCCAAGATAATTATGTCAGGAAAGCTCAATGATTGGCATGGCATGGATGCTGAAAGTGGAACCCTCAAAATGCTAAGGACAAAGGATTGGCTATAGCTTCAAGCTCAAGACTCTTCATTTTATATTTTAGTGATCCAAGATCCAATTGAGTCCATAGGAAAAGCCAATACTATCAAGGAGGGATGAGGTGTTGCTTAATGAGCTCTTTGCCTTATGTGCTTAATGATATTCTCCAAAATCCTCAGCTACTTTCCCATATCCACTTATGACCTAAACCCTAAACCAAATTCGGTCATATCGATTCTTTCTATCCGGCGCCACCGAGTTTCATATGTCATAAGCCACTGCCAAAACCCTAGCAAATCGGTTTCACCGATAGGGATCTCGGTCTCACCGAGATGGGATTGCAATTTCTCTGTTTCCCTTTCGTAACTTTTTGGTCTCACCGAAAGAGCGATTCGGTCCCACCGAGATTGCAATGCAAACTCTCTATTTCCCTTTTGTAACTTTTCGGTCTCACCGAAAGAGCAAATCGGTCCCACCGAGTTTGCCTGACCAACTCTATGGTTAGCTTATTACCAAATCGGTCTCACCGAGTTTGTGTAATCGGTCTCACCGAGATTACGTTATGCCCAAACCCTAACCACTTCGGTCCTACTGAGATGCATGTCAGTCCCACCGAAAATCTCTAACGGTCACTAGGTTTACCTTTTCGGTCCGACCGAGTTTGTTGATTCGGTCCCACCGAGATTGGTAAATTGTGTGTAACGGTTGGATTTTGTGTGGAGGCTATATATACCCCTCCACCTCCTCTTCATTCGTGGAGAGAGCCATCAGAACACATCTACACTTCCAACTCATATGTTCTGAGAGAGAACCACCTACTCATGTGTTGAGACCAAGATATTCCATTCCTACCATATGAATCTTGATCTCTAGCCTTTCCCAAGTTGCTTTCCACTCAAATCTTCTTTCCACCAAATCCAAATCCTGTGAGAGAGAGTTGAGTGTTGGGGAGACTATCATTTGAAGCACAAGAGCAAGGAGTTCATCATCAACACACCGTTTGTTACTTCTTGGAGAGTGGTGTCTCCTAGATTGGCTAGGTGTCACTTGGGAGCCTCCCACAAGATTGTGGAGTTGAACCAAGGAGTTTGTAAGGGCAAGGAGATCGCCTACTTCGTGAAGATCTACCGCTAGTGAGGCAAGTCCTTCGTGGGCGATGGCCATGGTGGGATAGACAAGGTTGCTACTTCATGGACCCTTCGTGGGTGGAGCTCTCCGTGGACTCGCGCAACCGTTACCCTTCGTGGGTTGAAGTCTCCACTAACGTGGATGTAGGATAGCACCACCTATCCGAACCACGGGAAAAACATCCTTGTCTCCAATTGCGTTTGATTTCTCCAAACCCTTCCCTTTACATTCTTGCAAGTTGCATGCTTTACTTTCCGCTGCCTATATACTCTTTGCATGCTTGCTAGAATTGTGTGATGATTGCTTGACTTGTCCTAAAGTAGTTAAAATCCACCAAGAACTAAAATTGGGAAAACGTTAAGTTTTTATTTGGTCAAGTAGTCCAATCACCCCCCTCTAGACATACTTCCGATCCTAGAGACAGCCAGCATCGGGGTCCACCAGCCATGCACTAAATTACTCCGTAGTAGAGTGACAGTAGACTACCCCAATCAAAGCGCCGCAGTAATGCCCAATGAGCCCTCAAATCACAAAACCCCCTCCTTTCCAGCAGTAAGTTGGGCGGACGAAGCAACATCATTTCACTCTTCTCTCTCAGCTTCCTCTCTACCCGACCCTCGCTTCTGCCTCATCTTGTTCCTCATTTCTTTAAGAAAACCCCGACCTACTTCTGCCATTGTTCTTCTCTCCCAAAGAAGGAAAGGTGAGCGCATCAATGGTGTTGATTCTGGCCAAGGCCCGGTTTTGCAACCCCGAGACTGATCCTATAACTCCCTCTCTTTTATTCTTTTGGGTTTGTGATTATGGTTTCTTTTCTTTTATTTCTATTTGACAGTTTTTTGATGGATGCTGGGGCACCGGCCGAAGTGATGTCTATGGCTTCGGCCAAAACCGTCGAGGCTCATGGTACGAAGAAGCGCAAGCACCCCGCCGAGACTACCACAGACAAGCTCAAAGCCATCGCCCTGTCCAAGCCCCCCTCTCCGGGATCCCTCATTAAGCAAGTCCAGGTAATATCTCTTCTTGACGATCTTTTTCTCGATCTTGATCATGTCTTTTCATCTAACACGCAATACTAGTAGTAGTAGTACAACTTTCTGGGTGATCTTGCATGTGATTTTTGTGTGCCAAATGACGGTTCTAAATTCCTCTTTTCACCAAAACATGCGTGAGGTTGACACTGATTTCTTATAGATTACTTTCAACTACTCCCTTTGTCCCAAATTTCTTGTCTTAGATTTGTCTAGATACGGATGTATCGTCTAGATACGGATGTATCTAATACTATAATGTGACTTGATAAATGCGTATCTAGACAAATCTAAGACAAGAATTTTGGGACGGAGGGAGTACTTTATGAACATCAATGCTACCTTTTAAGAGGGTATATTTGCCTCAGTAACTTGTGTTATGGATATTGCATGTAATCCCTCCGCTCTCGTGCCTTTGAAGACATGTTCTAGTGTCTTTGTTCACTCATTTCTGTGCGTATATGTAGTCATATATGGAGTATAATATCGAAAATCATCTTATATTTCTGTACGGAGGTGGTAATGAAATATGGTTTCTGTTTGAATTAGAACCAGGTCCGCGGTGGAGATGAAGTTCTCAGAGTCATGCCATGTGAACTGGAAGACCTGATGATGAGTTCTACTGCTGAACTATCCAGCTGTTGTGTCCTTGTCGCCACGTGTCCTGAACTAGTGTTTTCCTGTAGCAGTGTTGTCAGGCATGTTCTCGAGGCTGTACTTGACCACAAAAATTTCCTGGTTGTGCCTTCGATGACGAAGGGAGTGGTTCTTGTAAATCTTCCCAACAAATCTGATGCGGCCTGTCTTCATCATCATGTTTATGAGTGGAAAGACCACTCTGTTAGGTTCTCCAAGGTTGACAAGATGGTGATGGTGCATGTCGACATCTCACACGAAGTCCATGGCCTAGTCAGTTATGCGGGGTTCATACCATAGGTCGGTGGCAAAAAATAGTCTGCAAAGTTTAGTTAGTGCAACTTTGCTTGTCTGTAGTAAGTACTATTGTTCAGTACTTGATTTGTGTTTGTGAACCCTGTATTGTTTATTAGTACTGCCGCTTTTGGTGTGTGGCCAGTCCTGAGAACGGTCTATGTTAATGTCTGTCCACTCAATTCAGTCTGTATATTTTGAAGTATGCATATCATATTTTTTGTGAGGACGGTCTATCAATTATGGTTACACTCAATATTTGTATGCATTGCAGGGTTTATCGCACCCACAGGATTTTCAGTCCCATGGATGTTCGGTCCATATGATTTGTCACGACCTTTGGACTGTCCTCCTTGTGGGAGTAGGCGGGGCCCCTGCATGCCACGCGTAGTTGGACCATCAATCTTCTGTTTAGTACTTCAACATAGTGATTTCCTAGTAAGGATTCACTCGTGTCACATCAAGTAAATCTTATTGATTTACTGTCTAAATCTTACTGATTTAATGTCATGTTTTCTTTCTTTTCCTGCAATTTTACGATGCAGGTTTTGCCATGTGACATTCATCACAAAATAAAGAGTTTGGTTTGCTCTACGATGGCTATTTTTGCAGGTTTCAGTTCTTATGTCGTGTCAGTAACGAAGGCACCGTCCATCACTTATATTACTGGAAAAAATTGGATCAGTCTGTTGTCTGAGTACAAGCTGAATCCCTATGATGAACTGCAGTTTGGTTTAACAAAAATGCCACAATTAGTCCTTCTCGCGTTTAAACGAAATGAATAAAAAGACTGGATCGCGGTCATGGATCCTAGTCAAGTTAGAAAGCTGATCATAGCAGACCAGACACGATCGCCACTGTCTCACACAGATTGAGCACCGGCAGTTGCTCTAGCACTAACAGCGGCAGTAGCTCAGTCTGATCCAGCCGAGGATTGGGCACCGACCGCGTCAATGGATCAGTCTGATCTACCGGAGGATCAGGCATCGACACTGGCACCTGGTCTGACACTGGCACCAGCTCTACAAGGAGCACCATCTCCGGCAGCAGCAGCGGCTTACGCACCTGCACCAACACTTGCACTTGCATCTGCTCCGGCCCGTGCAGTTGCACCGGCAACAGACTGGGCTGCAGTTCGCACTTCATATACCAAAGTCCTTACAAAAACCGACATGTCCACCTTCTTGGTAAGCATTGGCCGCCCAAGTGCTTCGTTCTTTTTTCTTTCCATGTTGTTTCACATGATTCATTGTCTTGATCTAACTGTTTGGGTATGTTTTCTTGTTTGCAAACAAAGAATTCCTAGAGCAACGAGGGAGTCGTTCAACAATCCGGGCGACCGCGGCCAAGTTTCTCTTACCATGCGCAGCCTTGGTGTGAATGAACCAGCTCAATATACCGTAAGTACAAAGGATGGTCGCATGATGATTGATGCTAAAGGATGGCCAAGGTTCACATCTAAATCATATCTTGCGGTAGGGGATGATGTCAAAATCAAACTTTCTTGGCAAGGAGAGCTGGTCCAAATCAACTTTGAAATTCTTCAGTAGCAGCACGCAACTGTCGAACTGATCTATCCTCTGAGAGATTTTGATGTAATAATCTGGCATGGTGAAACAAGTGTCCTGTGTGTATAAGTAGTACGACAGTATTATTTATCACATGGTATATCGTTGATAGAATTGCAACTCTGATTGCTGGTTAGGAACTGTCGTTCGATTTCATTCCAACAGTTGCCGTGCTTTATTCAATTTTGTGTATTCGCCTTGCGACAACATCTAAAACCAGCGACGTACCGATCGCTTGCAATATGAAAAGCGCTGAGGTAGAACACATGGGCCCCCAAACATGCAGGGTCAGCCTGCGGCCCAAAGTCCAGAACCATGAGCCTATCTGAGTATTATATTCTTAGCTGAACCTCCATCAAAAAAGCTGAACCCCCATAATGCTCGTGCGTTGCAGAGGGAGTATATTTCTCGGCAAGGTGAGCCTATGATATAAAAGATTTGTATATTTCTTTACAGAGGGAGTATCTCTTTGTCAAAAAATATATTTATGTGTAACTAGTTACTCATGTCTTTCTACTTCCTTTCGCTGATATGTGGGGCAACCAGCAACGGGGTCCACGTGCCATATGCACAAATTAGTTTGCACAACTTCACGGTAGACACACCCCGGTCGTAGCGCCGCTAATGCCCAACGAGCCGTCAAATCACAACCCCCCTTTCCAGCTTTAGCAGTAAGCTGGACGGACGAAGCGGCAATATTTCACTGGGCCTGAAGCCCCTTCTCCCTCATCTGCTTGTTCAGAGAAAACCCGCTCTCGGCGATTGCATAGAGTTTTCTCATGGAGAACCAGGTACGAATTCTTCATCCATCCCCGATAAACCCAAGACCCTTGGTCGCAGGTAATCCTAGGATGGCAGCCGCCACCGTTGATGCATTTTTCTTCCTACTGAATCTAGTGTGTTTCATTTGCAGTGCCCAAAGTGCGAGTACCCTACAGGTTTCTGCGCCCTCGGCGAGACGCCACACTTGTTCCTTCTCATCCTAACACAGCATTTTGAAACACGCACAGTATGTTCCTAGAATACTCTTTTCTATCCGGGAGGGTGGGGTTTTCTTGAACATGTTGTGTTCTCATATTATTTTTCCTGCAGTGTATTATTTGCTCTGCTAGAACACATGTACTCAAGATGCTCGGCCTTGCCATAATTGAATACACTAGTTTAATGGTCACAGTGAAGACAAGCCATGGATATAAGTTCCGAGTTGGGTTCACGAACCAAGAAGATCGCTGCTTTTTTTATGGCCGAACTTGGATAAACTTTCTCAAGTGTTACAGACTGAAAGTTGGCGCACGAATGTTGATGGAAATAGCAGAACCTGGTCTCATCTTCACTGCGATCTTCCACCCCGACGTCGTTCCAATTGTTCATCCATGGTAGTTTTGTATCTGGTTCTTGCTTGTTGCCTCGATTACTTCTTAATCCACCTATTCTGTCTAATTAATCACAATTTAACTTTAGAAGTAGCAACGAATCTCTCACGAAGATGCTACTTCTAACTAATATTTTCTTATAATTGGTGGCACGTGTAGGTTTTTTCAGAGTTAAGCAGTCTGCTCGTTTGTTACTCTGTAATAACTCGGCTGTTACTAATGGCACTGAAGTTGACTGGATCGACATCCACAAGTTCCTACACTTTATTGATCGTCTTGAGGTCCTTGTGGGGTGTTTCAATGGTGGAAGGCCACGTGGGATATGTGTGCCACTGCTGCACTCGTTGAACAGGTCCAACTGTGTCGAGAATTTTATGGTACGAGCTGTTTTCTGTTATATATGTTGTTCATAAACTATTGCTTATACACAGTTTTACAGCTGTGATCTTCTTGAAACAGGAACTGCCGAGTTCTATTGTTCCTATACATATGCCTGATCATGGTTAGGTCAGACTTGCGCTTGGTCACAACATGATGTTTATGTTGACCTACTCAATTCCCCTTGGAGGTGAAAAGATACTTATTCATGGGTGGTCTCAAATAATGAAGGCCCGTCCATCTTGGAGAATAGGACAGAAGATTATGTTCATGCTTTTCCATGGCTCTAAAGTGAATATCCTGTTTATTGACCACGTTTCGAGATGAAGCCGCTTTCAGAAGGTTGTGGATGCGCGGGAAGGCGCCTGGGCCTTGTCCTGGGGCTTGGCGGCCTCACCCTTGGTTAACTGTAGGAAAAGTAGCACTGTTCCACGCGTGCTTTGTACGGTTGAACCTGTATAAGTACTCATACTGCTTTCAGCTTTGGTTGTTAAGTGCCCCTGCTGGTTTCAGTTAAGGTTATTAAGTACTCCTGCCGCTTTTACAGTCTATCATGTTTCTTTAGTCCTGTCTTCCTCTAGCTGCCAAAACCAAACCAGCGCCGGCGGGGCCGCCTGCTTCCGCCTCCCACGGCTGGCTGCGCCTCAGCACATGCATCGTCGCCCCACCATCTCCTAAATCGTTAACGCCAACGTCCTCCGCGCGCTTTGGTGCGCTCGCCGCGGCGCCGCCCTCTCGCGTTGTGAACATGGTCAACAAACAACAGGAATCGGCAGAAGTACGTGGAGAGGATGACAGTAGGGGCCCACCATGTCAGCGTATGAAAAAAATAAAATGCTTCCTCCTAGTGTTTTCCTGACATCTGGGACCCACGACATTGTGAGCATAGATAGTCAATAGACAAGAGAACAACACAAGATCGGCTGACACCTGGGACGTAGCTACTCGAGCAGTATTTTTTTGTTTGGTATTGTTGAGACGGAGCAGGGTTTGAACTGGGCTCTGGCCCATCTAGCCCAGGCTTATATTTTATGTTCACCATGTGACCAGCCCAGCTATTTTTTCTTTGTGAAAATGAGCCCAGTTTATTTTTTCTGAAGAATACCCAATCCAGGCCTACTTATTTTTCTACGCCCTGATGGGCTGCAACTCTTTCAAGACGCCTGCAAATCTTGAAAGTAATATGAAATGGGTTGTAAATATAAAAATAGATGACAAATTGGCAATTACTTTATAATTTCTGAACTTTATCACATTTTCAGATTCCTATTTCACTGGGCATTAACCTAATTTAAATATATCTTCAAAGTACTTTAAATATGGCTCGACATTTCGGTATTAAAAATAGTTTGGAACCCACAGAAATATGCGAAATTGGCCCTGGCCAACAAAAAAACGACTGCCATAAATTGCATAAGAAGTTGCCATGAGCTATATATAAATTATTAAAAAAGAGGGAGTGGTCTGACTTGTGGGCATGTTTAGTTGACGCGTATGCAAGATTTTTTTAGTTATTATATACATCAACAAACGATTCTAGCATATGTAACCGTTGGATGTCAATCCAACGGCCGTCGTGTTTCTACAATCTCTGATCTTCTGGCTCCAGCCGCCAAAGCAGCGCTGGCGGGACCGCCTACTCCTACCTCTCATGGCCGGCTGTGCTGCCGTGCAGGCCTCAGCGCCCCCTACTACTCCACCCGCTGGCCAGGTCATCCCTCTACTCACCCACACCCCCTGTTATTCTGCGGCGACGACAGCCTCACACCACAGCCGAACCGGTGAACGCTCGTACTCCTCTCCGTGTGGGCATCCACTACCGTGTCTTCCCCGGATCCGCGTCGTCCCCTTCCTAGGCCTCGCCGCGTCCACCGCCGTGGTGCTCTCGGCGCGGCGTGGTCAATGTGGTCAACGACCGACTTCCATCGGAAGAGTACTGTACGTTGAGAGGCTGACAGCTGGGTCCACGGCAGCCGCAAGGAAGTACCTCCTTATTACGCGGAAAATAATTATTCCTCCACCTGATAGCGGGGACCCACCGGACGGGCCACTAGTATTTTGCGAATAAATCATTTCCCCCTAACTCCTGGGAGCCACCGGACGGGCCATCGTATTTCGCAAAAAATACGTTCCCCCCGCTATCAGCTCAGACCCACCGGAAGTGCCTCCTTATTACGCACAAAAAAATGAATACTCCCCCGGCTAGCTGGGACCCACCTTGGTGGGAGGCTGACTTGTGGGCCTACTAAGTTGACGGGGACGAAGGGCTTTGTCAACTTAGTCAATATGAACGATTCTAACTCTAGTGACCGTATGATGTCCATCCAACGGCCGTAGTGCTTCTTCAATATCTGGTCTTCTTGCTCCAGTCGCCCAAAGCAGCGCCGATCGTGCCGCATGCTCCTGCCTCCCGTGGCCGGCTGTGCTGCCGCGGAGGCCTCACCGCCCCCTACTATTCCCACCGCTGGCCAGGCCCTGCGGCGATGGCAGCCTTACACCACAGCCAAACCAGTGAACCCTTGTACTCCTCTCCGCGCGGGCTTCCGCTGCCGCGTCTTCCCCGGCTCCGCGTCATCCCCTTCCTAGGCTTTGCCGTCGTCCACCACCGTGGTGCTCTCGGCGCGGCGTGGTCAATGTGGTCAACGGCCGACTTCCATCAGAAGAGTAATGTGCGTGGAGACGCTGACAGCTGGGTCCACGGCCGCAGCAAGGAAGTGCCTCCTTATTACGCGCAAAATAATTATTCCTCCACCTGACAGCGGGGACCCACCGGACGGGCCACCGTATTTTGCGAAAAAAACGTTTCCCCCTGACTTCTGGGACCCACCAGCTACACCTTCGCACGCAATGAAGTGCGTTCGGGCAAAAAAAACAAAATGGTTCGCCCCCCTGACTGCTGGGACCCACCAGCTACATCTTCGCACGCAAGGAAGTGCCTGACAGTCGGGACCCACCTGGTCGAAGCGTACGTAGCGTTGTCATTTTGGTCGCGAACATGGACGTACATATATACTGGTGGATGTAGAGGCGCGCACGTGTCGTAGTAGAGGCGGCCAGGGTGCAATAAAGAAAATACGGCCACGTATGTGTACATACGGGGGGGTCTCGAACGCCTACTCGTGCATACGTACGGCGAGGGCTCGTTGACATGGCTGGGTCGGAACGGAGAAACAGTGTCGTCGTCGTGTTCATGGGGAGGCAACGGAATGTGTCGTGTTCATGGGGAGCCAACGGAATGCGTCGTGTTCATGGGGAGGCAACGGAATGCGTCGTGTTCATCGGGAGGCAACAGAATGCGTGGGAGCCAACCGGCTGGGTCGGAACGGAATGCGTGGTCATGTTCATCAGGAGGGCTTGGACGGAACAGGCGATGGAAACGAGGTCTGGCGTACCACACAATGGAGGAAACGGACCTCCTACATTCGAAGCGGGGTCCTGTTGATCGGGAGGGGTCTGGCATACCGCAAAACGGAGGAAACGGACCTCCTACGGTCGAAACGGGGGTCCTGTTAATCGGGAGGGGTGTGGCGTACCACAAAATAGAGGAAACGGACTTGTGTTGTAGCGCTACGGTTGAAACGGGGGTCCTGTTCATCGGGATGTGAGTGGCGTACCGCAAAACGGGACTCCACGGGATACTGTTCATCTCCACCGTCGACCTCCTCCAACCTTCACGGGCTCCTGTTCATCCAGCCTCCACCGCGCGCTACTCCACCGGCTACTGTTCAACCACCCCTCCACCGTCTATTGTTCATCCCGCCCTCCATACCACGGGGTCCTGTTCAACCACCCCTCCACGGCCACCCCTCCACCGTCTACTATTCATCCAGCCCTCCACACCACAGGGTCCTGTTCAACCACCCCTCCACCGTCTACTGTTCATCCAGCCCTCCACACCACGGGGTCCTGTTCATCCACCCCTCCACGGGCACCCCTCCATCGTCTACTGTTCATCCATCCCTCCACCACACCACGGGGTCCTGTTCATCCAGAGGCAACGCCACCGCTCACTGTTCATCCAAACCCCCCCGCAACGCTCACTGTTCATCCAATCGATCGGCTTCAGTTAGCAGCAGTAGTGAAGGAATCGCTCGATCTGGTTTGGTTAACAGCCATCGACCGATCGCTCGGGTTCAGTAACGCGTAGCCTGCAGTGCAATCGCTCGGTTCAGTTAGAGCCCAATGCCTCGCTCGGGTTCAGTTAGAGCCCAATGCCTCGCTCGGGTTCAGTTAAAGCCAACGCCCTGCACACACATGCGTACGTGTACGAGAGAAGCGCGCATCGCTTGGCCCCCGACCTCCCACCGTAATCAGGAACTCCCCGAAATTTTCCTCCCCCTCGCTTCTACCAGGGTTTTTTCCGTCATGGACGGCCCAAAGAATGTCATGCAGCTGCGTCTTCGGCCCGCCCAGGACGAAAAGCCCATTTTCTGCCATGATTTTTTGTCATAGAAGTAGGAGCCCACCACATCTATGATGATACCGGGTTTTGTCACAATTATCGTCATAGAAGTGTCATATGTATGACAGAAAAAAAATTCGTTCCGCCCAAAATGTCACGGATGTGTCTTTTTTTGTAGTGCAGCCTCTTAAAATGTGCTAGTTGTTACTATATATGTTGAGTATGTTGATATGGAACATATGGTTGTTGGCCCTTAGCCTGTTAAAATGTGATAGTTGTTACTATGTTAAGTATGTATATATGAACCATATGGTTGTCAAAACCGTGTTACGAAGATCCTCCATTTGTCGAATAGTGTAACCACTATATATATGTTACTCAAATGTTGTTATCCAAGTTCATAAATTTTCATGGAAAGTATTAGTATCGTACACAGTTCATTGAGTTTAAGCATGTGCCCGATGTCCAGAAGGCATTTGCATATTAACTGTTGATACGTCTCCGACGTATCTATAATTTTAGATTGTTCTGTGTTGTTTTATTATCAATCTTAGATGTTTTAAAATCATTTTTAGTCATTTTATATCATTTTTTGGTACTAACCTATTGACATAGTGCGAAGTGTTAGTTGCTATTTTCTGCATGTTTTTTACATCGCAGAAAATCAATATCAGACGGAGTCCAAATGCCACGAAACTTCACGGAGATTTTTATGGACCAGAAGGAAGATATTGGGCCCTGGTTGCACCTGGGGGTCCCGAGGAGGGGACAACCCACCAGCGCGCCAGGAGGCCCAGGCGCGCCCTGGTGGGTTGTGCCTACCTCGGGTCCCCCCCCCCCCGGACCGCCTCTTTGCTCTATAAATACCCCAATATTCCAGAAACCCTAGGGGAGTCGACGAAATATTCATCCAGCCGCCGCAGAGTCCAGAACCACCAGATCCAATCTAGACACCATCTCAGATGGGGTTCACCACCTCCATTGGTGCCTCTCCGATGATGCGTGAGTAGTTCTTTGTAGACCTTCGGGTCCGTAGTTAGTAGGTAGATGGCTTCCTCTCTCTCGCTGAACTCTCAATACAATGGTCTCTTGGAGATCCATATGATGTAACTCTTTTTGCGGTGTGTTTGTTGGGATCTGATGAACTTTGAGTTTATGATCAGTCATATCTTTTTATATCCATGAAAGTTATTTGAGTTTCTTTGATCTCTTATATGCATGATCTCCTATAGCCTCGTATTTCTTCTCCGATATTTGGGTTTTGTTTGGCCAACTTGATCTATTTATCTTGCAATGGGAAGAGGTGCCCGGTAGTGGGTTCGATCTTATGGTGCTTGATCCCAGTGACAGAAAGGGAAACGACACGTAAGTATCGTTGCTACTAAGGATAAAATGATGGGTACTATCTCTACATAGATAGATCTTGTCTACATCATGTCATCGTTCTTATTGCATTACTCCATTTTTCCATGAACTTAATACACTAGATGCATGCTGGATAGCGGTCGATGTGTGGAGTAATAGTAGTATATGCAGGCAGGAGTCGGTCTGCTAATCTTGGACGTGATGCATATGTAATGATCATTGCCTGGATACCGTCATAATTATTTGAGGTTCTATCAATTGCCCAACAGGAATTTGTTTACCCACTGTTTGCTATCTTTCTCGAGAGAAGCCACTAGTGAAATCTACAGCCCCCGGGTCTTAGTTCTCATAAATTTGCTTTACGATCTATTTTATTTGCACTTTTTATTCAAATCTATTAAACCAAAAATACAAAAATACTTTACTACACTTTATTTTATTTGCAATCTATTTATTCAATCTATTACAACTTTCTCCCGTCAACACGCAATTTCTGGCGTCGTACCCCAAAAGGGTTTGACAACCCCTTTAACACGTGGGGTTGTGAGGTGTTGTTATTTGTGTGCAGTGGTTGTTTACGTTGTGTTGCTTGGTTCTCCTACTGGTTCGATAACCTTGGTTTCATATCTGAGGGAAATACCTACCGCCGCTATGCTGCATCATCCCTTCCTCTTTGGGGAAATACCGGCATAGCTTCAAGCGACATCAACTGTCCATATTGCAAATTCACACACACGTTAACATAAGGAAACATATGTGTAACATACCAATCATCGCACACGAGTACTCGCAGGCGCATCGTGTGCGATACTCCTGCCCACCACAAGCAACTAGTTTGCATTTTTCACGTTTTTTGTACACACATAATTGCGCACGAAGTAACTGTATTGACCGACTGTGTTGTAATTTCTCATCGCAAACAGTTCATCCGAGACGGCTGTTTGCCACATATCACACACATCTTGTTTACATGACTCATTTGTGTTCTTTTGGCTCATTGCAAACAGTTCATCCATGTGAACTGTATGCCTCATATCACACACATCTTGTTAAGTTGAACCGTTTCTGTTGTGTCTCCTAATCGAAAACAATTCGTCCGAGTGAACCGTATGCCGTATATCGCACACACATTGATATGGCTGCCCATTTCTGTTGTTCTACCTCATCGCAAACAGTTCGAACGGATTAACTGTGTGTCCTGCGTCGCACACACATTGATATGGCTGCCTGTTTCTGTTGTTCTGCCTCATCGCAAATAGTTTGAATGGATTAACCGTGTGCCCTGCATCGCACATGCAACTAAAATCTGAACCATGTTTGATGGCTCCGCCATCGCAAACGTTTTGCACCTTTTTTACAGTTTTTTACACCACCGTTTGCGATTATTGCATTGCACAAAGTTTCGGCAAAGGGTCTCTGGTCTAGTGTTTTGTTAGCAGTATCCTGCAGTTGTGAAGGTCTTAAATTATCCACCGCACCAATGAAAGTGGGTGATCCCGCTAACAAGGTGACGGATGCTAACTCTGACAAGGGGGAAGCTACTAGTGACAAAGTCCCTTTATCTAGTGGTAGAAGTGGAAATGGCATCCATGCCCATGTTGAACCTCCACTTATTTTTGGAGGACCGGTTCCCTCCACTCATTTGAACCATGTTGGTCCTCCTCCCAAGTTTGTGAAAAATGAGGATTTTGCCTCTTGGGTATATCGCTTTAAACGTCATTTAAATCATATAATACTAATCTTTGGAGAATCATTGGGCAAGGTTTCTACCCGCATGACCCAAGCAACTTCACGCCTAGAGAAGCCGTGGATAATCAATTCAACGAGTCCGCTCTCTTCACCATCCAAGATGCAATTCCACCCGAAGATATTGCGCACCTCCGACCTTTCACCATGGCCAAGGAAGCGTGGCAACATGTTGTTTCCATTTACAAGGGAAGCGCAAGCATTCTATGCTCCAACTATGAAGTGGTGCAAGATGAAGCCGATGAGTTTGCAATGAATGAAGATGAAGAACCTCGTGAGCTTTACCGAAGATTAACCACTCTCGCGGTCTCACTCCAAGATCATGGGAGGAAGGATACGGATGACAATTGGATCAAGCGCAAGTTTCTCAAGACCATGTGCCTTACCATAAGGCCATGTCCTCCGTCATCCGTCAAAGGCCGGACTTCCACACCTTGTCCTCAAGTGAAGTGTTGGATGAGTTTGTGGCAATGAGGATCTTGGACAAGACCACCGACAATGCGGTGTTGCGTTCTCAACGAGCAAAGAAGCCCAACTTGCCTTGAAGGCCAAGGCTAGTGTGGAAGAAGAGGATGAAGAGGAGAGTAACCCCAAAGATACAAAATATGCTTATCATGAGCAAATGGCTATCGCTTCAAGGCAATTTTGGACAAAGAAGAACTCAAGGCCCAACTTCAACAAGAATAACTCAAGTAGCACCAAGGGCAAGTAACATGTGAGGACATGCTATAATTGTGGCAATGTGAGCCACTTTGTTGCGGAGTGCCCAATATGAGAAGAGGAAAGACAATGGTGGCAAGCTCATCTAAAAAGACAATGCCAAGTCCTTCCCCAACAAGAACAACTTCACCAAGAAGACTCCTCCCAAGAGGTTGGTGGCACAAGAAGAGTACAATGAGGATGATGACGATTATGAAGATGTTGAGACGGTTGCCATGGCCTTCGTGGCCATTGCAACAACTCCACGGGTGTCCCTCTTTGATTAAGGTAGGGGAATGAGCATATAAGGGTAATAATCTGGGATTAACCCATGAATGAGCATATGAGTACCTCTCGAGTTGAACACATAAAACACATCGAGAGTAAAGTTCAAAGGTACAATAAGAAGTTTCAAGCAGCCAGGCAACCGTTCTATGCTTAGTCAGAAGGTGAAAGGGTTTCAGGGCAACGCGAATAAGTATTGTGTCTGATACTAGAATAGATCACTAGGAATGTGGCTTGTGAATTGCATATGAAGCCAAGCTCAAGGAATATCTTTGGCAATATGGTCTACAGGAGAGTCAGGTTTCGATCATGTGGAACTGTGGGATGGGCCCACCATGTGGGTTAAAAGTAGAAAGGGGGCTGACATCTTGCACGGTCACGATAGCAAGGCATATCAGAAGGTAGCCTGCCAGTTTTGTTGGCAACAACGTTGGTACCAAGGGCGAGGGACGAAGAGAACCATTTTCCTGCTCATTAAACGAGGCGGACCAATAGGCAAGGTTCTCGTCCATCGGTGGCTACCGGAATGTCATCAACAATAGTAACAGGGTCTTATTGACAGAGTAGTACACCAAGGTCTTCACATAAGCAGTGAATTATTACTGCTTAGATTATATAGACCACAAGAAAGATTAAACAAAATAATGGAAAGGAAAAGGTGATCATCAGATTAAACAGAACAATGGAAAGGAAAATGTGTTTAAACACATATTTCATGGGTATATCCTTCCCAAGGGCAAGCAGAGCATGATATCCATGACAAGATATAACATAGAAACCCCTTTATGAAAGGATAGAGAAATTTCATGCCATTATCCATACAACGCTGTTTGGATAATTGATAAAGAAATTTTAGCATTGTGTTTCAAATGTTCTTATTGAAATTCGGAGTACCACAGACATGCTTTGAGATAGCATTGATATGGTCTTCAAGCAAAGGTCAGACTTCGGATACACGAAGGATCCATCAGGAACAACTTGTAGAATAAGTATTACAATTTCCTCATGGAAGAACGGATAGCCTTGCTAAAAAGGAAACCATAACAATAGGGCCTCCGCCAGGTGTGCCAGGCATGACATCACCTTACCGGTTCATATAAGGACCACTGTTATAACTCTTGGAAATATGTTCCAACCATCATATCTGACCGAGATTCAAAACTGATTGGTGTCAGGATGCCTGAGAGGAGAAGGGCGCGACACAAATTGACAAGATGACATTGCAAGATTCTCGGGAAATGAACTTATGGAAGCAAGTTCTGAAACAAGAGTTCATCATTAACCAAGGAGAGGAATAGGATGTGGCTGATGGACTCAACGACAACTTATCGAGATTTTCAAAAGATGGGTTTCCACAATTATGTGAACAAGGAGATAACATTTGTCAGATCAAATGATATAATGATGTATAACCGAGAAAAACATACACAATTAAACATTGGTTGAAAGGTGCACCCAAAATATGGGCTTAGGTAGCACGATCAAAGTTAGAATGGTGATTCTATAACCAATAGTCTAAGAATGAATGGTCGACCACAACTTCAAAGCAATAGGGTCGCTAGAAGTACAGAATCCAAGCAGCACCATTCACTTGTTGGTGTCCCGGTTAGAATCAACACGGGGACCAAGAGATGAAGGTAGATGGCGGTATATATCACTTGTACCAAGAATTCTTAAGAGGTGGTGAAATTCTCACAACATTCTTGATATATAAGATGGTATTACTTCAAGGTAGGACATAAGATAAGGTGGATAGCCAGGAACTCAAGGTACAGCCACAACACAAACAAGTTTGTGTTGGAAAGAAGGCAAGGAAGTAGTCGATGACAACACAAATTACCAGGGGACAAGGATGGTATTTCTCATCAAGAATTCGATTGATATTTTGGAAGAGCTCAGAATGTTGATGCCGATTGAGGGAGTCCTGGATTAGGGGGTATCCGGATAGCCGGACTATATCCTTTGGCCGGACTGTTGGACTATGAAGATACATGATTGAAGACTTCATCTCGTGTCCGGATGGTACTCTCCTTGGCGTGGAAGGCAAGCTTGGCAATATGGATATGTAGATCTCCTTCCTTGTAACCGACTCTGTGTAACCCTAGCCCATTCCGGTGTCTATATAAACCGGAGGGTTTAGTTTGTAGGACAACAACAATCATACCATAGGCTAGCTTCTAGGGTTTAGCCTCTATGATCTCGTGGTAGATCAACTCCTGAAATACTCATATCATCAAGATCAATCAAGCAGGAATTAGGGTATTACCTCCATCTAGAGGGCCCGAACCTGGGTAAACATCGTGTCCCCTGCCTCCTGTTACCATCCGCCTTAGACGCACAATTCAGGACCCCCTACCCGAGATCCGCCGGTTTTGACACCGACATTGGTGCTTTCATTGAGAGTTCCACTGTGTCGTCACAGTAAGGCTTGATGGCTCCTTCGATCATCAGTAATGATGCGGTCCAGGGTGAGGACTTCCTCCCTGGACAGATCTTTGTATTAGGTGGCTTCGCACTACGGGCGAACTCACTTGGCAATCTGGAGCAGATCGAGAGCTACGCCCCTGGCCACTAGGTCAGGTTCGGAAACTTGAACTACATCGCCGATATCCGCGGAGACATGATCTTCGACAGATTTGGGCCCTTGCCAGGTGCGTCGCACGATCACGACGAGCATGATATAGCTCTGCCATCGGACGGTGTTCGGGAGATCACACCGGCAACTACTCCGGCCTTTAATCTGGAGCAAATTGTGCTGAGGACGGGTGGATAGACCCCGCCACGGAGGCCATTCTCTCAGCGGTGATAGAGCCGGATACTAACCTTACCCCTCATGAGAGCCATGATGCCGAACCACTGGATTCATCTTCGGCCACGGACTCCGAGCCGCCTGCGCTCATGCCTATCGAATCCGATTGGGCGCCAATCATGGAATTCACCTCCGCGGATATCTTTCAGCACTCGCCCTTCGGCAATGTGCTAAATTCGTTAAGACCTCTCTCCTTGTCAAGAGAACCTTGACCGAACTATGTCCGGCTAGGATGGGATGCGGACGACGAAGAAATTCGCTCCCCACCCACCACCCACTTAGTAGCCATTGTCGATGATTTAACCGACATGCTCGACTTTGACTCCGAACACATCGATGGCATGGACGACGATGCAGGAGACGAACAGGAACCACCGCCCACAGGGCACTGGACCGCCACCTCCTCATATGAAATATATATGGTGGATACACCCAAAGAAGGCAATGGAGATAAGATAGTGGAGGATGACCCCTCCAAGAAGCAACCCAAGCGCCGACGTCAGCGGCGCCGCTCTAAGTCTCGCCATAGCAAAAGTAGTGATACCGGCACAAGAGACAACAACACTCCGGACAGTGCCGAAGACGACGACAATCCCCTCCAACAAGATTTAGAGCAGGAGGATGACCAAGCCAGCCCTCCTGAGCGGGCAGCAGACGAAGAAGCAGAGGATGACAATTACATGCCTCTCTCCGAAGACGAGGTGAGCCTCGGCGACGAAGAATTTATCGTGCCTGAGGATCCCGTTGAGCAGGAGCGTTTTAAGCGCCGGCTTATAGCCATAGCGAATAGCCTGAAGAAAAAGAAACAATAGCTTCGAGCTGATCAAGATTTGCTAGCAGACAGATGGACTGAAGTCCTTGCGGCCGAGGAATATGAAATCGAACGCCCCTCCAAGGGTTACCCAAAGTGCAGGCTGCTACCCTGACTCGAAGAGGAAGCATTGAAACCTACATCACCAGCGTACGATGCGGCTGATCGGCCACCTCATGGCCGAGACAGAGAGGCAGTCCAGCCTGATGTTGGGGAACGTAGCAGAAATTCAAAATTTTCCTACGTGTCACCAAGATCTATCTATGGAGAAACCAGCAACGAGGGGAAGGAGAGTGCATCTACATACCCTTGTAGATCGCTAAGCGGAAGCGTTCAAGTGAACGGGGTTGACGGAGTCGTACTCGTCGTGATTCAGATCACCGATGACCAAGTGCCGAACGGACGGCACCTCCGCGTTCAACACACGTACAGCCCGGTGACGTCTCCCAAGCCTTGATCCAGCAAGGAGAGAGGGAGAGGTTGAGGAAGACTCCATCCAGCAGCAGCACAACGGCGTGGTGATGATGGAGGAGCGTGGCAATCTTGCAGGGCTTCGCCGAGCACCACAAAAGAGGAGGAAGAAGAGACGCAGGGCTGCACCAACGAGGGATCGAATCGTCTGTTGTGGGCAGCCCCTTAGGCCTCATATATATAGGGGAAGGGGAGGGCTGCGCCCCCTCTAGGGTTTCCCACCCCTAGGGGGGGCGGGAGCCCTAGATGGCCAAGGGGTGGCGGCCAAGGGAGGGGAGAAGGGGGAGGCGCCCCTAGGGTGGGCCTTAAGGCCCATCTGGACCTAGGGTTTGCCTCCTCCCACTTCCCCTGCGCCTTGGGCCCCTGTGGGGGGGCGCACCAGCCCACCTGGGGCTGGTCCCCTCCCTCACTTAGCCCACGCAAGCCTCCGGGGCTTGTGGCCCCACTTGGTGGACCCCCGGACCCCTCCGGTGGTCCCGGTACGTTACCGATAAAACCCGAAACTCTTTCGGTGACCAAAATAGGACTTCCCATATATAAATCTTTACCTCCGGACCATTCCGGAACTCCTCGTGACGTCCGGGATCTCATCCGGGACTCCGAACAACATTCGGTAACCACATACAAGCTTCCTTTATAACCCTAGCGTCATCGAACCTTAAGTGTGTAGACCCTACGGGTTCGGGAGACATGCAGACATGACCGAGATGTTCTCCGGTCAATAACCAACAGCGGGATCTGGATACCCATGTTGGCTCCCACATGTTCCACGATGATCTCATCGGATGAACCACGATGTCAAGGACTTAATCAATCCCGTATACAAATCCCTTTGTCTAGCGGTATAGTACTTGCCCGAGATTCGATCGTCGGTATGCCGATACCTTGTTCAATCTCGTTACCGGCAAGTCTCTTTTACTCGTTCCGCAACACATCATCCCGTGATCAACTCCTTGATCACATTGTGCACATTATGATGATGTCCTACCGAGTGGGCCCAGAGATACCTCTCCGTTTTCACGGAGTGACAAATCCCAGTATTGATTTGTGCCAACCCAACAGACACTTTCGGAGATACTAGTAGTGCACCTTTATAGTCACCCAGTTACGTTGTGACGTTTGGCACACCCAAAGCATTCCTACGGTATCCGGGAGTTGCACAATCTCATGGTCTAAGGAAATGATACTTGACATTATAAAAGCTTTAGCATACGAACTACATGATCTTGTGCTAGGCTTAGGATTGGGTCTTGTCCATCACATCATTCTCCTAATGATGTGATCCCGTTATCAATGACATCCAATGTCCATGGTCAGGAAACCGTAACCATCTGTTGATCAACGAGCTAGTCAACTAGAGGCTTACTAGGGACATGGTGTTGTCTATGTACCCACACATGTATCTTAGTTTCCTATCAATACAATTCTAGCATGGATAATAAACGATTATCATGAACAAGGAAATATAATAATAACCTATTTATTATTGCCTCTAGGGCATATTTCCAACAGTCTCCCACTTGCACTAGAGTCAATAATCCAGCTCACATCGATATGTGATTGCAATGATTCCAACACCCAAGGTCACATCCCCATGTGACCAACACCCAAAGAGTTTACTAGAGTCAATAATCTAGTTCACATTACTATGTGATTAACACACAATGAGTTTTTGGTTTGATCATGTTATGCTTGTGAGAGATGTTATAGTCAACGGGTCTGAACCTTTCAGATCCGTGTGTCCTTTACAAATCTCTATGTCATCTCCTAGATGCAGTTACCACGCTCTATTTGGAACTATTCCAAATAACTGTTCTACTATACGAATCCAATTTACTACTTAGTATAATCTGGATCAGTGTCAAAGTTTGCATCGGCGTAACCTTTTACGACGAACTCTTTTCCACCTCCATAATCGAGAAAATTCCTTAGTCCACTAGTTACTAAGGATAACCTTGACCGTTGTCCTGTGATCCATTCCTGGATCACACTTGTACCCCTTGACTGACTCATGGCTTGGCACACTTCAGGTGCGGTACAACATAGCATACTTTAGAACCTATGTCTAAGCATAGGGGACAACCTTCGTCCTTTCTCTCTATTCTGCCGTGGTCAGGTCTTGAGTCTTACTCAATACCCACATGTGTAATACAGCCAAGAACTCCTTCTTTGCTGATCTATTTTGAATTCCTTCAAAATCTTGTCACGGTATGTATTCATTTGAAAGTACTATTAAGCGATTTTGATCTATCCTTATAGATCTTGATGCTCAATGTTCAAGTAGCTTAATCCAGGTTTTTCATTGAAAAACACTCTTCAAATAACCCTATATGCTTTCCAGAAATTCTACATCATTTCTGATCAACAATATGTCAACAACATATACTCATCAGAAATTCTATAGTGCTCCCACTCACTTCTTTGGAAATACAAGTTTCTCGTAAACTTTATATAAACCTAAAATCTTTGATCAACTCATCAAAGTGTATATTCCAACTCCGAGATGCTTACTCCAGTCCTCAGGAGGATTGCTGGTGCTTTGCATACTTATTAGCATCTTTCAGGATTGACAAAACTCTTCTGGTTGTATCACATACAACCTTTCCTCAAGAAAATCAAGGAAGCAATATTTTGACATCCTATCTGCAAGATTTCATAAATAATGCAGTACTTGCTAATATAATTCCAACAGACTCTTAGCATCGCTACGAGTGAGAAAGTATCATCGCAGTCAACTCTTTGAACTTTGTCAGGAAACTTCTTAATGACAAGTCGAGCTTTCTTAATGGTGACATTTACCATCATTGTCCGTCTTCCTTTTAAAATCCATATGTACCTAACAGTCTTACGACCATCAAGTAGTTCTTTCAAAGTCTACACTTTGTTTTTATATATGGATCCTTTCTCGGATTTTATGGCCTCAAGCCATTCATTGGAATCCGGGCCCACCATCGCTTCTCCATAGCTCGTAGGTTCATTGTTGTCTAGCAACATGACTTCCAAGACAGGATTACGTACCACTCTGAAGTAGTACGCATCCTTGTCATCCTACGAGGTTTGGGAGTGCCTTGATACGAAGTCTCATGATCACTATCATAAGCTTCCACTTCAATTGGTGTAGGTGCCATAGGAACAATTCATGTGCCTTGCTACACACTAGTTGAAGTGACAGTTCAACAACCTCATCAAGTCTCCACCATCCTCCCACTCAATTCTTTCGAGAGAAATCTTTCCTCGAGAAAGGACCCGATTCGAGAAACAATCCCTATTGCTTTCGGATCTGAGACAGGAGGTATACCCAACTGTTTTGGGTGTCCTATGAAGATGCAGTTATCCGCTTTGGGTTCGAGCTTATCAGCCTGAAACCTTTTCATATAAGCGTCGTAGCCCCAAACTTTTTTAAGAAATGACAGCTTAGGTTTCTCTAAACCATAGTTCATATGGTGTCATCTTATCGGAATTACGTGGTGCCCTATTTAAAGTGAGTGCGGTTGTCTCTAATGCCTAACCCATGAACGATAGTGGTAATTCGATAAGAGACATCATGGTATTCATCATATCCAATAGGGTGCAGTCATGATGTTCGGACACACCATCACACTATGGTGTTCCAGGCGGTACTAGTCGTGAAATAATTTCCACAGTGTCTCAATTGTGTACCAAACTCGCAACTCAGATATTCATCTCTATGATCATATCATAGATATTTTATCCTCTTGTCACGACGATATTCAACTTCACTCTGAAATTACTTGAACCATTCAATAATTCAGACTTGTGTTTCATCAAGTAAATATGCTCAGTATCTACTCAAATCATCTGTGAAGTAAGAGCATAACGATATCCACTGCGTGCCTCAGCACTCATTGGACTGCACACATCGAAATGTGTTACTTCCAACAAGTTGCTTTCTTGTTCCATTTTACTGAAACCGAAGCTTTCAGTCATCTTGCCCATGTGGTATGATTTGCATGTCTCAAGTGATTCAAAATCAAGTGAGTCCAAATGGTCCATCTGCAAGGAGTTTCTTCATGCGTATATACCAACAGACATGGTTCACATGTCTCAATCTTTTCAAAAATGAGTGAGTTCAAAGATCCATCAGCATGGAGCTTCTTCATGCGTTTTATACCAATATGACTTACATGGCAGTGCCACAAGTAGGTGGTACTATCATCACTATCTTATATCTTTTGGCATGAACATGTGTATCACTATGATCGAGATTCAATAAACCATTCATTTTAGGTGCAAGACCATTGAAGGTATTATTCAAAAATAACCATTATTCTCCTTAAATGAATAACCGTATTGCGATAGACATAATCCAATCATGTCTATGCTCAACGCAAACACCAAATAACAATTATTTAGGTTTAACACCAATCTCGATGGTAGAGGGAGCGAGCGATGCTTGATCATATCAACTTTGGAAACACTTCCAACACATATCGTCAGCTCACCTTTAGCTAGTCTCCGTTTATTCCGTAGCTTTTATTTCGAGTTACTAACACTTAGCAACCGAACCGGTATCTAATACCCTGATGCTACTAGGAGTACTAGTAAAGTACACATTCACATAATGTATATCCAATATACTTCTACCGACAGCCTTCTCATCTACCAAGTATCTAGGGTAATTCTGCTCCGGTGGTTGTTCCCCTTATTACAGAAGCACTCAGTCTCGGGTTTGGGTTTAACCTTGGGTTTCTTCACTAGAGCAGCAGCTGATTTGCCGTTTCATGAAGTATCCCTTCTTGCCCTTGCCCTTATTGAAACTAGTGGTTTCACTAACCATCAACAATTGATGCTCCTTCTTGATTTCTACTTTCGCGGTGTCAAACATCGCGAATATTTCAAGGATCATCATATCTATCCCTGATATGTTATAGTTCATCACGAAGCTCTAGCAGCTTGGTGGCAATGACTTTGGAGAAACATCACTATCTTATCTGGAAGATCAACTCCCACTCGATTCAAGTGATTGTTGTACTCAGACAATTTGAGCACAAGCTCAACGATTGAGCTTTTCTCCCTTAGTTTGCAGGCTAAGAAAATCGTCGGAGGTCTTATACCTCTTGACGTGGGCACGAGCCTGAAATCCCAATTTCAGCCCTCGAAACATCTCATATGTTCCGCGACATTTTCAAAAATGTCTTTGGTGCCTCAATTCTAAACCATTTGTCACTACCGAACTATCATGTAGTCATCAAAACGTGTATGTCTTATGTTCGCAACATCCACAGACCACGTTCGAGGTCCAGCACACCGAGCGATGCATTAAGGACATAAGCCTTGTACTGTTCGCATAATTGCTACTGTCAACTTTCAACTATATTTTCTCTAGGAACATATCTAAAACAGTAGAACTAAAGCGCGAGCTACGACATAATTTGCAAAATCTTTTTGACTATGTTCAGGATAATTAAGTTCATCTTATGAACTCCCACTCAGATAGACATCCCTCTAGTCATCTAAGTGATTACATGATCCGAATCAACTAGGCCGTGTCCGATCATCACGTGAGACGGACTAGTCAACGTCGGTGAACATCTTCATGTTGATCGTATCTTCCATACGACTCATGCTCGACCTTTCGGTCTTCTGTGTTCCGAGGCCATGTCTGTACATGCTAGGCTCGTCAAGTTAACCCTAAGTGTTTTGCATGTGTAAAACTGTCTTACACCCGTTGTATGTGAACGTAAGGATCTATCACACCCGATCATCACGTGGTGCTTCGAAACGACGAACTGTAGCAACGGTGTACAGTTAGGGGAGAACACTTCTTGAAATTGTTGTAAGGGATCATCTTATTTACTACCGTCGTACTAAGCAAATAAGATGTATAAACATGATAAACATCACATGCAATCAAATAGTGACATGATATGGCCATCATCACTTTGCTCCTTTTGATCTCCATCTTCGGGGCTCCATGATCATCATCGTCACCGGCATGACACCATGATCTCCATCATCATGATCTCCATCATCGTGTCTTCTTGAAGTTGTCACGTCATCTATTACTTCTACTACTACAGCTAACGGTTAGCAATAAAGTAAAGTAATTACATGACGTTTATGTTGACACGCAGGTCATGAATAAATAAAGACAACTCCTATGGCTCCTGCCGGTTGTCATACTCATCGACATGCAAGTCGTGATTCCTATTACAAGAACATGATCATCTCATACATCACATATATCATACATCACATCCTTTGGCCATATCACATCACAAGGCATACCCTGCAAAAACAAGTTAGACGTCCTCTAATTGTTGTTTGCATGTTTTACGTGGCTGCTATGGGTTTCTAGCAAGAACGTTTCTTACCTACGCAAAACCACAACGTGATATGCCAATTGCTATTTACCCTTCATAAGGACCCTTTTCATCGAATCCGATCCGACTAAAGTGGGAGAGACAGACACCCGCTAGCCACCTTATGCAACTAGTGCATGTTTGTCGGTGGAACCGGTCTCACGTAAGAGTACGTGTAAGGTTGGTCCGGGCCGCTTCATCCCACGATGCCGCCGAATCAAGATAAGACTAGTAACGGCAAGCATATTGAACAAAATCAACGCCCACAACTACTTTGTGTTCTACTCGTGCATAGAATCTACGCAATAGACCTAGCTCATGATGCCACTGTTGGGGAACGTAGCAGAAATTCAAAATTTTCCTACGTGTCACCAAGATCTATCTATGGAGAAACCAGCAATGAGGGGAAGGAGAGTGCATCTACATACCCTTGTAGATCGCTAAGCGGAAGCGTTCAAGTGAACGGGGTTGACGGAGTCGTACTCGTCGTGATTCAGATCACCGATGACCAAGTGCCGAACGGACGGCACCTCCGCGTTCAACACACGTACAGCCCGGTGACGTCTCCCAAGCCTTGATCCAGCAAGGAGAGAGGGAGAGGTTGAGGAAGACTCCATCCAGCAGCAGCACAACGGCGTGGTGATGATGGAGGAGCGTGGCAATCTTGCAGGGCTTCGCCGAGCACCACAAAAGAGGAGGAAGAAGAGACGCAGGGCTGCACCAACGAGGGATCGAATCGTCTGTTGTGGGCAGCCCCTTAGGCCTCATATATATAGGGGAAGGGGAGGGCTGCGCCCCCTCTAGGGTTTCCCACCCCTAGGGGGGGCGGCAGCCCTAGATGGCCAAGGGGTGGCGGCCAAGGGAGGGGAGAAGGGGGAGGCGCCCCTAGGGTGGGCCTTAAGGCCCATCTGGACCTAGGGTTTGCCTCCTCCCACTTCCCCTGCGCCTTGGGCCCCTGTGGGGGGGCGCACCAGCCCACCTGGGGCTGGTCCCCTCCCTCACTTAGCCCACGCAAGCCTCCGGGGCTTGTGGCCCCACTTGGTGGACCCCCGGACCCCTCCGGTGGTCCCGGTACGTTACCGATAAAACCCGAAACTCTTTCGGTGACCAAAATAGGACTTCCCATATATAAATCTTTACCTCCGGACCATTCCGGAACTCCTCGTGACGTCCGGGATCTCATCCGGGACTCCGAACAACATTCGGTAACCACATACAAGCTTCCTTTATAACCCTAGCGTCATCGAACCTTAAGTGTGTAGACCCTACGGGTTCGGGAGACATGCAGACATGACCGAGATGTTCTCCGGTCAATAACCAACAACGGGATCTGGATACCCATGTTGGCTCCCACATGTTCCACGATGATCTCATCGGATGAACCACGATGTCAAGGACTTAATCAATCCCGTATACAAATCCCTTTGTCTAGCGGTATAGTACTTGCCCGAGATTCGATCGTCGGTATGCCGATACCTTGTTCAATCTCGTTACCGGCAAGTCTGTTTTACTCGTTCCGCAACACATCATCCCGTGATCAACTCCTTGATCACATTGTGCACATTATGATGATGTCCTACCGAGTGGGCCCAGAGATACCTCTCCGTTTTCACGGAGTGACAAATCCCAGTCTTGATTTGTGCCAACCCAACAGACACTTTCGGAGATACCCGTAGTGCACCTTTATAGTCACCCAGTTACGTTGTGACGTTTGGCACACCCAAAGCATTCCTACGGTATCCGGGAGTTGCACAATCTCATGGTCTAAGGAAAAGATACTTTACATTATAAAAGCTTTAGCATACGAACTACATGATCTTGTGCTAGGCTTAGGATTGGGTCTTGTCCATCACATCATTCTCCTAATGATGTGATCCCGTTATCAATGACATCCAATGTCCATGGTCAGGAAACCGTAACCATCTGTTGATCAACGAGCTAGTCAACTAGAGGCTTACTAGGGACATGGTGTTGTCTATGTACCCACACATGTATCTTAGTTTCCTATCAATACAATTCTAGCATGGATAATAAACGATTATCATGAACAAGGAAATATAATAATAACCTATTTATTATTGCCTCTAGGGCATATTTCCAACACCTGAAGCTCAGCCTGCACCCCGCCGCCACTCAAATAAAAATACCAAGGCACGGGGCAACACGCGGGACCTGCGAGACGTATTGGAAAACAGGGCAAAACACGCAAGATCGATCTACGGATCACGGGGGTGCGCACCTACGCGGGACGATGACCATCACACCGGATACAGTAAAAGTAAATCCGGCCGGGCTGAACATAGCAGACAAGACTCATACGAACTGCGTCGTGATATAGCCCAGCAGAGAGGCGCCACACACCCCCTTTGCTTCACTGACGAAGTAATGGATCACGAATTCCCAGAGGGTTTTTAATCGGTAAATATCGAATCATATGATGGTACAACAGATCCCGCGGTATGGATGGAGGATTTCCTCCTCCACATCCACATGGTCCGCGGTGATGATCTACATGCCATCAAGTACCTCCCACTAAAACTCAAAGGACCAGCTCGGCATTGGCTCAATAGCTTGCCAGTAGACTCCATTAGGTGTTGGGAGGATCTGGAAGATGCATTTCTTGACAACTTCCAAGGCACTTATGTGCAACCACCGGATGCCGATGACTTGAGCCATATAACTCAGCGGCCGGGGGAATCGGCCAGTCAATTCTGGACACGGTTCCTAACCAAGAAAAATCAAATTGTCAACTGTCCAGATGTAGAGGCCTTAGCGGCATTTAAGCATAACATCCATGACGAATGGCTCATCCGGCACCTCTGCCAGGAGAAGCCGAAGTCTATGGCAGCCCTCACGACACTCATGGCCCGCTTTTGCGCGGGAGAGGATAGCTGGCTGGCTCATAGCAACAACATATCAAGAAACCTCGGCACTTCGGATACCAAGGGTAGTAATGGTAGACCACGTCGTAGCAGACACAAGCGCCGCAACAACGGCGGTAACGCCGAGGATACGACAGTCAATGCCCGATTCAGTGGCTCTAAATCCGGTCAGCAGAAAAAGCCATTCAAAATAAGTACTCCGGGCCCGTCCAGTTTGGACCGCATACTCGATCGCTCGTGTCAAATACACGGCACCCCCGATAAACCAGCCAATCACACCAACAGAGAATGTTTGGTATTCAAGCAGGCCTGCAAGTTAAATGCCAAAAACAAGGACAAGGGGCTGCATAGTGACGACGAGGAGGAGCCCCGGCCGCCGAACACGAGAGGACAGAAGAGGTTTCCCCCACAAGTAAGGACGGTGAACATGATATACGCAACCCACATCCCCAAGAGGGAACGGAAGCGTACACTAAGGGACGTCTATGCGATGGAGCCCGTCGCCCCAAAGTTCAACCCATGGTCCTCTTGTCCGATCACCTTCGATCTCAGGGACCACCCCACTAGTATCCGTCATGGCGGATCTGACGCATTGGTCTTAGACCCCATCATTGACAGATTTCACTTCACTCGAGTCCTTATGGACGACAGCAGCAGCCTGAACCTGCTCTATCAGGATACAATGCGCAAAATGGGTATAGACCCCTCGAGGATCAAACCCACAAAAATGACCTTTAAAGGCGTCATCCCAGGTCTAGAGGCCCATTGCACGGGCTCAATCACACTGGAAGTGGTCTTCCGATCTCCGGACAACTTCCGAAGCGAGGAGTTAATCTTCGATATCGTCCCGTTCCGCAGCGGCTATCACACACTGCTCGGGCGAACCGCATTTGCAAGATTCAATGCGGTACCGCACTACGCATACCTCAAGCTCAAGATGCCAGGACCCAGGGGGTCATAACAGTCAATGCAAACACAGAACGCTTGCTCCGCACAGAGGAGCACACTGCGGCCCTCGCAGCAGAAGCACAAAGTAGCCTCTTAAGGCAATCTAGCAATTCGGCGATAAAGCCCCCGGACACCGTCAAGCAAGTCTGGAGTAACCTGCAACAGGATCGCCTGGCAAGTTCAGAGCTCGCCTAGCAATTCGGCCCCCGCCCTAGTCCCAGTCAAACGGCGAAATCCGTGCCGCGCATACATAACTACGCATTGAAAATACCATGGGCATAGGCGGGGGCACGACCATGGCACGTTCCACAGTGCGGCTCAACCGCCCTAGGGTTGAATACCTTTATCATTTTCTCTCTTTCAGGACTTTACTCTCTGGAAGCCCTATCCGGCAGTGCGATTGCCGGACACATAATCCAACAACCAAGGAGGCAGGAAGCTACGTCGTGCAATGGAATCCCCAGGTGGTCTCTAATAATGAGCGAAATACCTGCTTTAAATACCATACTGCAGCTTGCCCTTGGATAGGATATGTCAAATAGTCCTTTTTTTGCTTATTGCACTACTTGTATCAGTATGTTTCGACGTATTCTTTAAATAACAAAGCACGGCATTAGTCTATTATTGCATTATCTATTCTTTTTTATATATGTTTATTTACGACAGCCAGCACCCGTACATTCTGGTATGGCCGGTACGCCAGGGGCTTTCGTATACCCCATAATACGGCGTGAGAAGTCCGAACACTTTCGACAGTGCGGCACCCCGAACTTGTAGCATTATATGCATCAGCTCCGAATCATGTCTTGGGTCAATAGTTGGGTTTGCCCGGCTCCCATGTTTTGGTACCTTACGTTCCGCTATATCGGCTAAGGTAGCACTGGGAGAACTACTGCGATTGTGTCCCGGTTCTTCCGGACAAGAGCCTCAGTAGGGAAAGCCAAAACTGACTGTCATGATGAGGCGAGAGTTGGTCGCTATTCGAGAGGTCTCAAGTCCTTAAAGACTTTTTTCGCTATGAGGAACTTGTGAACTATGAGGAAGCGATGATGAGCCCAGATTACGCGAAATGGTTTGAGGCCATGAAATCTGAGATGGGATCCATGTATTAGAACAAAGTATGGACTTTGATTGACTTGCCCAAATGATCGGCGAGCCATTGAGATTAAATGGATCTTCAAGAGGAAGACGGACGCTGATAGTAGTGTTACTATCTACAAAGGTAGAATTGTCGCAAAAAGGTTTTCGACAAGTTCAAAGTGTTGACTACGATGAGAGTTTCTCACTCGTATCTATGCTTTAGTCTGTCTGAATCATGTTAGCAATTGCCGCATTTTATGAAATCTGGCAAATGGATAAACAAACTACATTCCTTAATGGATTTATTAAAGAAGAGTTGAATATGATGCAACCAGAAGGTTTTTGTCAATCCTAAAGGTGCTAACAAAATATGCAAGCTTCAGCGATCCATTTATGGACTGGTGTAACACTACTAGAAAAAAGCTCATTAGTGGCGCACCACTTTTGGGTATTAGTGGCGCACCTCTGGTGCGCCACTATTACCACGCCACTAGTAATGTGTATTAGTGGCGCACCAGAGGTGCGCCATTACTAATCCAGATATCAGTGGCGCACCACCTGGTGCGCCATTGATATCCCCCCGGGTGCGCCACTGATAATGTATAGGGGTGGCCTGCTGGTGCGCCACTACTAAGTATAAGGGTGCGCCACTGATATTTTTTCAGAATTTTTTTTTTCAAATTTTTTTTTCAAATTTTATTCCAGAATTGCTACAGGTGCGCCACTGATATTGCTACAGGTGCGCCACTAGTAACAATTTTTTTTTCAAATTTTTTTCCAGAATTTTTTTTTTCAATTTTTTTTTCAATTTTGCCGGGAATTTTTTTTCCTTAATCTCGGGTCACTATGGCTTAATCTCGGGTCAATATGGCTTAATCTCGGGTCAAATCGCACTCCGTGGTCAAACTTCCCGGAAGGTCACCCATCCTACACTACTCCAGCCCAAGCACGCTTAACTTCTGAGTTCTATCCAACCCCAGCACCAGCTCACTTAGCAGGCACTTGTTGATATATCTATCATATCAATCCTATAAAACCTTGTTGATGTCTAGGAGTTTGTTCATGTTCATGAGTGTGATGAAATTTTGAAAAAATATTTCAAACTTCCCGGTCATTTTACATATCATATTTTGAATTTTTTTTAAAAAAACTATTTTTTTTAAAAAAACCATTTTTTTTTCAAAAAAACTATTTTTTTCAAAAAAAACATTTTTTCAAAAAAAACCATTTTTTTCCCAAAAATTTTTTTTTCAAAAAAAATATTTATTCCAAAAAAAATAGTTTTTCAAAAAAAAAATTCAAAAAAAGAACTATATTAGTGGCGCACCACACCCACGATGCGCCACTACTATTTTTGAATTTTTTTGATTTTTTTTGCCTCTAGATCTTAAAAGCCCCGTATCTTTTATTCGGTTAGGTTTTTGGGGATTCTAAGAATCTTCAACGGGTAGATCTTAAAAGCCCCGTAATTTTTCGAGTAGATTCTTTTTCATATAAAAAACTTTTTCATCGGAGTTCGTATGCAAAAGTTATGCCCATTTTACAAATTCTCGAGAGATTTTGCAAAAAAAGTCGAAATTCATGTTTGTAAATTTTGCTAACAACTAGACCACAAATCACATTGGAATCTTATTTTTTTTATTTTTTTGACATTTCTATCATTTTCCTTTATTTTTTTTAAACTGAAAAGGCGGTCCAGGGGGGGTGCATTTGGTGAAAATGCGTTAAATCTGAAAAATGATAGAAATGTTAGTAGTGGCGCACCGTGGCAGAGGTGCGCCATTACTAGTTAAAACTAGTAATGGCGCACCTCTGCAACGGTGCGCCACTACTACCTTTGAAAAAAAATTTAAAAAATAAAATGTTAGTAGTGGCGAACCGTGTGGAGGTGCGCCATTACTAGTTCAAACTAGTAATGGCGCACCTCCACACGGTGCGCCACTACTAACTTTGAAAATTTTTTTTTAAAAAAAAATGTTAGTAGTGGCGCACCGTGTGGAGGTGCGCCATTACTAGTTAAACTAGTAATGGCGCACCTCCACACGGTGCGCCACTAGTATGTCTGGGGAGGGGGGTGTGCACAGAACAAACTTACTAGTGGCGCACCACACACCAGGTGCGCCACTAGTAAAAAAATAGTAATGGCGCACCTGCTTATGGTGCGCCACTGCTATATAGCAGTGGCGCACCACATCCACGGTGCGCCACTAATAGTGATATTACGGATAGCCCTTTTTCTAGTAGTGTAAGCATCTCGGAGTTGGAATATACGCTTTGATAAGTTGATTAAAGCATATAGTTTTATACAGACTTGCGGTGAAGCCTATATTTACAAGAAAGTGAATGGGAGCACTACAACATTTCTGATAAGTATATGTGAATGACATATTGTTGATCAGAGATAATGTAGAATTATTCTGCAAAGCATAAAGGAGTGTTTGAAAGGAGTTTTTCAAAGAAAGACCTCGGTGAAGCTGCTTACATATTAAGCATCAAGAGCTATAGAGATAGATCAAGACGCTTGATAAGTTTTTCAATGAGTACATACCTTGACAAGATTTTGATGTAGTTCAAAATGAAACAGTCAAAGAAAGAGTTCTTGCCTATGTTACAAGGTGTGAAATTGAGTAAGACTCAATGCCCGACCACGGCAGAAGATAGAAAGAAAATGAAAGTCATTTTCTATGCCTTAGCCATAGGTTCTATAAAGTATGCCATGCTGTGTACCAAATCTATTGTATACCCTACATTGATTTTGGCAAGGGAGTACAATAAGGATATGTTTCTCGATTATGGAGGTGTTAAAAGGTTCGTCGTAAAGAGTTACGTCGATGCAAGCTTTGACACCGATCTGGAAGACTCTAAGTCTCGATCTAGATACATACTGAAAGTGGGAGCAATTAGCTAGAGTAGCTCCATGTAGAGCATTGTAGACATAGAAAATTGCAAAATACATAACGGATCTGAATGTGAAAGACCCGTTGACTAAGATTCTCTCACAAGCAAAACATGATCACAACTTAGTACACTTTGGGTGTTAATCACATAGCCATGTGAACTAGATTACTGAATCTAGTAAACCCTTTGGGTGTTGGTCACATGGGATGTGAACTATGGGTGTTAATCACATGACGATGTGAACTATGAGTGTTAATCACATGCTGATATGATCTAGATCATTGACTCTAGTGCAAGTGGGAGACTGAAGGAAATATGCCCTAGAGGAAATAATAAAATTATTATTTATTTCCTTATATCATGATAAATGTTTATTATTCATGCTAGAATTGTATTAACCGGAAACATAATACATGTGTGAATACATAGACAAACAGAGTGTCACTAGTATGCCTCTACTTGACTAGCTCGTTGATCAAAGATGGTTATGTTTCCTAACCATAGACATGAGTTGTCATTTGATTAACGGGATCACATCATTAGGAGAATGATGTGATTGACTTGACCCATTCCGTTAGCTTAGCACTTGATCGTTTAGTATGTTGCTTTTGCTTTCTTCATGACTTATACATGTTCCTATGACTATGAGATTATGCAACTCCCGTTTACCGGAGGAACACTTTGTGTGCTACCAAACGTCACAACGTAACTGGGTGATTATAAAGGTGCTCTACAGGTGTCTTCGAAGGTACTTGTTGGGTTGGCGTATTTCGAGATTAGGATTTTTCACTCCGATTGTCGGAGGGGTATCTCTGGGCCCACTCGGTAATGCACATCAATATAAGCCTTGCAAGCATTGTAACTAATGAGTTAGTTGTGGGATGATGTATTACGGAACGAGTAAAGATACTTGCCAGTAATGAGATTGAACTAGGTATTGAGATACCGACGATCGAATCTCGGGCAAGTAACATACTGATGACAAAGGGAACAACGTATGTTGTTATGCGATTTGACCGATAAAGATCTTCGTAGAATATGTAGGAGCCAATATGAGCATCCAGGTTCCGCTATTGGTTATTGACCGGAGATGTGTCTCGGTCATGTCTACATAGTTCTCGAACCCGTAGGGTCCGCACACTTAAAGTTTCGATGACAGTTATATTATGAGTTTATAAGTTTTGATGTACCGAAGGAGTACGGAGTATCGGATGAGACCGGGGACATGACGAGGAGTCTCGAAATGGTCGAGACATAAAGATCGATATATTGGACGACTATATTCGGACATCGTAAAGGTTCTGAGTGGTTCGGGTATTTTTCGGAGTACTGGGGAGTTACGGGAATACGGGGAAGAAGTATATGGGCCTTATTGGGCTTTAGAGGAAAGGGAGAGGTAGGCCGCGCCCCCCCATTGACTAGTCCGAATTGGACTAGGGGGAGGGGCGGCGCCCCCTCCTTCCTTCTCTTCCCTCATCCCTTTCCTTGACTCCTACTCCTACTACTTGGAAGGGGGGAATCCTACTCCCGGTGGGAGTAGGACTCCTCCAGGGCGCGCCATAGGGGCCGGCCCTCTCCGCCTCCTCCACTCCTTTATATACGGGGGCAGGGGGCACCCAAAAGTCATAACAATTGATCGTTTGATCTCTTAGCCGTGTGCGGTGCCCCCTCCACCATAGTCCACCTCGATAATAATGTAGCGGTGCTTAGGCGAAGCCCTGCGTCGGTAGAACATCAACATCGTCACCACGCCGTCGTGCTGACGAAACTCTCCCTCGACACTCGGCTGGATCGGAGTTCGAGGGACGTCATCGGGCTGAACGTGTGCTGAAGTCGGAGGTGTCGTGCGTTCGGTACTTGATCGGTCGGATCGTGAAGACGTACGACTACATCAACCGCGTTGTGCTAGCGCTTCCGCTTTCGGTCTACGAGGGTACGTGGACAACACTCTCCCCTCTCGTTGTTATGCATCACCATGATCTTGCGTGTGCGTAGGATTTTTTTTTGAAATTACTACGTTCCCCAACAGTGGCATCCGAGCCTGGTTTTATGCGTTGATGTTATATGCACGAGTAGAACACAAGTGAGTTGTGGGCGATATAAGTCATACTGCTTACCAGCATGTCATACTTTGGTTCGGTGGTATTGTTGGATGAAGCGGCCCGGACCGACATTACACGTATGCTTACGCGAGACTGGTTCTACCGACGTGCTTTGCACACAGGTGGCTGACGGGTGTTAGTTTCTCCAACTTTAGTTGAACCGAGTGTGGCTGCGCCCAGTTCTTGCGAAGGTTAAAACAGCACCAACTTGACAAACTATCGTTGTGGTTTTGATGCGTAGGGAAGAACGGTTCTTGCTAAGCCCATAGCAGCCACGTAAAACTTGCAACAACAAAGTAGAGGACGTCTAACTTGTTTTTGCAAGGCATGTTGTGATGTGATATGGTCAACACATGATGCTAAATTTTATTGTATGAGATGATCATGTTTTGTAACCGAGTTATCGGCAACTGTCAGGAGCCATATGGTTGTCGCTTTATTGTATGCAATGCAATCGCCCTGTAATGCTTTACTTTATCACTAAGTGGTAGCGATAGTCGTAGAAGCATAAGATTGGCGAAACGACAACGATGCTACGATGGAGATCAAGGTGTCGCGCCAGTGACGATGGTGATCATGACGGTGCTTCGGAGATGGAGATCACAAGCACAAGATGATGATGGACATATCATATCACTTATATTAATTGCATGTGATGTTTATCTTTTATGCATCTTATCTTTCTTTGATTGGCGGTAGCATTATAAGATGATCTCTCACTAAATTTCAAGATAAAAGTGTTCTCCCTGAGTATGCACTGTTGCGAAAGTTCTTTGTGCTGAGACACCACGTGATGATCGGGTGTGATAGGCTCTACGTTCAAATACAACGGGTGCAAAACAGTTGCACATGCGGAATACTCAGGTTAAACTTGACAAGCCTAGCATATGCAGATATGGCCTCGGAACACTGAGACCGAAAGGTCGGGCGTGAATCATATAGTAGATATGATCAACATAGTGATGTTCACCATTGAAAGCTACTCCATTTCACATGATGATCGGTTATGGTTTAGTTGATTTGGATCACGTGATCACTTAGATGATTAGAGGGATGTCTATCTAAGTGGGAGTTCTTAAGTAATATGATTAACTGAACTTTAATTTATCATGAACTTAGTCCTAGTAGTATTTGCATATCTATGTTGTAGATCAATTGCTCGCGTTTAGCTCCCCTGTTTTATTTTTGATACATTCCTAGAGAAAACTAAGTTGACAGATGTTAGTAGCAATGATACGGATTGGATCCGTGATCTGAGGATTTTCTTCATTGCTGCATAGAAGAATTATGTCTTTGATGCACCGCTAGGTGACAGACCTATTGCAGGAGCAGAAGCAGACGTTATGAACGTTTGGCTAGCTCAATATGATGACTACTTGATAGTTTAGTGCACCATGCTTAAACGGCTTAGAATCGGGACTTCAAAGACGTTTTGAACGTCATGCACCATATGAGATGTTCCAGGAGTTGAAGTTAATATTTCAAGCAAATACCCGAGTTGAGAGATATGAAGTCTCCAACAAGTTCTATAGCTAAAAAGATGGAGGAGAATAGCTCAAGCAGTGAGCATGTGCTCAGATTTTGTGGGTACTACAATCGCTTGAATCAAGTGGGAGTTAATCTTCCAGATAAAATAGTGATTGACAGAATTCTCTAGTCACCATCACCAACTTAGTAGAACTTCGTGATGAACTATAATATGCAAGGGGTGACAAAAGTAATTCCCAAGCTCTTCGTGATGCTGAAATTGACGAAGGTAGAAATCAAGAAAAACATCAAGTGTTGATGGTTAACAAGACCAGTAGTTTCAAGAAAAGGGCAAAGGGAAGAAGGGGAACTTCAAGAAGAACAGCAAGCAAGTTGTTGCTCAAGTGAAGAAGCCCAAGTCTGGACCTAAGCCTGAGACTGAGTGCTTCTACTGCAAAGGGACTGGTCACTGGAAGCAGAACTGCCCCAAGTAATTGGTGGATAAGAAGGATGGCAAAGTGAACAAAGCTATATTTGATATACATGTTATTGATGTGTACTTTACTAGTGTTTATAGCAACCCCTCGGTATTTGATACTGGTTCAGTTGCTAAGAGTAGAAACTCGAAACAGGAGTTGCAGAATGAACGGAGACTAGTTAAGGGTGAAGTGACGATGTGTATTGGAAATGGTTCCAAGATTGATATGATCATCATCGCACACTCCCTATACTCTCGGGATTAGTGTTGAACCTAAAATAAATTTTAATTAGTGTTTGCGTTGAGCATGAATATGATTGGATCATGTTTATTGCAATACGGTTATTCATGTAAGTTAGAAAATAATTGTTGTTCTGTTTACATGAATAAGACCTTCTATGGTCATACACCCAATAAAAATGGTTTGTTGGATCTCGATCATGGTGATACACATTTTCATGGTATTGAAACCAAAAGATGCAAAGTTAATAATGATAGTGCAACTTATTTGTGGCACTGCCGTTTAGGTCATATTGGTGTAAAGCGCATGAAGAAACTCCATGTTGATGGACTTTTGGAATCACTTGATTATGAATCACTTGATGCTTGCGAACCATGCCTCATGGGCAAGATGACTAAGACTCCGTTCTCCGGAACAATGGAGCCAGCAACTGACTTATTGGAAATAATACATACTGATGTATGTGGTCCGATGAGTGTTAAGGCTTACGACAAGTATCGTTATTTTCTAACCTTAACAGATGATTTGAGCAGATATGGGTATATCTACTTGATGAAAGACAAGTATGAAACATTTGAAAAGTTCAAAGAATTTCAGAGTGAAGTTGAAAATCATCATAACAAGAATATAAAGTTTCTATGATCTGATCGTGGAGGAGAATATTTGAGTTATGAGTTTCGTCTTCATTTGAAACAATGCGAAACAGTTTCGCAACTCACGCCACCTGGAACACCACAGCATAATGGTGTGTCCGAACATCATAATCGTACTTTATTAGATATGGTGCAATCTATGATGTCTCTTACCGACCTACCACTATCGTTTTGGGGTTATGCATTAGAGATAGCTGCATTCACGTTAAATAGGGCACCATCTAAATCTGCTGAGACGACACCTTATGAACTTTGGTTTGGCAAGAAACGAAAAGTTGCCGTTTCTTAAAATTTGGGGCTGCGATGCTTATGTGAACAAGTTTCATCCTCATAAGCTCAAACCCAAATCGGAGAAATATGTCTTCATAGGATACCCAAAGGAGACAGTTGGGTACACCTTCTATCACAGATCCGAAGGCAAGATATTCGTTGCTTATAACGGATCCTTTCTAGAGAAGGAGTTTCTCTCGAAAGAAGTGAGTGGAAGGAAAGTAGAACTTGATAAGGTAATTGTACCTTCTCCCTTATTGGAAAGTAGTTCATCGCAAAAATTTGTTCCTGTGACTACTACACCAATTAATGACGAAGCTAATGATGATGATCATGTAACTTCAGATCAAGTTACTACCGAATCTCGTAGGTAAACCAGAGTGAGATCGGCACCAGAGTGGTACGGTTATCCTGTTCTGGAAGTCATGTTACTAGACCATGACGAACTTGCGAACTATGAGGAAGCGATGATGAGCCCAGATTCCGCGAAATGGATTGAGGCCATGAAATCTGAGATGGGATCCATGTATGAGAACAAAGTATGGACTTTGATTGACTTGCCCAAATTATCGGCGAGCCATTGAGATTAAATGGATCTTCAAGAGGAAGACAGACGCTGATAGTAGTGTTACTATCTACAAAGCTAGAATTGTCGCAAAAAGGTTTTCGACAAGTTCAAAGTGTTGACTACGATGAGAGTTTCTCACTCGTATCTATGCTTAAGTCTGTCTGAATCATGTTAGCAATTGCCGCATTTTATGAAATCTGGCAAATGGATAAGCAAAACTGCATTCCTTAATGGATTTACTAAAGAAGAGTTGTATATGATGCAACCAGAAGGTTTTTGTCAATCCTAAAGGTGCTAACAAAATATGCAAGCTTCAGCGATCCATTTATGGACTGGTGCAAGCATCTCGGAGTTGGAATATACGCTTTGATAAGTTGATTAAAGCATATAGTTTTATACAGACTTGCGGTGAAGCCTGTATTTACAAGAAAGTGAATGGGAGCACTACAGCATTTCTGATAAGTATATGTGAATGACATATTGTTGATCAGAGATAATGTAGAATTATTCTGCAAAGCATAAAGGAGTGTTTGAAAGGAGTTTTTCAAAGAAAGACCTCGGTGAAGCTGCTTACATATTAAGCATCAAGAGCTATAGAGATAGATCAAGACGCTTGACAAGTTTTCAATGAGTACATACCTTGACAAGATTTTGAAGTAGTTCAAAATGGAACAGTCAAAGAAAGAGTTCTTGCCTGTGTTACAAGGTGTGAAATTGAGTAAGACTCAAAGCCCGACCACGGCAGAAGATAGAAAGAGAATGAAAGTCATTTCCTATGCCTTAGGCATAGGTTCTATAAAGTATGACATGTTGTGTACTAGATCTATTGTATACCCTACACTGATTTTGGCAAGGGAGTACAATAGTGATCTAGGAGTAGATCACTGGACAACGGTCAAAATTATCCTTAGTGGAATAAGGATATGTTTCTCGATTATGGAGGTGTTAAAAAGTTCGTCGTAATGATTTACGTTGATACAAGCTTTGACACCGATCTGGATGACTCTAAGTCTCGATCTAGATACATATTGAAAGTGGGAGCAATTAGCTAGAGTAGCTCCGTGCAGAGCATTGTAGACATAGAAAATTGCAAAATACATAACGGATCTGAATGTGAAAGACCCGTTGATTAAGATTCTCTCAGAAGCAAAACATGATCACACCTTAGTACTCTTTGGGTGTTAATCACATAGCCATGTGAACTAGATTACTGAATCTAGTAAACCCTTTGGGTGTTGGTCACATGGGATGTGAACTATGGGTGTTAATCACATGATGATGTGAACTATCAGTGTTAATCACATGCTGATATGATCTAGATTATTGACTCTAGTGCAAGTGGGAGACTGAAGGAAATATGCCCGAGAGGCAATAATAAAGTTATTATTTATTTCCTTATATCATGATAAATGTTTATCATTCATGCTAGAATTATATTAACCAGAAACATAATACATGTGTCAATACATAGACAAACAGAGTGTCACTAGTATGCCTCTACTTGACTAGCTCGTTGATCAAAGATGGTTATGTTTCCTAACCATAGACATGAGTTGTCATTTGATTAACGGGATCACATCATTAGGAGAATGATGTGATTGACTTGACCCATTCCGTTAGCTTAGCACTTGATCATTTAGTATGTTGCTATTGCTTTCTTCATGACTTATACATGTTCCTATGACTATGAGATTATGCAACTCCCGTTTACCGGAGGAACACTTTGTGTGCTACCAAACGTCACAATGTAACTAGGTGATTATAAAGGTGCTCTACAGGTGTCTCCGAAGGTACTTGTTGGGTTGGCATATTTCGAGATAAGGATTTGTCACTCCGATTGTCGGAGAGGTATCTCTGGGCCCACTCGATAATGCACATCACTATAAGCCTTGCAAGCATTGTAACTAATGAGTTAGTTGCGGGATGATGTATTACGAAACGAGTAAAGAGACTTGTAGGTAACGAGATTGAACTAGGTATTGAGATACCGACGATCGAATCTCGGGCAAGTAATATACTGATGACAAAGGGAACAACGTATGTTGTTATGCGGTTTGACCGATAAAGATCTTCGTAGAATATGTAGGTGCCCATATGAGCATCCAGGTTCCGCTATTGGTTATTGACCGGAGATGTGTCTCGGTCATGTCTACATAGTTCTCGAACCCGTAGGGTCCGCACGCTTAAAGTTTTGATGACAGTTATATTATGAGTTTATGAGTTTTGATGTACCGAAGGAGTTCGGAGTCCCAGATGAGATTGGGGACATGATGAGGAGTCTCGAAATGGTCGAGAAGTAAAGATCAATATATTGGACGACTATATTCGGACATCGGAAAGGTTCTGAGTGTTTCGGGTATTTTTCGGAGTACCGGGGAGTTACACGAATACGGGGAAGAAGTATATGGGCCTTATTGGGCTTTAGAGGAGAGGGAGAGGCAGGCCACGTGCCCCCCATTGACTAGTCCGAATTGGACTAGGGGGAGGGGCGGCGCCCCCTCCTTCCTTCTCTTCCCTCTTCCCTTTCCTTGACTCCTACTCCTACTACTTGGAAGGGGGGAATCCTACTCCTGGTGGGAGTAGGACTCCTCCAGGGCACGCCATAGGGGCCGGCCCTCTCCCCCCTCCTCCACTCCTTTATATACGGGGGCAGGGGGCACCCCAAACACACAACAATTGATCATTTGATCTCTTAGCCATGTGCGGTGCCCCCTCCACCATAGTCCACTTCGATAATACTGTAGCGGTGCTTAGGCGAAGTCCTGCGTCGGTAGAACATCAACATCGTCACCACGCCGTCATGCTAACGAAACTCTCCCTCGACACTCGGCTGGATCGGAGTTCGAGGGACGTCATCGGGCTGAATGTGTGCTGAACTCGGAGGTGTCGTGCGTTCGGTACTTGATCAGCCGGATCGTGAAGACGTACGACTACATCAACCGCGTTGTGCTAACGCTTCCGCTTTCGGTCTACGAGGGTACATGGACAACGCTCTCCCCTCTCGTTGCTATGCATCACCATGATCTTGCGTGTGCGTAGGATATTTTTTTGAAATTACTACGTTCCCCAATAGATTCTATAACCAATAGTCTAAGAATGAATGGTCGACCACAACTTCAAAGAAATAGGGTCGCTAGAAGTACAGAATCCAAGCAGCACCATTCACTTGTTGGTGTCCTGGTTAGAATCAACACGGTCACCAAGTTATGAAGGTAGATGGCGGGATGTATCACTTGTACCAAGAATTCTTAAGAGGTGGTGAAATTCTCACAACATTCTTGACATATAAGATGGTATTACTTCAAAGTAGGACATAAGATAAGGTGGATAGCCAGGAACTCAAGTTTGTGTTGGAAAGAAGGCAAGGAAGTAGTCGATAACAACACAAATTACCAGGGGACAAGGATGGTATTTCCCATCAAGAATTCGATTGATATTCTGGAAGAGCTCATAATGTTGATGCCGATTGAGGGAGTCCTGGATTAGGAGGTATCCGGACAGCCGGACTATATCCTTTGGACGGACTATTCGACTATGAAGATACAAGATTGAAGACTTCGTCTCGTGTCCGGATGGGACTCTACTTGGTGTGGAAGGCAAGCTTGGCAATACGGATATGTAGATCTCCTTCCTTGTAACCGAATCTGTGTAACCCTAGCCCATTCCTGTGTCTATATAAACCGGAGGGTTTAGTTTGTAGGACAACAACAATCATACCATAGGCTAGCTTCTAGGGTTTAGCCTCTACGATCTCGTGGTAGATCAACTCTTGTAATACTCATATCATCAAGATCAATCAAGCAGGAAGTAGGGTATTACCTCCATCGAGAGGGCTCGAACCTGGGTATACATTGTGTCCCCTGCCTCCTGTTACCATCCGTCTTAGACGCACAGTTCGGGACCCCTACCCGAGATCCGGCTGTTTTGACACCGACATTGGTGCTTTCATTGAGAGTTCCACTGTGTCTTCACCATAAGGCTTGATGGCTCCTTCGATCATCGGTAATGATGCGGTCCAGGGTGAGGTCTTCCTCCCCGGACAGATCTTTGTATTCGGCGGCTTCGCACTGCGGGCCAACTCACTTGGCAATCTGGAGCAGATCGAGAGCTACGCCCCTGGCCACCAGGTCAGGTTCGGAAACTTGAACTACATTGCCAATATCCGCGGAGACTTGATCTTCGACGGATTTGGGCCCTTGCCAGGTGCGCCGCACAATCACAACGAGCATTATATAGCTCTGCCGTCGGACGGTGTTCGGGAGATCACACTGGCAACTACTCCGGCCTTTAATCCGGAGCAAATTGCGCCGAGGACGGGTGGATAGACCCCGCCATGGAGGCCATTCTCGCAGCGGCGATAGAGCCGGATACTAACCTTACCCCTCACGAGAGCCGTGATGCCGAACCACTGGATTCATCTCCGGCCACGGACTCCGAGCCGCCTGCGCTCATGCCTATCGAATCCGATTGGGCGCCGATCACGGAATTCACCTCCACGGATATCTTTCAGCACTCTCCCTTCGGCGATGTGCTAAATTCATTAAGATCTCTCTCCTTGTATGGAGAACCATGGCCGAACTATGTCCGGCTAGGATGGGATGCGGACGACGAAGAAATTCGCTCCCCACCCACCACCCACTTAGTATCCACTATCGACGATTTAACCGACATGCTCGACTTCGACTCCGAAGACATCGATGGCATGGACGACGATGCAGGAGACGAACAGGAACCACCGCACACAGGGCACTGGACCGCCACCTCCTCATATGATATATACATGGTGGATACACCCAAAGAAGGCAATGGCGATAAGACAGTGGAGGATGACCCCTCCAAGAAGCAACCCAAGCGCCGACGTCAGCGGCGCCGCTCTAAGTCTCACCATAGCAAAAGTAATGATACCGGCACAAGAAACAACAACACTCCGGACAGTGCCGAAGACGACGACAATCCCCTCCAACAATATTTAGAGCGGGAGGATGACCAAGCCAGCGCTCCTGAGCGGGCAGCAGACGAAGAAGCAGAGGATGACAATTACATGCCTCTCTCCGAAGACGAGGTGAGCCTCGGCGACGAAGAATTTATCGTGCCTGAGGATCCCGTCGAGAAGGAGTGTTTTAAGCGTCGGCTTATAGCCACAGGGAATAGCCTGAAGAAAAAGCAACAACAGCTTCGAGCTGATCAAGATTTGCTAGCAGACAGATGGACTGAAGTCCTTGCGGCCAAGGAATATGAACTCAAATGCCCCTCCAAGGGTTACCCAAAGCGCAGGTTGCTACCCTGACTCGAAGAGGAAGCATTGAAACCTACATCACCAGCGTACGATGCGGCTGATCGGCCACCTCGTGGCCGAGACAGAGAGGCAGTCCAGCCTGAAGCTCAGCCTGCACCCCGCCGCCACTCAAATAAAAATACCAAGGCATGGGGCAACACGCAGGACCTGCGAGACGTATTGGAAAACAGGGCAACACGCGGGACCTGCGAGACGTATTGGAAAACAGGGCAAAACACGCAAGATCGATCTACGGATCACGGGGGCGTGCACCTACGCGGGACGATGACCGTCACACCGGATACAGTAAAAGTAAATCCGGTCGGGCTGAACACAGCAGACAAGACTCGTACGAACTGCGTCGTGATATAGCCCAGCGCAGAGGCTCCGCACACCCCCTTTGCTTCACTGACGAAGTAATCACGAATTCCCAGAGGGTTTTAAACCCGTAAATATCAAATCATATGATGGTACAACAGATCCCGTGGTATGGATCGAGGATTTCCTCCTCCACATCCACATGGTCCGCGGTGATGATCTGCATGCCATCAAGTACCTCCCACTAAAACTCAAAGGACCAGCTCGGCATTGGCTCAATAGCTTGCCAGCAGACTCCATTAGTTGTTGGGAGGATCTGGAAGATGCATTTCTTGACAACTTCCAAGGCACTTATGTGCGACCACCGGATGCCGATGACTTGAGCCATATAACTCAGCAGCCGGGGGAATCGGCCAGGCAATTCTGGACACGGTTCCTAACCAAGGAAAATCAAATTGTTGACTGTCCAGATGGAGAGGCCTTAGCAGCATTTAAGCATAACATCCGTGACGAATGGCTCGCCCGGCACCTCTACCAGGAGAAGCCGAAGTCCATGGCAGCCCTCACGACACTCATGGCCCGCTTTGGCGTGGGAGAGGATAGTTGGCTGGCTCGCAGCAACAACATATCAAGAAACCTCGGCACTTCGGATACCAAGGATAGTAATGGCAGACCACGTCGTAGCAGACACAAGCGCCGCAACAACGGCGGTAACGCCAATGATACAGTAGTCAATGCCGGATTCAGTGGCTCTAAATCCGGTCAGTGGAAAAAGGCATTCAAAAGAAGTACTCCGGGCTCGTCCAGTTTGGACCGCATACTCGATCGCTCGTGTCAAATACACGGCACCCCCGATAAGCCAGCCAGTCACACCAATAGAGAATGTTGGGTATTCAAGCAGGCCCGCAAGTTAAATGCCGAAAACAAGGACAAGGGGTTGCATAGTGACGACGAGGAGGAGCCCCGGCCGCCGAACACGGGAGGACAGAAGAGGTTTCCCCCACAAGTACGGACGGTGAACATGATATACGCAACCCACATCCCCAAGAGGGAACGGAAGCGTGCACTAAGGGACGTCTATGCGATGGAGCCCGTTGCCCCAAAGTTCAACCCATGGTCCTCTTGTCCGATCACCTTCGATCGCAGGGACCACCCCACTAGTATCCGTCATGGCGGATCTGCCGCATTGTTCTTAGACCCCATCATTGACGGATTTCACCTCACTCGAGTCCTTATGGACGGCGGCAGCAGCCTGAACCTGCTCTATCAGGATACAGTGCACAAAATGGATATAGACCCCTTGAGGATCAAACCCACAAAAATGACCTTTAAAGGCGTCATCCCAGGTGTAGAGGCCCATTGCACGGGCTCAATCACACTGGAAGTGGTCTTCGGATCTCCAGACAACTTCCGAAGCAAGGAGTTAATCTTCGATATCGTCCCATTCCGCAGCGGCTATCACACACTGCTCGGGCGAACCGCATTTGCAAGATTCAATGCGGTACCGCACTATGCATACCTCAAGCTCAAGATGCCAGGACCTAGGGGGTCATAACAGTCAATGGAAACACAGAGCGCTCGCTCCGCATAGAGGAGCACACTGCGGCCCTTGCAGCAGAAGCACAAAGTAGCCTCTTAAGGCAATCTAGCAATTCGGCGATAAAGCCCCCGGACACCGTCAAGCGAGTCCGGAGTAACCTGCAACAGGATCGCCTGGCACGTTTAGAGCTCGCCTAGCAATTCGGCCCCCGCCCTAGTCCCAGTCAAACGGCGAAATCCGTGCCGCGCATACATAATTATGCATTGAAAATACCATGGGTATAGGCGGGGGCACGACCATGGCACGTCCCACAGTGTGGCTCAACCACCCTAGGGGCTGAATACCTTTAGCATTTTCTCTCTTTCAGGACTTTACTCTCTGGAAGCCCTATCCGGCAGTGCGATTGCCGGACACATAATACAACAACCAAGGAGGCAGGAAGCTACGTCGTGCAATGGAATCCCCAGGTCGTCTCTGATAACGAGTGAAATACCTGGTTTAAATACCAATCTGCAGCTTGCCCTTGGATAGGATATGTCAAATAGTCCTATTTTTTGCTTATTGCACTACTTGTATCAGTACGTTTCGATGTATTCTTTAAATAACAAAGCACATCATTAGTCTATTATTGCATTATCTATTCTTTTTTATATATGTTTATTTACGACAGTCAGCACCCGTACATTCTGGTATGGCCGGTACGCCAGGGGCTTTCGTATACCCCATAATACGACGTGAGAAGTCCGAACACTTTCGACAGTGCGGCACCCCGAACTTATAGCATTATATGCATCAGCTCCGAATCATGTCTTGGGTCAATAGTTGGGTTTGCCCGGCTCCCATGTTTTGGTACCCTACATTCCGCTATATCGGCTAAGGTAGCACTGGGAGAACTACTGCGATTGTGTCCCGGTTCTTCCGGACGAGCACCTCAGTAGGGAAAGCCAAAACTGACTGTCATGATGAGGCGAGAGCTGGTCGCTGTTCGAGAGGTCTCAAGTCCTTAAATACTTTTTCCGCTTTGGGCGAGGAGTCGGCCTTGTCCGACTTAGGCGTATATAGCGCCCCAAATTCGGCCTTCCGAACACTAGGGGCTTCGCCAAAATTTAAAATTGTAGACTTCTATGGCTAAGTGAGAGTGATAAAGCATTATAGTCCGATTGCCTGGTTCGTTGCGCTGAGCACCTCCCTCGTAGGACCCAAAAATGGGAAAAAGAGTGCTCAGATTTATCCCGAACACCCCAGTACTAGCTGCATGGGGGCAGAAGCCGACGACTGGCCAACTCTCAGATTTGATAAACGGCCGCATAGAAGGTAATATTTTAAATTCAAAAAGTGTTGCATAGCGCAAATGAACTAGTTTTCATATTACAGGATCACATGAGCAAGTTCATTCAAAAATTACATCTTTGGTACACTCCTCCGCCACAAGGCAGGCACCCTTCAGGACACCGTCATAATACATCTCGGGGTGGCGATGCTCCTTGCCCTACGGCGGCCCCTCCTTCACGAGCTTCTCGGCGTCCATCTTTGCCCAGTGCACTTTCGCACGGGCAAAAGCCCTGCATGCACCTTCGATGCAGACGGACCGCTTTATGACTTCCAGCCGTGGGCAGGCATCCACAAGCCGCCTCACCAGGCTGAAGTAGTTGTTCGGCAGGGGCTCACCAGGCCACAGCCGGACTATGAGACCCTTCATGGCCTGTTCGGCGGCCTTGTGAAGCTCGACCAATTGCTTCAGCTGGTCGCTCAAGGGCATTGGGTGTTCGGTCCTAGTATACTGAGACCAGAACAACTTCTCCGTCGAGCTCCCCTCCTCAGCCCGGTAGAACTCCACGGCATCAGACACACTGCGGGGAAGATCTGCGAACGCTCCTGGACAGCACTGAGCTCGGGTAAGTAAAAAGAAATTTTCTTTCACGTGCTTGCTTTGCATATTGAATGCCTTACCCGCCGCTATCTTCTTAACCGCCTCAATTTCCAGGAGGGCCTTTTGGGCTTCGGCCTTGGCATGTTTCGCGCTGTCGAGCGCCTTGGCAAGCTCGGACTCTTGCGTCTTTGAGTCAAGCTCCAGGGCCTCGTGCTTCTTGACGAGAGCCTGGAGCTCTTGATGTACCTCACCTACTCGGGCCTCTTGTTTTTCTCGCTCGGTGCGCTCCCGGGCCGCTTTGTTTTCAGCCTCGGACAGCGCCTTCTTCAGGGTCGCCACTTCGGTCGTGGCCCCTGGCAAAATTCATGATGATCCTATTATTTTACAACCATATCTCTTTTTAACAAATAGACAAGGTATTGCTTACCTTTGTTTTCTTCGAGCTGCCTCTTGATAAGGCCGAGCTCTTCCTTGGACTGCTCAAGGTCCTGCTTCAGTGCAGCAACCTCTGCAGTACGTGCGGCAGCGGCCAACGGCTAAGCCTGCATATGCAAGTAGACATATTATAATTAGACTCCTGTGATTATTATTCGATCCTCTATTCGGCTTTTCTTCGCGAACGCCAAACAGAGCATCAGCGGTGTAGGATCGGAAGTATGTCTAGAGGGGGGTGATTAGACTACTTGACCAAATAAAAATCTATCATTTTCCCAATTTTAGTTCTTGGCAGATTTTAGCAATTTTAACATAAGTCAAGCAATCTCACATGATTCAAGCAAGCATGCAAAAGAGTTTATGAGCAGCGGAAAGTAAAGCATACAACTTGCAAGAATGTAAAGGGAGGGGTGAGGGAGTCCTGGATTAGGGGGTGTTCGGATAGCCGGACTATACCTTCAGCCGGACTCCAGGACTATGAAGATACAAGATTGAAGACTTCATCCCATGTCCAGAAGGATCTTTTCTTGGCGTGGAAGGCAAGCTAGGCGTGCGGATATTCAAGATCTCCTACCATTGTAACTGACTCTGTGTAACCCTAACCCTATCCGGTGTCTATATAAACCAGAGGGTTGTAGTCCGTAGGACGAACCATCATCATACACAATCATACCATAGGCTAGCTTCTAGGGTTTAGCCTCCTTGATCTCGTGGTAGATCTACTCTTGTACTACCCATATCATCAATATTAATCTAGCAGGAGTAGGGTTTTACCTCCATCGAGAGGGCCCGAACCTGGGTAAAATAAAGTGTCCCTTGTCTCCTGTCACCATCCGACCTTGACGCACAGTTCGGGACCCCCTACCCAAGATCCGCCGGTTTTGACACCAACATTGGTGCTTTCATTGAGAGTTCCTCTGTGTCGTCGCTTTTAGGCCCGATGGCTCCTTTGATCATCAACAACGATGAGGTCCAGGGTGAGACTTTCCTCCCCGGACAAATCTTTGTCTTCGCCGGCTTCGCTCTGCGGGCCAATTCGCTTGGTCGTCTGGAGCAGATCGAAAGCTACGCCCCTGGCCATCAAGTCAGGTTTGGAAGCTTAAACTACACGGCAGATAGCCGCGGAGACTTGATCTTCGACGGGTTCGAGCCACAGCCAAGCGCGCCGCACTACCTCGAGGGGCATGATATAGCTCTGCCTCCGAATAGTGCCCTGGAGGCCGCACACGCACCGGCCCCGATCCTCGACTCGGAACCCGCTGTGTTCTTTGAGGATGAACGGTTGGACGTCACCTCGGGGGCTGCGATCTCAAAGGCGATCGAGCCGAACGCCAGCCCCGTACTCCGCACGGCCCATGACTCCAAGGAGTCGGATTCTTCTCCGAACTCCGGGCCTCCCGTGCCCCTGCCGATCGAATCCGATTGGGCGCCTATAATGGAGTTCACTGCCGCGGACATCTTTCAGCACTCACCTTTCGGTGATATCCTGAATTCTCTCAAGTCTCTCTCTCTATCAGGAGAGACCAGGCCGGACTATGGTCTGCGAGGTTGGGATTCGGACGACGAAGAAATTCAAAGCCCACCCACCACCCACATAATAGCCACTGTCGACGATTTAACCGACATACTTGACTTCGGCTCCGAAGACTTCGACGGTATGGACGACGAAGGAGGAGACGAACAAGAACCAGCACCTGTAGGGCGCTGGACCGCCACATCGTCATATGACATATATATGGTGGACGCTCCAAAGGATGGAGATGGCGATGGAACAACGGAGGATGACACCTCGAAAAAACAGCCAAAACGCCGGCGTCAACGGCGCCGCTCTAAATCCCGCCACAGCAGAAACAGTGATTCCGGCACGGGAGATAATACTACCCCGAATAGCGCCGAAGAACACCAAATCCAGCAAGATTTGGCGCAGGAAGATGGAGAAGCCGGCCCTCATGAGAGAGCGGCAGAGCGAGAGGTTGAGGATGATAACTACATGCCTCCCTCCGAAGACGAGGCAAGCCTCGACGACGACGAATTCGTCGTACCATCAGACCCCGCCGAACAAGAGTGTTTTAAACACAGGCTTCTAGCCATGGAGAATAGCCTAAAGAAAAAGCAGCAACAGCTTAGAGCTGATCAAGATTTGCTAGCTGACAGATGGACTGAAGTCCTTGCGGCCGAAGAGTATGAACTCGAGCGCCCCTCCAAAAATTATCCTAAGCGCAGGCCGCTACCCCAATCAGAGGGGGAAATACCTACATTACCAATGCATGACATGGCAGATCGGCCACCTCGCGGCCACGACAGAGAGGCCTGTCGAACCTCTAAACAAGCCATGCCCCGGTGCCGCTCAACTAAGGCACGGGAAAATGAGCCAGACCTGCGAGACGTACTGGAGGATAAAGCAAGGCAAACAAGATCGATCTATGGATCGCGCAGACGCCCGACGACACGTGATGATCTTGACTCCAGACACAATAAATCTGGCCGGGCCGAACACAACAGGCATAGCTCTTCCAAGTTGCGTCGTGACATAGCCCAGTACAGGGGCGCCGCACACCCACTATGCTTCACAGATGAAGTAATGGATCATAAAATCCCAGAGGGTTTCAAACCCGTCAACATCGAGTCGTATGATGGTACGACAGATCCGGCAGTATGGATTGAGGATTATCTCCTTCACATCCACATGGCACGTGGCGACGATCTACACGCCGTCAAATATCTCCCCCTTAAGCTCAAGGGACCAGCCCGGCACTGGCTTAACAGCCTACCAGCAGACTCAATCGGTTCTTGGGAAGACCTGGAAGCCGCATTCCTCGACAACTTCCAGGGGACCTATGTGCGGCCAGAAGAATTGGCCAGGCAATTCTGGACACAGTTCCTAACAAAGAAAAATCAGATAGTCGATTGTCCGGACGCAGAGGCCCTAGCAGCCTTCAAACATAACATCCGCGACGAGTGGCTTGCCCGGCACCTGGGACAGGAAAAGCTGAAATCTATGGCAGCCCTCACGACACTCATGACCTGCTTTTGCGCGGGCGAAGATAGCTGGCTAGCTCGCAGCAACTACTTATCGAAAACCCTGGTAATTCGGATACCAAGGACAAAAGTGGCAGGACATGTCGAAATAAACAAAAGCGCCGCGTTAGCAGTGACAGCAATGAAGATACGGTAGTAAATGCCGGATTCAGAGGCTATAAATCTGGTCAGCGGAAAAAGCCATTTAAAAAGAATACCCAGGGCCCGTCCAGTTTGGACCGGATACTCGACCGCTCGTGCCAGATTCATGCCACCCCCGAAAGGCCAGCAATCACACCAACAGGGATTGTTGGGTGTTCAAGCAGGCAGGCAAGTTAAGAGCCGAACACAAAGACAAGGGGCTGCATAGCGACGACAAGGAGGAGCCCAGGCCGCCGAACAACAATGGACAGAAGGGGTTTCCCCCACAAGTGCGGACGGTGAACTTGATATACGCGACCCACATTCCCAAGAGGGAGCGGAAGCGTGCGCTACGGGACGTATACGCGATGGAGCCAGTCGCCCCAAAGTTCAACCCATGGTCCTCCTGCCCGATCACTTTTGATCGAAGGGACCACCCCACTAGCATCCGTCACAGCGGTTTTGCCGCATTGGTTCTTGACCCAATCATTGACAGATTTCATCTCACAAGAGTCCTCATGGACGGCGGCAGTAGCCTGAACCTGCTTTATCAAGATAAAGTGCGGAAAATGGGCATAGATCCATCAAGGATCAAGCCCACAAGGACGACCTTTAAAGGCGTCATACCAGGTGTAGAGGCCAATTGCACAGGCTCGGTAACACTTGATGTGGTCTTCTGATCTCCGGATAACTTCCGAAGCGAAGCGTTAATCTTTGATATAGTCCCGTTCCGCAGTGGCTATCACGCCCTGCTCGGACGAACCGCATTCGCTAAATTCAATGCGGTGCCGCACTACGCATATCTCAAGCTCAAGATGCCAGGCCCTCGAGGAGTAATTACGGTCAGCGGAAACACAGAACGCTCCATCCATACGGAGGAGCACACGGCGGCCCTCGCAGCGGAAGTACAAAGCAACCTTTCAAGGCAACTCTCCAGTCCGGCCGTTAAAAAGCCGGACAATGCAAAGCACGCCCAGAGTAACCTACAACAAGACCGCCTGGCATGTTCGGAGCAAGCATAGCAATACGGCCCCAACCCCAGCCATCGCAACATAGCGGAGCTAGTACCTCGAGTACACAATTACGCCCTCGAAATACCATGGGCACAGGGGGAGGGGCACATTAACGGCATGCTTACAATACGGCGTCAAACGTACTAGGGGCTCCACACTCTGGATAACCTGTTCGGCTTTGCTGCCGCATAGACGATACAAGACCAAGGAAAGCAGACAAAGCTACGCCGCATTACGGAACTCTCAGGTGGTCTCTATTTCGAGCAATATATCTGTTCCTAAATTCCGCGGCCTGCGCCTGGTCAGGACATGTTAAAAAGTCTAATATCTTTTTTGCTTATCGCACTACTTGTATCGTTCGGCTTTGATAAATAGCCTCTCTATAAACAATGCATAGCTTTTCGCCTATTTTTTGCGTTGTCCTCTTTTAATATATATGTTCATTAAAAAAACATGATCGCAACCGTACACCATGGTACGGCAAAACACGCCAGGGGCTTCATTACCCTTCTATCTGGTGTGAGAAGTCCGTACACTTTCACAAGTGCGGCACCCCGAACTTATAGCACTATATGCATCGGCTCCGAATCATGATTTTGGTCACATGTTGGGTTTGCCCGGCTCCTATGTTTTGGTGCCTTACGTTCCGCTATATCGGCTAAGGTAGCACTAGGAGAACCACTGCGATTGTGCCCCAGTTCAGGTGGGTTAAGCACCTTAGTGGAGAAAGCTAAAACAGACTGTCATGATAAGGCGTGAGACCGATCGCTGTTCGAGAGGTTTTCCGAGTCCTTAAAGACTTATACCGCTTCGAGCGAGGAGCTGGCTATGTCCGGCCAAAGGCGTGGATAGCGCCCCGAATTTGGCCTTCCGAACTAGGGGCTTCGCCGAAATTTAAAATTATAACGTTCTGTGGCTAAGTGAGAGTGTTCAAGCATTATAGTCTGATTGTCTGGTTCGTTGTGCTGAGCGCCTCCCTCGAAGGACCCAACTATGGGAAAAAGAGCCCTCTGGTTTATCCCAAACACCCCAGCACTAGTGGCATGGGGGCAGAAGCCGACGACTGGCCATCTCTCAATTTTTGATAAACGGCCGCACAGAAAATAATATTTTAAATTCAATAAGTATTGCTTAGCGCATATGAACAAGTTTTCAGCGCACAGGATACAAACGAGCGAGTTCATTCAAATACTACATCTTTAGTACATTCATCCACGACAAGGCGGGCTCCGACAAGAACTTCCTTGTAGTAGTTCTCGGGCTTGCGATGCTCCTTCCCCGGCGGCGGCCCGTCCTTCACCAGCTTCTCTCCGTCCAGCTTACCCTAGTGTACCCTTACACGGGCAAGGGCCCTCCGGGCACCTTCAATGTAGGCGGAGCGCTTGATGACCTCAAGCCGTGGACAGGCCTCCACCAGCCGCTACACTAGCCCGAAATAGCTCCCAGGCAGGGCCTCTCCAGGCCACAACCGAACTAGTAAGACCTTCATGGCCTGTTCGGCCGCCTTGTGGAGCTCGACCAGCTGTTTCAGCTGATCGCTCAAAGGCACAGGGTGTCCGGCCTCAGAATACTGAGACCAGAACACACTCTCCGTCGAGCTGCCCTCTTCAGCTCGGTAGAATGCGGTGGCGTCGGATACGCTGCGGGGAAGATCGACGAACGCCCCTGGAGAACTCCGGATTCGGGTAAGTAACAGGTAGTTTACTTTTATATTCCTACTTTGCATTAAGAATGCCTTACCCGTTGCTATCTTTTTCACCTCCTCCAACTCATGGAGGGCCTTTTGGGCTTCGGCCTTGGCACTCTTGGCGGTCTCAAGGGCCGACGCGAGCTCGGATGCTTGCGCTCTTGACTCAAGCTCCAAACTCTCATGTTTTTTTCATGAGAGCTTGCAGCTCTTGCTGCACCTCGCCGACCTAAACCCCAAGCCTTTCTCGCTCAGCGCGCTCCTCGGCCGTTTTGTTTCCGGCCTCAGCCAACGCCTGCTTCAGGGTTGCCACCTCGGTTGTGGCCCCTACAATAAGCAGTACAATCCTGTTATTTCTTTCTGCAATCAAGCCTCTTTATAGGCACCTTTTTTCTTTTTTTTCTTTTTTTAGGGTATTTCTTACCTTCTTTCTCCTCGAGCTGCCGTTTGGCAAGGCCGAGCTCTTGCTCGGTCCGCCCGAGGTCCTTTTTAAGGACATCCACCTGCGTAGTCAGTGCGGCGGTGGACAGCAGCAAAGCCTGCATACGCATATTTGACTTTTTGTTATTAGACTCCTGCGAAAATTACTAGATCCTCTATTCGGCTTTTCTTTCCGAACACCGAACAGAGCATCAGGGGCTACTATCTATGCGGTAAATAATTTGACATATTTTTACTTACCTCAAAGCCTGCTAGAAGGCTAGCGCAAGCTTCAGTCAGTCCGCTATTAGCGGACTGAACCCTTTGGATCACCGTACTCATAACAGTACGGTGCTCCTCGTCGATGGCGGTGCCCTCAAGCACCTCCAGCAGATTGTCCGGCGCCTCTGGTTGGACGGAGGTCGCCGGCTCAAACGGCTTACTCCTCTCTGAAGGAGTTCGCCCACCGCAGACCAGGACTGTCGAGTCCGGCGCGGTGTCCGGCACAAAGCCGGACTTGGAGCCCTGGGGGGTTTCATCCCCTTTACTCCTGAGGTCCGGGGGATTGCCTTGCGGCTCCTCCAGGACTATCTCCTCCTGCCCTGGAGCTTGGCAGGACGCCACTTCGGCGTCGTCCGCCCTGCAGGGGGAGACAGCGGGCGGAACAGAGTTCACGTCCGACGAATCCAGGGAGCCGCTCGACGAATCGTCGAGTTCGGCCCGGGGTGGGCTGCATAAATTACGAGCGATATTAGGGAAAGCCACGCATTAAAAGAATATCATGAGTCACTCTGGTATATAAATACTTACGATTTCGCCAGACGCTTGGTTCTGTATGGCCGCTCCTCTCCGCCCTCTTCGGCGTCTGGGAGTAGTCCGGCGGAGGGGTCTTCCTTTTCCTCGACCCCTCGGCCTCCCCCGTTGGGGTGGCCTTCCTCTTCTTTTCTCCCCTCGCTGGGGGGAGAGCTTTCTTGTTCCTCCTCCTCATTTTCACAAGAGGAGAGCCCCGCGGACTTGTCAGATGACGAGTCCGACACCACCATGTTGCGGGAACTTTTTCGAGTCCCGGTGGTTTTCTTCTTCTTGGCCTTCTCCGGCACCACATAAGGTGCCGGAGCCATTAGCTTCACCAAGAGAATTGGGGCTGGGTCTTCGGGCAGGGGAGCCGGATACTTAATTGGTCCGGATATAGCCCGCCAAGCCTGTCAAAGGTAAAGGGAGTTTAGATCCCGCATAGAGTTAATCTATGAAGAAGAGCTTAACAAACCTGTCAAAGGTATAGATAGCTCACCTCGCTGGCATGATGCTGCGAGTTGTATCCACTGTCCTTGGAAGCGGATGTGGGGGACTCGGCGCCTTTGGTCAGCACCTTCCAGACGTCTTCATACGTCGTGTCGAAGAGCATATTGAGGGTTTGGTGCTGCGCCGGGTCGAATTCCCACAAAGTAAAATCCCGTTGTTGGCACGAAGGATCCGGCGAACGAGTATGACCTGGATGACATTGATTAGCCGGATTGGCCTGTTCACCAGGGACTGGATGTACGTTTGCAACCCAGTCACTTCTTCCTCGTTGCCCCACGACAGGCCCGTCTCTTTCCAGGACATGAGCCGCGTGGGGGGTCTGGATCTGAACTCGGGGGCTGCGACCCATTTCGGATCGCGTGGCTCGGTGGTGTAAAACCACCCGGCCTGACACCCCTTTAGGGACTCCACATAGGAGCCATCGAACCAGAGGACGTTGGCCATCTTGCCGGCCATAGCGCCTCCGCACTCCGCCTGGGTGCCGGACACCACCTTAGGCTTGACGTTGAATGTCTTGAGCCAGAGGCCGAAGTGGGGGCGGACGCGGAGAAAGGCCTCACACACGACGATAAATGCCGAGATGTTGAGGACAAAGTTCGGGGCCAGATGGTGGAAATCCAGGCCGTAGTAGAACATGAGCCCCCGGACAAATGGGTGAAGTGGAAAGCCCGGTCCGCGGAGGAAGTGGGGAAGAAAAACTACCCTCTCATGGGGCCCTGGGGTAGGAAGAAGCTGCCCCTTCTCAGGAAGCCGATGCGGGATGTCCTTGGACAAGTATCTGGCTTTCCTTAGCTTTTTTACTTGGGCCTCCATAACGGAGGAGGCCATCCACTTGCCTCCCGCTCCGGACATTGTTGGAGAAGGTGGAGGAAGGAAGGGCGGACTTGGGCGCTGGAGCTTGAGTGCGCGAGAGATGGATTGGCAAAGGAGGAAGAAGGCGTAGGTTAAAAAGGTGAATCATTATCCCTTTATACAAGCGGGTGCGGTTAGGCATCCCCACCTACCTAATAAAACTCACTTGCCTCCCAAGCGCCGTGGTAAATGGCGCGGTTGGGTTACCCACGTCCGTATTGATGAGAATCCCGTTAAAAGGGGCACACGATCTCCGCTTTGACAAGACGTGCCAAGGAAACCGCCTCGCTAAAGACGCTGAGGTGGAACAATGCAAACAATTTATATAAAGAGCTTGGCCGCAGTGTTATGACGCACTATAGAATACGTCAGCAGATTTGATTTGTGTTAATATTATTCTATATATGGCAATATGTGGAAACTTATTTTGCAGAGCCGGACACTATTTTTGGTGTTTGTAATCTTCTTGAAGAACTTAGAGGAGGAACCCGCCTTGCAATGCCGAAGACAATCTGTGCGCCGGACTCGTCGTCATTGAAGCCTGGTTCAGGGGCTACTGAGGGAGTCCTGGATTAGGGGGTGTTCGGATAGCCGGACTATACCTTCAGCCGGACTCTAGGACTATGAAGATACAAGATTGAAGACTTCGTCCCGTGTCCGGAAGGATCTTTTCTTGGCGTGGAAGGCAAGCTAGGCGTGCGGATATTCAAGATCTCCTACCATTGTAACCGACTCTGTGTAACCCTAACCGGTGTCTATATAAACCGGAGGGTTGTAGTCCGTAGGACGAACCATCATCATACACAATCATACCATAGGCTAGCTTCTAGGGTTTAGCCTCCTTGATCTCATGGTAGATCTACTCTTGTACTACCCATATCATCAATATTAATCTAGCAGGAGTAGGGTTTTACCTGCATCGAGAGGGCCCGAACCTGGGTAAAATAAAGTGTCCCTTGTCTCCTGTTACCATCCGACCTTGACGCACAGTTCGGGACCCCCTACCCAAGATCCGCCGGTTTTGACACCGACAAGGGGTTTGGAGGATTCAAACGCAATTGGAGACACGAATGTTTTTGGCATGGTTCCGATAGGTGGTGCTATCTTACATCCACATTGATGGAGACTTCAACCCACGGAAGGTAACGGTTGCGCGAGTCCACGGAGGGCTCCACCCATGAAGGGTCCACGAAGAAGCAACCTTGTCTATTCCATCATGGCCGTCGCCCACGAAGGCTTGCCTCACTAGCAGTAGATCTTCACGAAGTAGGCGATCTCCTTGCCCTTACAAACTCCTTGGTTCAACTCCACAATCTTGTTGGAGGCTCCCAAGTGACACCTAGCCAATCTAGGAGACACCACCCTCCAAGAAGTAACAAATGGTGTGTTGATGATGAACTCCTTGCTCTTGTGCTTCAAATGATAGTCTCCCCAACACTCAACTCTCTCTCATAGGATTTGGATTTGGTGGAAAGAAGATTTGAGTGGAAAGCAACTTGGGGAAGGCTAGACATCAAGATTCATATGGTAGGAATGGAATATCTTGAGCTCAACACAAGTGTAGGTGGTTTTCTCTCAGAAAATGTGTATTGGAAGTTAAGATCTGTTCTGATGGCTTTCTCCACGAATGAAGAATGGGTGGAGGGGTATATATAGCCTCCACACAAAATCTAACCGTTACACACAATCTGATAAACTCGGTGGGACCGAATCATTAAACTCGGTCGGACCAATTCAGCAAACCTAATGACCATTAGGATTTTCGGTGGGACTGAGATGCAACTTGGTAGAACCGATATGGTTAGGGTTAGGGCATAACGTAATCTCGGTGTGACCGATTACACAAACTCGGTGAAACCGATTTTGGTAATAAGCTAACCAGAGATTTGGTCAGGTAAACTCGGTGGGACCGATCCGCTCTTTTCGGTGAGACCGAAATGTTACGAAAGGGAAATAGAGAGTTTACATTGCAATCTCGGTGGGACCGATCGCTCACTTCGGTTGGACCAAAACGTTATGAAGGGAAACAGAGAAATTGCAATCCCATCTCGGTGAGACCGAGATCCCTATCGGTGAGACCGATTTGCTAGGGTTGGTGGCAGTGGCTATGACATGTGAAACTCGATGGCTCCGAACAGAAAGAATCGGTGGGGCCGAGTTTGACTTTAGGTTTGGGTCATATGTGGATATGGAAAGGTAGTTGAGGATTTTGGAGCATATCACTAAGCACATGAAGCAAGAGGCTCATTAAGCAACACCCCATCCCTCCTTAATAGTATTGGCTTTTCCTATGGACTCAATGTGATCTTGGATCACTAAAATATAAAATGTAGAGTCTTGTTCTTGAAGCTTGAGCCAATCCTTTGTCCTTATAATTTTAAGGGATCCACTTTCCTCATCCATGCCATGCCATCCATTGAGCTTTTCTGAAATATTCAACTTGGAATAATGTTAGCTCAATGAGCTATATGTTGTTAGGAATTACCGAAACCACCCAGGGGTAGTTGCACTTTCAATCTCCCCCTTTTTGGTAATTGATGACAACATATAGATCAAAGCTTCGACAAATGATAATAAGAATGGAATATATCGTCGCTTTGAGGAGTATGTGATAAGTAAGAGCTCCCCCTAAATTTGTGCATATTTAAGATTTGCTTTGGACTGCAAATGCACAAAGAGTTAGGATCATGGGTTACTCTTCCATGTCACATACATCTTGGTGGAGCGCTCAAAATGATAAGAATTAAATGCATGCACTCATCACCAAGCAAAGTGAATGATCAACATAAAGATAAATTGATATCCAACAAGCATTAAGTGTAGCATATGATCAAACACATGATCATCAATGTCTCACAATTGACATAGTATCTCAAGCACTCAAAAGCAAATAAAGTTCAACCAAAAGACAAGAGAGAACAAATGCAGACTCTCTCTCTCGAAGCCTATGATCTATAGATTTTCTCCCCCTTTGGCAACAAGTTACCAAAAAGTTCAAAGAAAATGCATAGGACTAATCGACTCTCAGGCTTGGTCTTCAGGTGGTCGAGTCCGGATAACGCTAAGGACGAAGGTTTTGGTAGAAGTGGTCGGAGCTACTGGGGTAGGAGCTGGAGCTGGTGGAACTAAAGCTATAGCTGGTGCAGAAGTGGTGGCTCTGGTGTCAGAAACTGGCACTGCAGATGATCTCTGAGATCTGGGCACCCTGGCAAATGCATCAGTTGTGGTCTTGCCCTTCCTCTCCTGCATATCTTCTTGTAGTTGTTCCACAGCAGATTGGACCTCTGTCACCTTCACATCTAGGTCATAGAACTTGTTCCATGATTCTTTCCAAACTCTCTTGGGTTTTAGTCAGGGTGGCCAGTCCTTTCTCAATCCTCAGAGTGGATGCTATCAGGTAACTGAGCTGCTCCTGCTTGTTGTTCAAGAAATACTCAGATGCCTCCTCTTGAGTTGGCATCCTGGCAGCTTTCTCCATCTTTGCCTTCTCCTTCTTTGCTTGAGCATGTACAGATGATGGTTCATCCTTGTTCATGACAACCTGATTGTCTTCAAAGTCTGGATGGATGGGCAGGTGTTCCTTGTCCAGCAGATATGTGTCTGTGCCCATCTTTGAGTTTATCAGCTCTTGAATTTGTGGGGGCATATCCACAGCTCCTCTTCTGATCAGCTAATGTCCTCTTAATGGTCTCTACCATGAGGCTCATCACCTTGAACTTCTGTGGCACATCAAAAATGTGAAGCAAGTTTATTGCATGACCTCGGATCATCTTTGTGATCACCTGACTTGGGCAATAGGGTATGCCTCAGAATCCAATTAATAGTGGGTAGCCCTGACAGAAGATAATGCACTGAGCCAAACTTGAAAGTATCAAGTGCCTTGTTTGGGATCTCCTTGTACATGTTGGACATGGAATTGTGATCCATCTTCTTTTTGGCATATATGTCCAGGTCATCTTCCTGCTCTTCTGGGGCACTGATGAGCTGTGCCCAATCAGCAACTGTTGACTGATATCTGGTTCCTTCTGACATCCACACAATCCTGCCATCTGGATAGAAGTGTGCTGTGGAGTAGAATTGCATGATTAGCTCTTCATTCCACTTTGTGAGCTTCTGCCCAACAAAGTCTGCAACTCCACAACCCTTGAAGCTGTCATACACTCCAGGATAGTGCTCTTCATTTTCCTTGATGTATTCCCAATCTACCCATCTCATGTCACATACTATGGGCTTCTTATCTAGCAGCACTGTCTCAGAGAAATCCTGCTGTTCTTTGGTGTGAAACCTGTAATCCACATCAGTTCTTCTCCTTGAAGCATATGGATCTGCTTCTCTCCACTTCCTCAGCCCTAAATCTCTTCTAATTTTCATGTCCTCAGCCACAGGATGAGCATCATTGTGGTCTGGGATCTTGGGCTTAAGCTTTCTGAGCACTTGAGGATTTACCAACAACTCTGGCAGTGGTAGTCCTGACTCTCTTCTTCTTCTTATCTTGGCCACTTGCTTCCTCTTCTGATTCCATGGTGAGCTTCATGGTTTCTTCAGGTACAGCCTTCCTAGGCTTAGAGGTAGGAACTCTTCTTGCAGGTGCCTTTTTCTGCAGTCCAGGTTTGATGGCTGCAGCTGAGCCATACTCTTTCTTGATCACCTTTCTCTTGGATGTGGCTTCCTCTTCTGCCACATAGTCCTCGTCCTCTAATTCAGAGGTTCTCTTCTTGCTTGCTCTAGTGGCAGCTTTAAGCAAATTGCTTGGGGTGCTCCTACTACCCTCATCAGAACTGCTAGAGGGACTAGTGCCCTCACTCAAATGAGCCTGCTCCTCAGATCTGTTCTAGCTATCACTCTGATCAGACATGTTGAAATTCAGACTGCTGACCCTGTGAATAGTTTATAGATGAGATAGAGTGGATGAGCATCACAAAATGCAGAGATTTTTGAAAAAGAATGAGTCAAAAAGTTAGTTTTAGTTTTTCACAGAAAGCATTTTGGATCGACCGATTTGCAAACTCGGTGATACCGAAGCAGCTGTTGGAACCAAAACTAGTGAACTCGGTCAGACCGAGTCATAGTTCGATGGCATCGAGACTGCTAGGGTTTCACAAAGTCCTTAACACGGTCTCACCGATTTGTAATTCTCGGTCAGACCGAGAACCACATGTGCAATGGCCGTGGCCGAATCGGTGGAACCGAGTTCCGCAACCCGGTGGGTCCGAGATGATTTCGGCGGAAACCTAAACCTAAATTTTCGAATCTCAACTATTCTAAGGATTGTTTTGACTGGATAGGAGCGTTTCAATCGTAGAAAGATTCATAAAGAACACAATGTGCTAGGAATTGGACGGGGATAGCACTGTGATCGAGTACACACCCTAGTTCGGCGGTGAACTTGCTACGGCGGCAACGGCGGAGACAAAATCCGTTGACGGCGGCGGAGACCAGCGACAGGAGGAGGTTGGCGACGAGGAGGACGATCCGGAGACCCAGGAGGCAGAGCGAGCTATGCGCGGGCGAAGAGGTTTCGGAGAAATTTCCAAAATTTTGCCCGTGAGAATATATAGCCCGACCCTGTCGGTGTGACCGAGTGGAACAACTCGGTGGCACCGAGATGCATAACTGTTGACAGTTATAGCAACTCGGTATGACCGAAAAGTTCAAATCGGTTGCACCGAGGTGAAAACATAGATCGACTTAGTGATCTCGGTATGACTAAAATGGAGGAATCGGTCAGACCGAAAAGCACAAAGAAGTTTTGGAAGTTTAAGTCTATGACAAATCGGGGACTCCGAGTGCTCCTCACACAGAGTGGTTTGAATCTGACTTGATCAAATTTTGTGATGTAGCATGAATAGAGTTTGAGACGAGAAAAGCATAGACAGCTAGAGAAGGTTCTTAGGCATTCCTGTCCATCCACTTGGCAAAAGAAAAGAAAACCAATCAATCAAAACAACAAGTGGATGTCCTCGAATGAGTAAAATATGCAATCAACATGCTCACACAATAAAATGGCAATTGAAATATGTGGCAAAGCATGCACAACCAATCTAGCATCTATCAAGCAATTGGCGATGACTAGGTCATCTATATATGAGTATATTGACTTAGAAGTCAAATGAGAACATTTGATCATAGGTCATACTCATCGTTTAAGCATAAGTGGGGTTACCACTTTTACATAAAGCATTGTTGTGTTCACATCATTAGAGTTGCTTTAGCTCAATTTTTAGAGTAAAGCTCCCCCTAGATGTGATATCCCCCCTAAGAGGGATGAACTAACCTTAGGTTTTGTCGATGATGACTTCATGTAGCTGTTGAAGATGTGGATGCTCAATGTTGATGTAGATCAATTGGAGCTATCCATTGGAGTGAATTACACTTTCAATACCTACATGGGTTAGTCCCACAAGGAACAAACAAGGATATCCATAGACATAGAGTGATGCACACACAAGATGATGTCTATGAAAGCTTTTAGGTTACCTTGTCCCTTGACTTACCAACAAGAGGGTTTGCGACTCCTTGAACTTGTGCAAGATGTGGAAGTTGATTGCACTTGTTCTTGCCAAAATGATAAAAGTGAAGTATGTTGGCGGAGTCACCCTCAAGAACTCTCTAGTTCTTCTTCTTTTGGATCCACACCATCTTGATGGGAATCCTCGGAGTTGTAGTCGTACTTGATGAAGTGGAACTTGAAGTAGTCTTGGGAATCCACTTGACTAAGGTCTTAGGAGCTTCTTCAAATGCATCAATTTCCTCTTGAAGCTTGTCCTTGCCTTTTTGCTTGTAGTCTTGTGGTGGAAGATCATCTTGAGCTTGTGTCCCTTTGAAAGAAGTAGGATCATACTTCTCTTGTTGAGGAACAGGCTTTGTCTTGGGGTATTAATCTTCTTCCCACTCAACTCCATTGGCATTGAACTTTCGTTCAAAACCAACACCTTGATTCTTCCGGTGCCTTCCTTGCTTGCGTACAATTTCCTCGAATTTCTTACTCCCGGCAAGGCTCTTGTACACTCCTTTCTCTATAATTCCCTTCAATAGGCTATTTTCTTGCTCAAGTTTAACTTGGCTAAAAGAATCATTAGTGGAATCAAGAGAACTACTAGAAGCAACAATATTGGATTTAACATGATCATTGTTACTACTAGAGGAAGAATCCTTTTTGTTCTTGTTACTAGACTTGACTTGAGGCATGTAAGTGGATAAGAGTAAACGCTTGGCAATGTAAGAAGAACTTTTCTTGCGAAGATCATCATTGATAGCTTTTAAGAACTCATGCTCTTGCTCAAGGTTGAGCTTTTCAAAGCGTAATTTCTCATGTGTTCTTAAAAGTTCTTGATGATCTCCTAAGATAGTTTCATGAGCTAACTTAAGAGTGTTTAGTTCTTTAGTTAGAGCCTCAATCTTCTCCTTATCATTGTCATTCGTTTTATCTTGATTAGCATGATTAATTGACGTTTCATCATAGTATTCATCACTAGAGTTGTCAACAAGTAAATCATCATCACCTAACAAGTCATCTTCATCACTATTGAAATCAACATACTCGGGGTGTAATACATTTGGGCCTTTAGCCATGAAGCATGTTCCAACTCCTTCATTTGGTGAGTCAAATATGTCGTAGGAGTAGGTTGACACAAGTGCTAGACCGGCAACACCTTCATCTTGAGTATATTCGTAATCGGAGTGATAACTTCTTTCGGAGTGGTTGTCGGAGTCGGAGCCGGATACCCATTCACCAACATGAGCTTGATGTCTTCGTTTTGTGTAGCTCCTTGATGACTTTTCCTTTCTTTCCGAATCCTTGCTTCTCCGTGAGTATCTTCGTTCATAATGATCATCTCTACTCCTTCTTTCTCTAGATGGTGATTCCTCTCTTCGGCTTCTTCTTTTGGGAGAGTCTTCTCTTTTCTTGTAGGGAGCCGTACACTCATTGGAATAGTGTCCGGGTCTTCCACAATTGTAGCAGTTTCGCTCTCGACTAGAAGATCTTTTGTCATTGTAGGACCTTGACTTGGAGCTTCTATCTTTGCTTCTACTTTTGTAGAACTTGTTGAAGTTCTTCACCATTAAGCTCAATTCTTCATTGAAGGTTTGTTTCTCACTTGATGAGGTGGGGGCTTCACATGAGGCTTTGTAAGCACCACTTGATTTGTTGTGCAGTTCCTCTTTATCCTTGAGTGACATCTCATGAGCAACAATTCTTCCAATGACTCCCGTTGGCTTGAGATCTTTGTAATTGGGCATCATTTGGATCAATGTGCACACGGTATCATATTTTCCATCCAAGGCTCTTAGGATCTTCTTGATGATGAATCTATCGGTCATCTCTTCACTCCCTAAGCCGGCAATCTCATTTGCGATAAGAGCAAGCCTAGAGTACATTTCAGCGACACCTTCACCATCCTTCATTTTGAACTTGTCAAGTTGACTTTGAAGCACATCCAATTTGGATTCCTTGACGGAGTCGGTACCATCGTGCATATCAATCAAGGTATCCCAAATTTCCTTTGCATTCTCAAGACGGCTGATTTTTGTCGGTGTTCTGGGAACGGGGGTCCCCAGACTTGCCTGCCTGCGGCCTGCGGCGTGGCTCAAAGGGGGGCCCAGCATGGCCCATCTTCATCAACACAGGCCCAAGACCCTCGCGAGGGTCCAAGCCTCGCAGGGCGGACGACACAGAGCTTCCTCAGGCACGGCCTCATCAGGGTGGCTCGCAAGGAGGCGGAGAGATCAAGGCGGGGTACCTCACGAGGTGCCCGTGACGCAAGCCATGACGACTAAGGGCGCCAGGCGGGCGCCAGCCTGCGCAATGTCCTTCTTTCCTCTTTGGTGCAAAGGGAGTGAGGGAGTCCTGGATTAGGGGGTGTTGGGATAGCCGAACTATACCTTCAGCCGGACTCCAGGACTATGAAGATACAAGATTGAAGACTTCGTCCCGTGTCCGGAAGGTTCTTTCCTTGGCGTGGAAGGCAAGCTAGGCGTGCGGATATTCAAGATCTCCTACCAATGTAACCGAATCTGTGTAACCCTAACCCTATCCGGTGCCTATATAAACCGGAGGGTTGTAGTCCATAGGACGAACACATCATAACCATCATCATACTCATAGGCTAGCTTCTAGGGTTTAGCCTCCTTGATCTCGTGGTAGATCTACTCTTGTACTACCCATATCATCAATATTAATCTAGCAGGAGTAGGGTTTTACCTCCATCGAGAGGGCCCGAACCTGGGTAAAATAAAGTGTCCCTTGTCTCCTGTTACCATCCGACCTTGACGCACAGTTCGGGACCCCCTACCCGAGATCCGCCGGTTTTGACACCGACATTGGTGCTTTCATTGAGAGTTCCTCTATGTCGTCGCCTTTAGGCCCGATGGCTCCTTTGATCATCAACAACGATGAGGTCCAGGGTGAGACTTTTCTCCCCGAACAGAACTTCGTCTTCAGCGGCTTCGCCCTGCAGGCCAACTCGCTTGGCCATCTGGAGCAGATCGAAAGCCACACCCCTGGCCATCAAGCCAGGTTTGGAAGCTTAAACTACACGGCAGATATCCTCGGAGACTTGATCTTCGACGGATCCGAGCCACAGCCAAGCGCGCCGCACTATCTCGAGGGGCATGATATAGCTCTGCCTCCGAACAGTGTCCTGGAGGCCGCACACGCCCCGGCCCCGATCCTCGATTCAGAGCCCGCTGCGATCTTTGAGGATGAACGGTTGGACGTCACCTCGGGGGCTGCGATCTTAAAAGCCATTGAGCCAAACGCAAGCCCCGCACTCCGCATGGCACATGACTCCAAGGAGCCGGACTCTTCTCCAAACTCCGAACCTCCCGCGCCCCTGCCAATCGAATCAGATTGGGCGCCGGTAATGGAGTTCACCGCCGCGGACATCTTTCAGTATTCGCCTTTCGGTGATATTCTGAAATCTCTCAAGTCTCTCTCTTTTTTAGGAGAGCCCAGGCCAAACTGTGGCCTGCGAGGTTGGGATTCGGACGACGAAGAAATTCCAAGCCCACCGACCACCCACTTAATAGCCACTGTCGACGATTTAACCGACATGCTCGACTTCGACTCCGAAGACTTCGACGGTATGGACGACGAAGACGGAGACGAACTGGAACCAGCACCCATAGGGCACTGGACCTCCACCCCACTTAATGACGTATTCATGGTGGATACACCTGAAAAAACTCAAAATGAGGAAGAAGGGGGCGAAAAGAAGGGTAAACCCTCCGAAAAGCACTCAAAGCGGCGACATAAACGCCGAGCGAAGCCCCGCCTCGATCAAGACCCAGCCATAGAGCAGGACGAGCTGGCAAATGACGAACGCATCCCAGAACAGCCGTCCGAACAGGGTAACACGGGCAGAGAGGACGAACAGTCCTCCCCCGGTCATAACAGAACTCCGGACGGTACCACGCCGGATAAAATCATGGAGCAGAAGAATCTCCAAGAAAGGCTCGTCGCCATAGCACGAAGCCTGAAGAAGCAGAAGCAAAAGCTAAAGACGGCGGAAGATGCACTCAAAACAAGATGGAACAAAGTAATCAAGACCGCAGACAAATACGGCGGCAGCCGCCGCACCAAAAGCTATCTGAAGAGAAAGCTACTGCCCGAATTCGACCAGGAGGCCCTAGAGCCCCCAAACTCGAAAAACAAAAAGGCTACATGGTCGAATAAACGACCTCTCGGCCACTACAAAACGGCAAACGGCTCCGCACTTAATGCGGCATGCGACCCAATCAAAGACTCGCATCATGGCCCAGCCAGGTCCATTTACGGGCCAAGAAAGCAAGCTCTCACAAGCAATGCAAAAAAATCCACCATCAGAATCCGGCACACCCAAATATAGGGGTGCCGCACACCCTCTATGTTTCACCGATGAGGTCCTGGAATATGAATTCCCAGAGGGATTTAAACCCGTTAACATAGAGGCGTACGATGGAACAACAGACCCTGGAGTCTGGATCGAGGATTATATCCTCCACATACATATGGCTAGAGGAGATGATCTCCACGCCATAAAATATTTACCCCTTAAGCTTAAAGGGCCAGCCCGGCACTGGCTTAAAAGCCTTCCCGAGAACACAATTGGAAGTTGCAAAGAGCTCGAGGACGCTTTCTGAGCAAATTTTCAAGGGACCGACGTCTGTCCCCCGGATGCAGACGACCTCAGTCACATAACTCAGCAATCCGGAGAATCAGCTCGGCAGTTCTGGAACAGATTCCTCACTAAAAAGAATCAAATAGTGGATTGTCCGGACGCCGAAGCCCTAGCGGCTTTCAGGCACAATGTCTGAGACGAATGGCTCGCCAGACACCTCGGCCAGGAAAAGCCAAGAACAATGGCCGCACTCACAAGCCTCATGACCCGCTTTTGCGCAGGAGAGGACAGTTGGTTGGCACGATGCAGCCCCAGCGACCCAAGTACATCAGAAATCAGGGATGGAAACGGGAAACCACGGCGAAACAAGGACCTTCGCCGAATCAAAAGAAAAAGTCCGAAGAGCACGACAGTCAATGCCAGATTCAAAGGCTCACGGCAAAATCAGACAAAATCACCCCCCCAGGATAATAGGGAAGATCCGTCCAGTCTAAAGAGAATCATGGACATGATATGTCAGATACACAGTACTCCTGGAAAGCCTGCTAATCATACCCACAGAGACTGTTGGGTTTTCAAACAATTCGGAAGGCTTAACGCCGAACACAAGGGGCTCGACACACCAAGTGAGGAAGAGGACGAACCCCAAAAGCAGAACACCAGGAAGCAAAAGAACTTCCCGCAAGAAGTCAAAACAGTGGACTCACTTCACATAACAAGGCATGAGGCACCCATAAAGGTCCGCACATTCAAGCCTATCCCTCAGGAGTCCCGCCACTGGTCACTAAAGCCAATCATTTTTTATCAGCTCGATTATTCTCGCAATATCAAACACGCAGGCCGGACTGCCCTGATACTCAATCCAATAATAGACGGATTCCAGCTTACCAATGTCCTTATGGACGGTGGCAGTGGACTAAATCTGATATATCAGGATACAATTCACCGCATGGGCATAAACCCAGCACGAATCCATCACAATAAAACCTCCTTTCAAGGAGTAGCACCAGGCCCGGACACCCACTGTATGGGTTTTCTCCGGCTTGTAGTCATATTTGGCTCTGCCAATAACTTTCGTCGCGAAAAGCTTATCTTCCACATAGTCCCGTTTTCAAGTCGCTATCAAGCACTAATGGGACGCGGAGCTTTCGCTCGCTTTAACGCAATAACGCATTATGCATCCCTCATGCTAAAGATGCCCGGTCCTCGAGGCATCATCTCTTTAAAGGGAGCATACTAAACTACGTCTCCTCCAAACGGAGGATTGCGCGGCCACTTAAGCAGCCGCACAACAAAATGGCCTCGCCAGCCAAAAGACTTTTTCGATGTAAGTCACAAAAGGCCGCGAACCCGGACTCAATGAGTTCGGCACAAGCCCATTTTCATTACAGGCTTGGTACGCCTCACCAGGGGCTGTACGCAGAGACAATAAAGCTCGACCGTATCTATTTCTCACTTTACATTTTATTTATTATTCTTTTTTATCCGCACGACCCATTTTCAATTTAGTTCTTCTCTTTTAGAGATGAACGTCGTACGACGCCCGTCCAGGACACGGCACAGCGGAGACACAGGCGCAGACATGCATTAGGGACCTGCCCCAAAGGATTCTTCTTAGATTAAGACCCTGCGTAAACCTTTTTTACTGTCTCTTGCTACTATACATCCCCTGGTTTACCTCACTATAACCATGGAGGAGACTGGCGTTTTGGCATGTGGCCACGCCAGAATTCTTGCTCGTACCTGGACACAAGGGGCTTTTTTCTTTTTCAAGGGTGTTGTTTCACACGCACCCACAAAGACCGAACACCTTAGGGAGTGTTCGGCGTCGCGAGTTTTGGCACTATATGCATCAGCTCCGAGTCATGATTTTGGTCACATGTTGGGTTGCCCGGCTCCTGAGTTCGGCCACCTTACGTTCCGTTCTGTCGTCTAAGGTTGCACCAGGAGAACTACTGCGATTGTGCCCCAGTTCGGCAGGGCGAGCACCTCAGTAGAGAAAGCCGAAAACCGACTGTCATGATGTAGCGCGAGACTGGTCGCCACTCGATGACTTATAGGAATTTATCGAATTCCTCCGTTTTGACGAAGGGCCACTTCCCGGTCAGGCACATATGCGTCCCGAATTCGGATAAACGCAGTCGCCACTAAAGGGCTACCTAAAGAGTCCCACTGTCAAGCTCCTATGGCTAAGTGAAAGTGTTAAAGCATTATAGTCCGGTTGCCTAGCCCGCGGCGCTATCACCTCCTTTATAGGACCAAGACATTGGGTTAAGTGTGAAAATGCGTTCTCTGCGCGCACCGCCGCACTATGTGCGTGGGGGCTGAAGCCAACGACTGCAATCTTTCAGAATTTATATATCAAAACGGCCGCACAGGAGGTGTTATTAATACTTGAAGGCACAAGTCTAAAATATGCCATTCCAATTTATAAAATAATGATCTACGATTACATATGCTGTCACAAAACAGCATCTTTCGAACACTGCGTCTCTATTATACGAGCGCCCGCGAGGACTTCCTCAAAATAGTGCTCGGAAGGAATTTGGCTTTTATCCGAATCACGGGACGCAACAACGGTGGGCTCCATATCTGCCCAGTATGTCTTGACATGGGCAAGAGCCAGCCGAGCGCCCTCTGTGCAAGCTGACCGCTTCAGAGCTTCAATCCGAGGCACCACATCAAGAAATTGCTGCACCAAACTGAAATGGCTTTTCGGCTTCGATCTCCCCGGACACAGGCGATCCATGGCATACTTCATGGCGAGTCCAGACAACCTATTCAGCTCGGCCCATTGGGCCAGGCGATCATCCACTGCTAGTGGACGCTCTGGATTGGTGAACTACGACCAGAAGAGCTTTTCCACTTCATGATCTTTCTTATCTTGAAAGTACCTGGTCGCATCAGCGGCACTAGCCGCCAAATCCAGATAGGTGTCCTCCACGCTCCACGCTCGGTCCAACGGGGCGAACTTCGGATCACAGAATTTTCTCCGCAGCAGGAAGGGCTTTCCATCCGCAATTAGTCCGGCTTGACGTAGCTCTTCCCTTGACGCTCTCATACCAGAGCGGGCGTCCTTGGCGTCAGCGACGGCCTTCTCCAAATCCGTCTGCCGGGCTCGACCTTCCTCTTCAAGAAGTTTGCAACGGTCAGTAGCACTTTTCAACTTCACGGCAATATCAGCCATCTCCTCCTTGCTTCGGCAATGGGAAGCCTGTTCGGCTTTTAGCTCTTCACGGGCTCTTCCGGCAGCCGCATCGCTTTTTCTGGCTTGTTCCTTCGCTTTGGCGAGTTCGGCCCTAAGTCCTTCTATGGCCGCCGCACCATCTGCATCAAGCATACACACGGTAAGATACTGACATAAAGCTCCTCTTACTAACAATCGCCAAATAAACTCAATACCTTGAGCATCATCAAGCCGCTTGTTAACAAGCACGATGTTGGCTTCTGCCTCATCGAGTTGCCATTTCATTTCGGCAAAATCTCGAGTCCGGCTCGACTCCGGACAACCTGCCACCTACATACAAAGGTGCCACTTAAAGAACCTGGGATTAAGATCCTCTGCGCGCCGCACATCTTTGCGGCACACAGAGTCTCAGGGGCTACTATCTACACAGGGCGCATGTTATTATGAGCAATTAACACTAATGTTCGTTATTCAAAACGTACCTCAAGGCCCGCCAGTAAACTCTTGACGGCCTCGTTCAGTCCGCTTTCTGCAGATGAAATCTTTTCAATCACCGTGTGCATCAACACACGATGCTCCTCTGAAACAGAGGCTCGGCCCAGCAGAACCTTCAGCTCCTCCGACCGAACACCAGATGGTGCCGGACTCGTCCCACTGCCTTCTTCGGAGGCCGGACACGGATAACCCCGGGGGGTCGCATGATCACCTTCTGCCTTTGGCAGATTCGGAGAAATCCTCTGCGACGACACTTCGGCGTCGCCCGCCTTGCTAGGCGATGTAGAAGAAGGAGGCGTTCCGCTCTCCATCATCTCCGGAAGAAGATCCCCCGATGACGAGCTCTGCTGAGAAGGGTCGAGGTCCGAACTACAAGGTAAGGTTTCGGTTAAAACTTCTCAGATATAAGTTAAGGATTTCTCTTAAAAGAATGACTCTCTTTCTACTTACGGCTCGTTGGAGGGCTGCTCCTTTTGAGGATTTAGTTCGGCCGAGGGGCTCCCCGGCGTCGGGTCCTCTGACGCTGAATCTTTCCCCCGCTCCGGAGCTACGGCTTCCGGGTCGTCAGAGGCAGCCCTTTTCTTCCCCTTAGGAGAGGAGTTATCGATTCCCCCCTTTGGGATTGCCCCTTTCGAAGAGGCCACGGTTTCCTTGTCCGCCCCTTCATTTCCCTCCAGAGGCGCCACCTCCAACATCCTGACTAGCACAGGGTCTAGCCTGGTCTCGGAAGGGGAGCCGGACACCGGATCAGCTTCGCCTTCGCTATCCACTCCTGCGTAAAAAGGAGAAGTACTGTTAAAAAATAAGTCAATTGTACGGATAGAAGGTCCGGGCGCAAGGTCACCTACTTCTCTATCCGGGCGGTTGCGGCTTAAACCAGCATCCTCGGTCAAATCCGGACTCACTCCTTGTGGTCCAAAGAACAGTCTATACATCTCCGTAGGCGTCACGCCCATGAAATTTCGGAGAACTCGCGGCCCCTCTGGGTTGAACTCCCACAAGCGGAGGGGGCGACGTTGGCCGAGCAGTGTCCGACGAATCAGCATAACTTGTGTCACCTTGACCAGGTTGAGGTCTCCTTTTAGGAGATCCTTTATGCGGCCCTGCAACAGAGGAACATCTTTGGGCAAGCCCCGATCTAACCCTGTGTTGATCCACGATGTTAAACATGGTGGGGGGAACATCTTTGATCATACAACAACCATACTATAGGCTAGCTTCTAGGGTTTAGCCTCCTTGATCTCGTGATAGATCCACTCTTGTACTACCCATATCATCAATATTAATCAAGCAGGAGTAGGGTTTTACCTCCATCGAGAGGGCCCGAACCTGGGTAAACTTCATGTCCCTCGTCTCCTGTTACCATCCGGCCTAGACGCACAGTTCGGGACCCCCTACCCGAGATCCGCCGGTTTTGACACCGACAGACACCGACACCGATCACGACACATTTGTTGAGAGATTACCTAAAGATGTAATCGATTGGCAATGACATCAAGTCAAAGGAATAATGAGGCGAAAGGTTATTGGAACCATGGGTACGACACCAACTCAAAATCAAGCTTGATGTTCAAGGCGAAGTGATATTATGAGGAAGATCGACATAAGGTTAGCTCATCGTTGAAAATTGTGCTCCGGAAAGGACCAGGTAGCACGGTTAAAATTTAGCACGATAATGATATAGCAATCAGGCTAGGAATGACTAGACGGATTATTAAACTCGTAAGCAACGAAAATTACTTAGAGTTATTGAATTGGAGTGTGGAATCGATTCACTTATCGATGTTCTCGAGTAACTAATAACTCAGAACTCGGGGGGGAATGGAATCAGCGAGAATAATAGTTGATGAAGAACTCATAAGAAGTTATGTAGTTCCGTGATATTTTCGAGATAACAGAGGTAAAACTCAAAGGTAGACCAGGATAGTAACCGAACTAGATCGTTGACTTGCGATATCAGATACTTTAACCTTGTCAAAATAGATGAGGCACCGGGATGGTTTCCTTTCAGAAATATATTAAATAAAGTTAGCATGGTCGGAACCATAGCTATTAGGGATCCAAAATAACGACACCGGAAGAGTTATTCAAATGATTAAACATTTTGCAAGAAGCTTCCATGATAAGTTCCACATCGGTTCCATGGGCATGAACACAAGGGTTCAAGGTTGACTCCAACTTCTTCAATGCCTAACCTATCATTTACTTCTCGTCTTCGAAGAAGTTGTAGAGCAGAAAATTATCTGGTAAAACACCAGAATGGTATGACTTGTGTAAACTTTCGGGTGTATACGATTTTAGGGAAGGTATAGGCTCAACCCATCGGGGCATCTTAGAAGCATATACCACGAACTTCAGGAGTAACTAACACAAGCTCGGAAATAGAGCATGGTTGATAAAACAGGGGATACAATTTACCAAAGGCATTGTGTATCAGGGGAAGAACTCAAGGTTTTGAGAATATGCAGGAATGGTCGGATAATAATCCACCAAAGGATCTGGCGGACCGCAAAGAAACTGATGTGAGTATATATGTTCAACCAGAAGAAGAAATAATGCAAAAGCATCGGATTATTGGAAAATCTGGATAATTCGAGAGCTTAAATACAAGGAATTATGATTTCCAAATTGGGGGATCAGAAGCAGATGCTCTGATCAAAAGACAAGTAAGTTGAATAGACTTAGAGGCACAAACGGTGGCAATTTGATTAGTCGACAACCAGCTCATGTTCAAAATGACGTTCGAGCTAGAAGGATAATTTCAGGGAATAACTGATGATTGTGTGCATTCACACACATGTTGATTTAAACTGATCAGAATGTCGATCACAAAGTATTTTAATGAATATTGCTATACATATGGAAGCAACCATTATGCAAGCAGGTAAAGAAGATCAAGAGCAATAGGATACTGAGGATTTCGGAAGATCCAATGGCATTTTGAAGAATTTTGCGAAACACCTGAACAACTGGGGATGAACAAATCCCCAGTAAGTGTGAGGAATTATTCATACATGTATTCATGAGGAAAAAGGAGCTGCAAGGCAGCAGACAGAAAGGATTCTCGAAATATCCGAAGTATTTTAGGGTATCTTGTAATAACAAGAACAATTGGAAATGAAGTTATGGACGACAAGTGTATGTAGCTTTCCATAGGGATTTATCGGTGGTATGGAATTGCAACGCCAAAGCACAAGGGTCTCGGGGAAACATCGGAGAGTATCTTCAAAATTTTCTGGTGCAGCGGGCAATCATTTGGACTGAAGGGGCTCCCCGGGAGAAGTATTCTCGAGAACCTAAAGTTAGATTTTAGAAAAATTATTTAACCTGAATAGAAGAGAAATCAGAGTCCCAGAGTGTAGACGAGAAATAAAAGATCCTAATACCACCCAATGGCGACGTGGGCCCATAAGGCACACATCCATGTTAGTAAAAGTTTTTGCAATGTCTAGACTCGACTTCGGCCAAGGAGTGTGGAAGGGGGTTCCTACAGGCAGTTGGCTCTGATACCAACTTGTGACACCCCCGATTCAATCGTACACTAATTATACACGCAAAATGTGTACGATCAAGATCAGGGACTTACTGGAAGATATCACAACACAACTCTAAAATAAAATAAGTCATACAAGCATCATAATACAAGCCAGGGGCCTCGAGGGCTCGAATACAAGTGCTTGATCATAGACAAGTTAGCAGAAGCAACAATATCTGAGTACAGACATAAGTTAAACAAGTTGCTGATAACCCACAAGTATAGGGGATCGCAACAGCTTTCGAGGGTACAGTATTCATACCAAATTTATTGATTCGACACAAGGGGAGCCAAAGAATATTCTCAAGTATTAGCAGTTGAGTTGTCAATTCAACCGCACCTGGAAACTTAGTATCTGCAGCAAAGTGTTTAGTAGCAAAGTAATATGATAGTGGTGGTAACGGTAACAAAAGAGTAATGAAAGCAAAGTAATATTTTTGGTATTTTGTAGTGATTGTAACAGTAGCAACGGGAAAGTAAATAAGCGTAAACCAGTATATGGAAAGCTCGTAGGCATTGGACCGGTGATGGATAATTATGCCGGATGCGGTTCATCATGTAACATTCATAACATAGGGTGACACAAAACTAGCTCCAATTCGTCAATGTAATGTAGGCATGTATTCCGAATATAGTCATATGTGCTTATGGAAAAGAACTTGCATGACATCTTTTGTCCTACCCTCCCGTGGCAGCGGGGTCCTATTGGAAACTAAGGTATATTAAGGCCTCCTTTTAATAGAGAACCGGAACAAAGCATTAGCACATAGTGAATACATGAACTCCTCAAACTATGGTCATCACCGGGAGTGGTCCCGATTATTGTCACTTCGGGGTTGCCGGATCATAACACATAGTAGGTGACTATAGACTTGCAAGATAGGATCAAGAACTCACATATATTCATGAAAACATAATAGGTTCAGATCTGAAATCATGGCACTCGGGCCCTAGTGACAAGCATTAAGCATAGCAAAGTCATAGCAACATCAATCTCAGAACATAATGGATACTAGGGATCAAACCCTAACAAAACTAACTCGATTACATGATAGAGCTCATCCAACCCATCACCGTCCAGCAAGCCTACGATAGAATTACTCATGCGCAACGGTGAGCATCATGAAATTGGTGATGGAGCATGGTTGATGATGACGACGGCGATGAATCCCCCTCTCCGGAGCCCCGAACGGACTCTAGATCAGCCCTCCCAAGAGGTTTTAGGGCTTGGCGGCGGCTCCGTATCGTAAAACGCGATGATTTCTTTTCCTTGATTTTTTCTCCCCGAAAGCAAATATATAGAGTTGGAGTTGGCGTTGGAAGGTCTCTAGGGGGCCCACGAGGTAGGGGGGCGCGCCCCCCACCCTCGTGGACAGGGCGTGGGCCCCCTGGTCTTCATCTTTGGCGAGGATTTTTTATTATTTTTTATAAGATATTCCGTGGAGTTTCAGGTCATTCCGAGAACTTTTGTTTTCTGCACATAAAACAACATCATGGCAATTCTGCTGAAAACAGCGCCAGTCCGGGTTAGTTCCATTCAAATCATACAAGTTAGAGTCCAAAACAAGGGCAAAAGTGTTTGGAAAAGTAGATACGACGGAGACGTATCAACTCCCCCAAGGTTAAACCCTTGCTTGTCCTCAAGCAATTCAGTTGACAAACTGAAAGAGAAAAAGAAAGACTTTTACAAACTCTGTTTGCTCTTGTTGTAGTAAATATATCAAGCCAGCATTCAAGTTTTCAGCAAATACTATAACTAACCACATTTGCAATAATTTTCAGGTCTCATGATTACATATATCAATAGCATAATCAGTTAGCGAGTCATAATAATAAATCTCAGATGACAACACTTTCTCAAAACAATCATAATATGATATAACAGGATGGTATCTCGCTAGCCCTTTCTGAGACCGCAAGACATAAATGCCGAGCACCTTTAAAGATCAAGGACTGACTAGACATTGTAATTCATGGTAAAAGAGATCCAATCATAGTCATACCCAATAAAAATTAATAGTAATGAATGCAAATGACAGCTGTGCTCTCCAGCCAGTGCTTTCAATAAGAGGGTGATGACTCAACATAAAAGTAAATAGATAGGCCATTCGCAGAGGGAAGCAGGGATTTGTAGAGGTGCCAGAGCTCGGTTTTGAAATAGAGATAAATAATATTTTGAGCGGCATACTTTCATTGTCAACATAACAACTAAGAGATGGCGATATCTTCCATGCTACACACATTATAGGCGGTTCCCAAACAGAATGGTAAAGTTTATACTCCCCCTCCACCAACAAGCATCAATCCATGACTTGCTCGAAACAACGAGTGTCTCCAACTAGCAACAGGTCCCGGGGGGAGTTTTGTTTGCAATTAATTTTGATTTAGTTTGCATAGAGCATGGGACTGGGCATCCCGGTGACCAGCCATTTTCTCGTGAGTGAGGAGCGGAGTCCACTCCTCTTGAGAATAACCCGCCTAAAATGGAAGTAAGGGCAGCCCTAGTTGATACATGCGCTATTCGAGCATACAAAACAGAATGTTTATTTGAAGGTTTAGAGTTTGGCACATACAAATTTACTTGGAACGGCAGGTAGATACCGCATATAGGAAGGTATAGTGGACTCATCTGGAATAACTTTGGGGTTTAAGGGATTGGATGCACAAGCAGTATTCCCGCTTAGTACAAGTGAAGGCTAGCAAAAGACTGGGAAGCGACCAACTAGAGAGTGACAACAGCCATGTACATGCATTAAAATTAATAAACATTGGATGCAAGCATGAGTAGGATATAATCCACCATGAACATAAATATCGTGAAGGCTATGTTGATTTTGTTTCAACTACATGTGTGAACATGTGCCAAGTCAAGTCACTTAAATCATTCAAAGGAGGATACCACCCCACTATACCACATCATAACCATCTCAATAGCATGTTGGCACGCAAGGTAAACCATTATAACTCATAACTAATCAAGCATGGCGTAAGCAACTATGATCTCTAATTGTCATTGCAAACATGTTTATTCATAATAAGCTGAATCAAGAACGATGAACTCATCATATTTACAAAAACAAGAGGGGTCGAGTTCATACCAGCTTTTCTCATCTCAGTCAGTCCATCATATATCATCATAATTGCCTTTCACTTGCACGACCGAACGAGGTGAATAATAATACGAGTGCACGTGCATTGGACTAAGCTGGAAACTGCAAGCATTCAATAAACAGGAGAAGACAAGGCAATATGGGCTCTTGGTTAAATCAACTATTATGCATATAAGAGCCACTTCAACAATTTAATCATGGTCTTCTCCTACTGACCCCCAAAGAAAAGAAAAGAAATAAAACTATTTACACGGAAAAGCTTCCAACAAGCAAAAGAAGAACGGGAAATATTTTTGGGTTTTCTTTTTAATTATTACTACTACAGCAGGAAAGTAAACTACTACTATTTTTTGTTTTTTCTTAAGGTTTATCAAACACATAAGAAGAAAGCAAGAAAAAGAAAATAAACTAGCATGGATATTACAATTGAAGAGTATGAGCACCAGCATCTAGCAATGAGTGTGTGTAAACATAAATGTAATGTCGGTGAGAAATACATACTCCCCCAAGCTTAGGCTTTTGGCCTAAGTTGGTTTATTGCCAGGGATAGCCTGGCGGATACCCGTAGGTGTAGCTGGGGTCGTACTGCGACGAAGAATAGCTGGGGTTGTACTGTGATGTAGCGGCTATCGCCTCCTGAGCTGCAGCGTGGAGTCGGGCTGCCTCTGCTCCCCTCTCGTACTCATCTACCTCCTCTCTGGTGGTATATCTTCCTTTTGTCTGAGAATCAAAGAAGGCAGGAGCAGGGAGAGTAATACGGACAAAATGTTGTTTGTTAAAGATTAGTCGATACTTGAGAGGTGATTCGGTCCTCTCAACAAACTGGTGGTAATCCATAGAATCAAAATCTAAATAAGTAGGGGGCAACTCCATGTCACCCTCATGAACGTCTATCTCAAGAAAATTAGCTAAGCGGGTTGCATAAATTCCTCCAAAGAAATCTTCATTATATCTATTATGATGCAACCTACGAGCTACAATGGCTCCCATATGATAAGATTGGTCTCCTAACACAACTCTCCTGAGAATGCTAAGGTCAGGGACGCACATGTGACATGCTTCATCCTTAGCATTTATGCACCTACCTATGAAGAGAGCAAATAGTGTATATCAGGAAAATGAATGCTCCCTATGGTAGCTTGCGTTATATCTCTAGATTCCCCTACAGTTATACTAGCAAGGAAGTTTCTAAATTCAGATTTATGGGGATCGATAGTACTACCCCATTGTGGGAGTTTGCAGGCAAAAGTAAAATCCTCTAAGTCCATGGTATAAGATTTGTCATAAAGATCAAACATGACTGAAGGAGAATTACGCGAAGATGAAAACTCAAACCTCTTCACAAATGAACTTGTGAGATCATGATACTGGGGGCATTTGTCTGCCTCAAAGTCCACAGAATCGGCGTTACGCAAATATGCGTTAAATTCCTCTTTGATTCCCGCTCAATCCAGAAAATTTTCTGAAGGCCATTCACAGGGCCGCACCGGAGCGTCCCTCGGGGCCTGCTCATCAGCATCACGCATTGCAAGCCTAGGGCCTTGCTTCCTTGAAGAACCACCCTGGAACATCTTCCTAAGCATATTGCTTTTCTTTGAAAAATTTGTGAAATTTTTAGTAACTTCAAACAAAAGTGAACAAAGCTCAACAAAATTGATAGCAACAACTCCTACAAGTGCCTAGAGCCTATATCGAGCATTAGAACTACTTGGAACCATATAAATTTGACATGCAAGCTCAAGAACATGGTCACCTATGCAGCACAAATTTGCAATGAATAAAGCACTAGAACAAAAACTAATTGGACCAATGGAGGGGTCACATACCAAGGAACAATCTCCCCAAGCAGTTTTGCAAGAGGTGCTTTGAGCAAGGAGATCGAAAATCACAGCAAAGTGAGCTAGAACTCATGCTTGAACCAGATATTCATGTTTGTGGGAGGAAGAAGAACATGATGGGTGTAGGAATAAGTGGGGGAGGGCCACCATGGGCCCACGAGGCAGGGGGCGCGCCCTGGGGGGTAGGGCGCGCCCTCCACCCTCGTGGCCAGGTGGCATCTCCCCCGCCGTGATTTCAGTACAAATCCTCAAATATTCACGAAAAAATCAACTTTGAATTGGCGTGGCATTTGGAGGACTTTTATTTTCGGGATATTTTTATATTGCACGGATAAATCAGGAAACAGACAGAAAAATACTATTTTTACTTTATTTCAACTAAATAACAGAAAATATAAAGAGGGTACAGAAGGTTGTGCTTCTAGTTTCATCCATCTCATGCTCATCAAAAGGAACCACTAACAAGGTTGATCAAGTCTTGTTAACAAACTCATTCCGATTAACATGAAACCGGAGAAATTTCGAATAACACTATGTTACCTCAACGGGGATATGCACATCCCCAATAATAAGAATATCATATTTCTTTTCGATAGTAGGAAGAGGAAAATCAAAACCTCCAAATATAATCGACGGAAATTTTCCAATAGAGTTGATACTATGAACTTGAGGTTGTTTCCTTGGAAAGAGTACCGTATGCTCATTACCATTAACATGAAAAGTCACATTGCCTTTGTTGCAATCAATAACAGCCCCTGCAGTATTAAGAAAAGATCTTCCAAGAATAATAGACATACTATCATCCTCGGGAATATCAAGAATAACAAAGTCCGTTAAAATAGTAATGTTTGCAACCACAACAGACACATCCTCACAAATACCAACGGGTATAGCAGTTGATTTATTAGCCATTTGCAAAGGTACTTCAGTAGGTGTCAACTAATTCAAGTCAAGTCTACGTTATAAAGAGAGAGGCATAACACTAATACCGGCTACAAGATCACATAAAGCAGTTTTAACATAATTTCTTTTAATGCAGCATGGTATAGTACGTACTCCTGGATCTCCAAGTTTCTTTGGTATTCCACCCTTAAAAGTATAATTAGCAAGCATGGTGGAAATTTTAGCTTCCGGTATCTTTCTTTTATTTGTAACAATATCTTTCATATACTTAGCATAAGGATTCATTTTGAGCATATCAGTTAATCGCATACACAAAAAAATAGGTCTAATCATTTCAGCAAAGCGCTCAAAATCCTCATCATCCTTTTTCTTGGATGGCTTGGGAGGAAAAGGCATGGGTTTCTGAACCCAAGGTTCTCTTTCTTTACCATGTTTCCTAGCAACAAAATCTCTCTTATCATAACGTTGATTCTTTGATTGTGGGTTATCAAGATCAACAGCAGGTTCAACTTCTACATCATTATCATTACTAGGTTGAGCATCATCATGAACATCATCATTAATATTTTCATTAGGTTCATGTTCATTGCCGGATTGTGTTTTAGCATCAGACATAGATATATCATTTGGATTATCAGGTGGTTCAGCAATAGGTTCACTAGAGGTTTGCATAGTTCTATCATTTTTCTTTTTCTTCTTTTTAGAAGAACTAGGTGCATCAATATTATTTCTCTGAGAATCTTGCTCAATTCTCTTAGGGTGGCCTTCAGGATACAAAGGTTCCTGAGTCATTCTACCAGTTCTAGTAGCCACTCTAACAGCATAATCATTTTTCTTACTATTCATTTCTTCGAGTAATTCTTTTTGAGCCTTAAGTACTTGTTTTACTTGAGTGGTAACCATAGAAGCATGTTTGCTAACAAGTTTAAGTTCACCTCTAATATTAGCCATATAATCACCCAAGTGCTTAATTAAAGAAGTATTCTGTTTTAATTGTCTACCAGAATAAGCATTAAAATCTTCTTGCTTAAACATAAAGTTATCAAACTCATCCAAGCACTGACTAGCAATCTTAGTAGGAGGGATTTCAGCTTTATCATATCTATAGAGAGAATTTACCTTTACTACCTGTGTCGAATTATCAAGATCGGGAGGTTCTTCAATAGGTAATGGATCAAGATCATATGTTTCTTCAACAGGCGGTAAATTAAGACCATGTATTTCTTCAATAGGAGGTAAATTCTTAACATCTTCAGCTTTAATACCTTTTTCTTTCATAGATTTGTTTGCCTCTCGCATATCTTCGGGACTGAGAAATAGAACACCTCTCTTCTTTGGAGTTGGTTTAGAAATAGGATCATTAATTGGAGCAGGAGTTGGCTCAGGAGGTGCCCAATTATTTTCATTTGTCAACATATTATTCAATAGAATTTCAGCTTCATCTGGTGTTCTTTCCCTGAAAAGAGAACCAGCACAACTATCCAGGTAATCTCTGGAAGTATCGGTTAGTCCATTATAAAAGATATCAAGTATTTCATTTTTCTTAAGAGGATGATCAGGCAAAGCATTAAGTAACTTGAGAAGCCTCCCCCAAGCTCGTGGGAGACTCTCTTCTTTAATTTGCACAAAGTTGTATATTTCCTTTAAAGCAGCTTGTTTCTTATGAGCAGGGAAATATTTAGCAGAGAAGTACTAAATCATAACCTGTGGACTACGCACACAACCAGGATCAAGAGAATTAAACCATATCTTAGCATCACCCTTTAATGAGAACGGAAATATTTTAAGGATATAAAAGTAGCGAGATCTCTCATCATTAGTGAACAGGGTGGCTATATCATTTAATTTAGTAAGATGTGCCACAACAGTTTCAGATTCATAGCCATGGAAAGGATCAGATTCAACCAAAGTAATTATATCAGGATCAACAGAGAATTCATAATCCTTATCGGGAACACAGATAGGTGAAGTAGCAAAAGCAGGGTCAGGCCTCATTTTATCTCTAAGTGATTCCTTGTTCCATTTAATTAATAGCCTCTTAAGTTCATGACTATCTCTGCAAGCTAAAATAGCGACAGAAGATTCCATATAAAAAACATAACCTTCAGGAATAACAGGCCTCTCTTCATCACCACTTTCATCAATATAATCAGATTCAATAATTTCTTTCTCTCTAGCCCCAGCAATTTGTTCATCAAGAAATTCACTAAGGGGCACAGTAGTATCAGGCATAGAAGTAGTTTCATCATAAGTATCATGCATAGCAGAAGTAGCATCATCAATAATGTGTGACATATTAGAATGAATAGCACAAGCAGGTTTAGATGTCACAAGCTTACTCATAACAGAAGGTGAATCAAGTGCAGAGCTAGATGGCAGTTCCTTACCTCCCCTCGTAGTTGAGGGATAAATTGTTGTCTTAGCGTCTTTCAAGTTCTTCATAGTGTCCAGCGGATATAAATCCCAAGTGACTCAAAGAATAGAGCTATGCTCCCCGGCAACGGCGCCAGAAATTAGTCTTGATAACCCACAAGTATAGGGGATCGCAACAGCTTTCGAGGGTAGAGTATTCAACCCAAATTTATTGATTCGACACAAGGGGAGCCAAAGAATATTCTCAAGTATTAGCAGCTGAGTTGTCAATTCAACCGCACCTGGAAACTTAGTATCTGCAACAAAGTGTTTAGTAGCAAAGTAATATGATAGTGGTGGTAACGGTAACAAAAAAGTAATGAAAGCAAACTAATATTTTTTGTATTTTGTAGTGATTGTAACAGTAGCAACGGGAAAGTAAATAAGCGTAAACCAGTATATGGAAAGCTCGTAGGCATTGGACCGGTGATGGATAATTATCCCAGATGCGGTTCATCATGTAACAGTCATAACATAGGGTGACACGGAACTAGCTCCAATTCATCAATATAATGTAGTCATGTATTCCGAATATAGTCATACGTGCTTATGGAAAAGAACTTGCGTGACATCTTTTGTCCTACCCTTCCGTGGCAGCGGGGTCCTATTGGAAACTAAAGGATATTAAGGCCTCCTTTTAATAGAGAACCGGAACAAAGCATTAGCACATAGTGAATGCATGAACTCCTCAAACTATGGTCATCACCGGTAGTGGTCCCGATTATTGTCACTTCGGGGTTGCCGGATCATAACACATAGTAGGTGACTATCGACTTGCAAGATAGGATCAAGAACTCACATATATTCATGAAAACATAATAGGTTCAGATCTGAAATCATGGCACTCGGGCCCTAGTGACAAGCATTAAGCATAGCAAAGTCATAGAAACATCAATCTCAGAACATAATGGATACTAGGGATCAAACCCTAACAAAACTAACTCAATTACATGATAGATCTCATCCAACCCATCACCGTCCAGCAAGCCTACGATGGAATTACTCACGCACGGTGGTGAGCATCATGAAATTGGTGATGGAGGATGGTTGATTATGACGACGGTGACAAATCCCCCTCTCCGGAGCCCCGAACGGACTCCAGATCAGCCCTCCCGAAAGGTTTTAGGGCTTGGCGGCGGCTCCGTATCGTAAAACGCGATGATTTCTTTTCCTTGATTTTTTTCTCCCTGAAAGCAAATATGTAGAGTTGGAGTTGGCGTCGGAAGGTCTCCAGGGGGCCCACGAGGTAGGGGGCACGCCCTAGGGGGGGCGCGCCCCCACCCTCGTGGACAGGGTGTGGGCCCCTTGGTCTTCATCTTTGGTGAGGATTTTTTATTATTTTTTATAAGATATTCCGTGGAGTTTCAGATCATTCCGAGAACTTTTGTTTTCTACACATAAAACAACATCATGGCAATTCTGCAGAAAACAGCGTCAGTCCGGGTTAGTTCCATCCAAATCATACAAGTTAGAGTCCAAAACAAGGGCAAAAGTGTTTGGAAAAGTAGATACGACGGAGACGTATCAGTTGCCATAAGATGGCTAGCACAAACTGGGATACAGATCGAAAGAGGCGCAGGCCTCCTACCTAGGATCCTCCTAAACTACTCTTGGTTGTCGGCGGCGGCCTGCACGTAGTAGGAGGCACCCTCAGTGTGGTAGGGGTCGTCGTCGATGGTTACATCTGGCTCCTGGGCTCCAGCATCTGGTTGCGACAACCAGGAAGAATGGAAAAGGGGAAAAGGGGGAGCAAAGCAACCGTGAGTACTCATCCAAAGTACTGGCAAGCAAGGATCTACACTACATATGCATGGGTATTTGTGTAAAGGGGCAATATCGATGGACTAAACTGCGGAATGCCAGTGTAAGAGGGGATAGCTAGTCCTGTTGAAGACTACGCTTCTGGCAGCCTCCATCTTGCAGCATGTAGAAGAGAGTAGATGGTAAGTTCACCAAGTATCATCGCATAGCATAATCCTACCTGGCGATCCTCCCCTCGTCGCCCTGTGTGAGAGCGATCACCGGGTTATATCTGGCACTTGGAAGGGTGTGTTTTATTAAGTATCTGGTTCTAGTTGTCATAAGGTCAAGGTACAACTCCGGGTCGTCCTATTACCGAGGATCACGACTATTCGAATAGATAAACTTCCCTGCAGGGGTGCACCATATTACCAAACACGCTCAATCCCCTTTGGCCGGACTCACTTTCCTGGGTCATGCCCGGCCTCGGAAGATCAACACGTCGCAGCCCTACCTAGGCACAACAGAGAGGTCAGCACGCCGGTCTAAATCCTATGAGTGCAGGGGTCTGGGCCCATCGCCCATTGCACACCTGCACGTTGCGAACGCGGCCGGAAGCAGACCTAGCCCCCTTAATACAAGCGCAGGCTTATAGTCCAATCCGGCGTGCGCCGCTCAGTCGCTGACGTCAAGAAGGCTTCGGCTGATACCACGACGTCGAGTGCCCATAACTGTTCCCACGTAGTTGGTTAGTGCGTATAGGCCAGTGGCCAGACTTAGATCAAATACTAAGATCTTGTTAAGCGTGTTATTTTAAAGTAACCGCAAATGCCGACTAGGGCTAGGCCCACCTCTCACCTAGGTGGTCTCAACCTGCCCTGTCGCTCCACCACCAACTAACAGTCGGGGGCTGTCGGGAACCCAGGCCCACCTCTACCGGGATGGAGCCACCTGTCCTTTCAGCCCCCCACATCGAAATCACTTGTGGGTACTCTATGAGCCGACCCGACTTTAGTCACCAGAGGTATCATATAATATGTATGTAAGTATATACTCGTGATCACCTCCCGAGTGATCACGGCCCGGTAGTATAGCATGGTAGATGGACAAGAATGTAGGGCCACTGATGGAATACTAGCATCCTATACTAAGCATTTAGGATTGCAGGTAAGGGTAACAACTGTAGCAACAATGACAGGCTATGAAGCAGAATAGGATTAACCGAAAGCAGTAACATGCTACACTACTCTAATGCAAGCAGTAGAGAGAAGGAATAGGCGATATCTGGGAATCAAGGGGGGCTTGCCTGGAAGCTCATCCGAGAAGGAGGGGTCGTCAACACCGTAGTCGTACTGGGTAGCAATAGCGTCGGTCTCGATGTCTAACGAGAGAAGAGGGGGAAGAAATTATAAATATAATGCAAACATATGCATGACATGACAATGCGCGGTGCTAGGTGTGCCCTAACGCGGTAGGAGGTGATACCGGCGAAGGGGGGAAACATCCGGGAAAGTATCCCCGGTGTTTCGCATTTTTGGACAAATGAACTGGAGAGGGAAAGTTGCGTGTTCGCTATGCTAGGGATGTGTGGCGGACAACGGGCTACGTATCCGGATTCGTCTCGTCGTTCTGAGCAACTTTCATGTACAAAGTATTTTCATCCGAGCTACGGGTTATTTTCTATGATTTATCAAAGTTTTAGGCTATCTTGAAATTTATTTAATTATTTAAACCGAACATTATCCAGAATAGTGAAAGGTGATGTTAGCATGACATCACCATGACGTCAACAGGTCAAACCCAGCCGATCAGAGTCAAACCTGGCCTGTGGGACCCACCTATCATAGACTAAGGCTAACTAAACACGTTTATTTAGTTTAGTTAATTGATTAGGTTAATTAGACATAATTAATTAATTAATTAATTAATTAATATTTGTATTTATAATTATTGTTTTATTCTTTTTTATATCTTTTTAAAAAGTTCTGAGGGGTGGGGCCCCTTTGTCATAGGCCCCTAGGGCCTAACGGGTGAAACGGGCAGCGAGCACCGGGCGCCAGGATCGGGCGCAGCCTGGCTGGCCCTGGATGCCGACCGGGATGGATGAGGTCGCCGGCCAGGGCAGCCGAAGTGGGCGAGGAGGGGGGGTCGTGACTGGTGGTGGTGGTGGCGAGTGGCGGACGGCGGCGACTATGGCAGGGCCTGGCAGCAGAGGGCTGCGGCAGCGGAGGGTGTGCGCACGGGCAGCAGCAGTGTGCGGTGCCGGAGGCGAGTGGCGGCCAGCGTGCGGTGGTGGCTATTGGTGGCCACGACGGGAGCAGGAGGCAGCGACGCAGGTGGGTGCGACCAGCAGCCAACAAGCAGCGCTCGAGCGACGGAGCTCGGCAAGGCGCTGGGGGGCCGGGGCGACGGGGAGCAGCAGCAGGCAGAGCATCGCCGGCGGGCGCGGGCGCATGCACAGGGTGCGACCACTGCGCGGGTTGGGCGGCAATGGCGAGCAGCGAGCGGTACGGGGCACAGCTGCAGCAGGGGAAGCGGGCGGCAGGGCGGAGCGGGGCCGTGCGGGCGCGGCCACACGCAAGCGCGGGCGTGCGCGGGCGGCGCACGTGCGGGGCGAGCGCGAGCACAGGTGAAAAGGGAAGGAGAGGGGGAGCGGAGCTCACGGGGGGCATAGGTTTCGGGGCAGTGGGACACGGGGAGGATGTCGGTGACGACGGCGGCGGGGTCGATGACGGGGTGGCGGTACGGTGAGGTGGCGGCGCGGGCTCCGGACGGCGAGGTCCAGCGGCGTCAGAGGCGGGGCGGCATCGGGCGTCGAGCGGCGGGGGCAGAGCCGGGCCCCGATCCAGATCGGATCAGGGGAGGGGGGTGGCGACGTGGGAGGAGTGGGTGCGTGCGGGGGTTAGGGTTTCAGGACGTGGGGGATAAGGTGAGTGGGATGGACCAGATGGGCCAATTGGGCTGGCCGGCCGGCAGCTGGGCCGGTTGGCCCGTGGGTTAGGGGGGGTTCTTCTTCTTTTTGTTAGTTTTGTTTTTTCTGTTTTTGTATTTTCTTTTCCTTTTTTGTTTTATTTATTTTAGAGCATCTTAGCATTTTCTAAGCATGTGTTTTCTTCACTATAATTACCTATGTAATATTTGGCACAGTGCGAACATTTTTGTTTTAATGTTTGAAAACTATTGTTGTTTGCCATATTTTGAAATTGAATTCCGAATCGGTTTTGAACTAACGCGAGATTATCAACAGTAACCGAGGTGACGTGGCATCATTACCAGAGGGTTACTGTAGCTTAATTACCCGGGCGTCACATACTGGTTCGATAACCTTGGTTTCATATCTGAGATAAATACCTACCGCCGTTGTGCTGCATCATCCCTTCCTCTTTGGGGAAATACCGACGTAGCTTCAAGCGACATCAACTGTCCATATTGCAAATTCACACACATGTTAACATAAGGAAACATATGTGTAACATACCAATCATCGCACACGGTTACTCGCAGACGCATCATGTGCGATACTCCTAGCCACCGCAAGCAACTAGTTTGCATTTTTCAAAGTTTTTTGTGCACACAGAATCGCACACGAAGTAACTGTATTGACCGTCTGTGTTGTAATTTCTCATCACAAACAGTTCATCCGAGTCAGCTGTTTGCCATGTATCACACACATCTTGTTTACATGACTCGTTTGTGTTCTTTTGGCTCATTGCAAACAGTTCATCCATGTGAACTGTATGCCGCATATCACACACATCTTGTTAAGTTGAACCATTTCTGTTGTGTTCCCTAATCGAAAACAGTTCGTCCGAGTGAACCGTATGCCGTATATCACACACACATTGATATGGCTGCCCGTTTCTGTTGTTCTACCTCATCGCAAACAGTTCGAATGGATTAACCGTGTGTTCTACATCGCACACACATTGATATGGCTGCATGTTTCTGTTGTCCTGCCTCATCGCAAATAGTTTGAGTGGATTAACCGTGTGCCCTGCATCGCACACACAACTAAAATCTGAACCGTGGTTGATCGCTCCGCCATCGCAAACATTTTGCACCTTTTTTGACAGTATTTTTACACCACCGTTTGCGATTATTGCATCGCACACAGTTTTGGCAAAGGGTCTTTGATCATAGTGTCGTGTTAGCAGTATCCTGCAGTAGTGGAGGTCTTAAATTATCCACCGCACCAATGAAAGTGGGTGATCTCGCTAACAAGGTGACGGATGCTAACTCTGACAAGGGGGAAGCTACTAGTGACAAAGTTCCTTTATCTAGTGGTAGAAGTGGAAATGGCATCCGTGCCCATGTTGAACCTCCACTTACTTATTGAGGACCGGTTCCCTCCACTCATTTGAACCATGTTGGTCCTCCTCCTAAGTTTGTGAAAAATGAGGATTTTGCCTCTTGGGTCTATCGCTTTAAACGTCATTTAAATCATAGTAATACTAATATTTGGAGAATCATTGAGCAAGGTTTCTACCCGCATGACCCAAGCAACTTCACGCCTAGAGAAGCCGCGGATAATCAATTCAACGAGTCTGATGTCTTCATCATCCAAGATGCAATTCCACCCGAAGATAGTGCGCATCTCCGACCTTTCACCGTGGCCAAGGAAGCATGGCAACATGTTGTTTCAATTTACAAGGAAGCACAAGCATTCAACGCTCCAACTATGAAGTGGTGCAAGATGAAGCCGATGAGTTTGCAATGAATGAAGATGAAGAACCTCGTGAGCTTTACCAGAGATTAACCACTCTCGCGATCTCACTCCAAGATCATGGGAGCAAGGATACGGATGACAATTGGATCAAGCGCAAGTTTCTCAAGGCCATGATGCCTTACCATAAGGCCGTGTCCTCCGTCATCCATCAAAGGCCAGACTTCCACACCTTGTCCTCAAGTGAAGTGTTGGATGAGTTTGTGGCAATGAGGATCTTGGACAAGACCGCTGACAATGCGGTGTTGCGTTGTCAATGAGCAAAGAATCCCAACCTTGCCTTGAAGGCCAAGGCTAGTGTGGAAGAAGAGGATGAAGAGGAAGAAGAGGAGAGTAACTCCGAAGATACAAAATATGCTTATCATGAGCACATGGCTCTCGCTTCAAGGCAATTTTGGAGCAAGAAGAACTCAAGGCCCAACTTCAACAAGAACAACTCAAGTGGCACCAAGGGCAAGCAACGTGTGAGGACATGCTATAATTGTGGCAATGTGAGCCACTTTGTTGCGGAGTGCCCATATGAGAAGAGGGAAGACAATGGTGGCAAGCTCATCCGAAAAGACAAGGCCAAGTCCTTCCCCAACAAGAACAACTTCACCAAGAAGACTCCTCCCAAGGGGTTGGTGGCACAAGAAGAGTACAATGAGGATGATGACGATGATGAAGACAGTGAGACGGTTGCCATGGCCTCCGTGGCCATTGCAACAACTCCATGGGTGTCCCTCTTCGATTCACCCAACGACAACGTCACCGCCAAGTGCCTCATGGCCAAAGCCACCAACAAGTTAACCCCCAACATCAAAACCACCATCATTACTAATCCCTCTTTGAGGGATTGCATTGATGAAAGTGAGGGGTCTAATGAGGAAGAAAATGAATTTGAGTCTTTTATGAGTAAGCTCAAGGGTAAATCCAAGAAGCACTTTGTTGCTCTCTTGGAACAACTTGGTGAAGCCAATGTCATGATTGAGGCTCATGAAGACACCATTTATAAGATGAAGGGGCATAGTCGTGACTATGCCGATGAGATATCGGATCTCTCTAATGAGCTTGAGGACGAGCGTGGTCACCGTTTGGCTCTTGAGGAGTCACACAACGATGATCATGCTAAATTAAAGAAAGATCTTGATCACGCTTTTGTTGTATCTCATGTGCTCAATTCCGAGAAGGCCAAACTTGGGGTTGATCTTGCTAGACTCAAGGAGAAGTTTGATATACTTGACAAGGCTCACAAGGCCTTGTAGGGTGCTCATGCTAGCCTCAAAGAGTCTCATGATCAACTCCAAGTGAAGCTAACCAAGGAAAAAGCCACTTTTCCTCATATGGTTTTAATTGATAATGCAAATGCTACTAACCCGTGTTGTGAGCATGTGCATCTTGTGGAGGAGAATGCAAAGTTGAAGGAGAAACTTGAGAAAGGCCTTGTGTCTTGCATAAAAGGTGAGAAGAACCTCAACGACCTTTTGAGCAATCAAAAGGAAGTTGTGGGCAAGGAGGGAGTTGGGTTTGCACCCAAGTCCAAGAACAAGAATTAGAATGACAAGGCCAAACGACCTCCTCCTCTCAAGCAAACTTTTGTGAAGGAGGGAGAGGGTGCTTCTAAGGAGAAGAAGAACAATGAGAAGGGTGGTGGTGTCAAGAAGGGCAATGCCACCCCTTCCAACAAAGCCGCCGACTTTAACCCTTCATATGTGTTATGTCGTGCTAGTGATGGACATGGTTATGCTAAATTTGTTGGCTCTCCTTATGAATACATTGATGGTCTATTTGGGTTCCTAAGACCCTTGTTACTAACATCAAAGGACACATTACAAAATGGGTACCTAAAACCAAGCATTGATCTCTTGTAGGTGTTTGCTTCCTGTGGAGGATCATGGTTGCTCGATAGTGGAGCCACAAATCATATGACTGGAAAGCAAGGACTTGGTGGTGGACGTGCACAAGATTTCATCTATGCCCACCAATGTTGAGTGGGGTGATGCCTCGTCTTCTAAGGTATTGGGTCTTGGCAAGGTTGTTATTTCTCATGATCTCACAATCGAGAAATTCATGCTTGTTGAGTCCCTTGCATACAATTTACTTTTCATGTGTCAACTTGCACTCATGGGCTTTGCCACTTTCTTTGATATTGATACCATGGCCCTCTTGTGGAGCAAGACTCTTAAAGTAGCCTTTGTTGGGCATGTCGAGAACGGTCTTTATGTGATTAACTTTTTGGAGTGATCCACTAAGACCGCGACATGCCTAATGGCTAAAGTTGACGTGGGTTGGCTTTGGCATCGCCGTTTAGCCCATTTTAATATGAGATCTTTGCAAAGTCTTCTCAAGGGGGACCATGTCCGTGGACTAACAAATGTTAATTTTGCCAAAAATCGTGCTTGCAGTGCTTGTATCGAAGGAAAGCTACGTGAGAAGGCTCACCCTCCCACGACTATCATCTGCTCGAAGAGGCCCTTAGAGCTCCTTCACTTGGATCTCTTTGGACCTCCATCCTTTGATGGTCTTGGGGGTAGAAAGTATTGCTTGGTGATTGTGGATGATTATTCAAGATATACTTGGGTATATTTCTTAAAGAGGAAGAATGAGACCCAACAAACCACCATCGACTTTGTAAATGAAGCTCAACGCCAACACAATGCAAAGATCTTGACGATAAGAAGTGACAATGGCACCGAGTTCAAGAACTACACCTTGGATGAGTTTCTTAGTGATGAGGGGATCAAGCATCAATATTCCGCACCTTACACCCCTCAACAAAATGGTGTAACAGAGAGGAAGAACCGGATGATGATGGATGCGGCAAGGACCATGATGGCGGAGTTCAAGTCTCCATACAACTTTTGGGCCGAAGCCATCACACCGCCTGTCATGCATCTAACCGGCTCTATCTCTGCAAAGGCTTGAACAAGACTCCATATGAGATACTCACCGGTAACAAGCCCAACCTCAAGTACTTTCGGGTGTTCGGGTGTAAGTGTTTCATTCTCAAGAAAGGTGTTCATTTGTATAAATTTGAGGCTAGCTAGAGCTCATGAGGGCATATTTGTTGGTTATGATACAAACTCTCATGCTTACCGTGTCCTCAATAAGTCCACATGACTTATTGAGGAGACGTGTAACATGGAGTTAGATGAGAATAACGGCTCCCAAGTGGAGCAAAGTGGTACTTGTGATGTAGCTGATGAAATTCCTCCCCAAGCCATAAGAAGAATGGGTGTTGGTCATATCCTACCCATTTAGGAACCCCTTGTGGCCGAAGGAGAAGGACAATGTTTCACTTAAGTGGAACCATCACCAACCCAAGACCCACACGCTTCCGAAGAACAAAGTGAAGGCCCTCAACCAAATGAACAAGATCAAGGGCAGGATCAACCTCAAGATGCTGGTGAACCACCAAGTGATGCCCAAGGTCAAGTTCTCACCACCGAGCAAGTTCAAGATCAAGAGCAAGCTCAAGATCAAGAACAAGCTCAAGACAACGCTCAAGATGATCAAGTTACCGCTCCTCAACTCTCTCCTGAGGAGGAATTGGAACGTCGTGCCGCTAAGATTGCATCCAAGCTCACTAACAAAGATCATCTCATGACGAATGTGCTTGGAAGCTTAAGAAAGGGGGTAAGCACTCATAGACAATTAGCAAACTATTGTGAACATCACGCGTTTGTTTCTTGTGTTGAACCCCAAAAGGTCTATCAGGCACTCGAGGATCCGGATTGGCTTAATGCCATGCATGAAGAACTCAACAACTTCAAGCACAAAAAGGTGTGGAGATTGGTGCCAAGGCCATCAGGGAACCATAATGTCATTGGAACCAAGTGGATATTCAAGAACAATCAAGATGCTCATTGTCGGTGTCAAAACCGGCGGATCTCGGGTAGGGGGTCCCGAACTGTGCGTCTAGGCGGATGGTAACAGGAGACAAGGGACACGATGTTTTACCCAAGTTCGAGCCCTCTTGATGGAGGTAAAACCCTATGTCCTGCTTGATTAATATTGATGATATGGGTAGTACAAGAGTAGATCTACCACGAGATCAAGGAGGCTAAACCCTAGAAGCTAGCCTATGGTATGATTGTTGTTTTGTCCTACGGACTAAAACCCTCCAGTTTATATAGACACCAGAGAGGGTTAGGGTTACTAGAGTCGGTTACAATGGTAGGAGATCTACATATCCGTATCGCCAAGCTTGCCTTCCACGCTAAGGAAAGTCCCTTCCGGACACGGGACGAAGTCTTCAATCTTGTATCTTCATAGTCCAGGAGTCCGGCTGAAGGTATAGTCCGACTATCCGGACACCCCCTAATCCAGGACTCTCTCAGTAGCCCCTGAACCAGGCTTCAATGACGACGAGTCCGGCGCGTAGATTGTCTTTGGCATTGCATGGCGGGTTCCTCCTCCAAGTAATTCATAGAAGATTTTGAACACAAAGGATAGTGTCCGGCTCTGCAAAATAAGTTTACACATATTGCCATAGAGAGAATAATATTTACACAAATCTAATCTGCTGACGTATTCCGTAGCATGACATCACACTACGGCCAAGCGTTTACTCGAATCGTTTTTACTCCCCCACCTCAGCGCGTTTCGCGATCGGTTTCCTTGGCACGTCTTGTCAAAGCAGAGATCGTGTCCCCTTTATTTACGGGATTCTCATCAATACGGACGTGGGTAACCCAACCGCGCCATTGATTACGGCGCTTGGGAGATAAGCGAGTTTTATCAGGCCGGTGGGGACGCATAGCCGCATCCGCCCATATAAGGGGATGAGGATCCACCTTTTTACCTACGCCTTCTTCCTCCTTTGCCTATCCATCTTCCGCGCACTCGAGCTCTAGCGCCCAAGCCCGCATTTCCCACCTCGACCTTCTCCAGCCATGTTCGGAGCGGGAGGCAAGTGGATGGTCTCCTCCGTCACGGAGGGACACATCAAAAAACTGAGGAAGGCCGGATACTTGTCTAACGACATCGTGCACCGGCTTCCCGAAGAGGGTCAGCTCCTACCCATCCCAAGGCCCCATGAGAGGGTAGTGTTCCTTCCCCACTTCCTCCGTGGACTGGGCTTTCCTCTCCACCCATTCGTCCGGGGACTCATGTTCTACTACTGCCTGGATTTCCACAGTCTGGCCCCGAACTTCATCCTCAACATCTCGGCATTTATCGTCGTGTGTGAGGCTTTCCTCTGCATCCGCCCCCATTTCGGCCTATGGCTCAAGACTTTCAACGTCAAGCCGAAGGTGGTGCGCGGCAACCAGGCGGAGTGCGGAGGCGCCATGGCGGGCAAGATGCCCAACGTTCTATGGATCGAGGGCTCCTTTGTGGAGACCCTGAAGGGGTGGCAATCGGGGTGGTTTTACATCACTGAGCCGTGCGGCCCTGAGTGGGTCGCAGCCCCCGAGTTCCGGTCCGGACCCCCTACGCCGCTCACGTCCTGGAAAGAGACGGGCCTGTCGTGGGGCAGCAAAGAAGAGGTGACTGGACTGCAAAAATGCATCCAAACCCTGGTGAACAAGCAGCTCAAGCTTGTCAACGTAGTCCAGGTTATGCACATCCGCCGAATCCTCCCATGTCAACAACGTGCCTTCAATCTGTGGGAGTTCGACTCGGCGCAACACCGAACTCTGAACAGGCTCTTCGACACGACGTACAAAGATGCCTGGAAGGTGCTTTTCAAGGGCGCCGAGGCTCCCGCATCCGCTTCCGAGGATCGCGGATTCAGCACGCAGCGTCATGCTAGTGCGGTAAGACATTTGTACCTTTTACAGGGTATTAGTTTTTCATAGTTTAACTCTATGCGGGATCTAAGCTCCCTTACCTTTGACAGGATTTGCAGGCGAAGTCCGGACAGATCGACTGTCCGGCCCCTTTGCCCGAAGACCCAGCCGATGCTCGATTGGTGAAGCTGCTGGTTCCGGCACCCTATGTGGTGCCGGAGAAGAAGGCCAAGAAGAAGGCCACAGTTACTCGAAAGAGTGCCCGGCGCCTGGAGGTGTCGGATTCATCATTCGATGACTCTGAGACGCACCCCTCCCGTGAAAACGAGGAGGAGGAAGAAGAAACCTCTCCCCCCAGCGAAGGGAGGAAAGAAGAGGAAGGCCGCCCCGACTGGGGAGGCCGAAGGGTCCAAGAAGGGGAAGACCCTTCCTTCGGACTACCCACCGACGCAGACGACGGCGAAGAGGAGTGGCCGCACAGGGCCAAGCGCCCGACGAGATCGTAAGTGTTCGGACACCAGAGTAACTCGTGGTGTTCCTTTATTGCACAGCTTTCCCTTATGTTCAATATATCTATGCAGTCCGCCCAAGGCCGCCGGGCTCGACGAGTCGTCGAGCGGCTCCCTGGATTCGTCGGACATGAATTCACTTCCGCCCGCTACCTCCCCCCGCCCTACGGACGATGCCGAGGTGGCGTCCCGACAGGTTCCAAGCCAGGAGAGGGTGGTCCTGGAGGAGCCGCAAGGCGGCCTCCCGGACTCCAGGTGTCGGTGTACTAAAGTAGGGGTACCTTAGTATCCCGAACTTGTGCACGGGCAGCCGCAGCACCCCGCGGCAAGGCTTGCCAGGTGACCGCCAAGGTCCTCCGAAGTCCCTTTGGAGCCATTCAAGAACAAAGTATTTAAGCCAGGACACAAGGCCCCGACAAGAGGAGCTTGCCAGGAAGGCCACTCGAAGCTCAAGAACCCGGCAAGAGGAGCTTGCCGGGAAGGCCAACCAAGGCACTTCAAGAAACTTGCCGCGACGCGCCACGCGTCCCGGCAAGGCCCGGTGTGCGACAAGCTCCGAGGCGCGACAAGACATCGACCGCGCCAAGGCACTTGCCGCGGCAAGCCACTACTCCGCGGCCCGCGCTCCAGCTCATCCACCAACGTGTCGCTCTGGGGCCATTCCAGGCGTACGTGGTGAGAAGCTGTGCAGCCAGGGGCATGCGGTGGCAAACGGCGCTGACAAGATAGCCATCGTGGCAAACGGTGGCACCCCTGACGGCCACTTTTTGCACTGTTTGGGCGACACAGACGGGCATTTAATGCCCTTGTCCCCTGCCGTCAGGGTTAGGTATGATAACACTGTACAAGTAGTTGTACCCAACACAACGCTTTTCCATTTATACCCTTGCCTACGTTGCCACCTGTCGGTGACCCCTTGAGCATATAAAAGGAGGCCCATGCGCAACGTAGGGAAGGGGGAGGACACTCACGCTCGGTCTCGCTAGCGGCTTGTGTGTATTGTAGCATTCAGCGCTCCCGAGCAAGAACACAATACAATCCACAAAGCAGCAGTAGGGTTTTACGCATCCGTGCGGCCCGAAGCTGGGTAAACCCCTCGTGTGCCTCGCCTCGATCCGCTCTTCGTGCGACCTCCGCCCCCCGCCGAACCGAAAAGGGGCTCCATCCCCATAGGTGCTCGTGGAGGCAGTTTCCCCCGGCATCTTTGGCGCGCCAAGTAGGGGGGTCGAGGTCGTGTGAACCTGATCCGGCGTTCGCACGAGCTAGACCTTCATCGTCATCACCGACAACGGCTGCACAAGTGCGGAAGAAAATGGATCGAGGAGCTGCCAGTGGTTCTTTGGTCGATCAGGACGACGCCAAATCGAGCCACTGGCCAGACACCTTTCGCTCTGATCTGTGGAGCAGAGGTAGTTCTCCCCACGGAACTCGTATACGGGTCACCTCGAGTGCTCGCTTATGATAAGCTTGAGCAAGAGCAGCTGCGGCAAGAGGACGCGCTGCTCCTCGAGGAGGACCATCTTCAGGCTGTTGTGCGAGCTGCTCGCTACCAGCAAGCTTTGCGCCGCTACCATAGCCGCAAAGTTAAAGCCAGAAGTTTCGAGGAAGGCGACCTTGTTCTTTGGCGCGCTCAGTCCGCCAAGAATTCCAACAAGTTGACGCCGAAGTGGGGAGACCCTTGCCGGGTGAAACGAGTCACTAGGCCTGGCGTTGTTCGCCTTGGGACCGAAGATGGCATCTTCGCGCCAAACCCCGGTAAGCGAAAACGAGCCATAAGGCTCCATGTCATTATTTTCTCTTCTTTCTTTTCTTTCAAGGAAAGGAAGGTTCTCTCGCCCACAAGTTTGCCGGGGGGAGGAGAAGATGAGGATATGGACCGGGCGTCGTTCAAGAGAGTTTCGCCTTGCCGGGGAGCGGCCTTGCCGGAAAGCAAACAACAGAAAAGCTAAGTTGCCAAAGCTTGAGCCATCAGATCTTTTAAAAATTTTAAGTTATCTTCCTTGAACGACCGTCCTTTGTATGGAAAACCTGTGCGCGGAGGAACCAGCTCGTGGCTAGTTGCGCCCTTACCTCGTTTCGAGTCCGCTCAACGACTTAAGTGTGCTGCGACTAGAGTCGCGCCCTTACTTTGTTTCGAGCTCGCCCAACAACTTAAGCGTGCCGCGACCAGAATCGCGCCCTTACTTTGTTTCGAGTTTGCTCAAACAACTTAAGCGAAGCTGCAACTAGTCGCGACAAGGTTTCTTGTCGGAGGCGGCACCGCCAGCAGGCTGCTGACGTTCCGCACTCAGCGCTCGCGGCAAAGGTGCCTGCACCGGCAAGTTCCCTAAAAGCGTAGGGCAAAGGCATATAAAGGAAGGAATCAAGTAAAGGAAATAACATTGCAATTACTACCCAAAATAGAGTTATGTTACAAGATAGCTTGTCGCAGCTCTAATAAATTGTTTTCGTAACATGACCCGCAGCGGCAATAAAAGAAGGAGGCGGGCGGCCTAGTCTACACGGTCGCCCTCAATCCTCTTGATTTCGCTCACCCTTTCCATGATGGGTGCAACAAGGGCATCGAGCCCCTCCAGATCAGCTTCCGGCGGCAGGGACCTGAGGACGTTGGTAAGGCGGAGGTCCGGGTTGCGGAAGACCACCTTCCTTAGCACCTTTCGGAGAGTTCCCGCGCAGATCTCGCGCGACTCGTCGGCCAGCTGCTTTGGGATCCTCTCCCGGAGTTGCCGGAGCGCCGTCGTCACGCCTTTGAGGAACAAAGTGAGCTTGGCACTGGGAGCGAGGTTCTCGTCAGAAGGATACCCGAGATCCTCCACCCCCAGCAGCGCCAACTCCTTGTCGATGTCTGCGGCGGCATTCACAAGACCCTCCGTCCATTGCTCCATAGTCTCCCTGAAGTGCTCTGGGCGGCAACAACACTCTCCAGCAGTGTCTCGTTGGCCGCGATCTCCTTCTTCAGAGCCACCTCCTGCTCCCTGGCGTTGTCCAGCGTCTTGGTCAAAGTGGCCAGCTTCAACTCAAGATCGGCGTTGGAGTCCTTGGCGGCGTCGAGCTCCTTGACCTTCTCGGCGAGACGGCCCTGCAGCTCGCCAAAGGTGTAGGCGTCCTTCTCGCGCTCCTGCGTGAGCGCGGCAAGCTCGTCACCGCTCGCCTTGAGGTCGGTTTCCAGCTGCGCCGCCTTTATCTCCAGCTCCTTCTTGGCGCCCTCGGCAGCTGCGGCAGCATCCTGTGCTTCCTTGAGAGCCCCGCCAAGCGCTTGCTCGCGCGCAGCAAGCTCCTCCTTGTGGCTGTCAAGGTCGACCTTCCGCTGCGCCAACTCGCCCTCCCGCGCAGATAGCCCCTCGGCGGCAAGTCGTTGTTGTTCTTCAACTTCCGCCTTCTCGAGGACGAAGGCTGTTCGCACCTCGGCAAGTTGCTCCCGCTCCTCCGCCAGGACCCGGAGAGCTTCCTGTCTCTGACCCCGAAGCTCCTCCGCGCGCTTCTCAAGGTCTGCTCCCGCTTTCGTGGCAAGCGCCTCGCGGGACTCCAGCTTGGCCTGTCTGGCGCGGTAGAGCGACACCAGCTTCCGAAGCAGCCGCTCCTCCTCAGACTCGCCGCTGCTGCTGCTTGGCGCATCGACCAGCGTCAGCCCGGCGGAGGCGAGCACTTCTCCGTCGAAGGTTTCTCCCTCGACCGGCGCCCTGGAGCTTGACTCCCAGGGGAGCTTGATGAAGACGTCGTCGCCGGCCTTCAAGTACACGCCTGGCTGGGGCTCTTCGGAGCCCGACGCCGCGGCGCCGGCGGGAGGGTCGGCGGTCGGCGTAGCGCCTGTCGCTCCTGCGGCCCCAGGGCCGTCAGTGCGATCGCCAGACCCCTCGTCAGTTGCTGCGGCAGCAACTTTGGCGGCCTCTTCGCCGGCAGGATCGTCAGCGTCGACCGTTTCTTCGGTGACGATGGCGTCGTCGACAGCGACCTCGGTCTCCATCGGCTCCGCAGTAGGTGGGACTGACAGCCGGAAAAGGAAAAAAGTCGAGCAAATATCCAAAAAGAAGATCAAGCAAAGAAGAACCCAAGGGAAGTTTCGAGGCAAGAGGATTACCTGTGCCAGGATCTGCAGTCACGGACTCCGTCGCCAAGGGGTCGCCGGTGCTGTCCCTTGCCGGGGACTTCTCCCTTGCCGGAGACTGCTCCCTCGCCGGAGACTGCTCCCTTGCTGGGGACTGCTCCCTTGTCGGAGATTTCTCCCTTGTCGGGGAACTCCCCCTTGGCGGTGTAGCCATAGCAGGTGGCACGTCGGGGGCGGTCTCCAGACGCTCCTGGTGGGGCTGCTCTGCTCCTACACAAATCAGCAGTCAGATATCAGAAAGCGAAGAGTATCCAGGCGCGCCCAACAGCGGGAAGCAAATCATATACTTACGCTGGGGGCTGCGCTGAGGATTAGTTGTCGGGTCCGGCAAGGTCGTCTCAGGCGCACCCCCTGCCGTCACGGTGGGCTCGTCGTCGAGGATGGCCACCGGGACCTTGGCTCTCTTTGCCGCTCTCTGGGCCAGAGTCCTGAAAAGGAGTAAGTTCAGAGAAAAGAAAATGAGATGCAAGACACAACTGCAAGAATTGAAGAAATACAAGTTCAACAAGGATCTTACTCCTCTTCTTCTTCCTCGTCGGAGCTGAGCGCGGAGAAGTCAAAGCGTGGCCCACCTCTGGAGCGAGGAGGAGTAGGTTCCCTTGGCCGCTTGACGGGGACAGTGCCAGTGGTCTGAGACGACCCCGCTCCAGTTGCCCCTTCAGCGGTCCGCGAAGACCCCGCTCCAGTTGCCGTGGTGGAACGCGTCGCGCGGCGTGACGGCTGTTGGCCCGCCTGCCGCTCCGCTACGTCCCCGGCCTTGCGGAGACGCCTTCGTTGCGAAGCCGGGGGCTCTGCTTGCGACGAGCTGCCCAAAGGAGGGGCAGAAGAGGAGTCGATCTCCGGCAAGCCACTCGTATCCTCGACGGGCTCGCCCGACTCGGCGTCGTGCCCGGCGGGCTCTTCCTCGCCGACAAGCTCCGTTCGCTCGGCAAGGCTTGCCGCCTTTGCCGCATCCGCCTCCGCCACGGTGAATCCAAACTCGCCCGCGGCCGCCAGCCGCGTGGCGATGCGCTTCATTTCATCTTCGGTGGTGTCCCGGGTGAGGCCCTTCTGCTCGTCGGGGCGGATTGGCACCTCTACCAGGTCATCGAAGAACGCCTGCACAACGTCATCTGCAGGCTCTTGCCAAGTTGGGTCAATCCCGTGCGAGTCGCACAGCGGCATCATTGCAAGGATGCGGCTGAGCGAGGAATTGTTGCACAGTGGGACGACACCCTGCGGCAGCCTGAACCATTCGGGATGCTCAGGGTCGTGCTTGAACAGCTCCCGGAGTATCCCGTCAAGCTCCAGGACAGTCAAATTAAAGTTGAGGCCCGGGTGCAACCTCATGATATCCGCCGCATTCTAGAACTCCCAAGCGAGCCTCCTCCTCTCCTGCAAGGGGGCGATGTGGCGGCGAAGGAAATCCGCGCCAACGGCGCCTACAGTGAGCCCGGCAAGCCTGAGGCATAGGATCCGGGTGACGGCAATCTTCAGCTTGTCGTCGTCCGGGGCCGCGTTACTCCAATCGCTGCCGCGCACTACTGCGGTTTGGCGCAGGGCGGTGAATGGCTGCGGGTTCTCCTCGGCGATCCAGTACCAGTCTGCTCTCCACTCCTCCCACTTGCTACGGAACTCCCCCTCCAGATAGGCCTCCTTCTTGCCGGCCTTTGAGATCCAGGCGATTCCGCCGGAAAGGGGCTCTCCCCTCTCAACTCGGGGCGAAAAGAAGTGGCGGAAGAGGGCTACGTTTGGGTGGACTCCGACAAAGTTTTCGCAGAGGTGTGCGAAAACTGCCATGGTCAGGACAGCATTGGGGGTGAAGTCAAGGAGATGGAACCCGTAGGTGTTCATGATGTCGCAGAAAAACTCAGAAAAAGGCGGGCAGAGCCCACAGTAGAAGAACAAGGCGAAGAAAGCGTATCCAGTCGGGGCTCTTGCCCGGGTGGCGGCTGGAAATACCTTCGTGCGCGGGTGTGCCCGCGTCTCTGCCGACCAGAAGAGATAAAAGTCCTCCCTCAGCTCCACCGCGTCAAGCCTGGGGGGGAAGATGGCCCGCTCTTTTCGCAGCGCCTCAAGCCGCTATGCCTCGGCCGACTTCGAGGCTTTTCCCTTCCCCTTGTCACCCTTCGGAGCCATGGCGGAAGTGGCGAAAGAGGTCGACGGTGTTGGAAGGCGGAATAGCGACGGGCGGATGGGCAAACTGCCCCTGTTTCCCCTGGTTATAGGGGGGAGGGGGCGGACGTTTCGCCTCTCCGAAATAAAGAAACCACCTACGACGTGGCGCATGCATGCGGGACTCAGCCCTGCGCACGCCACCCACGTCAAGCACGTCTCTCCCCACGACGCCGCAATTGACGCGTGCCGTTCGGGGAAGGCATGGTGGATACAGAGTAAGATGCAACGTGACCCAGGCCGCGCGTGCCCGTGCCCTGTTTTGGGCCTGGCCCAACAGCGCTCGGCACCGTGTATGGCCCAGGCCCGGGGGCTCCTGTCGGTGTACTAAAGTAGGGGTACCTTAGTATCCCGAACTTGTGCACGGGCAGCCGCACCACCCCACGACAAGGCTTGCCAAGCGACCGCCAAGATCCTCCGAAGTCCCTTTGGAGCCATTCAAGAACAAAGTATTTAAGCCAGGACACAAGGCCTCGGCGAGAGGAGCTTGCCGGGAAGGCCACTCGAAGCTCAAGACCCCGGCAAGAGGAGCTTGCTAGGAAGGCCAACCAAGGCACTTCAAGAAACTTGCCGCGACGCGCCACGCGTCCCGGCAAGGCCCGGTGAGCGACAAGACATCGACCGCGCCAAGGCACTTGCCGCGGCAAGCCACTACTCCGCGGCCCGCGCTCCAGCTCATCCACCAACGTGTCGCTCTGGGGCCGTTCCAGGCGTACGTAGCGAGAAGCTGTGCAGCCAGGGGCATGCGGTGGCAAACGGCGCTGACAAGATAGCCATCGTGGCAAACGGTGGCGCCCCTGACGGCCACTTTTTGCACTGTTTGGGCGACACAAACGGGCATTTAATGCCCTTGTCCCCTGCCGTCAGGGTTAGGTATGATAACACTGTACAAGTAGCTGTACCCAACACAGCGCTTTTCCATTTTTACCCTTGCCTACGTTGCCAGCTGTCGGTGACCCCTTGAGCATATAAAAGGAGGCCCATGCGCAATGTAGGGAAGGGGGAGGACACTCACGCTCGGTCTCGCCAGCGGCTTGTGTGTGATGTAGCACTCAGTGCTCCCAAGCAAGAACACAATACAATCCATAAAGCAGCAGTAGGGTTTTACGCATCCGTGCGGCCCGAAGCTGGGTAAACCCCTTGTGTGCCTCGCCTCGATCCGCTCTTCGTGCGACCTCCGCCCCCACCGAACCGAAAAGGGGCTCCGTCCCCATACGTGCTCGTGGAGGCAGTTTCCCCCGGCACCAGGAGTAAAGGGGATATATCCCCCCAGGGCTCCAAGTCCGGCCCGAGGCCGGACACTGCTCCGGAACCTTCAAAGGTTCCAGAGTCCGGCGGGCGACCTCCTTCCAAGAGGAGCAAGCCCACCGAGCCGGTGACCGCCGTCCAACCGGAGGCGCCGGACAATCTGTTGGAGGTGCTTAAGGGCGCCTCCATCGACGAGGGGCACCGCACCATTATGAGTGCGGTGGTCCAGAAGGTTCAGTCCGCCAAGAGCAGACTGAATGAAGCTTGTGCCAGCCTTTTAATAGGCTTTGAGGTAAGTAAAGAATGCGTAAAAATATTACCGCATAGACAGTAGCCCCTGATGCTCTGTTTGGCGTTCGGGAAGAAAAGCCGAATAGAGGATCAACTAAAATTCGCAGGAGTCTAACAGAAAGGAGTCAATATGCGTATGCAGGCTTCCCTGCTGGCGTCCGCCGCACTGACTGCGGAAGTGGACGTGCTAAAGCAGAACCTCGAGCAGTCCAAGCAAGAGGTCGGGCTTGCCAAGAAGTAGCTCGAGGACAAGGAAGGTAAGAAATACCTTGTTTAAATATATAAAAAGGTGCAATTGCAAAAAATGACAGGATTAATGTGGCTATTGTAGGGGCCACGTCTGAGGTGGCGACCCTTAAGCAAGCGTTGTCCGAGGCCGAGGAGAGGGCGGCCACGGAGCGCAACGAGCGGGAGAAGTATGAGGCCCGGATTGGCGAGGTGCGGCAAGAGCTCCAGGCTCTCATGAAAAAACATGAGAGTTTGGAGCTTGACTCAAAGACGCGAGTGTCCGAGCTCGCGACGGCAATTGAGAATGCCAAGTCTGCCAAGGCTGAATCCCAGAAGGCCCTCCAGGAGTTGGATGCGGTGAAAAAGATAGCGGCGGGTAAGGCATTCTTTATGCAAAGGAAACATATAAGAGTGAGTTACTTGTTACTTACCCGAATCCGGAGCTCTCCAGGAGCATTCGCAGATCTTCCCCGTAGCGTGTCCGATGCCACCGCATTCTACCGAGCCGAGGAAGGCAGCTCGACGGAGAAGGAGTTCTGGTCTCAGTATGCTGAGGCCGGACACCCTCTGCCACTGAGCGACTAGCTGAAGCAACTGGTCGAGCTCCACAAGGTGGCCGAACAGGCCATGAAGGGCCTCATAGTTCGGCTGTGGCCTGGAGAGGCCCTGCCTGGGAGCTACTTCGGGCTGGTGCGGCGGCTGGTGGAGGCCTGTCCAAGGCTCGAAGTCATCAAGCGCTCCGTCTACATCGAAGGTGCCCGTAGGGCCCTTGCCCGCGCTAAGGTGCACTGAGACAAGATGGATGCTGAGGAGCTTGTGAAGGACGGGCCATCGTCGGGGAAAGAGCATCACAAGCCCGAGAATTATTACAAGGACGTTCTGAAGGGTGCCCGCCTTATGGCGGATGAATGTTCCAAGGATGTATTTTTTTAGTAGAACTCGCTCATTTTGTCCTGTGCGCTGAAAACTTGTTCATATGCGCTAAGCAATGCTTTTTGAATTTAAAATATTACCTTCTGTGCGGCCATTTATCAAATTTGAGAGATGGCGAGTCATCGGCTTCTGCCCCCGTACCACTAGTGCTGGGGTGTTCGGGATAAACCTGAGCGCTCTTTTTCCCATGTTTGGGTCCTTCGAGGGAGGCGCTCAGCACAACGAACAAGGCAATCAGACTATAATGCTTGAACACTCTCACTTAGCCATAGAATTCTATAATTTTAAATTTTGGTGAAGCCCCTGGTATTCGGAAGACCGAGTTCGGGGCGCTATCCACGCCTTGGCCGGACAGAGCCGACTCCTCGCTCTAAGCGGCATAAGTCTTTAGGGACTCGAAAAACCTCTCGAACAGCGACCAGCTCTCGCTTCATCATGATAGTCAGTTTTAGCTTTCTCTACTGAGGTGCTTAGCCCAGCTCAACTGGGGCACAATCACAGTAGTTCTCCTAGTGCTACCTTAGCCGATATAGCGGAACGTAAGGCACCAAAACATAGGAGCCGGGCAAACCCAACTATTGACCCAAGACATGATTCGGAGCCGATGCATATAATGTTATAAGTTCGGGGTGCCGCACTTGTTAAAGTGTTCGCGCTTCTCACACCATATTGAGGGGTACTGAAGCCCCTGGCGTATTTGGCCGTACCAAAGTGTACGGGTGCAACATGTCGTTAATGAACATATATTTGTAAAGAAGAGTAATGCAAAAATAGACAAAAGCTATGCATTGTTTATTAAAAAAGGCTGCGATCAAGGCAGAACGATACAAATAACGCGATAAGCAAAGGGTTGGACTATTTAACATGTCCGTTCCAGGGGCAGGCTGCGGGATGGTATGCGAAACAGGTATACTGCTCGTGATAGAGACCACCTGGGAGTTCCGTTAGTGCGCGTGGCTTGTCTGCTTTCCTGGTTCTTGCATCGTTTGTGCGGCAATTGTACTGCCGGACAGGCCTTCCGAAGAATGGAGTCCTGAAAGTAAGAGAAAATTAAAAAATCGGCAGCCCCTAGTGCGGTTCAAACCGTTTTTCGGGCGTGCCGTGATGGTGCCCCTCCCCCTGTACCCGTGGTATTTCTAGAGCGTAGTTATGTACGCGAAGCACTGGTGTCGCATTTTCGCGAGGGCTGGGGTTGGGGCCGCATTGCTACGCCTGCTCAGAACATGCCAGGCGGTCTTATTGTAGGTTACTCCGGGCGCGCTTGACGGTGTCCGGACATTTAATGGCCGGACTGGAGAATTGCCCGGAGAGGCTGCTTTGTACTTCCGTTGCAAGGGCCGCCGTGTGCTCCTCCGTTCGGAGGGAGTGTTCGGTGTTTCCATTGACCGTAATTACTCCTCGAGGGCCTGGCATCTTGAGCTTAAGGTATGCGTAGTGCGGTACCGCATTGAACTTGGCGAATGCGGTTCGCCCGAGCAGTGCGTGATAGCCACTGCGGAACGGGACTATGTCGAAGATTAACTCCTCGCTTCGGAAATTATCCGGAGATCAGAAGACCACTTCAAGTGTAACTGAGCCCGTACAATTGGCCTCTACACCTGGTATGACGCATTTAAAGGTAGTTTTGGTGGGCTTAATCCTCGAGGGATCTATGCCCATTTTCCGCACTGTATCCTGGTAAAGCAGGTTCAGGCTACTGCCGCCGTCCATAAGGACTCTAGTGAGATGAAATCCGTCAATGATTGGGTCTAGAACCAATGCGGTGAATCCGCCATAACGGATGCTAGTGGGGTGGTCCCTTCGGTCAAAGGTGATCGGGCAGGAGGACCATGGGTTGAACTTCGCGGCGACTGGCTCCATCGCGTATACGTCCCTTAACGCGCGCTTCCGCTCCCTCTTGGGGATGTGGGTTGCGTATATCATGTTCACCATCCGCACTTGTGGGGGAAAACCCTTCTGTCCACTACTGTTCGGCGGCCGGGGCTCTTCACCGTCATCGCTATGCAGCCCCTTGTCTTTATTTTCGGCATTTAACTTGCCTGCCTGCTTGAACACCCAACAATCCCTGTTGGTGTGATTGGCTGGCCTTTCGGGGGTGCCATGTATTTGGCACAAGCGGTCGAGTATTCGGTCCAGACTGGACGGGCCCTGAGTATTTCTTTTGAATGGCTTTTTCCGCTGACCGGATTTATAGCCTTTGAATCCGGCATTAACTGCCGTATCCTTAGCATTGTCGCCATTAATGCGGCGCTTCTGCTTGTTGCGACGCGACCTGCCACTATTGTCTCTGGTATCCGAATTAACAGGGTTCTTGGTCATATTGTTGCTACGAGCAAGCCAGCTGTCTTCTCTCGCGCAAAAGCGGGTCATGAGTGTCGTGAGTGCTGCCATAGATTTCGGCTTTTCCTGTCCAAGGTGCCGGGCAAGCCACTCGTCACGGATATTGTGCTTGAAGGCTGCTAGGGCCTCTGCGTCCGGACAGTCGACTATTTGATTTTTCTTTGTTAGGAACCGTGTCCAGAATTGCCTGGCCAATTCCTCTGGCTATTGAATTATGTGGCTTAGGTCATCGGCGTCTGGTGGTCGCACATAAGTGCCCTGGAAATTGTCGAGGAATGCGGCTTCTAGGTCCTCCCAACAACTGATTGATTCTGCTGGCAAGCTGTTAAGCCAATGCCGAGCTGGTCCTTTGAGCTTGAGTGGGAGGTATTTGATGGCGTGTAGATCATCGCCACGGGCCATGTGGATATGAAGGAGATAATCCTCGATCCATACCGCAGGATCTGTTGTGCCATCATATGATTCGATATTTATAGGTTTGAAACCCTCGGGGATTTGATGATCCATTACGTCATCTGTGAAGCATAGTGGGTGTGCGGCGCCTCTGTACTGGGCTATATCACGACGTAGCTCCAATGAGCTTTGTCTGCTGTGTTCGGCCCTACCGGATTTGCTGTATCCGGCGTGACGGTTATCGTCTTGAGTCGGCGGGCACCCACGCGATCCGTAGATCGATCTTGTTTGCCTTGCCTTGTCCTCCAATATATCGCACAGGTCTGGCGCATTTTCCCGTGCCTTGGTATGTTTTGAGCGGCGCCGGGGTGCGGCTTGAGTGGAGGGCCGAGAGGCCTCTCTGTCACCGCCACGAGGTGGCTGGTCGGCCATATCATGTGCTGGTGATGCAGGTTTAGGTGCTTCCTCCTATGATCGGGGTAGCAACCTGCGCTTTGGGTAGCTCTTGGAGGGGCGTTCGAGTTCATACTCTTCGGCCGCAAGGACTTCAGTCCATCTGTCGGCTAGCAAATCTTGATCAGCTCTAAGTTGTTGCTGTTTTTTCTTGAGGCTGCTTGTCGTGGCCATAAGCCTGCGTTGAAAACGCTCTTGCTCGACGGGATCCTCTGGCACGACGAATTCGTCGTCGTCGAGGCTTGCCTCGTCTTTGGAGGGAGGCATATAATTATCGTCCTCGACCTCTCTGTCTGCCGCTCTTTCATGAGGGTTGGCTTCTCCATCCTCCTGTGCTGAATCTTGCTGGAGGGGGTTTTCTTCGGCACCCTCCGGAGTATTATTATCTCCCGTGCCGGAATCACCATTTTTGCTTTGGTGGGATTTTGAGCGGCGCCGCTGACGCCGGCGCTTGGTCTTTTTCTTGGAGGCGTCATCCTCCGTTGTTCCATCGCCATCTCCTTCTTTTGGGGTGTCCACCATGTATACGTCATATGACGAGGTGGCTTTCTAGTGCCCCATAGGCGCTGGTTCTTGATCGTCTCCTGCATCGGCGTCCATACCGTCGATGTCTTCGGAGTCGAAGTTGAGCATGTCGATTAAATCGTCGACAGTGGCTACAAAGTGGGTGGTGGGTGGGCTTTGAATTTCTTCATCGTCCGTATCCCAACCTTGCTGACCGTAGTCCGGCCAGGGCTCTCCTGATAAAGAGAGAGACTTTAGTGATTTCAGGATATCGCTGAAGGGCGAGTGCTGAAAGATGTCCGCGGCGGTAAACTCCATGATCGGCGCCCAATCGGATTCGGTCGGCAGGGGCACGGAGGGCTCAGAGTCCGGAGAGAAGTCCGGCTCCTTGGAGTCACGAGCCTCGCGGAGCGCGGGGCTGGTGTTCGGCTCGATCGCCGTTGGGATCGCAGCCCCCGAGGCGGCGTCCAACCACCCATCCTCGATCGGCGCTGTTGGCTCCGAATTAAGGGTCGAAGCCGATGCGGGTGCGGCCTCCAGGGCACTGTTCGGCGACAAAGCTAGATCATGCCTGTCGTGACAGTGCGGCGCGCTCGGCAGTGGCTCGAATCCGTCGAGGATCAAGTCCCCGCGGATGTCAGCCGTGTAGTTTAAACATCCAAATCTGACCTGATGGCCAGGGGCATAGTTTTCGATCTGCTCCAGATGGCCAAGCGAATTGGCCCGCAGTGCAAAGCCGCCTAAGACGAAGATCTGTGCGAGGAGAAAGGTCTCACCCTGGACTGCGTCGCTATTGATGATCGGAGGAGCCATCGGGCCTAAAAGTGACGACACAGAGGAACTATCAATGAAAGCACCAATGTCGGTGTCAAAACCGGCGGATCTCGGGTAGGGGGTCCCGAACTATGCGCCTAGGCGGATGGTAACAGGAGACAAGGGACATGATGTTTCACCCAGGTTCGGGCCCTCTTGATGGAGGTAAAACCCTACGTCCTGCTTGATTAATATTGATGATATGGGTAGTACAAGAGTAGATCTACCACGAGTTCAAGGAGGCTAAACCCTAGAAGCTAGCCTATGGTATGATTGTTGTTCTGTCCTACGGACTAAAACCCTCTGGTTTATATAGACACCAGAGAGGGTTAGGGTTACATAGAGTCGGTTACAATGGTAGGAGATCTACATATTCATATCGCCAAGCTTGCCTTCCACGCCAAGGAAAGTCCCTTCCAGACACGGGACGAAGTCTTCAATCTTGTATCTTCATAGTCCAGGAGTCCGGCTGAAGGTATAGTCCGGCTATCCGGACACCCCCTAATCCAGGACTCCCTCACTCATGGAATTATCATTCGCAACAAGGCTCGTTTGGTAGCACAAGGCTACTCCCAAGTCAAGGGTATCGAATACGGTGAAACCTTTTCTCTCGTTGCTCGCCTTGAATCTATTTGTTTGTTGATTGCTTATGCTTCTCATCATAACTTCAAGTTCCAACAAATGGATGTGAAGAGTGCTTTTTGGTCCTATTAATGAGTTGGTGTATGTCAAACAACCCCCGGGGTTCGAGGATCCCTATTTCCCCGATCATGTGTACCAACTCGATAAGGCACTCTATGGCCTTAAACAAGCCCCACGTGCATGGTATGAGCACCTTACCGAGTTGTTGCAAGATCGTGGGTTTGAAATTGGGAAAAATCGACCCCACTCTTTTTACTAAGAAGGTCAAAGGGGAGTTGTTTGTATGCCAACTATATGTTGATGATATTATCTTTGGTTCTCTAACAAAGCTTTCAATGAGGAATTTACCGCTCTCATGAACTCAAAGTTCAAGATGTCCATGATGGGAGAGTTGAAGTTATTTCTCGGCTTCAAAATCAAGCAAAGAAGAGAAGGAACCTTCATCAACCAAGCCAAATGCACTCAAGACATGCTCAAGAGATTCAAGCTAAGTGATGTAAAGCTGGCTTCCGCTCCAATGCCCGTCAAATGCCAACTTGACATAGATCCCAATGGTAAAGCGGTGGATCAAAAGGTATATCGCTCCATGATTGGCTCCTTGCTTTACCTCTGTGCATCTAGACCAGATATCATGTTGAGTGTGGGAATTTGTGCATGGTTTCAAGCCGCACCTAAGGAAACCCACTATGTGGTGGTCAAGCAAATCTTTCGATATTTGGCCCATACCCCAAACTTTGGCTTATGGTACCCAAGAGGAGCAAACTTCAACCTTGTGGGCTTTTCGGACTCGAATTGGGTGAGAGACAAAGTGGATAGGAAGTCAACTTCCGGAGGGTGCAATTTCTTGGTTGCTCTTTGGTGAGTTGGTCATCTAAGAAGCAAAGTTGTGTGTCTCTCTCGTCCACCGAAGCGGAGTATGTGGCCGCCGGTAGTTGTTGTGCTCAACTTCTTTAGATGAGGCAAACTTTAAAGGATTACGGTACCATTTGTGACAAAGTGCCTCTTTGGTGTGACAATGAAAGTGCCATCAAGATCTCTCTCAACCCGGTGCAACACTTCAAGACGAAGCACATTGAGATTCGGTATCATGTTATCTGGGATCACATTAGGCGAGGGGAGATAGATCTCAACTATGTCAACACTCACGATAACTTGCAGATATCTTCACGAAGCCCTTGGATGAAGCAGGATTTCGCGAGTTAAGGCATGAGCTAAATATCATTGATTCGAGCAATGTGGCTTGAACCTTTGCTCACCCCACCATACTCATCGTGATGTCTTGTTTAGGTGTAGGCATGGACATAGGGGGAGTGTTGTTCTCTCAATGAACTCTCCCTCCCCCCATTATTCATAAATTCATCAACACTTTCACATTAGCCATTTTTTATGGTACTTGTGCTTCAAAGACGAGTGTTGGTCATGGGCCCAAGGTTAAAATCTTCGCGGTGCCATACCAATAATTGACTCAAACATAGGTGGCCTCGGCCACCGCCCTCCTTTGATAGGTGGTTGTTCGAGTATCTTCCTTAGGATGTTGTTTTTGCTTTGAGTTACTCCAAATTGCTCTTGGTTTCTTGGTCTTTTCAAACTTGGAGTATCTCTTCCCTGTGCTGTTCTTTTGAGTCTCTGTCCCAAGCCTATCCTTTTGCTTCAACCCCTAGTCGGCATAAGCCTTTTGTTCCCTGTTTGGGTTGTTCTGTCTCCCTGTCGGCGGTACTACCGTTGTGAGGGAACGGTACTACCGCTCCAAGCGGTACTACCATTCTATCTGGCGGTACTACCGCTCGAGCGATACTACAAGGCCTCCTGCCCGGATGAGGTACCGGGGTGGTACTACCGCTTCATCCAGCAGTACTACCGCTTAGCGGACGCGGTGGTAGTAAGTATCGGGCAGGGGAGTTCTAACTCCCCCATACCCTTTCACTCTCCCTCCCCACGTCTCTCTCTCTCTCTCTCAGGCGTAGAAGAACAGCTCTGGCCGCCGCTCCGGCTGGCCGATTCCGTGTCGTCTTCAACGATTCTGACCGGTGGAATCGTTCCCCACCACCTCCTCTCGCCATGGACCCCGGTATTGCCCTCATTCGTTGCTCCTATGGTTCTCTCATTTGAATCTAGGTTTCTAGGGCAATGCGTGGTGGTTTCTCGATTTTTGGCTAAATTGGGGCTTGAGTAAGATGTTGAATTACTGCTAGATAGGAGGATTGAAGATTTAGTGGAGCATTTTTGAATTTGTGACCTCTGGTACTACCGGATCTGGGGGTTCCGTGTGCCTGTTCCCAGAGCGGTACTACCGCTTTAGCGCAGCGGTACTACCACTCGGGCGGTACTACCGCCCCAGTTCCGCGGTACTACCGCTCGAGGCCCCAAATTCCAGAATGCTCCCTAAACCTTTCTTCCTCACCTTTGTTTCTTCCTGGCTTATGCATAGTCTGTATTCATGTTTTCCCTTGCGGTTTTGTGTCACTTCAGGTGGTAGTAGCTCCAAGGTCCGTCCCAAGAATGTGAATCCCCCATCCAAGCGTGGATGCACCTATCATGCCAGAATTGTGTATTCCGAAGATGAAGAAGAGATTGCCCCCACACCTCCGCCTTCTCGTCGTCAGTCTGCCAGGAACAAGGGCAAGTCAAATGTCAAGTCAACCACTGCTCGCAAGAAGAAGGAACCGGTCAAGACGGCTGTTGAGTTAAAGCAGAATGAGTATTGGCAATATCATGAGCAAAACCCCTACCTCATTCCTCAGGATTCTTCTCTGGTTGGCTCACCATTCTGGAATAAGGACCAATCACTTGTGTACTTTGATCGGATCAAGGGAAGGAAGAACCTGTTTGTCAAGACCAAGTCAATCAACATGGAACATATGGAGAAGTACCAGGCATACTTTGGAGAAGCTCGTGCCCTCTGTGAACAGCTCAACATCGTGCCCCTCATGACCTTCAACTATGACTTTGATGCAGAGTTGGTTGCTCAGTTCTTTGCAACCATCTAGTATGGCACCAACTCAGAGCGCACATTGATCTGGATGACCAATGGAGGCAGTTGCGCACCACTTGGGGTGCGTTTATGGCACTTCTTGGATATCCTGACGAGGGGCTGAGGAAGCCTCTTGGCCTTTGTCCTCACCACGAGGGGGGGGTCTACCCACAAGGATGAGCTGAAGCCTCATATGATTATCACCAATACTAAGAAGGGAGTCAAGAAGGAGCTCAAGCCATTCTTTGACATTATGCATCGCATCTTCCGGCACACTCTCTGTCCTCGCATTGGCAACTTGGACATGGTGCATGGCCATCTTGTGGATATGCTCCTATTGTGCCACTCTGAGAAGGGCACGAATGTCGTCTTGGATGTCTCTCACGTCATGTGGAAGGAGCTAGTGAGTGCTACCTATGGAGATCACTACCCAATTTATGCTCCTTCCATCTTCAAGCTGATTCACACCATCTGGAGCTCCACTTTCCCTCGTGTGCCTCTTGAGACCGGACCCTTGACTCCTCATGACGTTCTCAACTTGCGTCAGAAGGAGCTTTGGGCCTCTACTACTCATCCTGAGGTGGCTGTGTCTTCTGCTTCTGGAGAGGATCAGGGTGATGATGATGGCGGTCCTGCTCCTGGCATAGAGCATTATTCTGGTCAGTCAGGTTGGGCGGCCAAGCTCAAGCATAAGGTGAAGAAGATCTTTTGCCTTCAGACCGATGTTCAGCACAAGATGTACTTGGCACATGTGGATGCCAATAAGGCTCGTCAGGAGAGGAAGGCGATCATGAGGAAGCTTGAGATCCCAGTTTAGGATGGCTCTGAGAACCGTATCACTCCGGAGGACAAGTGGATCTCTTCGTACTCTCACTGGACGGACTCGGATGAGTCCAATGCTGCTACCTCTGCTCTAGCTCAGGATCAAGAGTTCGAGGAGGAGACCGATGGGTCTGAGGAGGAGTCTGCTGATGGGTCTGATTCTGAGGAGGAGTCTGACGAGTCCATGGGAGGAGACTAGTGCCATCTGGAGTTGCGTTAGGTCACTCTCCGCCCCTTTTTGGTGTCCCGATGCCAAAGGGGGAGAGGTTTAGGACTGGGGATTTGTCTTTCTGCAGGGTGTTTGTTGAGTCACAAGCTTGGTTCTTTTTGCTTCTGTGTTTCTTCTTGTGAACTCTTTTCGTTCGTTTGCTTTGGTTTATTGTGAGACTCTGTCATATGGTGTAAGACATATGCTACCCTGGTTAATCTTATTGTGTCTCTATGTACGTGTATGTATGATCTTTTGTCTTATTAGTTTCCTTGCTTAAGTGTCCCTTATATCTTTGCAAGGATTGCTCGATCTACAAAATATAGGGGGAGTGTTGATCCTAAAATGTGTGTTGTGCAGTCCAAAGCATATCTATTGAATGCACACATCTATGGGGAGCCTGTGTATATTTTATAGATTCTTGGGTTTGCTAATGCTCGTTATATATCTCTTTGTGCAAATCCCATATTATCATTAATCCACCAAAAAGGGGGAGATTGTAAGGGCATATTTCTCCCTAAGTGGTTTTGGTGATTGATGACAATGCATTTGTGGACTAATTGTGTGCATTGAGCATTTCAGATATCTCATGGCTAGGCACTAGACGATTCGACGCCCCTCGGAGCCTTTCGAAGATGGCGGTTTTTCTATGTTTCTTTTTCGGTGGATTTGAGTCGTAGGAAAGCCGTACTATTAAGAGGGGGTCCACTTCGGAAAGGTATGGGTGGAATCAACACGTACACAGCCCCATATGCACCCATAGCCTCCTTCCCATCTCTGGAGCCTTTCCTATGTTTTCTGTAGTGCTTTCAGAATCTTGCCAGCGGTAGTACCGCCTGTGCCTACGGTAGTACCGCTTATGCGGTAGTACCGCTGGTACTTCCGTGGTAGTACCGCTTAGGGTTTCCCCGAGCGTGCAACTTTCGGTTGTCTGTTTGTAATTCATGGTAGTAGGGCGGTAGTACTGCGATAGTACCGCTTCGGTGGTACTACAGCCCGTACTACGGTCCCCACTACCGCTTGCGGGGTTTTCTTACGTGCAAGGTTATGTTCCCACTTTGCCACAAGTGGTAGTAGAGCGGCACTAGGACGGTAGTACCGCTTGGCACGGTACTGCCGCCCCTGGAACCCTCTACTACCGCTGCCTCTCCAGGACTAGGACCCAAAGCGATAGTACCGCTCGGGTCAGCGGTGGTACCGCTCCAGCGGCACTACCGTAGATACACTCTGTGTAGTCTTAGGCCTGTGGGAGTTGTACCACCTAAGCGGTAGTACCGCTCCTAGGAGCGGTAGTACCTCTTAACTGCAGGCTGGGCAGAAAACGGTAAAGGGGGGGTCTTCTTCCTCCTTGAGTTGACCTCTCCCCTCCTAAGCTCCATTGTTGCTCAAAGCTCCATTTTCGCCCGATCTCTCTCCCTAGCCAATCAAACTTGTTGATTTCTAGGGATTGGTTGAGAAGGCCCCGATCTACACTTCCATCAAGAGAAATTTGATTCCTCCACTAATCCCTTGCGGATCTTATTACTCTTGGTTGTTTGAGCACCCAAGATGGTTGAGGTCACCGCGGAGTGATAACCCACAAGTATAGGGGATCGCAACAGTTTTTGAGGGTAGAGTATTCAACCTAAATTTATTGATTCGACACAAGGGGAGCCAAAGAATATTCTCAAGTATTAGCAGTTGAGTTGTCAATTCAACTACACCTGGATAACTTAGTATCTGCAGCAAAGTATTTAGTAGCAAAGTAGTATGGAAGTAACAGTAACAGTAGCAAAGTAATATTTTTGGTGTTTTGTAGTGATTGTAACAGTAGCAACGGAAAAGTAAATAAGCGAAGAACAATATGTGAAAAGCTCGTAGGCATTGGATCGGTGATGGAGAATTATGCCGGATGCGGTTCATCAAGCAACAATCATAACATAGGGTGACACAGAACTAGCTCCAATTCATCAATGTAATGTAGGCATGTATTCCGAATATAGTCATACGTGCTTATGGAAAAGAACTTGCATGACATCTTTTGTCCTACCCTCCCGTGGCAGCGGGGTCCTAACGGAAACTAAGGGATATTAAGGCCTCCTTTTAATAGAGTACCGGAACAAAGCATTAGCACATAGTGAATACATGAACTCCTCAAACTATGGTCATCACCAGGAGTGGTCCCGATTATTGTCACTTTGGGGTTGCCGGATTATAACACATAGTAGGTGACTATAGACTTGCAAGATAGGATCAAGAACTCACATATATTCATGAAAACATAATAGGTTCAGATCTGAAATCATGGCACTCGGGCCCTAGTGACAAGCATTAAGCATAGCAAAGTCATAGCAACATCAATCTCAGAACATAGTGGACACTGGGGATCAAACCCTAACAAAACTAACTCGATTACATGATAGATCTCATCCAACCCATCACCGTCCAGCAAGCCTACAATGGAATTACTCACGCACGGCGGTGAGCATCATGAAGTTGGTGATGGAGGATGGTTGATGATGACGACGGCGACGAATCCCCCTCTCCAAAGCTCCGAACGGACTCTAGATCAGCCCTCCCGAGAGGTTTTAGGGCTTGGTGGCAGCTCCGTATCGTAAAATGCGATGAATTCTTCTCTCTAGTTTTTTCTCCCCGAAAGCAAATATATAGAGTTGAAGTTGAGGTCGGAGGAGCTCCAGGGGGGCCATGAGGTAGGGGGCGCGCCCTAGGGGGAGGGCGCGCCCCCACCCTCGTGGACAGGGCGTGGGCCCCCTGGTCTTCATCTTTTGCAAGGATTTTTTTATTAATTCCAAATAGACGTTCCGTGGAGTTTCAGGTCATTCCGAGAACTTTTGTTTCTGCACATAAATAACACCATGGAAAGTCTGCTGAAAACAACGTCAATCCAGGTTAGTTTCATTCAAATCATGCAAGTTAGAGTCCAAACAAGGGCAAAAGTGTTTGGAAAAGTAGATAAGACGGAGACGTATCAACTCCCCCAAGCTTAAACCTTTGCTTGTCCTCAAGCAATTCAGTTGATAAACTGAAAGTGATAAAGAAAAACTTTTACAAACTCTGTTTGCTCTTGTTGTTGTAAATATGTAAAGCCAGCATTCAAGTTTTTAGCAAATATTATGACTAACCACATTTGCAATAACTCTTAGGTCTCAACTAGCAAGCCATAATAATAAATCTCGGACAACAACACTTTCTCAAAACAATCATGATATGATATAACAAGATGGTATCTCGCTAGCCCTTTCTGAGACCGCAAAACATAAATGCAGAGCACCTTTAAAGATCAAGGACTGACTAGACATTGTAATTCAAGGTAAAAGAGATCCAATCATAGTCATACCCGATATAAATTAATAGTAATGGATGCAAATGACAGCTGCGCTCTCCAGCTAGTGCTTTTTAATAAGAGGGTGATGACTCAACATAAAAGTAAATAGATAGGCCCTTCGCAGAGGGAAGCAGGGATTTGTAGAGGTGCCATAGCTCGGTTTTGAAATAGAAATAAATAATATTTTGAACGGCATACTTTCATTGTCAACATAACAACCAAGAGATGGTGATATCTTCCATGCTACACACATTATAGGCGGTTCCCAAACAGAATGGTAGGCGATATCCTCCACCAAAAACCATCGTGACTTGCTCGAAACAACGAGTGTCTCCAACTAGCAACAGTCCCAGGGGGAGTTTTGTTTGCAATTAATTTGATTTGATTTGCATAAAGCATGGGACTGGGCATCCCGGTGACCAGCCATTTTCTCGTGAGTGAGGAGCGGAGTCCACTCCTCTTGAGAATAACCCGCCTAACATGGAAGATAAGGGTAGCCCTAGTTGATACATGAGCTATTCGAGCATACAAAACAGAATTTCATTTGAAGGTTTAGAGTTTGGCACATACAAATTTACTTGGAACGACAGGTAGATACCGCATATAGGAAGGTATGGTGGACTCATAGAATAACTTTGGGGTTTAAGGGATTGGATGCACAAGCAGTATTCCCGCTTAGTACAAGTGAAGGCTAGCAAAAGATTGGGAAGCGACCAACTAGAGAGCGACAACAGTCATGAACATGCATTAAAATTAATAAACATTGGATACGAGCATGAGTAGGATATAATCCACCATGAACATAAATATCGTGAAGGCTATGTTGATTTGTTTCAACTACATGTGTGAACATGTGCCAAGTCGAGTCACTTAAATCATTAAAAGGAGGGTACCACCCCACTATACCACATCACAAAGTAACTATGATCTCTAATTGTCATTGCAAACATGTTTATTCATAATAGGCTGAATCAGGAACGATGAACTAATCATATTTACAAAAACAAGAGAGGTCGAGTTCATACCAGCTTTTCTCATCTCAGTTAGTCCATCATATATCATCATCATTGCCTTTCACTTGCACGACCGAACGAAGTGAATAATAATAAGAGTGCACGTGCATTGGACTAAGCTGGAATCTGCGAGCATTCAATAAACAAGAGAAGATAAGGCAATCTGGGCTCTTGGTTAAATCAACAATAATCATATAAGAGCCACTTCAACAATTTAATTATGGTCTTCTCCTATCGACCCCCAAAGAAAAGAAAGGAAATAAAACTATTTACACGGGAAAGCTCCCAACAAGCAAAAGAAGAACGGGAAATCTTTTTGGGTTTTGTTTTAATTATTACTACTACGGCAGGAAAAGTAAACTAACAAAAAATTACTGCATTTTTTTTGGTTTTTCTTAAGGTTTATCAAACACACAAGAAGAATGCAAGAAAAAGAAAATAAACTAACATGGATATTACAGTGAAAGAGTATGAGCACCGACATCCAGCAATGAGTGTGTGAACATAAATGTAAGGTCGGTGGGAAATACGTACTCCCCCAAGCTTAGGCTTTTTGGCCTAAATCGGTTCATTGCCAGGGATGGCCTGGCGGGTACCCATAGGTGTAGCTGGGGTCGTACTGAGATGCAGAGGCTATCGCCTCCTGAGCTGCAGTGTGGCGGTGAGCTGCCTCCGCCCTCCTCTCGTACTCATCTGCCTCCTCTCTGGTAATAAAATGTCTTCCTTTTGCCTGATAATCAAAGAAGGCAGGAGCAGGGAGAGTAATACGGACAGCACGCCGTTTGTCAAAGATTAGTCGATACTGGAGAGGTGATTCATTCCTCTCGACAAACTGGTGGTAGACCATGGAATTGTAGTCTAAATAAGTAGGAGGCAACTCAATATCATTCTCACGTACGTCCACACCAAGAAAATGAGCTAAGCGGGTTGCATAAATTCCACCAAAGAAATCTCCATTAAATCTATTATGATGCAACCTACGTGCGACGATGGCTTCCAAATTATAAGATTTGTCTCCTAACAAAGCACTCCTAAGAATACTAAGGTCAGGGACACACATATGACATGCTTCATCTTTACCATTTATGCACCTACCTATGAAGAGAGCAAAATAATGTATAGCAGGAAAATGAATGCTCCCTATGGTAGCTTGTGCTATATCTCTAGATTCCCCCATAGTTATGCTAGTAAGAAAATTATTAAATTCAGATTTACGGGGTTCACTAACACTACCCCATTGTGGAAGTTTGCAAGCAGTTGTAAAATCCTCTAAGTCCATGGTATAAGATTTTTCATAAAGATCAAACAGGACAGTTGGAGAATTACGTGAAGATGAAAATTCAAACCTCCTCACAAATGTACTAGTGAGATAATGGTATTGGCTGCACTTCTCTGCCTCAAAGCTCACAAGATCAGCATTACGCAAATATGCGTTAAATTCTTCCTTGATTCCCGCTCGATCCATAAAATTTTCTGAAGGCCATTCACAGGGCGCACTGGAGCGTCCCTTGGTGGCTCATCGTCAACATCACGCATTGCAAGCCTAGGTCCTTGCTTCCTTGAAGAACCACCTTGGAACATTTTCCTAAGCATATTTCTTCCTCTGAAAAATTTCTGAAATTTTTAGTAACTTCAAATAAAAGTGAACCAAGCTCAACAAAATTGATAGCAACTGCTCCTAAAAGTGCCTAGAGACTATATCAAGCATTAGAACTACTTGGAACCATATAAATTTGACATGCAAGCTCAAGAACATGGTCACCTAGGCAGCACAAATTTGCAATGAATAGAGCACTAGAACAAAAACTAATTGGACCAATGGAGGAGTCACATACCAAGGAACAGTCTCCCCAAGCAGTTTTGTGAGAGGTGCTTTGAGCAAGGAGATCGAAAATTACAGCATGGTGAGCTAGAACTCGTGCTTGAGCTGGATATTGGTGTTTGTGGGAGGAAGGAGTGTATGGGTGCAGGAATAAGTGAAGGAGGGCCACCGTGGGCCCACGAGGCAGGGGACGCGCCCTGGGGGGTAGGGCGCGCCCTCCACCCTCGTGGCCAAGTGCTTGCCCCTCCTGTTGTGTTCTCAGTGCCAGAAATTCTCAAATATTCTAGAAAAAATCATATTTCATTTTCAGGGCATTTGGAGAACTTTTATTTTCGCGGTATTTTTATATTGCACAGATAAATCAGAAAACAGACAGAAAAGTACTATTTTTACTTTATTTCAACTAAATAACAGAAAATAGAGAGAGGGTATAGAAGGTTGTGCCTTCTAGTTTCATCCATCTCATGCTCATCAAAAGGAATCCACTAACAAGGTTGACCAGGTCTTGTTAATGAACTCATTCCGAATAACATGAAACCGGAGAAATTTCGAATAACACTATGTTACCTCAACGGGGATATGCACATCCCCAATAATAAGAATATCATATCTCTTTTTGACAGTAGGAAGGGGAAATTCAAAACCTCCAATAATAATTGATAGAATTTTTCCAATAGAGTTGATACTATGAACTTGAGGTTGTTTCCTCGGAAAGTGTACCATATGCTCATTACCATTAACATGAAAAGTGACATTGCCTTTGTTGTAATCAATAACAGCCCCTGCAGTATTCAAAAAGGGTCTTCCAAGGATAATAGACATACTATCGTCCTCGGGAATATCAAGAATAACAAAGTCCGTTAAAATAGTAACGTTCGCAACTACAACAGGCACATCCTCACAAATATCGACAGGTATAACAATTTATTTATCAGCCATTTGCAAAGATATTTTAGTAGGTGTCAACTTATTCAAATCAAGTCTACTATATAAAGAGAGAGGCATAACACTAACACCAGCTCCAAGATCACATAAAGCAGTTTTAACATAGTTTCTTTTAATGGAGCATGGTATAGTTGGTACTCCTGGATCTCCAAGTTTCTTTGGTATTCCACCCTTAAAAGTATAATTAGCAAGCATGGTGGAAATTTCAGCTTCCGGTATCTTTCTTTTTTTTGTAACAATATCTTTCATATACTTAGCATAAGGATTCATTTTGAGCATGTCAGTTAATCACATACGCAAGAAAATAGGTCTAATCATTTCAGCAAAGCGCTCAAAATCCTCATCATCCTTTTTCTTGGATGGTTTGGGAGGAAAAGGCATGGGTTTCTGAACCCATGGCTCCCTTTCTTTACCATGTTTCCTAGCAACAAAGTCTCTCTTATCATAACGTTGATGCTTTGATTGTGGGGTATCAAGATCAACAGCGGGTTCAATTTCTACATCGTTGTCATTACTAGGTTGAGCATCATCATGAACATCATCATTAGCATTTTCATTAGGTTCATGTTCATTACTAGATTGTGTTTCAGCATCAGAAATAGAGATATCATTTGGATTCTCAGGTGGTTTAGCAATAGGTTCACTAGAAGCACGCAAAGTCCTATCATTTTTCTTTTTCTTCTTTTTAGAAGGACTAGGTGCATCAATATTATTTCTCTGAGAATCTTGCTCAATTCTTTTAGGGTGGCCTTCACGATACAAAGGTTCCTAAGTCATTCTACCAGTTCTAGTAGCCACTCAAACAGCATAATCATTTTTCTTACTATTCATTTCATTGAGCAAATCATTTTGAGCCTTAAGTACTTGTTCTACTTGAGTGGTAACCATAGAAGCATGTTTGCTAATAAGTTTAAGTTCACCTTTAACATTAGCCATATAATCACCCAAGTGCTTAAGCATATCGGAATTGTATTTCAATTCTCTGCCAAAATAAGCATTAAAATCTTCTTGCTTCACCATAAAATTATCAAACTCACCTATGCATGGGCTAGCAAACTTAGTAAGAGGGATTTCAGCTTTATCATATCTATAGAGAGAATTTACCTTTACTACCTGTGTTGGGTTATCAAGACCATGAGTTTCTTCAATAGGTAATGGATTAAGATCATATGTTTCTTCAACAGGCGGTAAATTAAGACCATGTATTTCTTCAATAGGAGGTAAATTCTTAACATCTTCAGCTTTAATACCTTTTTCTTTCACAGATTTCTTTGCCTCTTGCATATCTTCAGGACTGAGAAATAGAACACCTCTCTTCTTCGGAGTTGGTTTATGAATTGGCTCAGGAGCTGGCTCAGGAAGTGTCCAATTATTTTCATTTGCCAACATAATATTCAATAGGATTTCAGCTTCATCCGGTGTTCTTTCCCTGAAAACAGAACCAGCACAACTATCCAGGTAATCTCTGGAAGCATCGGTTAGTCCATTATAAAAGATATCAACTATTTCATTTTTCTTAAGAGGATGATCAGGCAAAGCATTAAGTAACTTGAGAAGCCTCCCCCAAGCTTGTGGGAGACTCTCTTCTTCAATTTGCACAAAGTTGTATATTTCCCTCAAAGCAGCTTGTTTCTTATGAGCAGGGAAATATTTAGCAGAGAAGTAATAAATCATATCCTGGGGACTACGCACACAACCAGGATCAAGAGAATTAAACCATATCTTGGCATCACCCTTTAATGAGAATGGAAATATTTTAAGGATATAGAAGTAGCGAGATCTCTCATCATTAGTAAACAGGGTGGCTATATCATTTAATTTAGTAAGATGTGCCACAATAGTTTCAGATTCAAAGCCATGAAAAGGATCAGATTCAACCAAACTAATTATATCAGGATCAACAGAGAATTCATAATCCTTATCGGCAACACAGATAGGTGAAGTAGCAAAAGCAGGGTCAGGTTTCATTCTATCATTAATAGATTGCTTATTACATTTAGCTAATAACCTCTTGATTTCATATCTATCTTTGCAAGCTAAAATAGCTAAAGAAGCTTCTTTATCAAAAACATAACCCTCAGGAATAACAGGCAAGTCTTCATCATCACTTTCATCAATATAATCAGTTTCAATAATTTCTTTCTCTATAGCCCTAGCAATTTGTTCATCAAGAAATTCACCAAGTGGCACAGTAGTATCAAGCATAGAAGTAGTTTCATCATAAGTATCATGCATAGCAGAAGTGGCATCATCAATAACATGCGACATATTAGAACGAATAGCAGAAGCAGGTTTAGGTGTCGCAAGCTTACTCAAAACAAAAGGTGAATCAAGTGCAGAGCTAGATGGCAATTCCTTACCTCCCCTCGTAGTTGAGGGATAAATTGTTATCTTAGCGTCTTTCAAGTTCTTCATAATGACCAGCAGATATAAATCCCAAGTGACTCAAAGAATAGAGCTATGCTCCCTGGCAACGGCGCCAGAAAATAGTCTTGATAACCCACAAGTATAGGGGATCGCAACAGTTTTCGAGGGTAGAGTATTCAACCCAAATTTATTGATTCGACACAAGGGGAGCCAAAGAATATTCTCAAGTATTAGCAGTTGAGTTGTCAATTCAACCACACCTGGATAACTTAGTATCTGCAGCAAAGTATTTAGTAGCAAGGTAATATGGAAGTAACGGTAACAATAGCAAAGTAATATTTTTGGGTTTTGTAGTAATTGTAACAGTAGCAACGGAAAAGTAAATAAGCGAATAACAATATGTGAAAAGCTCGTAGGCATTGGATCGGTGATGGAGAATTATGCTGGATGCGGTTCATCATGTAACAATCATAACATAGGGTGATGATACGTCTCCAACGTATCTATAATTTTTGATTGCTTCATGCTATATTATCTACTGTTTTGGAATATATTGGGCTTTATTTTTCACTTTTATATTATTTTGGGGACTAACCTATTAACCGGAGGCCCAGCCCAGAATTGCTGTTTTTTGCCTATTTTGGTGTTTCGAAGAAACAGAATATCAAACAGAGTCCAAACAGAAAAATCCTTTTTGGAACGTGATTTTCTTCCTGAATAAGACACAGGAGACTTGGACCCTACTCCAAGAAGTACCGGAGGCGGTCACGAGGGTAGGGGCGCGCCCCCTGCCTCGTGGGCCCCATGGTGTTCCACCGACGTACTCCTTCCTCCTATATGTACCCACGTATCCCCAAACGATCAGAACAGGAGCCAAAAACCTAATTCCACCGCCGCAACTTTCTGTATCCACGAGATCCCATCTTGGGGCCTGTTCCGGAGCTCCGCCGGAGAGGGCCGTCATCACGGGCGGGCTTCTACATCATCATATCCCCTCCGATGAAGTGTGAGTAGTTTACCTCAGACCTTCGGGTCCATAGTTATTAGCTAGATGGCTTCTTCTCTTTTTGGATCTCAATACAATGTTCTCCCCCTCTCTTGTGGAGATCTATTTGATGTAATCTTCTTCTTTTGCGGTGTGTTTGTTGAGATGGATGAATTGTGGGTTTATGATCAAGTCTATCTATGAATAATATTTGAATCTTCTCTGAATTCTTTTATGTATGATTGGTTATCTTTGCAAGTCTCTTCGAATTATCCGTTTGGTTTGGCCAACTAGATTGGTAGTTCTTGCCATGGGAGAAGTGCTTAGCTTTGGGTTCAATCTTGCGGTGTTCTTTCCCAATGACAGAAGGGGCAGCAATACACGTATTGTATCATTGCCATCGAGGATAACAAGATGGGGTTTAATTCATATTGCATGAATTTATCTCTCTACATCATGTCGTCTTGCTTAAAGTGTTACTCTGTTTTTAACTTAATACTCTAGATGCATGCTGGATAGCGGTCGATGAGTGGAGTAATAGTAGTAGATGCAGAACCGTTTCGATCTACTTGTCACGGACGTGATGCCTATATACATGATCATGCCTAGATATTCTCATAACTATGCTCAATTATGCCAATTGCTCAATAGTAATTTGTTCACCTACCGTAGAAAACTTATGCTCTTGAGAGAAGCCACTAGTGAAACCTATGGCCCCCGGGTCTATTCTCGTCATATCAATCTCCATCACTTTAATCTTGCTTTGTTTTTACTTTGCCTTTTACTTTTCAATTTGCATCTTTATATAAAAAATACAAAAAAATATTATCTATCGGATCTCACTTTCGTAAGTGACCGTGAAGGGATTGACAACCCCCAATCGCTTTGGTTGCGTTGAGCTCTTTGTGTTGTGTAGGTACGAGGGACTTGCGCGTGGCCTCCTACTGGATTGATACATTGGTTCTCAAAAACTGAGGGAAATACTTGCGCTACTCTACTGCATCATCCTTTCCTCTTCGAGGAAAACCAACGCAAGCTCAAGAGGTAGCAAGAAGAATTCCTGGCGCTGTTGCCGGGGAGTCTACGCAAAAAGTCAACATACCAAGTACCCATCACAATCCCTATCTCCGGCATTACGTTAGTTGCCATTTGCCTCTCGTTTTCCTCTCCCCCACTTCACCCTTGCCGTTTTATTCGCCCTCTCTTTCTCCTACTCCTTCTCCGTTTGCCTTTTTCTCGCTTGTCTTGTCGTCATGGCTAGTCTTATATCTTCTCCGTTATCTCCCGAGAACGAAGTTCTAAATTTTAAACAAAGGGAGGGATAAAATCTGAAAGGCGCTTGGTATAGAATTGGCAATGCTCAAAACAGAGCTACCAGGAAGCAATCTACTTCAGTTCTTCTTCGTAATTTTTATGTGGGTGCTAGTCCTTGGTATAGATATATCCTTGATACCATTACCGGAGGGAATTTCTTGGGTATCCATACTTTTGATTCTTATAATGCTATGATAGACTTATTTGGCTCACCACCTCTTTTGGTTAATGGAACTATGTTAACTTTGGAGCATGTTATGCAAAGGCTTGAAATTATTGAAAACAAAGTTGCTACTATTGAATCAATTGAAAATCTAGATAAAAAGATCCATAATCAAATTACTCAATATGGATCTAAGGTAGGAATGACTTTGAAAAATATTAAGGAGAAGGAACCCATGGTAGATGAGAAAATAAATCGAGATTCCTCTAGAATCGATAAACTTGATGGTATCATTACCAATTTGGGAACCGCTTATTCTTCCGTAAAGAATACTCCTAGTCCTCCCACTAAAATTTCTAAGCTAATGTATGTTCCTAAGAATAAGGGTGAGTCATCTAGTAAGGAAACTGCGGATCTTAAATCTATAAGTATTCATCCCCATATTTTTGATTTCATTAAGGAACCATTTGCTACAAATGAATTTTTCGATCTTGTGCCTAAAAGTTTGATAATTACTAAAAAGAAAGAGATCTCTAAGAAAGGTAGATGCCTCATTGAAGAATTTCCTTCCAAATATGGCAATACCTAGATCTATCCTCACTTTTATGCCTAGCTAGGGGCGTTAAACGATAGCGCTTGTTGGGAGGCAACCCAATTTTAATTTTTAGTTTTTTGTGTTTTTCTTCTGTTAGGGAATAAATAACCCATCTACCCTCTGTTTGGATGTGGTTTTGTGTTTTAATTAGTGTTTGTGCCAAGCTAGACCTATTGGATCTTCTTGGATGATAGTTATTTGATCTTGCTGTAATTTCCAGAAACTTTGCGTTCAGTGCCCGAATTATTAAAAATCATCAAAACGTGATGAAATACTGATTCCAATTGCTTCTGATAAATAAAAAAATTGTCTAGGTCTTCTAATTTTGGTAGATTTTTTGGAGTTCCAGAAGTTTGTGTTAGTTACAGCTTACTACAGACTGTTCTGTTTTTGACAGATTCTGTTTTCCGTGTGTTGTTTGCTTATTTTGATGAATCTATGGTTAGTAAAATAGTTTATAATCCATAGAGAAGTTGGAATACAGTAGGTTTAAAACCAAAATAAATAAATAATGAGTTCATTACAGTACCTTGAAGTGGTTTTATGTTTTCTTTCTCTAACGGAGCTCACGAGATTTCAATTGAGTTTTGTGTTATGAAGTTTTGAAGTTTTGGGTGAGTTCTTTTGATGGATTATGGAACAAGGAGTGGCAATAGCCTAAGCTTGGGGATGCCCATAGCACCCCCAATATAATCCAAGGACACCAAAAAGTCAAAGCTTGGGGATGCCCCGGAAGGCATCCCCTCTTTCTTCCACTTCCATTGGTAATTTACTTGGAGCTATATTTTTATTCACCAACATGATATGTGTTTTGCTTGGAGTGTCTTGTACTATTTGTGTCTTTGTTTGTTAGTGTGCCACAATCATCCTTGCTGTACACACCTTTTGAGAGAGTCATCTATGAATTAAAATTTGATAGAACACTCTATGTGCTTCACTTATATCTTTTGAGCTATGTAGTTTTGCTCTGTGTGCTTCACTTATATCTTTTGAGCGTTGAAATTTTGCTCTATGTGCTTCACTTATATCTTTTAGAGCATGGTGGTGGTTCGTTTTAAAGAAACTATGATCTCTCATGCTTCACTTAAATTATTTTGAGAGTCGTAATAGCATGGTAATTTGCTTAATAATAACTTGCTTGGTATTCAAGGTTTGGGAAACTTTCTTTTGAGTGTGTTGAATACTAAGAAAAGTTGGATGATTGATAATTGCTTTGAGATATGGAGGTAGTAATATCAAAGTCATGCTAGTAGAGTAATTGTGAATTTGAGAAGTGCTTGAGTTAAAGTTTGCAAGTCCCGTAGCATGCACGTATGGTTAACATTATGCAACAAATTTGAAACATGAGGTGTTATTTGATTGTCCTCCTTATGAGTGGCGGTCGGGGACGAGCAATGGTCTTTTCCTACCAATCTATCCCCCTAGGAGCATGCGCGTAATATTTTGGTTTTTGATGGCTTGTAGATTTTTGCAATAAGTATATGAGTTCTTTATGACTAATGTTGAGTTCATGGATTATACACACTCTCACCCTTCCATCATTGCTAGCCTCTATGGTACCGTGCATTGCCCTTTCTCACATTGAGAGTTGGTGCAAACTTCGCCGGTGCATCCAAACCCCGTGATATGATACGCTCTTTCACACATAAACCTCCTTATATCTTCCTCAAAACAGCCACCATACCTACCTATTATGGCATTTCCATAGCCATTCCGAGATATATTGCCATGCAACTTTCCACCATCCAGTTTATCATGACACATTCATCATTGTCATATTGCTTAGCATGATCATGTAGTTGACATAGTATTTGTGGCAAAGCCACCGTTCATAATTTTTTCATACTTGTCACTCTTGATTCATTGCATATCCCGGTACACCGCCGGAGGCATTTATATAGAGTCATACTTTGTTCTAGTACTGAGTTGTAATCATTGAGTTGTAAATAAATATAAGTGTGATGATCATCATTCAATAGAGCATTGTCCCAAAAAAAGGGGGCAATGTTACTATCCTTTTTTTCCACACTTATGCTTCAAAGTAGCACCATGATATAGCGAGTCTCATATATTGTGCTTCAAAGTAGCACCATGTTCTTCATATAGAGAGTCTCTTGAGTTATCACTTTCATATACTAGTGGGAATTTTTCATTATAGAACTTGGCTTGTATATTCCTACAATGGGCCTCCTCAAGTGCCCTAGGTCTTCATGAGCAAGCAAGTTGGATGCACACCCACTTAGTTTCTTTTGTTGAGCTTTCATACATTTATAGCTCTAGTGCATCTGTTGCATGGCAATCCCTACTCCTCGCATTAACATCAATCGATGGGCATCTCCCTAGCCCATTGATTAGCCTCGTTGATATGAGACTTTCTCCTTTTTTTGTCTTCTCCACACAACCCCCATCATTATATTCTATTCCACCCATAGTGCTATATCCATGGCTCACGCTCATGTATTGCATGAAAGTTTATGAGTTTGAAATTATTAAGGTATGAAACAATTGCTTGGCTTGTCATCGGGGTTGTGCATGATGAGAGCATTCTTGTGTGACGAAAATGGAGCATGACTAAACTATATGATTTTGTAGGGATGAACTTTCTTTGGCCATGTTACTTTGAGAAAACATAATTGCTTTGTTGGTTTGCTTGAAGTGTTATTATTCTTTATGTCAATATGAACTTTTGTCTTGAATCTTTCTAATCTGAATATTCATACCACAATTAAGAAGTTTTGCATTGAAATTATGCCAAGTAGCACTCCGCATCAAAAATTCTCTTTTTATCATTTACCTACTCGAGGACGAGCAGGAATTAAGCTTGGGGATGCCTGATACGTCTCCAACGTATCTATAATTTTTGATTGCTCCATGCTATATTATCTAGTGTTTTGGACTATATTGGGCTTTATTTTCCACTTTTATATTATTTTTGGGACTAACCTATTAACCGGAGGCCTAGCCCAGAATTGCTGTTTTCTGTCTATTTCAGTGTTTCGAAGAAACAGAATATCAAACGGAGTCCAAAAAGAAAATCCTTTGTGGAACGTGATTTTCTTCCTGGATAAGACACATGAGACTTGGACCCTACTCCAAGAAGTATCGGAGGCGGTCACGAGGGTAGGGGGCGCCCCCCCTATAGGGCGCGCCCACCTGCCTCGTGGGCCCCTCAGTGTTCCACCGACGTACTCCTTCCTCCTATATATACTCACGTACCCCCAAACGGTCAGAACAGGAGCCAAAAACATAATTCCACCGCCGCAACTTTCTATATCCACGAGATCCCATCTTGGGGCCTGTTCCGGAGATCCGCAGGAGAGGGCCGTCATCACAGAGGGCTTCTACATCATCATAGCCCCTCCGATGAAGTGTGAGTAGTTTACCTCAGACCGTCGGGTCCATAGTTATTAGCTAGATGGCTTCTTCTCTATTTTTTGATCTCAATACAATGTTCTCCCCCTTTCTTGTGGAGATCTATTTGATGTAATCTTCTTCTTTTGCGGTGTGTTTGTTGAGACCGATGAATTGTGGGTTTATGATCAAGTCTAACTATGAATAATATTTGAATCTTCTCTGAATTCTTTTATGTATGATTGGTTACCTTTGCAAGTCTCTTCAAATTATCCGTTTGGTTTGGCCAACTAGATTGGTAGTTTTTGCCATGGGAGAAGTGCTTAGCTTTGGGTTCGATCTTGCGGTGTTCTTTCCCAGTGACAGAAGGGGCAGCAAGACACGTATTGTATCGTTGCCGTCGAGGATAACAAGATGGGGTTTATTTCATATTGCATGAATTTATCTCTCTACATCATGTCGTCTTGCTTAAAGCGTTACTCTGTTTTTAACTTAATACTCTAGATGCATGCTGGATAGCGGTCGATGAGTGGAGTAATAGTAGTAGATGCAGAATCGTTTCGATGTACTTGTCACGGACGTGATGCCTATATACATGATCATGCCTAGATATTCTCATAACTATGCTCAGTTCTGTCAATTGCTCAACAGTAATTTGTTCACCCACTGTAGAAAACTTATGCTCTTGAGAGAAGCCACTAGTGAAACCTATGGCCCCCGGGTCTATTCTCGTCATATTAATCTCCATCACTATAATCTTGCTTTGTTTTTACTTTGCCTTTTACTTTTCACTTTGTATCTTTATATCAAAAATACCAAAAATATTATCTATCGGATCCTACTTCCGTAAGTGACCGTGAAGGGATTGACAACCCCTAATCGCGTTGGTTGCGTTGAGCTCTTTGTGTTGTGTAGGTACGAGGGACTTGCGCGTGGCCTCCTACTGGATTGATACCTTGGTTCTCAAAAACTGAGGGAAATACTTACGCTACTCTGCTGCATCATCCTTTCCTCTTCGGGGAAAACCAATGCAAGCTCAAGAGGTAGCAAGAAGAATTTCGGGCGCCGTTGCCGGGGAGTCTATGCAAAAAGTTAACATACGAAGTACCCATCACAATCCCTATCTCCCGCATTACATTAGTTGCCATTTGCCTCTCATTTTCCTCTCCCCCACTTCACCCTTGCCGTTTTATTCGCCCTCTCTTTCTCCTTCTCCTTCTCCGTTTGCCTTTTTCTCGCTTGTCTTGTCGTCATGGCTAGTCTTATATCTTCTCCGTTATCTCCCGAGAACGAAGTTTAAATTTTAAACAAAGGGAGGGAGAAAATCTGAAAGACGCTTGGTATAGAATTTGCAATGCTCAAAACAGAGCTACCAGGAAGCAATCTACTTCAGTTCTTCTTCGTAATTTTTATGTGGGTGCTAGTCCTTGGTATAGATATATCCTTGATACCATTACCGAAGGGAATTTCTTGGGTAGCAATACTTTTGATTCTTATAATGCTATGATAGACTTATTTGGCTCACCACCTCTTTTGGTTAATGGAACTATGTTAACTTTGGAGCATGTTATGCAAAGGCTTGAAATTATTGAAAACAAAGTTGCTACTATTGAATCAATTGAAAATATAGATAAAAAGATCCATAATCAAATTACTCAATATGGATCTAAGGTAGGAATGACTTTGAAAAATATTAAGGAGAAGGAACCCATGGTAGATGAGAAAATAAATCTAGATTCCTCTAGAATCGATAAACTTGAGGGTATCATTACCAATTTGGGAACCGCTTTTTATTCCATAAAGAATACTCCTAGTCCTCCCACTAAAATTGCTAAGCTTATGTATGTTCCTAAGAATAAGGGTGAATCATCTAGTAAGGAAACTGTGAATCTTAAATCTATAAGTATTCATCCCGATATTTTTGATTTGATTAAGGAACCATTTGCTACAAATGAATTTTTCGATCTTGTGCCTAAAAGTTTGATAATTACTAAAAAGAAAGAGATCTCTAAGAAAGGTAGATGCCTCATTGAAGAATTGCCTTCCAAAGATGTCAATACCTAGATATATCCTCGCTTTTATGCCTAGCTAAAAGATAGCGCTTGTTGGGAGGCAACCCAATTTTATTTTTAGTTTTTTGTGTTTTTCTTATGTTAGGGAATAAATAACCCATCTACCCTCTGTTTGGATGTGGTTTTGTGTTTTAATTAGTGTTTGTGCCAAGCTAGACCTATTGGATCTTCTTGGATGATAGTTATTTGATCTTGCTGTAATTTCCAGAAACTTTGCGTTTAGTGCCCGAATTATTAAACATCATCAGAACGTGATAAAATACTGATTCCAATTGCTGCTGATCAATAAACAAAATTTCTAGGTCGTCTAATTTTTGTAGATTTTTTGGAGTTCCAGAAGTTTGCGTTAGTTACAGATTACTACAGACTGTTCTATTTTTGACAGATTCTGTTTTTCGTGTGTTGTTTGCTTATTTTGATGAATCTATGGTTAGTAAAATAGTTTATAATCCATAGAGAAGTTGTAATACAGTAGGTTTAACACCAAAATAAATAAAGAATGAGTTCATTACAGTACCTTGAAGTGGTTTTATGTTTTCTTTCTCTAACGGAGCTCACGAGATTTCTATTGAGTTTTGTGTTGTGAAGTTTTCAACTTTTGGGTGAGTTCTTTTGATGGATTATGGAACAAGGAGTGGCAAGAGCCTAAGCTTGGGGATGTCTGGCACCCCAAGATAATCCAAGGACACCACAAAGTCAAAGCTTGGGGATGCCCCGGAAGGCATCCCCTCTTTCGTCCACTTCCATCGGTAATTTACTTGGAGCTATATTTTTATTCACCAACATGATATGTGTTTTGCTTGGAGCGTCTTGTATTATTTGGGTATTTTTTTGTTAGTGTGCCACAATCATCCTTGCTATACACACCTTTTGAGAGAGTCATCTATGAATTAAAATTTGATTAAACACTCTATGTGCTTCACTTATATCTTTTGAGCTATGTAGTTTTGCTCTATGTGCTTCACTTATATCTTTTGAGCGTTGAAATTTTGCTCTATGTGCTTCACTTATATCTTTTAGAGCATGGTGGTGGTTCGTTTTAAAGAAACTATGATCTCTCATGCTTCACTTAAATTATTTTGAGAGTCGTAATAGCATGGTAATTTGCTTAATAATAACTTGCTTGGTATTCAAGGTTTGTGAAACTTTCTTTTGAGTGCGTTGAATACTAAGAAAAGTTGGATGATTGATAATTGTTTTGAGATATGGAGGTAGTAATATCAAAGTCATGCTAGTAGAGTAATTGTGAATTTGAGAAGTGCTTGAGTTAAAGTTTGCAAGTCCCGTAGCATGCACGTATGGTTAACATTATGCAACAAATTTGAAACATGAGGTGTTATTTGATTGTCCTCCTTATGAGTGGCGGTCGGGGACGAGCGATGGTCTTTTCCTACCAATCTATCCCCCTAGGAGCATGCGCGTAATATTTTGGTTTTTGATGGCTTGTAGATTTTTGCAATAAGTATATGAGTTATTTATGACTAATGTTGAGTTCATGGATTATACGCACTCTCACCCTTCCATCATTGCTAGCCTCTATGGTACCGTGCATTGCCCTTTCTCACATTGAGAGTTGGTGCAAACTTCGCCGGTGCTTCCAAACCCCGTGATATGATACGCTCTTTCACACATAAACCTCCTTATATCTTCCTCAAAACAGCCACCATACCTACCTATTATGGCATTTCCATAGCCATTCCGAGATATATTGCCATGCAACTTTCCACCATCCAGTTTATCATGACACATTCATCATTGTCATATTGCTTAGCATGATCATGTAGTTGACATAGTATTTGTGGCAAAGCCACCGTTCATAATTTTTTTCATACTTGTCACTCTTGATTCATTGCATATCCCGGTACACCGCCGGAGGCATTCATATAGAGTCATACTTTGTTCTAGTACCGAGTTGTAATCATTGAGTTGTAAATAAATATAAGTGTGATTATCATCATTCAATAGAGCATTGTCCCAAAAAAAGGGGGCAATGTTACTATCCTTTTTTTACACACTTATGCTTCAAAGTAGCACCATGATATAGCGAGTCTCATATATTGTGCTTCAAAGTAGCACCATGTTCTTCATATAGAGAGTCTCTTGAGTTATCACTTTCATATACTAGTGGGAATTTTTCATTATAGAACTTGGCTTGTATATTCCAACAATGGGCCTCCTCAAGTGCCCTAGGTCTTCATGAGCAAGCAAGTTGGATGCACACCCACTTAGTTCCTTTGTTGAGCTTTCATACATTTATAGCTCTAGTGCATCCGTTGCATGGCAATCCCTACTCCTCGCATTAACATCAATCGATGGGCATCTCCCTAGCCCATTGATTAGCCTCGTTGATGTGAGACTTTCTCCTTTTTTGTCTTCTCCACACAACCCCCATCATTATATTCTATTCCACCCATAGTGCTATATCCATGGCTCATGCTCATGTATTGCGTGGAAGTTTATGAGTTTGAAATTATTAAGGTATGAAACAATTGCTTGGCTTGTCATCGGGGTTGTGCATGATGAGAGCATTCTTGTGTGACGAAAATGGAGCATGACTAAACTATATGATTTTGTAGGGATGAACTTTCTTTGGCCATGTTACTTTGAGAAAACATAATTGCTTTGTTGGTTTGCTTGAAGTGTTATTATTCTTTATGTCAATATGAACTTTTGTCTTGAATCTTTCTAATCTGAATATTCATACCACAATTAAGAAGTTTTGCATTGAAATTATGCCAAGTAGCACTCCGCATCAAAAATTCTCTTTTTATCATTTACCTACTCGAGGATGAGCAGGAATTAAGCTTGGGGATGCCTGATACGTCTCCAACGTATCTATAATTTTTGATTGCTCCATGCTATATTATCTAGTGTTTTGGACTATATTGGGCTTTATTTTCCACTTTTATATTTTTTTTGGGACTAACCTATTAACCGGAGGCCCAGCCCAGAATTGCTATTTTTTGTCTATTTCAGTGTTTCGAAGAAACAGAATATCAAACGGAGTCCAAACAGAAAAATCCTTTTTGGAACGTGATTCTCTTCCCAAATAAGACACAGGAGACTTGGACCCTACTCCAAGAAGTACCGGAGGCGGTCACCAGGGTAGGGGCGCCCCCCTACAAGGCGCGCCCCCTGCCTCGTGGGCCCCATGGTGTTCCACCGACGTACTCCTTCCTCCTATATATACCCACATATCCCCAAACGATCAGAACAGGAGCCAAAAACCTAATTCCACCGCCGCAACTTTCTGTATCCACGAGATGCCATCTTGGGGCCTGTTCCGGAGCTCCATCGGAGAGGGCCGTCATCACGGAGGGCTTCTACATCATCATAGCCCCTCCGATGAAGTGTGAGTAGTTTACCTCAGACCTTCGGGTCCATAGTTATTAGCTAGATGGCTTCTTCTCTCTTTTTGGATCTCAATACAATGTTCTCCCCCTCTCTTGTGGAGATCTATTTGATGTAATCTTCTTCTTTTGCGGTGTGTTTGTTGAGACCGATGAATTGTGGGTTTATGATCAAGTCTATCTATGAATAATATTTGAATCTTCTCTAAATTCTTTTATGTATGATTGGTTATCTTTGCAAGTCTCTTCGAATTATCCGTTTGGTTTGGCCAACTAGATTGGTAGTTCTTGCCATGGGAGAAGTGCTTAGCTTTGGGTTCGATCTTGCGGTGTTCTTTCCCAGTGGCAGAAGGGGCAGCAAGACACGTATTGTATCGTTGCCATCGAGGAAACAAGATGGGGTTTATTTCATATTGCATGAATTTATCTCTCTACATCATGTCGTCTTGCTTAAAGCGTTACTCTGTTTTTAACTTAATACTCTAGATGCATGCTGGATAGCGATCGATGAGTGGAGTAATAGTAGTAGATGCAGAATCGTTTTGATCTACTTGTCACGGACGTGATGCCTATATACATGATCATGCCTAGATATTCTCACAACTATGCTCAATTCTGTCAATTGCTCAACAGTAATATGTTCACCCACCGTAGAAAACTTATGCTCTTGAGAGAAGCCACTAGTGAAACCTATGGCCCCCGGGTCTATTCTCGTCATATCAATCTCCATCACTTTAATCTTGCTTTGTTTTTACTTTGCCTTTTACTTTTCACTTTGCATCTTTATATCAAAAATACCAAAAATATTATCTATCGGATCTCACTTTCTTAAGTGACCGTGAAGGGATTGACAACCCCTAATCGCGTTGGTTGCGTTGAGCTCTTTGTGTTGTGTAGGTACGAGGGACTTGCGCGTGGCCTCCTACTGGATTGATACCTTGGTTCTCAAAAACTGAGGGAAATACTTACGCTACTCTGCTGCATCATCCTTTCCTCTTCGGGGAAAACCAACGCAAGCTCAAGAGGTAGCAGGTGACACATAACTAGCTCCAATTCATCAATGTAATGTAGGCATGTATTCCGAATATAGTCATACATGCTTATGGAAAAGAACTTGCATGACATCTTTTGTCCTACCCTCCCCGACAACAGCGCCAGAAAATAGTCTTGATAACCCACAAGTATAGGGGATCGCAATAGTTTTCGAGGGTAGAGTATTCAACCCAAATTTATTGATTCGACACAAGGGGAGCCAAAGAATATTCTCAAGTATTAGCAGTTGAGTTGTCAATTCAACCACACCTGGATAACTTAGTATCTGCAGCAAAGTATTTAGTAGCAAAGTAGTATGGAAGTAACAGTAACAGTAGCAAAGTAATATTTTTGGTGTTTTGTAGTGATTATAAAAGTAGCAACGGAAAAGTAAATAAGCGAAGCTCGTAGGTATTGGATCGGTGATGGAGAATTATGCCGGATGCGGTTCATCATGTAACAATCATAACATGGGGTGACACAGAACTAGCTCCAATTCATCAATGTAATGTAGGCATGCGAATTGTAACGCCCCGGATTCGATGCGCTAGGTGTCCGCCAGTTATTCGCCATCGTTGCCATGTCATTTGCTTGCGTGTTTGCATTTTGCCATGTCATCATGTGCATCTCATTTTACATACGTGTTCGTCTCATGCATCCGAGCATTTTCCCCGTTGTCCGTTTTGCAATCCGACACTCCTATATTCCCCGGCGCCCCCTTTTGCCTCTTTTCATGTGCGGGTGTTAAACGGTCTCGGAATGGACCGAGGCTTTCCAAGCGGCCTTGGTATAGCATCGGTAGACCGCATGTCAAGTTTCGGGTCATTTGGAGGTCGTTTGATACTCCAACGGTTAACCGGGTAACAGCAAAGGCCTCTTTTGTGTGCAGCCCAACACCCCCTTCAAAGTGGCCCAAAACCCATCCAACCCCTCTCCATCCTCTCGGTCATCGGATCACGATCGTGTGGGCGAAAACCGCACCTCATTTGAAGCTTCCTAACTCCCTCTACCTATAAATATGTGAGCCCTTCCGAATTTTCGCGCAGTCTAACCCTAGCCGTCTTCCTCCTCGCGCCGCCGGACATGTCCATCCGCGCCGGACATGTCCGCCGGACACGTCGTGCGGACCAACCACGGGCCGCCACGTCACTCCGCCGCCAGCCCCGACGAATCAGCCGCCGCCACGTCGCCTTCGCGCCTCCCACCTCGCGCCCGCGGCCGCCGAGGCCCGCCGGGCCCAGCCGCGGCCCTCCCGGCCCGGTTGGTCGCCGCTGCCAGCCCGCGACCGTGGCTCACCCCCGAGCTGCCCGCGTCACCGCTTGGCTCCCTCGCTGCCGGTGCGCCGCGCCCCGCCGCCTCCCGCGCCGGCGCCCGCCGACGCCGGCCGCCGCCCGGCCTCCCGCGCCCCACGCCGGCGGACCCCGCCGCCCCTGCGCCGCCCTCGCCTCTGCCGGCGCCGGATCCATCCGGCGCCCCGGCCTCGACTCCGGTGACCCCCTCCCTTTTCCTCTCCGGCGCCGTCTCCGGCGAGCCCGGCCCTGCCTCGATTTCCGCGCCCGATCCAGATCTCGGAGAGGTTGACTTCTCTCCCTCGTTTTCTGCTAAGTCCCGAAATTATATCATTATGTGCCCTGTTCAACGTGCCATAACTCTCTGGATATTGTTCCGTTTTGCGTGCATGATATATCGAAATGTTTATCTGGTTGTGCTCTTCATGTTGTTACATTGGGTCATGTTCATTAGAGGTCATCTTGATGCCCAAATCATCGTTGCAGGACTGCTATATGATTTTGTCTGCTGCCTGTTATCAGAACATGCTCATTTGTTATTTTTGCATCTTTTTGTGTGATTTTCTTTTGAGCATGAGGTCTACATGTGTTATGAGCTACAACATGCCATATTTGCTGTGGTGCAATCCATTCTTCATGATATGCCATGTATTGTTTGTTTTAAGCTTGCAAAATAGCCTCCGTGATGTTGCTGATTTCAGGACTTAGAATTTCTCCAAGTCTTTGTCTGGTGTTATTTTTATGCCATGTATTCATGTTGCTACAGTGTGATCCATGCCTCTTTTGAGTATGTTCAGTAATTATGTTTTGTTAATATGGATATGCTCTATCCATCCATGCCTCCTTTTGCATTTATGGAGTGCTCTAGCATGTCTTAATCTTGCTCTACTTTTGCTATAAAATGCTCATGGCAGATTGCTAACATGTTTAGCAATTTTGCCTAGCTTGTTGTTGTTGATCTGTGCATGCTATGTTGTTGTTCTTGACATGTGTAGCTTCTATGCCATGTCTAGTTTCTGGGTGTATGCCTAGTTTGTCATGCAATGCCTCGTAGTGAGTGCATCGAGCTTGTTAACATGCCTACTTGTTATCTGTTTTATCATGCCCCAGTTTTTCATTAAGTCTGAATCTGTTTATGATTTTGCTATGTTCATATGCTTGCAATTATATTTTCTGATCCCTTTTGGTTTATGGTCAGTAAGGGACTCTTGTTATATGCTTTGAGTAGATTAATGCCATGCTCTAGTTTGACATGATAGCTTGCTGTAACATGTTGTTTCATAGCTCTAAACATGTTAACCTGATGTTATTTCTGCCATGTCCTGTGAATTCTGCTAAGTCTGTGAACCTGTTATTATTTGCAATCTTGCCATGTCCTTTTGAGCATGTTCTATTATTTTCTGGAGATAGCTCAGTGTTCATGTTTTGTCATGCTTTACCTGTACATCATGTCCATGCCTTTTGTTTTCATGTTGATATCCTGTAGCATGTTGTTTTGGTGCTTGCTATATGCGTAGTTGCTGTTTTGGACAGATTGTTGTTATATCTTGTATAGGGTGTATGTGTTGAACCGTTGCTCCGTTTTGAGTGTGCTATATATGAAACTTGCTTAGTTTTGTGTGTAGCTTCATGTTACCTTGTTGCTTCCATGTTTTGAGGTGTTTTATTGATGTTTGTATGCATTTTGCATCAATGTCATGCTTACCTTGTTTTGCTCATATCTTCTAGGCCGTAGCTCCGAATCTAATGAACTTTATATGTAACTTGACTAGAATTTCGTGTAGATCATTTTGGTGCATATTAACTTGCTGTTTAACAACTTGAACATAATGTTTATTCATATCTGGACCAATTTCGAAATTTGCATATGAGGACTTACCGGAATTGTTATATGTTGTTTCCGGCCTCATTTAAACTTGCTTAATGTGTTGCTCTTGTATGCATCATCTCTTGCCATGACTAGCTTCATGTAGCCTTTTAATGCATCATACTTGGTTGAGCATCATGCCTTGTTCATGTGTGGTATGTTTACCATGTTGTGTGCTTCTTCTCGATAGTTCCTGTTTCGTTGCGATCGTGAGGATTCGTTCGTCTACGCTTGGTTCGTCTTCATGGCTTCATCTTTTTCATGGACTCGTTCTTCTTCCTAGCGGGATTTCAGGCAAGATGACCGTCACCTTGGATCTCATTACTATCATTGTTATGCTAGTTGCTTCGTTCTATCGCTTTGCTGCGTTACCTACCACTTGTTGCTCAAGCCTCCCAAATTGCCATGAACCTCTGACCTTTGTTACCCTTCCTAGCAAACCGTTGTTTGGCTATGTTACCGCTTTGCTCAGCCCCTCTTATAGCGTTGCTAGTTGCAGGTGAAGATGAAGATTGCTCCATGTTGGATTATGTTTATGTTGGGATATCACAATATCTCTTATATTATTAATGCATCTATATACTTGGTAAAGGGTGGAAGGCTCGGCCTTATGCCTGGTGTTTTGTTCCACTCTTGCCGCCCTAGTTTCCGTCATATCGGTGTTATGTTCCCGGATTTTGCGTCCCTAACGCGGTTGGGTGATTTATGGGACCCCCTTGACAGTTCGCTTTGAATAAGACTCCTCCAGCAAGGCCCAACATTGGTTTTACCATTTTCCTCACCTATGCCCTTTTATCCCTTGGGTTTCCGGAGCCCGAGGGTCATCTTTATTTTAGCCCCCCCCCCCCCCGGGCCAGTGCTCCTTCGAGTGTTGGTCCGAACCGAGCAGCCTGCGGGGCCACCACGGGGAAACTCGAGGCCTGGTTTTACTCGTAGCTTGACTTATCTGGTGTGCCCTGAGAACGAGGTACGTGCGACTCCTATCGGGATTTGTCGGCACATTCGGGCGGCTTTGCTGGTCTTGTTTTATTACTGTCAAAATGTCGTGTAGCCGGGATTCCGAGACTGATCGGGCCTTCCCGGGGAGAAGGAATATCCTTCGTTGATCGCGAGAGCTTATCATGGGCTAGGTTGGGACACCCCTGCAGGGTTTGAACTTTCGAAAGCCGTGCCCGCGGTTATGTGGCAGATGGGAATTTGTTGATATCCGGTTGTAGTAAACTTGAAGCAAACTCTTCTAAAATACACCAACCGTGTGTGTAACCGTGATGGTCTCTTTTCGGGGTTGTTCGAGAGGAGAACACGGTTTCTGGGTTATGTTTGACGTAAGTAGGAGTTCAGGATCACTTCTTGATCATCACTAGTTGACGACCGTTTGCCTTGCTTCTCTTCTCGCTCTCATTTGCGTAAGTTAGCCACCATACTTTGCTTAGCCGCTGCTGCAACCTCACCACTTTACCCCTTCCTTACCCATTAAGCTTTGCTAGTCTTGATACCCATGGTAATGGGATTGCTGAGTCCTCGTGGCTCACAGATTACTACAACGCCAGTTGCAGGTACAGGTTATGCGATGATCATCACGCGAGAGCGATGTTTACTTGTTTGGAGTTCTTCTTTTGCTTCTTCTTCAATTGAGGGATAGGTTCCTGGTCGGCAGCCTGGGCTAGCAGGGTGGATATTGTTTCAGTTTCTGTTTATGTTTCATCCGTAGCCGGATGGTGATCTTGTATACGATGTATTGTTGTATTCATGTGACATTGTATGTCTTGATTGTATCCCCACTATTATGTAATGTTGATGTAATGATATCCACCTTGCAAAAGCGTCTTCAAGATGCGCTTCTATCCTTGGTGGGACCTTCGAGTTCCTTTAGGATAGGGTCGCATCTTGGGCGTGACACGAATATAGTCATACGTGCTTATGGAAAAGAACTTGCATGACATCTTTTGTCCTACCCTCCCGTGGCAGCGGGGTCCTAACGGAAACTAAGGGATATTAAGGCCTCCTTTTAATAGAGTACCGGAACAAAGCATTAGCACATAGTGAATACATGAACTCCTCAAACTATGGTCATCACCGGGAGTGGTCCCGATTATTGTCACTTCGGGGTTGACGGATCATAACACATAGTAGGTGACTATAAACTTGCAAGATAGGATCAAGAACTCACATATATTCATGAAAACATAATAGGTTCAGATATGAAATCATGGCACTCGGGCCCTAGTGACAAGCATTAAGCATAGCAAAGTCATAGCAACATCAATCTCAGAACATAGTGGACACTAGGGATCAAACCCTAACAAAACTAACTCGATTACATGATAGATCTCATCCAACCCATCACCGTCCAGCAAGCCTACGATGGAATTACTCACGCACGGCGGTGAGCATCATGAAATTGATGATGGAGGATGGTTGATGATGACGACGGCGACGAATCCCCCTCTCCGGAGCCCCGAACGGACTCCAGATCAGCCCTCCCAAGAGGTTTTAGGGCTTGGCGGCGGCTCTGTATCGTAAAACACGATGAATTCTTCTCTCTGTTTTTTTCTCCCCGAAAGCAAATATATAGAGTTGGAGTTGAGGTCGGAGGAGCTCCAGGGGGGCCACGAGGTAGGGGCGCGCCCTAGGGGGAGGGCGCACCCCCCACCCTCGTGGACAGGGTGTGGCCCCCCTGGTCTTCATCTTTTGCAGGGATTTTTTTATTAATTCCAAATAGACATTCCGTGGAGTTTCGGGTCATTCCGAGAACTTCTGTTTCTGCACATAAATAACACCAGGGAAAGTCTGCTGAAAACAGCATCAGTCCGGGTTAGTTTCATTCAAATCATACAAGTTAGAGTCCAAAACAAGGGCAAAAGTGTTTGGAAAAGTAGATACGACAGAGACGTATCACGGAGCCATATTCCATTGTGGTGAAGCTTCGTGGTGTCATTGGGAGCCTCCATTTAAGTTGTGGAGATTGCCCCAACCTTGTTTGTAAAGGTTCGGTTGCCGCCTCTAAGGGCATCAATAGTGGAATCACGACATCTCGCATTGTGTAAGGGCGTGAGGAGAATACGGTGGCCCTAGTGGCTTCTTGGGGAGCATTGTGCCTACACACCGCTCCAACGGAGACGTACTTCCTCTCAAAGGGAAGGAAAACTTCGGTAACACATCCTCGTCTCCACCGGCTCCACTTTTGGTTATCTCTTAACTTTACTTGTGCAAGCTTATATTGTGTTGTATCCCTTGCTTGCTTTATGTGCTTGTTGTTGTTGCATCATATAGGTTGCTCACCTAGTTGCATATCTAGACAACCTACTTTGATGCAAAGTTTAAATTGGTAAAGAAAAGCTAAAAGTTGTTAGTTGCCTATTCACCCCCCCCTCTAGTCAACTATATAGATCCTTTCAACGCTTCCGCTTTCGGTCCACGAGGGTACGTGGACACACTCTCCCCCTCTTGTTTCTATGCATCTCCTAGATAGATCTTGCGTGATCGTAGGATTTTTTTTGAAATTGCATGCTACGTTCTCCACCATGAGGTACTCCAAGTATGATCTACACCGACACGTTGTTCTTCCACTGCAACTCGGTGACGGGAACGATCGTGATCCCAACCCATAATGCATCTTCATATTGATCTTGTGTGTGCTTAGGTGCGATTTTTTTTATTTTCTGCTACGTTTCCCTACAGTGGCATCATGAGCAGTTATATGAGTAGGTGCAAGTTGTGATTCGGATCACATGTGGATGTGAGGGTTTTGATGTTCTTGCTATGCTTCCCTCGAGTGTTGCTTTGGTTCAATTCATTGGTGGCATGATGTCTATTCGTACAAAGTTCTGACAATCGCTCGGCTCTGGCTGTCGACGATCTGCTAACAGTTCTTCGAGCTTCATCATAGTCAAGAATTGTGAACTATCGCGTACACAAGAGGGGTGCCGAAGATAGTCAAGAATAGCCGACAGGGAACCAACAACCCTCGCCGACCCCTCAACCACCGGCCGGCCATAGGCAAAACCGACGAGTGGGTGGGATCCAGATCCTCGGCCACCGCCGCGCCGGCCATCGCCGGAGAACCCACGGGTTCCCGCCGTCCATGGGGAAGACCACTGCCGTCGAACGACCAAGGACGTCGCCCTGGCCGCTGTGCGCGTGCTCCCCAATGGCCCTGCCCAGCTGCTCCATGGGGATCCCTGCCATGTCCATCACCTCGGCCCTTCGATTCCGGGCCCGCCGCCACCACAGGCTACACCGACGGCAGCGGCGGCATGGAGGGATGTGATGTGGACTGCTGCTGACGATGCTAGGGATCTCCCTCGGTGGCACCCTGGGAAGGCGACGCCAGGGGGTTTGTTCCACCTACCTTCTTTTCGCCTTCTCGGACAAGACAATTGACAATGCAAAATACTATCAGATCCCTCACCGTGGAGGGATACAACGTGCGAGGAGTTACAATGGTGTATGAGATTGTTACCGAGAGTTTGCCTATCTGAGAACAGATGGTCTAGAGGGTTCCCTGAGCTCCCTTTATATAGGCAGGGAGGCCTAGGGCTTACACGTTAGTAGATGCGATCTGGGGCGCCGCCGCCCTTAGCCTTGGAGGGCACGAAGGCATCCGACGCTCCCCTAGGGCTTCTCTCTTGTATTGGGCCATGTGGGCTCCTGGTAGGCATCGAGGCCGGGCTCTCCCGAGAGAACCACCCCCGGTGCAGGGCACTGTCAACAATGTCCTGACTAAACTTTTGCATGTTCATGTCCTACATGCATTAGTATCATCAAGAGTGGAGAACACTAAACATAGATAGTATGAATGAGCACTAAACATGGACAATAAGCATAGTACACATAGATCCTCAAGTTTAACACACTACCCTACGACTGTTCTTCAATCTTATAGCATACCATGGAGTTCAACACACTACCACACCTCTACATCCTTTCAAACTAGCATACTACGCATCCTCTGGTTCACAGACTAGTATCATATCTACCATAGTATCATTCTTGCCGACATGGAAACAACATGAAGCTCATCAAATCCTACAAGCAACACCTAGCATGCTACAAATCCATCACCATTAGCTACCACAATATCACATTCTCACATATTGACAGTGTACAATGCTACAACATGCTCACATATCTAGGTGGAGCGAACAAAGAGGAGGGAGTGATCGAACTCACAACCATCGGTGCAGCCGGAAGGAGGCGCGAAACACGTCGGAGAAAGGACATGAATCGCCGCCATCGTGTACTGCCGGGCGGAGAAAAAGCACCGCTTACCTGCTCGTCGGTGTCAATCTGCGCGGGATAAAGAGCTTGAAAGGAGGGAATGATGATGAAAGTTTGGACGGTGAGGTGAAGATGACCATATAGTACCCGCAAAAAAAAAGATGACCATATAGAGCGACCGATTCGATAGGAGGTGACTCCTCCCGCCTTTTTTCCGGAGACGCGCACGCGTGCCATCTTGGTGGTCACTTGAGCTTGAGCTGGGCGCCACGTTTCCTCACCTGCGTTAGACCTCGTTTGACGGGAGTGGATTGAGAGGGTTTTCAGAGGATTGACCTCGCGGGGTGCAGAAACCTCCCTAATCCCTGACGGCCCATTTGTTTCGCGTGTTTTGCAGAGCCCAATCCACGAGTCTCCCAAGCCTCGAGGGCACAGGCAGTGAACGAGAGGAGCAAAGCGACGTCCTCGTCACCACCGAGAGGAGGCATCCCGCTGCCGGATTTGTGTCTGGAGGGGTTTGGAGGTTCAAAGGGTTTTGAGGGAATTGGGTGGAAGAGGCGAATTCACCAAATCCCGTGAAATCCCCACCCCTCCGAGGCCCTGTTTGGTTCGGCTGTGGATTTCTAAAAGTAGCTGTGGAAAATCTCCTGCGGAAAAACAGCTGTGGAAAATCTGATATGAAAAAGATGTAGGTCATTTGGCAAATTAGTTGATACAACTTTTTCAGATTTTGGCCCGCAGCAGAACCAGATTTTGGAAAGCACGTCCTGGGCTGCTTTCGCTTTTGATTCAGATTTTGGCAGCGGATTTTTGGAACCGGATTCTGCTGCGCGGCAGCGGAATCCGACGAAAAAGGGTTAACCAAACAGGGCCTCAAAACCTCCTCAATCCCCTTCCGTCAAATGAGGCCTTAAAGTTCTGTCACTGTGGCGAGCCGAAGCACAGGAAAGCAGGAGGCTGCAGGCCACGCTCGCGCGGGTGGCCGCTGGATCGTGCGGTCAATGGGAATCATTTGTCCAAGTCCAAGGAAAAAACCCTGCGTAACTGAACCAAGAGACTATCGCTGAAGAATTAAGACTCTTAATCCCACCTCTCTATCGCCTCCCCTTTCCTCCCTCGCTCTCTCCCCAATCCCTCTCGAATCCCCACCCAATCTCGGTCGTTTGTGAGGATTCCTTCCGCATGCAGGGATGACGTGGACTTTCGGCGCTGGACAAGGAAACGGCGGCCGCCGCGGTGTCGGCCTAGGCGGTGGAACCGCTGGTTTCGGCGCCGGCGCTGGCCCGTTCGCCGGCAACTTCGGCAGCGGCAGGGATAATGCCGGCCAGATCGTGTTTGGTGATGGGAGCGGATTCGGTGGCGGTGGCGGTGGCGGTGGCGGTGGCCCCAGCTTCGGCCAGCAAGCCGGCTCCCCTGCTCACCTGGCGGCCGCACTTTCTTCTGGTATCGTGGCCGGCGGCGGATCTCAAGGCGGACAAATTACTGTCGAGAAGGTCCCGGGCTTTCGTATGCGCGTTGATTCAGATGATGATGAAATGTCCGACCACGATTGGCCGGCCTCTTGGTTTCGGGTGGTAGAACGGCCCATCAAGAAGCAAAAACATGAAGTAAAACCATCTCTCTTCAGCTTTCATAAGCAGCGGGATTGCCCGGACTCTTGGTCCAAACTTCCCTCGAAGAAGAAGAAGAAGAAGCAGCAAAAACATGAAGAAGAACTATACACCCTGAGCTCTGATGAGCTGCAGGAGTTTATAGCAACCTGGAGGGAGCCGTGCCTAAAACATCCAGTTGGCACGGTATGTTTTATAAGTTTACATATTGTAATGGTGAATCCATGTTTCGTTGAGATAATAACTAGGATCTCGAGGAATCATCACCCTATGAATATGCTACTTGTTCCATCATAACTCATAGATCCATATTTGCATCTCAACGCATTAAAATCATTGAAAGCAGAGGTCAGATGATGATGTGTTCAGTTCAGCCAGCCTCTTTATTTCTGATGCAACCTTCTTTAACTTGTCATCATGCAGATCCTGGAATCCATGCTAAACAGCTATAACTGTGACACGCTAACCCCAGAACAAATGAACAGAGTGAAAACAATATTCACGCAATACCCTTCCATTGGCTTGCTCAATGCTGCTGTAAGTTGATTATCTTGTTTATATGCAATTTATACATTTTATATGTCTGCTCACATATCCTTGAATTATTTCCTTTTCTCCCCATGCTGTGCGTATGATGAGGATGCTGCTTCTACTCGTTTTAGCTCCGAGTCAGCTGTCACATGATATATCTGGCCACTGGGCGTAAAATCCACTCAACCTAAATTTATTATTGGGTTGGGTTGATACTGGATCTCCCTGTAGTTGCGAATTTCTCTACTTCATAAATTCGTTTATGTGGTTTGCAAAAATTACTTGACACTCCCCTGCACTTAATCTGAAACCTGATCCTAGTTGTTTGCACTAATTTAAATATCATGACGTAAATAGAGGAACATATACTTTCTTGCGGGGACAAAGAGATCTGAATGATATGTATGACAGTCCATTTCATGTTTTGTTTGCTCCTTTCTGTAGCTTCTAGCTTGTATCCACATATATGTACGATATCAAAGTCAGTCTTACTATGTTGACGCTTATTCTATTCACTCTGTTGCGTCCATTAATGTCCAATTATGTAATGTAGCTAAATATTTATGATTCATTTTATATTTCCCCCAGCTAGAGGTTTTTCCTGTTATGACATAATGTTACCATTTTGGTATCTGTATTCACCTTCTACCCGAATATATGCAGGTTAGATTAATTGGAGCTCCTTTATGTCCGTCATTAGAACTTGCCGTTCCTGAAGTCACGGATCATAAACCTGGATGCAGTAATGAGGGCAGCAATAAACCTCGAGACAGTTCTCTCTCTCTCTCTCTCTCTCTCTCTCTCTCTCTCTCTCTCCCCTCAGCCCCCTCCCCCCCCCCTTCCTTATTTTTGTGCGTATGTCTGTGCGTGCGTGCGTGAATAGCTGCTTATTTTGGAGAGCGGCTAAATGACTCCCGAGCTCATCTGCTCCTGTGTATGAACAGTAAAATCAAAAGAAATACTAGAAAAGTTAATTGCATGGAAGATGTGTTAGTGCGTAAGGTTCGTGCCAAATTTCAGCTCATTTGGACATCTGAGCTGCTCTCAGCCAAAAAAAATTTTGGGGTCTGTGAAAAAGTTTACTGTTCATGCACTGTTTGGGGCCTTTTTTTTTCTGAGAGCTGCTCAGATGTCCAAATGCGCTGAAATTTGGAGCGGACCTCACGCACTAAAATATCTTCCATGCAAAAAAAGGAAAAAAAACGGTTATTTTGATTTTTACTGTTCACTGAGATCAGATGAGCACGGGAGCCGAAATGGATATTCGCTTATTTTGGGCCTACCGAGTCATTCGGAGAGGCGGAGACAAGACTGTTATGCGGGTGTTGTTGGAAACTGCCCTTTCAGAACCATAAGTATATGTGGAAGACCTATTCACATTTGACATTGGTTTGTGCAGGTGTTCCAATTGATGATGTCATCAAAAGAACAATTGCATATTTTGAATCCAACATTGGAGTAAGTGAAGGATCTTTGCAACTGAAGAATATTTTCTCTCTGAAGAAACTTCATGAATGTGAATCATGGGTAACCAGCCATTTTTCAGCCCATCAATTTAGTGCTCTTGGCCATGGGTCTTTCCTTCAGTTTTTGGATAGACATGGTCATCATTTCCCCCCTAACTGTAGTGGTTTCTTAAATGGGGAGCTTTCTAGTTCTTCCTCTCTGGAAGTTTGTGTAATGCATGAACAAATTGAAGTTTTACTCTGTCAAGCTGAGAGTAACTGGCTGGAAAATGGTGAATTTTCAGTGGATAGTCTCCTTATGCTTCTGAAAAGGCAGTTTCCAACAATCACTGTTGATATAGCGCAAAACAAATTAGGAGGACTCATTGGCACTATTGAGGCTCAAAGAAAGAGCATGCAGACAAACACCACCAAATTTTCCGTTGCACTGTTGCAGAAACGCTGGTCTGGGATTTTGCTAGGTAATGGTGATGTGTTGGGGAATGATATTGCTCCACAATCTTATCCTAGTTCAGTTTCTTCACAAGAAGCAATTAAATGCTTACTCAAGGCTCCCTTCTTGTCTGATCTTCTTCTTTGGTCAAATTGGGATATGCTGTTTGCTCCTTCACTGGGCTCCTTAATGCATTGGTTGCTAAATACAGGTCCAATTCAAGATTTATCATGCATTGTGACCAGAGATGGCAGGTTCGTTAGAATAGATCCATCAGCCACTGTTGAGCATTTTCTAGAAGCTGTTATTCAGCAATCACCGTTTCAAGTGGCAGTGAAGCTGCTATCCTTGCTACACATTTACAATGGTTCTAGCAATGCTCCAATTTCGTTACTGAAGTGTTATGCACAACGAGCAATAGATGCTATAATGAATAGCAGCATTGATTTGATCAGCACTGGTTCTGAAGGGGGGGGAAATATGTACGAGGAAGTGCATACACAAATTGCTGAACAGCATAGCTTTTCTTCTCACTATATTGGTCGTATTCAAGGAAATCCTGAGAACACTTGTGTAAGAAAGATTACATCTAAAAGCTTATTAAACATTGACCACACTCTTCAGTTGATCGCGAAATTTATACTAGACTGTCTTGGCCATCTACCTTCTGAATTCTGGAGTCTGGCAGCAGATATACTATTGTCAGGACTTCGGACTGTCGCTAAGAATTGCTATTCATCCATCTTGCATGCATGCAATGAAACTTGGCAGCTTTGCATGCTTCGCAACATTGGATCATCACTTGGAATCGCCGAATGGGTTGAAGATTGTCCCACAACATGTCGGACTGAAGATGCTTATGGAAACAGAGAAACTAATTCATCTTCTTGTGCATCAGCTGTTTCTGGAGGTCATCCACATAAAAATACTAACATGCTTACTACCACAGATGATGACATGGTAGTAAATGAGAGAAGTAAATCGTTTCCTGGCTTGGAGGCTATAGATGATGAAAATACACAAGATTTAGATCCTGATGGAAGCAAGGCAGATATGGCTGAATTACTAGCTACTAACAAGCCCCCAGCGATTGAAGAAATAAATCTTGAGAAAGCAGCTCTTATTATTGAAACTATACGTCAAGAGGAGTTTGGTTTGGATCAGACACTAAGTTATACTGATAGCAGCTTGCTGAAAAAGCAGCATGCTCGACTTGGCAGAGCCCTTCATTGTCTCTCACAAGAGCTATATTCCCAGGACTCTCACATAATCCTTGAGCTGGTATGCTTTTAGTCCCATTCATTCCTCTTTTATTTATTTCTTCTGTGTGCTTGGGAGTGGTGTGTGTCTGCAGATATTGATTTGGTGTCATTATTCTTCTATATTTCAGATACAGAATGCTGATGACAATACTTATCTCAAGGATGTCGAACCAACATTAGCGTTTGTTCTTCAGGATGATGGAATTGCTGTTCTTAATAACGAGATGGGCTTTTCTGCTGATAACATTAGAGCGTTGTGTGACATTGGTAATTCTACAAAGAAAGGGTCAAACATGGGGTATATTGGAAATAAAGGCATTGGATTAAGGTCAGTATTTCGGGTAGGCGTAAATATAATTTTTTTTTCATTTAGAATATATATATGGCTACCATCTTAAGTGCATATATATCTCTTGTTTCGTCAGTCAGTTTAACTGTGTGTGTACCTGTCCTTTTCCATCTTTTAAGACTTTGTGTTCTGCTTTGAGTTACATATTATCCTAATTTGACAAATACGTATTCATTCTTTTGCAGGTAACTGATGCTCCAGAGATCCATTCAAATGGTTTTCATGTGAAATTCGACATTACAGAAGGCCAGATTGGTTTTATCTTGCCGACTGCAATTCCACCTTTTGATACTAACTCTTTGAGTAGAATGTTATCTCCTGAAGATAGCTACGATGCATGCTCCTCCTGGAACACCTGTATTTTGCTCCCTTTCAGGTCAAACTTCAGGGAGGGCACTGGTATGTGCTCCGTCGTGTCCATGTTTTCAGATCTTGACCCATCTCTGCTCTTGTTCCTTCACAGGCTAAAATGCATCAAATTCAAAAATATGCTCAGTGAGAAATTTCTAATAATGAGAAGAAAATCTCTTGCCGATGGCATTGTGAAAATCTCACGTGGGAATGAGACAGTGAGCTGGTTGGTAGTTACTAAGAAATTACAGGGCTCGCTTGTTCGTCATGATGTCTGTAGCACAGAGATAGCTATGGCATTCTCTTTGCAGGAGACAGAGGATGGAGAGTATGAACCTTATTTAAAGCAACAACCTGTGTTTGCTTTCCTTCCTCTAAGGTACTACGGTCTTAAATTCATTCTTCAAGGAGATTTTGTCTTGCCTTCTTCTAGAGAAGAAGTGGATGCAGATAGCGCATGGAACCAATGGTTGCTGTCTGAATTCCCATCTTTATTTGTTAGCATACAAGAATCTTTTTGTGCTCTGCCTTGCTTCCGAAAGTGCCCTGGAAAAGCTGTTACAGCCTTGATGAGTTTTGTGCCTCTACCGGGAGAAGTTCATGGGTTCTTTTCTCAGCTCCCTCATTTGATCCTTTCCAAGTTGCGCCTGACCTGCTGCATGGTTTTGGAGGGCTCCAGTTTGCAGTGGGTCCACCCATGCAACACACTAAGGGGTTGGGATGAACAGGCTAGAAAGCTATTGCCTGATACCATACTCCATGAACATCTTCACCTTGGATATTTATCAAAAGATGTTACTGTATCCGATACATTATCAAGGGCCTTGGGTATACATGAGTATGGACCGAAAGTTTTGACTGATGTTATGTCATCTATTTGCCAAACTGATGGTTGCATTGAGTCACTGGGACTGGAATGGCTATGTGCTTGGTTTGTTACACTTCATTCGGCGTTGCTGTCTCATTCTTCTCAGGATCTTCCCTTTAGAACAAATTTTGAAAGTGATACTTTATGTTCTCTCAGGAAAATGCAATGCATTCCACTTTCAGATGGTTCATTTAGCTGTATAGCAGATGGCCCAATATGGTTGAATTGTGATCTTCTCGACTCTCCGCCTGGATCCAAAATCAGCATGCAGAGCTTCCCAGTTCTGTACAGTAGCCTTCGCATTGTGAGCCCACACATCCTCTCCATGTCCTGCAAAAATAGTTACATTGTCGAAGAGACGAGAACAAATGACCTTATAGATATTTTATTGAAAGTTGGTGTGCTGAAGTTGTCTGGACATGACATTATAAAAAATCACATCCTGGTGTCATTGTCTAATGCTACAGATGCTAATCCAGAAGAGAAAATGATGACAGAATATATGAGTTTTATCATGCTACATCTTCAGGCCCCCTGTATAAGCTGCAACCCAGAGAAAGAAGAGATTATCTCAGAATTACGCAAGATGCCTGTCTTACTTACGAACAATGGCTATAAGTGCCCAGCTGATGTACCCATTCACTTCAGTAAACATTATGGAAATTCTGTGGACATAGGCAAGCTCCTTCAGAATGTAGATATGGCATGGATTGAACTTGACACTTGTTATTTGACACATCATAGTTCCGCTTCATTGCAATTCAATTTGCAAAGTTGGAGGCAATTTTTCGAGCAGTTAGGCGTGACTGATTTTGTTCAGGTAATGGAAGTTGAGAAAAATATATTTGAGGCTGATGACTTTCAAAATGGTACTCCCTTCCAAGGTGGCATACCTGGAACACCTTGTATTGTGTATGACTGGGAGTCGCCAGAATTGACGACTATGTTATCAATACTCACCTCAAAGAATTTGCGAGAAAATTGTACATATCTTCTGAAGGTTCTAGACAAATACTGGAATGATTGTTATAGTACAAAATCTAGGAGTCTCACAAATGCAACAGATTGTGGTGAAAAGAGAAAAGTTGACTCTTCCTTTATGAAGTGTCTGCGAAACTTCAAGTGGATAGCATCGAGTATGGATGAGGACCTTCATTACGCAAGAGATCTATTTTGTGATTTTAAAAATGTGCGCTCTCTTCTTGGCAGCGTCGCCCCATATGCTAAACCACTGGTTAGTACTTGGTAGTAGTTTATCCTTGCCAAACTATATTGTGTTTTCATCATAATGTCTTGTTCCTGTGGAATAGTTATCAAGCACATTACTTAGGAAGGACATTGGATTCAAGACAACAGTATCCCACAGTGACGCTTTATTGATCCTCAATCACTGGATAGCATCACAAGCTAATTTTAGTGCAAGGTATGGGGTCTCTCCATCTACTGTTTGAACAACAGAAAAATGCAACTAGTAGTTTGTAGTTACTAATAATGTACTAACTTTTATCTTGTTTCGCACCAAGGATAAGGTGGGATGAGGTTTGTTTTGGAGTGATTTATTTCATTAAATTTCTAATAATGTACTAACTTTTATCTTGTCTCACACCAAGGAATGTTATGTTATCTATAAATTAGAACATGCGGTGACATTTCCAGATATTACTTATTTTTTGCTTGACCGTCAGATTTTGCCTATTTTTGTCAAACACCAGATATTACTTATTTAGTTATCTTGACATTTCAAAATTATTCGCCTATGTTCAAGTTTAGAATGCACATTATAATGTGCGCTGCATGGCACTCCATTTTCAGCTGTAACATTAGATAAATATTCTGTCACAAAAGTTAACATTAAATATTATGTGCTATGCAAGTTTAGAATGTGGATTAAACTGTATAAGGACAATTATATTCTTAAATATTTGCAGCTATCCAACAACACTACATGGCACTCCATTTTCCAAGATATAAATGCACATTATAATGTGCGCTGTCAACACTTTGAAATTCTGACCACTAATATTTGTGAAAGTATATGAATCGGGTATGGAAGAACAATATTGTTGCATTTTTCTTATAAAATACTTTTTTGTCATATATGTCCTTTACTAAAACAAGTAGCTATATTAAATGAAAAGTAGTCAAAATCGCACATGGGAGACTGAAAAGTTAAACACGTATTATATTTTACGACTGAGAGAGTACATACTTGATATATATTTTGTTTCTATTTCTCCATAGCTCCATATAATCTTGCAATTCTTTACCTGCATTTTCTTCAGAATGGACCAGATGTGCAAATTCTACACCTTCATGTCAGAAGGTGCCGCTAGTGGAGATATCAACATTAAACGCGATTTCCTACCACTCTGCTCTATATTTACACCACTGCATGGTTCACCATCAACTGATTCTGTAACCGGGAGATTTATGTCTTCAAATGATTTGTATTGGCATGACCCAACAGGCTGTTGTGAAAAGATATATGCATCCATTTTAATGAAGGGGAATATGTTTCCGAGAAAGATGTTATCTGTGGCTTATCCAAGCCTCCATGAATTCTTTACTGAGACATGTGGTGTACCAAAGATACCAACGACATCTGAGTACCTCGAGATACTGCTCCGGCTATCAAGTGTTGCATTCCCTTCACAAGTAGCCAATCATGTAAGTTGTTTTTCATGCACGAAATACCAAACCTGCATAGTGTAGGGCTGGCAGTTTCAGCCTTAATATGATTCTACTCCCTCGGGGCCAAAAAAAGTTACAATTTATGGTAGCTTAGGGCTTTCTGCTAGACGATTTCGTCTACATTATTAAATCCACTTTGGCACTCTATGTAGGTGTTTCGTGTATTTGTGAGATGGGCTAATGATCTCCATTCTGGAAGTTATAAGATGGACGATATCTTGTTCTTGAAAGAATCTCTTCAGAAGTTGGAAACAACGGTATTGCCAACCCTGGGTTGCAGATGGGTGTCCCTCCATCCATCTTTTGGTCTTGTTTGCTGGGCAGATGACGATGAGCTGAAGCAGCAATTTCAGAACACTCGTGAGGTCGAATTTATACAATTTGGTGAACTTTCTCTTGATGACAAACAAAAACTCGATGGGAGGGTTGCTGCATTGATGAACATTATAGGTATTCCGGCACTTTCTAAGGTAATAAAAAAATTGTACATTGCTGTCAAAATCATAGATATCGGAACTCTATGGTAAGGTCACAAACATATGGTCATACTGTCAGAATCACCGAATTGTAGATTCTGTTGATGCATAAGATCTCAAATCATATGATCATAGCTGTCACAATCGTAAATGATAGATTCTATTGACTAGAATCTTAGAATCACCAAACTGTTTAGATCGTATCACATGACAGAATCGATATTCTGATAAGTGGCATTCTTGCTTGTATGTTTATTGCATATTTCCTTTTTCTGGTATGTTAGTTGAGTTCTCATACAGAGTGCAAAATCAGGATATCTGTGAAGTTCAACCTTCAGTATAAAATTGTGAAGAAGGAATACTAAGTATCCTAGCAAAAATATCAAATAATTTTGTGTGCCTTAAGTTGAACCAAATTTATTTTCTATCTTTTTAGAATTCGGAAGTAAATGGAGTTGCAGACCAAAATCTAACCCTCCTGCTGAATTTTCCTTTACATTTAGTATTTACTCCCAAAATCTTACTGAGACTTCAGTGTGAGTTTGCACAATATATGCTCATTCTTTTGCCTGAACCCAGCGATCTTAATCTTCTTTGAGTTTTATTAAATCTGTTTGTAACTGACTAATACAATGAGTTTGAGTAATGATAGAAAACCGTAAGCCTCATTCATCATTTAATCTCACGAGTTCAGATTTTTCCAATAAATTACAGAAAATTACCATATAAGGTATATGGTCATCGTTGTGTTGCCAGTTGTGCAGTTACACATGTTGAGCTTATCAGAAGGAAGTAGGAGCATACGCTCAATATGTATTCAAGTCAATTTGTGATAGCTAGTGTTCATTTGTTGTATGATTTTTAGATCAACCAGTTGTTGTATGATTCTCATCCACAATCGCCACCTTCACACAGGTTGTGTATCATGAACCAATGCATTCTGGTACAGGGAACAACAGAGGAAAGGCTAGTTTACTTAATTGGCTTTTACCATATATGCAACGTTACATCTACAAGATGCATGGAGATACTTACAATAAATTTCAGCAAAACGAGGCCACGAAGCTTAGCAGTCTTGAAGTTATCGTTGTTGAGAAGTTATCCTACAAGTATATGCTGAAAGGACGTGATAGTTCTTGTGAGGGAAGATTTGAATGCTCTTGTCTTTTACAGGTTAGTATCTGACTTTCTTTCAGTGTTTATAGTTAGTACCGACTCATCGTCATCATTTATCCCATCTTTTATGCATGTTGGTAGGATAATATTTCATAAAGATCTCGCAGGACACCTGAAAACACTAAGCTGGGGTGTAGAAAAACCACTCTCCTGAAAAAATTAGATATATTCTCAGCCCCTAATATATTGTACAGCTGGAAAATAGCGATATAAATTATCTTGCCATGATCTTATGTTGCATTTATTAGCAATAACATGTGATGTCGACCTTACTGTCAACTATGGACATGCTGGACGCGTTGCATCGAAACTTTCAGATTTTTCACTAACTAATATTACCGGTTTTGAAATTGATTTTATTTGTTACTCATTTCCAGGGAAATATTTTATATGCTACTCAAGAAGCTGATTCACATTCGATTCTTCTGGAAATTTCTGAACTTTTCTTTGATGGATCTGTTGATCTACACTTTGCAAATTTTCTTCACATGGTCAAAACCATGTCAGAATCTGGCTCCGCAGTGGAACAAATTGAGTTTTTTATTGTCAATAATCAGAAGGTGCCTCCGTTGCCTGAACAGGAACCTGCTTGGTCCTTTTCTTCATCGTTTGTCGCCGAGGAAGTATTTAGTTCCCCAACAGCTGAACTCCAACCTCCGGATGAACCCAGACGCCCCCTCAAGCGTAAGAAGAACCCAGGAATCGTTGAAAGCCACCCACCGAATAATCCTGAAACAGCACCTGATCTTGAAACCTCTTACATAAGCCAGCAAGACATAAAGGTGAATGAGATTGCATCTTCATCAGAGCTTAGCAAGCCTGTCGTGTGTGGACCCATGGAAGATACTTCGGTTCCCATCAAGGTTGAAGGGGATCATGTCGTGGAAGAGAATTCAACAACAGAACATATGCTAGGCGTACAGAGTACGATGGAAGTTGGTGATGAGCCTGCTTGTTTGGACTTGGAAGCAGGAAGCTCACCAAGTCTGGTTGATGAAACTGAGCTAACCGACGTTGATGAGAAACTCGCTGATGTTGCAGAAGATGGAAGCAACTTAGGAGCTGGCACGCCTGGTAAAGCCACAGTTCACAAGCCAGATGAGCGGTCAAGAACCGGCAGGCTTGGTGAAGCTGCGGTACACCAATACCTTGCCGGGCAGCTGGGACCTAGCAATGTCAAGTGGGTGAATGAAGAGAAGGAATCGGGGCTTCCCTATGACATTGTCATCACGCCCGAGGGTGGCGCCGCAGAGTATGTGGAGGTGAAGGCGACCGTGACTTCAAACAAGGACTGGTTCCACATCACACCCAATGAATGGCAATTCGCGCTGGAGAAAGGGGATTCGTTCAGCATCGCCCATGTCGTGCTGAAAGGTTCAGAGAAAGCGAATATAATGATGATGATGAATCCGCAGAAGCTCTGCCACCAGAAGGTCGACGATTTGAATTTTGCGCTTGTTATGTCGAAAAAATATAGGAAACTCAACCAAATATCAGTTTCATTGAAGCCCGATGCGAAATCGCCGACCCCTGATGAATCTGCATCTTGATCAAGCCTTTTGTCACGCAGCGATGCCTGTGATTTGTAGCTCTTAGATTTTGTATATAACTAGTGTAGCAGTGTAGCTCATGTGTACAGAAGTACTACCACTGTAGGTGTAGCTCTCTAACCTGTCCCTTTGGCGGATGTTACCTGAACGTGTTTAGTGATGGCAATCTAGTGTGTGAATGTCTCTGTCTCCAGTTTACGGTTAGCACGGGCGCTGGTCTGTCAGGTGTCTCTGTCGATCTTCCACTTCCAGCGCTGCGCATAATTTCCTCTCACTTTCCGAGCTAGTACTATGAGTTACCATGGACGAAGAGGCCAAGAACGTGCATTTTGACCGTGTCCCGTCACTCGTCCATGCAGGTAAATGCTGCGGAAGTTCATCCATAAGGTAGCTTGTGCTTGGATACAACATTGCTTGCGTTGATCAACAAGACAAGTACTGTGTTCAAAAACAAGCCCAGGAAAAAGTCAAATCCCTACCAAGGCAAAATATGACCTGGCGTGCAAAACCGTGTTACGGTCATGATATGCGGACAATAACATGTTTTTGCCTGCACAGAAAATAGCAATTTGATGGCGTAAATGATAGTTTGTCTTTTAAAAACCTTGTTCGCTCCTCCTCTGCAAGCATAAAATAAAAGATCGTTCCAAATTTCCAGTACCTTGTTTGAGTACAACAAAGGCATGATGTTGATTGCAACAAAAGGAAAAGAGCACGGTATATGATGCAGATAAGGGCATATCTGCATATGCATGACATATACGTACACGCTACAGTTTCATGACATGAGCTTGAGTGCAGAGCTATACGAGTTAGAGACGCCGCTGGGTTAACCGTACGCAATCTGCCTTAGTTAATTATACCCGTACTTAATCAGTCTCGTACGTATGGAGATTGTGTCAAAAAGGAAAAAAAAAAGACCATAGACAACACGGTATAGATTCATTGTGGATGAGCTACACAATTTTCAGATGAATAGTTTATCGATTGGCATCGGAAGAAGAGTAACAAGGTTTGCCCGGCACCGGTGAGGGAGGGCAATGACCGGTGCGTTTTCAGCTCGCTCCAGTGCTTGTAGACGTTGATATGTGGTATAGGGACCTGGATGTAATTTCTGTTACTTCTAGTGTTCTTTGTGTTACTTTGATGTTTGATAAATAGATTAGAAAATTTCTATAGAAAATCCGCTAAAGACGGAAAAATAATTAATCCGGACATAGAGTTTCTGCTCGTGAGCTCAAATGCTCCTTTGTAAAAAGTAAAATAAGAAAAAAAAAAGTAAACAAAATAGAAAAACTGAATTAGGAATTCATTGCACTTCTGCCAAGAAAACAAAACAAAATCAATGCACCCAAAAACTATTGTTTAAAGCATTTTGAAGATTGTTTTTGTACAGAACATTAGGAATGTGTTTTCTTCACATTTTTTTTGTTTGCACATGTATAGACAATTTGTCAATGTTTGTTGCAAAAAAAATATTTTTTTACTATTGTTTTGATTTTACATTTCTTTCCAGGTACATTTGAGCTCCGGGCAGAAGGACATGCTTCAATAAATCTGGGGTATGCTAATTAACAAGTAGCACTACTACTGCATATGTGTGCGCTATTGGCAAAAACAGATGTGTGCATCGCATGTGAATTAATCCTGCATATGCGAAGTACTCCCTCTATCTCATAATGTAAGATATGTCAAAAACGTCTTACATTATAGGATAGTGGGATGAAGTACTCATTGATTACTCTGTGGTGACACAGAATGCACATATATAAACAGCTATCTAAACCAAAATTTATATAACACAGCTGATTCAAAGCGAGCGAACTCCTTACATCCTGTTCTGTAAAGAGGGTTGCTTTGATAAATAAGAATGGGGACCGTTATTTAAAAAGGCAACAATTTCTGTTAGAAAAGCAAAAAAGAGGGACAATTCTCACACCTTTGTTAATTAATGAGAATGACTAGTCTTTTGCCATGTTCAAATTTGTTTACTCCATAGAGAAGTTATATCATCCGTGGATGAGCTACACAGTGTGCAGTGCACCACACGTGAAATAATCCTGCATTGGTGATATAATTAATTAACTAAACAGCTAACTCAAAGCGAGTGAAATCTTTTGTGTTCTGGAAAGAGAATCGCTTTGATAAATCAGAACATCGCAGTTCAAAAGAGCAACAATAATTCTTTTCGAAAGGGAAAAAGAGAAAGAAGACATTATTATTTTCTAACCAAGCCGCGTCCAAAGAGTCGGTGAACAGGAAATGTCCAGGAAGCGAAGGCTGGAAGGCTGAAGATAAAGCTGGCTAACAGCTTTGCTTTTCTAAAGATCTTTTCTAGTTGTAATTAGTAGTACCCGTGAGAATGGGAATGATCGATTTCTGGGAAACCAGGTGAGGGGATACTGTCAAATAACAGCAGCTGTCATGAATAATAGTTTTCTCAGTGATGAAATTATGAGCATATCATCACATAAAAGTAGTTGATTCTTGAACGTGCCTCTGATTTTGCTCACCACCAAGCTCAGGCCAACTCCAGCGCACGACCCCAAACGGACGTCCATTTAGCCCGAATTCTGTCCGTTTGGGTAGGGCAATGAGGTCATGTCCAGGCCTTTTCGGGATGCGGTGGCCGTGTGCCCAACGCGCGGAAGCATTCTTTGGCCCCATATCTGCCACGGCCAAAATGCCCATATATTCATATTTCAATGTTGAAAACTAGTTTGCACGTCCAAATATTAATTGTCTCAAATAAAAATAGTTTTACAACCTAATCAAAATTGTCTTTAATAAAATAGTTTTACAACCAAATCAAAATTGTCTTGAATGAACATAATGAACCAATATATCTATTGGTTGCCAATATGATTCCACATGTGCTCAATCAAGTCATTTTAAAGATCCAAATGAGTGTGTTAATTATGCATTTCACGATGAAATTGTGCAAACTGTTCAAACGTGGCCAGTTCTTGGTGCAGGGTCTCAACATTTTCACCTTGAAAATCAAATCCTTGGTTGAAGATGTTGTTATCACGCTTGTCCTCGACGATCATGTTGTGCATGATCACACAAGCAGTCATTGTCGTGGTTCTAAGTCTGACAGTAAGAATGGGGGGTAAGTATGGAGAGGCAAGATCCTAGCTATGGAGTAGTTGTATGCGCAAGGAGTTTTACGAGTTCGGGCCCTTCTCTGAGGAAGTAACAGCCCTACGTCTCGGAGCCCGGAGGCAGTCGACTGGATTATGTGTGTGTGTGTGTTACAAAGTTGCGAACCCCTGTCCTAGTGGAGGGGGGTGGCTTATATAGAGTTCGCCAGGACCCCAGCCAGCCCACGTTACAAGGAGTTTAATGTACATAAAGAGAGGGGGTTACTGGTAACGCCTGTAATAAAGGACCATGAAGGCCATAAAAGCTACTTATGAGATGACCGTTTGTAGGCAGTGCCTTTAGGTCTTCTTATAGTCGAGTGGCTGTCTTCATGGTCGACTGCTTGTGCTTCTGGTCAAGTAAGCTCGTGTCCGTCGACTGGGCTGACCAGGTCGACTGAAATGTTGATACTTCTTAGAATGTCTTTCATTGTAGGAGTCATGTCCTTGATTGGGTACCTCAGGTATGATAAGTTACCCTACCCTAGGTACGTATCCTCGTCATTAGCCCCCGAATGGGTCAGGAGTTAAGTGAGAATGGGGCCGAGCCTATGCTTTCGACTCAACCTCCATGCTTCGGTTGCATCTGTCTTTGGATAAATGGAAGTTACGGTGGGAACCCATTCTTCAGTTGCCTTGATCCATTCAGATGTCCGTCGAGTGGTTTCATATTACCGTCGAGTGTGTTTATGTGACGAGTCTCTTGGGAGACTTAAGGAAACGGATCTTTTCGTCTGACAAACCGTCCTGTCGATCGCGGATCTTGCGGGATTTGAAAATTGGGAAGCGCACCGGACGGAGAAAATCGCGCGAATCGGCTGGATAAGGCAAGGGCGCCTTGATCTCCGCGCCACCTTTTTCGCCACGTACTGCGCGCGCGCCTGCTGCGGGATTTGACTGGGGGGCGCAGGCCCACTGATCAGCCACTCGGGTGTGGCCTTATATAAGGTAATGATTCCGATTTTTTTTTCACTGTGCGCCCTTGTTTTTCTTCTCCCTTCCTCCGTAAGCCTCCGCCTCGCTCTTCGCTGCAATCTCGACACCGCCGCTCGGCCAAGACCTCGTTCGAGACAATGGGGAAGGACAAGACGGCGGCGGCGGAACGCGCGAAGAAGGCCGCGGCAAAGGGTAAGGGGAAGAAATCTGGCCGAGGCGGGTCGTCCTCGCGGGCCGCTCTGCCGTCCGGCTGGTTACAGGGGGATTGGATGCCCTCCATCCTTACTCAAGCGGATATCGACGACATGGTGGAGGGGGGACTCATTCCCTACAAGGCTGCTCGCCTCCCTGGGAAGGAGACGGAGCCGAAACCTCGCGAGGGTGAGTGCGTCCTGATAGCCACCCATGTCGACCGGGGGTTCTCCCTGCCCCCGAGTCCTTTTTTTAGGGCCTTTCTGAACTTCTTCGGAGCGCAGCTCCACCATTTCACGCCCAACTCCATAGTCTATCTTGCTGCGTTCGTGTCTCTGTGTGAGTGTTTCTTAGGCTGTCGACCTCACTGGGGCCTCTTCAAGCATATCTTCACTTGCCGATCCCAGTCGGTTAAAAGGCTCAACCCGGACGGGGAAAGGACGCAGGTGATCCAGATGTGCGGGGGCCTCGGGATCCAGACGAGGGGTAAGAGTTGTTTTCCTCCCATGACGCTTCCCGATTCCGTGCGCGGGTGGCAGTCGACTTGGTCCTACTGCAAGGACCAGCCGACCCCTGGCCACTCGACCGGCCTTCCTCCTTTTACCTTGGACCGAGTGCAGAAACCCGCTTCTTTGAAAGTGGTTCCAGAGGAGAAGGCTCAGGTGAAGGTATTAGTCAGTCGAGTGGTTGAGTTGGTTCGGGAAGGCGTGACCGGCATGGACTTGCTCGAAGTCTTCCTCCAGCGACGAATCCAACCTCTCCAGGCTCGGGATCACTCGATGTGGTTGTATTCCGGGTCCGACGACTCCACTCGGATCCGCCCGGAGGCGGTCGAGGCTTCTGTACTGGAGAGCTGGCTGACCAGCATGACCGGGAATAAGGACAACCCCAGGGGTTCTAGGAGGATTGCTCCGCTTGATGGGATGATGGAGACAGACAAGGTACGTTTTACTTCTTTCGACTGAAATTTTCACTCCGTCTAGTAACTGGCTTGCGACAAGTCGACTGATCCTTGCTCTGCCCGTTGTCTTGCAGGAGATCAACGACATGTATTCGATGCCGAATGGGAACCAGGAGCAAGTATCTGAAGGAGGAGGGAGTGGAGGCGAAGGAAGTGAGGATGGAGGTGAAGTCGAGGAGTGGGAATCTGATGGTGACGTAGAGGAGGAGGCCAGCGACGACTCGGGTGATGAAGATGAAGAGGTGGAGGTCGACCTTCCTCGACGCGAGAGACGCTCCAAGAACGCTCAGGATCCCGCCGTGGAGCGCAGTCAGTCGAGTGCTCCGGTGGGCCAGTCATCCAAGCGCCCTCGGACCGCGTCGCCGGCCCCAACTGAGAAGGCACCCAAGCAGCCCAGAGCCATCCCGACCAAGCCACCCAAGGCCTTGCCCAAGATCAGGGTCGCCATCCCTGTCATCTCTGGGTAAGTGACTGTTTTTATCTTTCTTGAGTCGACTAGAACGGATTCTTAGTCGATTCACTTTCAAATTATTTGCTTGGAATCGTGCAGCGCCGCTACTTCCGAGACTTCCATCCAGAATGTCGATGAGATGATGGAGGACGCCGTCACTTCCAACTTAGGTATAATCTTTGACACGATCCGACTGTTTAACTGCTGAGTCGATTGGATATTCATTTCTGAACTTTTGTAGCTCCGACCAACATTATTGACCTTCCGGATGATGAGGAGGAGGCGGAAGTGCCGCTCAGGCCTTTTAGGAGGAGAGGCCGGAGGGCCCCGGTTGACAAGGCTCCTCAGACCGCGTCGACTGCTGAGGCGGTGGTCCAAGGGGGTGACAACACCGCCCGGACTACTGTGACTTTTGCTGAACCACTGACGACTGCCCGGCCTTCGTCGTCGACTGCTCCCCCACTGGTCGACCCGCCCTCGTTCTTCGCCGCCTACCAGACCCCGGAGGATCAAGTGAGTGCTGCTAAGGAGGCTATACGTCAGGCGGGGCTCGTGATGGAGCAGACCAAAGCGGCTCGGGATGCCAGTCAAGCGGCCTATGACATCAGCTCGGCGTTGCAGCAGAACGTCCAGGTTAGTTGGTCTTCACTTGCGTTGTACACCCACTGGGTGCTGTTGATCTGAAATTTTTCATTGGTGGGGGCACGCTGAGTGCACCCACTGGGTGTAGTCCCCAAGGCCGCGGTCGACTGCTGGCAGTCGACTGCGGTCTTTATGCTTTCAAACTTCCTCACTCGACTGATCGGATTGGGTCGAGTGGAAATCAAGGAAAACCGGTGGGGGCACGCTGAGTGCACCCACTGGGTGTAGTCCCCGAGGCTACTGTCGAATGTTTTGATTCGGCTGTAGTCTTAGAAGTGTTGTGCTCTTTCTTTCAGTCACTCGGGAGTAACTTGTCTTTGATACCCTTTGTCGATTGACTCTTTGCAGAAGTCTTGTGAGCTTGTTGCTCAGCTCGCTGATCTGAAGGATAAGCAGATCCAGCTTAATCTTGATTTACAGTTTGCTCAGGAAAACGTGCAGAAGGCGAAGGATGAAGCAAAAGGTATGGCTGGTGAGGACTCGACGTCTATCTCTGTTCCTCTGCCCGTTCTGAACTCTGTGTCTGTTGTTGCTTTGCAGACGAACTAGAGAAGGCCCTGAAGAAGAAAGATCTTGGCCTTGCGGAGGCGCAAAAGGCAGCTGCGGAGAAGTTAAAGCTCGCTGAAGAGAAACTTGCTTCAGTCAGCCATCTTAAGAACGAGAACGCTAGGCTGAAGTCTGCTCTTGACGCGGCCAATAGGGAAGCGAGTCGACTGAAGACTGACAAGAGTACTCTGAACGACAAGATCGGCCAGCTGGCGGGGAAGCACAAGGACTTGGAGGATTATCTTGGGAGTCTTGCCAAGAAGCTATACCTCATGCTTGAAGGTAACCCCCTTTGTGCGATTAATCTTGTTGTTGTCGACTCACCATTTGGTTACAGTTTTGCTCTGTCGAAACTTCTTTCAGAATTCTGCCGGGATTTTGAGGAAGAGACCAGTCGAGTGGAGACCCGCCTGGACCCTATCAATTCTCCTGTGAAGGATGAAGTGGCCATGAATGTCCTCCGGTTGGAATCCCGTATCGCTGGTGTGGTGGACTACCTGGCTCGACTGAAAGCTGCTGTGTCGCGGATCGACTCCGCACTCTGGCCCAAAGAGACCCTTCAGAACGACCTTGAATCCTTGGTCACTCGACTAAGTGATGTTCCAGGTCGAGTGCGAGAATGGAAAAAGTCTTCTGCTAGGTGCGGTGCTGATGTGGCTCTGTCACTGGTTCGTGTCCACTGCAAGGAGGCGCGAGAGGAGAAGCTGGCCGCTCTCCAGGTTGCCAATACCAGGAAGCATAATTTTCAGGATTTCATGGAGACCTTCATCGCTGCTGCCACTCGAATCTCAGACGGGATCGACTTGGACGAATTCGTTGCGCCATCAAGCCCTCCGCCAGAAGAGTAAAAAACTGATGTGCTTTACCTTAAATTTGCCTCGGGATGCCGAGTGGTTTATGTATTTGATAAACTCCGTCGGGCTCTCAGCTCGAGTACTTTTATTTGCGATCTAGGATCTTTTGATTTTATCCGAACATGGCTCGACGTTGAATGTCTTCGTGACTTGATCCGCCGATCTACTATTCGTTGTTCCCTCAGAGGCTGCTATTCGTTGTTCCCTCAGAGGCTGCCTGGTTTGCACGATGCTCATCGCCGCGATGGTGTCTGTCAAAATGGCTTAGGCGAGCACTGGGCTGCAGCTAAGTCCCCGAGTGGGAGGTTTGCTCTCCACTCGGTAGGATTCCAATTACTTAGGCGAGTGCTTGGACTGCAGCTAAGCCCCCGGGTGGGAGGTTTGCTCTCCACTCGGTAGGATTTCAATTACTTAGGCGAGTGCTTGGACTGCAGCTAAGCCCCCGAGTGGGAGGTTTGCTCTCCACTCGGTAGGATTTCAATTACTTAGGCGAGTGCTTGGACTGCAGCTAAGCCCCCGAGTGGGAGGTTTGCTCTCCACTCGGTAGGATTTCAATTACTTAGGCGAGTGCTTGGACTGCAGCTAAGCCCCCGAGTGGGAGGTTTGCTCTCCACTCGGTAGGATTTCAATTACTTAGGCGAGTGCTTGGACTGCAGCTAAGCCCCCGAGTGGGAGGTTTGCTCTCCACTCGGTAGGATTTCAATTACTTAGGCGAGCGCTTGGACTGCAGCTAAGCCCCCGAGTGGGAGGTTTGCTCTCCACTCGGTAGGATTTCAATTACTTAGGCGAGTGCTTGGACTGCAGCTAAGCCCCCGAGTGGGAGGTTTGCTCTCCACTCGGTAGGATTTTTTCAAACTTAGGCGAGTGCTTGGACTGCAGCTAAGCCCCCGAGTGGGAGGCTGGCTCTCCACTCGGTAGGATTTTTTCAAACTTAGGCGAGTACTTGGACTGCAGCTAAGCCCCCGAGTGGGAGGTTTGCTCTCCACTCGGTAGGATTTCAATTACTTAGGCGAGTGCTTGGACTGCAGCTAAGCCCCCGAGTGGGAGGTTTGCTCTCCACTCGGTAGGATTTTTTCAAACTTAGGCGAGTGCTTGGACTGCAGCTAAGCCCCCGAGTGGGAGGCTGGCTCTCCACTCGGTAGGATTTTTTCAAACTTAGGCGAGTACTTGGACTGCAGCTAAGCCCCCGAGTGGGAGGTTTGCTCTCCACTCGGTAGGATTTCAATTACTTAGGCGAGTGCTTGGACTGCAGCTAAGCCCCCGAGTGGGAGGCTGGCTCTCCACTCGGTAGGATTTTTTTCAAACTTAGGCGAGTACTTGGACTGCAGCTAAGCCCCCGAGTGGGAGGTTTGCTCTCCACTCGGTAGGATTTCAATTACTTAGGCGAGTCCTTGGACTGCAGCTAAGCCCCCGAGTGGGAGGCTGGCTCTCCACTCGGTAGGATTTTTTCAAACTTAGGCGAGTACTTGGACTGCAGCTAAGCCCCCGAGTGGGAGGTTTGCTCTCCACTCGGTAGGATTTCAATTACTTAGGCGAGTCCTTGGACTGCAGCTAAGCCCCCGAGTGGGAGGCTGGCTCTCCACTCGGTAGGATTTTTTCAAACTTAGGCGAGTCCTTGGACTGCAGCTAAGCCCCCGAGTGGGAGGCTGGCTCTCCACTCGGTAGGATTTTTTCAAACTTAGGCGAGTGCTTGGACTGCAGCTAAGCCCCTGAGTGGGAGACTTGCTCTCCACTCGGTAGGATTTCCTGAAAACTTAGGCGAAGCGGATTCGCAGCTAAGTCACCCACTGGGGGAAATTTAAACAAACAGAAAAAGAAATAGCAGTCTTTTGCTTGAAACAAAAGAACTACAGAGGTACTTTTATTACATCTCAGTCGAGTGAGTTTTTATATGTAAAAAGGACGGAGCAGGTCCGCGTTCCATGCTCGAGGCTCGTCGATCCGTCGATCGATGTTGTAGAGGTGATACGCTTCGTTGTGCAGGACTTTGGTGATGATGAAGGGGCCTTCCCAGGTCGGGGCAAGTTTGTGAGGTTTTTGCTAATCCACGCGGAGGACCAAATCTCCTTCCTGAAAGGCTCGACCCTTCACATTTCTGGCGTAGAACCGACGCAACTCTTGCTGGTAGATGGTCGAGCGGATTAGAGCCATCTCTCTTTCCTCCTCTAAGAGGTCGACTGCATCTTGCCGGGCCTGTTCTGCTTCTGCTTCGGAATATAACTCGACTCGAGGCGCGTTGTGGAGCAGGTCGCTCGGCAAAACCGCTTCGGCTCCATAGACCAGAAAGAATGGTGTTCTTCCAGTCGACCGGTTAGGGGTGGTCCTCAACCCCCATAGAACTGACGGAAGTTCGTCGACCCAGGCGCCTGCTGCGTGTTTGAGATCATGCATCAGTCGGGGTTTTTGTCCTTTGAGGATGAGGCCATTCGCGCGTTCGGCCTGTCCATTCGACTGAGGATGAGCAACTGAAGCGTAGTCGACTCGAGTGCCCTGAGAGGCGCAGAAGGCTTTGAATCTGTCATTATCAAAGTTTGATCCGTTATCCGTGATGATGCTGTGCGGAACTCCATATCTGAATATCAATCCCCTGATAAAACTGATGGCAGTGCTTGCGTCGAGGTCCTTTATGGGTTTGGCTTCTATCCACTTCGTGAACTTGTCGACTGCAACCAACAAGTGGGTGAAGCCACTCCTACCAGTTCTCAGTGGTCCGATCATGTCTAGACCCCAGACAGCGAAAGGCCAGACGAGTGGAATGGTCTTCAAGGCGGAGGCGGGCTTGTGAGACATGTTGGAATAAAACTGGCACCCCTCGCACTTGTCGACTATATACTTTGCCATTTCGTTCGCCTTTGGCCAGTAAAAACCCGCTCGGTATGCTTTGGCCACGATGGTCCGAGAGGACGCATGATGGCCACAGGTCCCCGAGTGGATGTCCTCGAGAATTATCTGTCCTTCTTCAGGTGTGATGCACTTCTGACCAACTCCAGTCGCGCTTTCTCTGTATAGCTGTCCTTTGATTACTGTAAAGGCTTTGGATCGACGGACGACCTGTCGAGCCTCTTCTTCATCTTCTGGGAGCTCTTTTCTCATGATATACGCAATGTACGGCACTGTCCAATCGGGAGTGGTGATCATAACTTCCATAATCAGGTCGACCACAGCTGGAACCTCCACTTCGGTCGAGTCAGAGGCGCTTTTTGGTTGTGGAGGCTCTTCTGTGAAAGGATCTTCTTGCACTGATGGTGTGTGAATGTGCTCCAAACACACATCTTTAGGGATGGCCTCCCTTTTGGACCCTATCTTCGCCAGATCATCTGCAGCTTGATTTTTCAGTCGGGGTATATGATGGAGCTCCAACCCCTCGAATCGTTTCTCCAGCTTCCTCACTGCGCCGCAATATCCCGTCATGGATGGGCTTCGGATGTCCCACTCCTTCATCACTTGATTAACAACCAGATCTGAGTCGCCGTAGACCATGAGGCGACGGACGCCGAGTGAAATGGCCATACGTAATCCGTATAGAAGCGCTTCATACTCTGCCTCATTGTTGGAGGAATCAAAGTGAATCTGGAGGACATACTTGAGCTTATCTCCTCGGGGGGAAACCAGTACAACCCCCGCACCGGATCCGTTCAGCATCTTGGAGCCATCGAAAAACATAGTCCAGTGCTCCGAGTGAACTTGAGTCGGAAGCTCCTGCTCGGTCCACTCGGCGAGGAAATCAGCTATTGCCTAGGACTTAATAGCTTTCTTTGCCTCGAACTTGATATCAAGAGGAAGAAGTTCAATTGCCCATTTCGCCACTCGACCGGTTGCATCTCTGTTATGAAGAATCTCTGATAATGGAGCGTCGCTGACGACTGTGATAGAGTGATCAGAGAAATAATGAGCAACCTTCTTCGTGGTCATGTAAATCCCGTAAACAAGCTTCTGATAGTGGGGATATCTTTGCTTCGACGGGGTCAGAACTTCAGAGAGATAATAAACTGGGCGTTGAACTTTGAAGGTCTTTCCTTCCTCTTCCCGCTCGACCGTAAGAACGGTACTAACGGCTTGTCCCGTGGCTGCTATGTAAAGCAACAATGGCTCTTTGTTGACAGGAGCAGCAAGCACCGGCTGGGTGGAGAGCAAAGCTTTTAGCTCTGCAAATGCTGCATCAGCTTCTGGAGTCCATTCGAACGTGTCTGACTTCTTCATCAGTCGGTAAAGAGGCAGCGCCTTTTCACCGAGCCTGGAGAGAATCGACTTAAAGCGGCCAAGCATCTAGCAAGTTTCTGGACATCGTGCACACGCACGGGGCGTTTCATCCGGAGTATGGTGCCAACTTTTTCGGGGTTAGCGTCGATTCCTCGTTCGGAAACAAGAAAACCGAGTAACTTTCCTCCAGGGACTCCAAATGTGCACTTCGACGGATTGAGCTTGATATCATAATTCCTGAGATTGGCAAAAGTTTCAGCTAGGTCAGTCAGCAGGTCGGAACCTTTTCGTGACTTGACCACTATGTCATCCATGTATGCTTCTACATTCCGACTGATTTGAGTGATTAGGCACTTCTGAATCATTCTCATGAATGTAGCTCCGGCGTTCTTGAGACCGAAAGGCATGGTAACATAGCAGAAACACCCAAATGGGGTGATGAAGGCTGTTTTTTATTTCATCGGGTCCATACAGACGGATCTGATGGTATCCAGAGTAAGCATCTAAAAAAGATAACTTCTCGCATCCTGCAGTCGAGTCGACTATTTGGTCGATGCGAGGAAGAGGAAAATGATCTTTCGGGCAGGCCCGATTGATATGCTTAAAATCGATGCACATGCGCAACGATTTGTCCTTCTTAGGGACCATTACAACATTGGCAAGCCACTCGGAGTGGTAGATCTCGCGAATGAATTCTGCTGCTAAGAGTCGGGCCACTTCTTCGCCAATGGCCTTTCTCTTCTGAACGGCGGACCGTCGGAGATGCTCCTTGACTGGTTTGACCTTTGGGTCGACTCGAAGGCGGTGCTCAGCCAGTCCCCTGGGCACACCTGGCATGTCAGCAGGCTTCCATGCAAAGATGTCCCAGTTCTCACGGAGGAACTGGATGAGCGCTTCTTCCTATTTGGAGTCGAGTGTAGTGGAGATGTTGGTTGGAGCCGCATTTGGATCGGTCGGGTGGATGTGGACTTGCTTGGTCTCACCAGTCGACTGAAATGCTGACTCCGTGGCGGGCTTCTTGGCTCGTAACAACTCACTCGGATCCGCAGTCTTCTGGTACTCTTGTATCTCTATCTTGGCCATCTGAGCATCAGCAATTTTGGCGCCTTTCTGGAAGCACTCCTCTGCCTTCTTCCGATTGCCAACGATGGTGATTACACCTTTGGGGCCAGGCATCTTCAGCTTGAGGTATACGTAGCATGGTCGAGCCATGAAACGAGCATAGGCTGGCCTCCCAAGAATGGCGTGGTACGCACTCTGAAAATCCACGACCTCAAAGGTTAACTTTTCTTTCCGGAAATTCTTCGAGTCACCAAAGACGACGTCGAGAGTGATTTGACCGAGTGACTCAGCTTTCTTCCCAGGAATGACTCCGTGGAAGCTCATGTTGCTGGGGCTGAGTCGGGACATCGGAATGCCCATCCCCTTCAACGTCTCTGCATACAACAAGTTTAGCCCACTGCCGCCGTCCATCAGAACCTTGGTCAGTCGAGTGCCTTCAATAACTGGGTCGACCACCAACGCTTGCCTCCCTGGGGTGGCAATATGAGTCGGATGATCGGACTGGTCGAAGGTGATGGCGGTCTGGGACCACTTCAGGTAATGGGGTGTCACCGGAGCGACCATGTTTACTTCGCGATTGATGACCTTCAGTCGACTCTTACTTTCGACATCAGCGAAAATCATCAGAGTGGAATTGACTTGGGCGTATTCTTCACCGCTGTCTTCCCTGTCTTCAACTTTGTCTGACTCTTTCTCTTTGTCCTTGGCCTGCTTCCCTTGGAACTGTTGCATCAGGAGTCGACATTGTCGAGTGGTATGCTTAGGTTAAATGAGATTTCCCTCTTCATCTTTCTTCGTGTGAATGTGGCATGGTAAGTCCATCACATCATTCCCGTCCTGGTCTTTCACTTTCTTGGGGTTCCAAGGACCCTTGGGTTTCCCCTTAAACTTCCCTGGGGTCACAGCTAAGGCTTCCCCGGGGGCGACTGGCTCGGCCTTGCGCTTCTGCTTCCGACTGGAGTGTCCTCCGCCGGCCTCATTAGCGGCTGCCTTATACTTGCCACTCCGGAGTCTATCTTCCTCTTCTCCGTTCGCGTACTTGGTGGCGATTTCCATCATTCGACTTAGGGTCATATCCCCGGTTCGACCGAACTTCAAACTTAACTCCCTGTTTCTGACGCCTTCCTTGAAGGCGCAAACTGCCTGATGATCGGACACATTCTCGACCGTGTGATTCAGAGTGATCCAACTTTGGATATAATCCCTCAGGGTTTCACTCGACTTCTGAACACATGACTGCAATTCTGTCAACCCTGCCGGTCGCTTGCAAGTCCCTTCGAATGTCCTGACAAACACCTGGGCTAGATCTTCCCAAGTATAAATACTGTTGGGAGCCAACTGATTCAACCACGCTCTGGCTGATCCTTCCAACATGAGGGGCAAATGCTTCATGGCCACCTCGTCATCGCCGCCTCCGATCTGAACAGCCACTCGGTAATCCTCGAGCCATGTGTCCGGCTTGGACTCTCCGGTGAACTTGCTGACTCCAGTCGCCAACCTGAAGTTGGGAGGAATCACTGCAGCTCTGATTGCTCTGCTGAAACACTCGGGACCTGAGACGCGAACTCTGCTGCTGGACGGCGCGCCTCTGTCACGGTCTTCTCGGTGAGCTCTATTTCGGTCGACCAGACCTTGAACGATGATGGATCTCGCATCAAAGCCTGGTTCCCTGGGGTCGACTGGGACCCTTCGCCCAGTACTGAACTGGCGTCTGTCCTCTTGCCGTCGAGGAACGTACGACCCCGCTCTTGGGGCAGGAGAAGGCACTCGACGTTGATCGTTGCGATCGAATCGGTGCTCATATCGCTCGTGCCCTTGGTATTGATCCTCGTGCCGGCCTCTGTGTCCTTCACGCCTCGGGAGCGACCTTGGACTATGAGCCGACTGAACGGAATTCGCAGCGACGGATCGACTGTGAATCCTGTTGCGCGACTGAGATACGGCTGAATTCTGGTCACCCGCTGCACGGAGCAAATCTCTGATCTGCAACAGACCTCTCCCTGCCTCTGACTGTGAAGGCTGGATCGACTCCGCTATGCGAGCCGCAGCTGCCAAATTCTGAATCGGGGTACGATATACCTGGGTCGGCGGCTGGAAGAGGCGACGACGACTGGACTCGGGAACGGGCGGTCGTGCGCGCTCGTCGAGTGCTCTCTGGAGGTTCTCCAGTCGAGTACGTTCAGCCAAGTTGGCCAAGCGCACCTCCTCCAGGGCTCGTGCCTCAGGGGTTTCTCCAACGATAGGAGTGTGAAGGGCGTCCATGTTCCGGCGACGGAGTTCCTCCCTCTGGACTGAGGTAAGGGGCTCGGGCCTGTACTCTTCGTGGCCCCGCACCGGAATCCCCCTTGCGGCAACCTCTTCGGTGTGGGGGAATCCGGGGGGACTACGTGGTCCGTCAACCATTAGTACTTCCGCCGCTGGATCACTGCTGTCGCACTCGGACGCAGTCTCTACGGAGCCAGTCGAAGGTCGAACAGGCCGTAGAGTGACTCGTCGGGCTCGATTGCCACAACTTGGGGGATGGCCGACTGGCGGGCCAGTGCGTGCTTCACCCACCGCTGGAGTCTCGACCGACCGGTGCGCTTGCGCCGGTGGGAAACTGATGACGACGGTGGCGAAACGAATGCCGACCCGTACTGGGCCGACGGTTGCCGCAGGAGGACGCCGCGGACGCATGCGCGAAAATGCGTGGCTCCGCGGGCGGGAAGCGCGTCCACGTCGAGTGGAGCCTCCTGCAGCCAAGCAGAGTTGTCAACGATGAAGGAGAGAGCGCCGAGACGGATCTCGCGGCTCTCGACCATGACTCCGCTCGAAAACATGATGTAGGGTGAAAGAATCCCAACTCCTCCAACAAATCGCTAGAACATCTGCCCCACGGTGGGCGCCAACTGTCGTGGTTCTAAGTCTGACAGTAAGAATGGGGGGTAAGTATGGAGAGGCAAGATCCTAGCTATGGAGTAGTTGTATGCGCAAGGAGTTTTACGAGTTCGGGCCCTTCTCTGAGGAAGTAACAGCCCTACGTCTCGGAGCCCGGAGGCAGTCGACTGGATTATGTGTGTGTGTGTTACAAAGTTGCGAACCCCTGTCCTAGTGGAGGGGGGTGGCTTATATAGAGTTCGCCAGGACCCTAGCCAGCCCACGTTACAAGGAGTTTAATGTACATAAAGAGAGGGGGTTACTGGTAACGCCTGTAATAAAGGACCATGAAGGCCATAAAAGCTACTTATGAGATGACCGTTTGTAGGCAGTGCCTTTAGGTCTTCTTATAGTCGAGTGGCTGTCTTCATGGTCGACTGCTTGTGCTTCTGGTCAAGTGCGCTCGTGTCCGTCGACTGGGCTGACCAGGTCGACTGAAATGTTGATACTTCTTAGAATGTCTTTCATTGTAGGAGTCATGTCCTTGATTGGGTACCTCAGGTATGATAAGTTACCCTACCCTAGGTACGTATCCTCGTCAGTCATCACCTCTCAAAGCTTCCCTTCATCCCATGTCAGTGCATGATTTCGAACGATACCCCATTGGGATTAAAGCACACCAAAAGCACGTTCCGCATCCTTTCTAGCACTATCTTCCATTTGGGCAAATCTCTGTCTTCTCACCTTGGGGGTTCGAGATTGTCTTCACAACAGTTGACCACTAAGGATATATACCATCAGTTAGATAGTATCCCTTCTTGTACTGGTGGCCATTGATCTCAAAGTTGACAGGTGGGGAGTGGCCTTCTGCAAGCCTTGCGAAGACTGGAGAACGCTGCAGCACGTTGATATCATTGTAAGAACCTGTCATGCCGAAGAAAGAATGCCATATCCAAAGATCTTGCCCAACCACCGCTTCTAATATGACAATGTACGCTTTAACATGCCCCTTGTACTGGCCCTGCCAAGCAAATTGACAGCTCTTCCACTCCCAGTGCATACAATCTATGCTGCCAAGCATGCCTGGAAAGCCTCTAGTGGCGTTGATCACCAACAGCCTTTCTATATCAGCGGCATTTGGCTGCCTCAAGTACTCAGGGCCAAACACTGCCACCACGGCCTTGCAGAAGTTGTACAGTGACAGCAGACATGTCGACTCACTCACGCGCACGTACTCATCCACCAGACCGCCTGAAATTCCATATGCAAGCATGCGGGTGGCCGCGGTGCATTTCTGGTAAGAGGAGAATCCAAGCTTGCCAAGGGCATCCATTTTGCACTCAAAGTATGGGTCATGAGCAACCACTCCCTCTCGGATACGATTGAACACATGCCTTGCCATACGAAAACAACGAAGGAATTTATCCGGTTTGAAGAGTGGGGTATTCACAAAGTAATCGGCATAGAGCAGGGTGTGGCCTCTCTCTCTCTGTTGCGGTTCAGGTTGGGAGCACGGCCAGGGACTGACCCTCTGTACCGAGGAAGCTGCCATTCAATGTGATCGTGAACGGCCAGTGCAGCCATCACAAGATCTTCGTCATCCGAGGACGAATCATCCGATGAATAAATGAAGTGGTTGAAGAAAAATTCATCTCCATTGTCCATACCTTTGTGGGCAAAGTGTCAAACACCTTGCGGTCGTGGTGGCAAAGAGGCCGCAATGATCACCTCGATACAGCAGGGGTGGTTGGCGGCCGGCTACATGCCGCTCTGGAGCACCCGATGGAAGCTGCCGTGGTCCATAGCCGTCGCCGGTTGTCGTATCCCCTCTGGCACCGGCTACGACGGCGACGGCCAAAACTCCTCCAACTGACGGCCAAAACTCCTACGAAAGCGCGGCCGTGGTGGCGGCCATGTCGAGAAGTGGTTTGGTATGGACGGCCAGTGGGTGAGTAGTGAGGAGGCGGCAAGAGAATAGTGGCGGCGCCGGCGGCGGGGTGGGGCGGGGAAGAGCGGGTGGAGGGGTTGGAGGCGAATGGAGTGCTAGTCTCCCCGACAGGCGGGCCACGGGAAGGACAAGGGCGTGCGTCTAGCCCGTCCGCGCGATGTCCGTTTCACCCCAAACGCGGCGCAAGTTTGGGCCGGGAATGGGTTGAAAACGGTTGAAAACCGAACATTTGTCCATTTGGGGCCGAGCGTTGGACCCCGCTATTCGTCCGTTATACCCCAAACGGATTAGGACGGACGGGATGGGGTCGCACGCTGGAGTTGGCCTCAGTTCTCAGAGTTGTTGCAAAACTCGATTACGGCGGGACAGGTGACAAACAAAATTAATAGCAAAATTTAGTGCAGATATCAAGTTCGGCTCTAGGGAACATTCTCCTGCACGCCAACAATCTCTTTTGCAAATATAAAAGACGACGAAAATATTAAACATGTATAGTTTTATGTCCAAATATTATCTTCAAATGTTCATTTGTAAAGCCCAAGCCCCCTCCCACAAGTCGCCCGTTCTGGTGACTCGGGGGTGAAACCCTAATCGTGCCGCAAACCTTCTCCCCTCGCCGCCGCTTGAGACGCCCACCGGCAAAGTCAGATGGCTCCGGGGAAGGCGGCGGCAAGGGAGGGGGGGTCCAAATTCAATTTTTTTTCTTAAAAATGCTTTTTTATTTACTGTTTGATGAGGACACAATACCATTGTTACACCCACATCCCCTACTGTTACATATACTGGACCAATTACTAGAGCTCGCGCACGCCAATTAAATTACCAGGTACTTTCGTTTCTTGGTAATGATTCTAATGTTCATGAGAATATGATACTGCCTAAATTGGATACATTTGTTTTGCTTACAAATGAAGGGCCTAGCTTGGAGAAGGATGAACATTGGAGCAAGAACACGCATGGAGTTGATGGCATGCGCAAGGGGATCAAGAACAGAGTTACAAGTGATGATTTCAGGACTTTGAAGCCACCATAAGGAGTGCATGAAGCCTTGGACGAAATATACAAGATGCCACTTCATAATATTCGTCCATAGGCTATTCTAGGTGCTGCGTCACCTTATTATTGGGCCAGGCCCATGTAATTTCGAAATACTTAAGTATAGGCTATTTTTAGAGTCCGTATGTGTGGGGAAACAAGAGTTAGGGTTGGTTTCGGACCCCACCATCAGGGGCCACGAAATTCCCTCCTCTTCCTCCATATATACAGCCCTTAGGGCGTCGTTTAGACTTTGGATTTTGTTTAGATCAAAAGTTCGCCATAGCTGCAACTTCGCGTACTTCGTTTGTGTTCAACGACCAGACCAAGGCGTCACAGAACCTCACCTTCGTTAATAAAGCTTTCCTCTTTTATTCACAATATCCAGATTGCAATCTTAGTTTCTTGCTTGTTCTTCGTTTGCTCGCAGGAAACAGGCCCTCGTGGTCAGGTTGATCGTGCTCCGGCGTGGTCAATAACCCTCGGAAGTTGGTTTAGCGATTGCTAAGGCGCGACGTCTCGCACGTTTGTAGTCGGATCGTCAAGGTCGACTCCCACAGAAACGATAGCCACCATCTCATCGAAACATCGGGACACCTTTGCCTTTTATTCGCAATATCCAGATTGCAATCTTAGTTTCTTGCTTGTTCTTCGTTTGCTCGCAGGAAACAGGCCCTCGTGGTCAGGTTGATCGTGCTCCGGCGTGGTCAATAACCCTCGGAAGTTGGTTTAGCGATTGCTAAGGCGCGACGTCTCGCACGTTCGTAGTCGGATCGTCAAGGTCGACTCCCACAGAAACGATAGCCACCATCTCATCGAAACATCGGGACACCTTTGCCTCTATCAAGTGGTATCAGATTTTCAGGTTGCTCGGTGAGATTTTACAGTTTTTCGTAGTTTAGATCAAGTCTGTTCTTCATACCTATAGTCCACGAAAAAGCCAAAAAAAATTAGGGTTAGTTCATCCTATCCGAACCAATCTGAGCCTTTGCATAATCTTTTCTGTATTTGCTTTGTTGAATTTGCGGTTGCATCGTCGTGTCAAGTTGCTGGTCTTAGCGTCTAGTCTTTTAGAGTTTCGAGTTCTGGTCATATTAGTCACGCCGCCGCCGCACCATCATCATTGTCCCTGCCATCTTCCACCACCGCTTATCCGCCACCGCTCCGAGTCCATATACCACCACCGATCCGTATCCATATACCACCACCGCTCCGAGTCCATATACGACCACCGATCCGTATCCATATACCACCATCACTTCGAGTCCATCTCATATTAGGTTTGGTTTCGAGATCTATCTGTTGCCAGATTCGTGTTTCCTTGGTTGAGTAGGTTTGGGATTCCATCAATCTTTTGCCGTCCGTAGAAGAGGTTGGTTTCCAAAAAAAAAGAGTCCGGAAACCACCCTCCGTTTAGGCCCAAAATTTTCCAAAAACGCACTTGAAAAAAAAATTCTGGCTATCCTATTTTTAGGTGTTTCTTAGCCTTTTGAGACAGTCGCCGTTATTGAAAGTTTTTTTTGAACCGTTTCCAGTTTTTGGGTCCGCGCAGTCGAAAAAAAAATTGTCGCAAAAATTTCGTGTCTATCCTGTCAGCTTGACTTGGGAAGAGTTTTGAGACACTCGCCATTATAGTGATTTTTCGCAAAAAAAAAAAGAGGAGCGCAAAAAAAAACAGGGCGAAAAAAAAATTTCCAGAGTGTGCTTTTCCCTTGCTTACATGCAGCGCCGTGATTTTGTTAGTGGTCTAGGCTCGCGTCTCTAGCATGGTCTAACCTAGGACCAGCACAGTACCGTCGTTGAGCGTTTATTCAACTTTGCATCTCTGAATTGATTATTGCTGACCCTTTTTGCTCCCATATTATAAGCCTTCCCAACTCCACATACATCTACATCGTGCGTTTGACTCTCCCTGGTACTCGCTCTATCCAAGCTTTGAGAGTTTTGACTACATCGGTTGCCGATCACCGCCTGCTGTTGGGTAAGAACTGGTAAGAATTTGAGATTTGCTTGACGGATTTGTGACACCTGCCACCACCACCACTTGTTAGTAGTCTATAGGATCATATTCTTGTGTGTTTCTATTGCTGCTAACCATGCCAGGATCACAACCCGACGAGATTGACTGGGAGAATTTAACAAACAAGGAGCTTCATGATAAGTTTCAGAAAATGATGACTGAACAGGTGCAAGATGTGCTGAACAATTTTGAAGAGGCCACGGAGAAGATCACTGGCCTTGAGAAGACGTTCGAAACAAAGCTCGATAACAGATTTAATGAACTGCTTGCGCGTCTTCCACCACCGGCTGCACCTGCCGCACCTCTGCAACAACAGCAACAACAACGAATACCTCCAGGTCGGGAATCAGCCCTTCGCCGAGCGATCCGTGTCCCTCTTCAGCCTGGCCAAACTGCTGGTGCTGCTGTTGATACTTCTGTGGCTCCTGCTGCTGATGTGGAGGATGATGATTATGCGGCAGATTACGAGGATGAGGTTGATCAACATCAGAACTACGTGCAACCACCAGCACCACAACCACCAGGTCGTCCACATGCAAATAATGGTAATGTTAGGGCTCCCCCTCAGGTACGAGATCATGACCATCTCCCTAAACTGAAATTGAATATCCCACCATTTGAGGGTAGATATGTTCGTGATATATATCTTACTTGGGAGTTAGAAACTGAACAACGATTTACATGTTTACAATATCCTGAGGAGAGACGTGTTCCTGCTGCTGTTTGTGCTTTCATTAGCTTTGCATGTGTTTGGTGGTCTGAATATTGTAGATTATATCCTGTTCCAGCTACTTGGGCTGCTTTGAAAACTGCTATGCGTACTCGTTGGGTTCCACCATATTATCAACGTGAATTACTTCAAAAATTGCAGCGCTTAAGACAAGGAAAAAATTATGTAGAAGAATATTATCAGGAATTACAAACTGGCTTGATTAGATGTGGTATCGTTGAGGAGAATGAAGCTATGCTTGCACGTTTTCTGGGTGGATTAAATAGAGAGATTCAGACCATTCTAGACTATAAGGATTATAATAATATCAGTCGTTTATTCCATCTTGCTTGTAAAGCTGAACGTGAAGTGCAGGATCGACAGGCATTGGCGCGGACTAACTTTTCTGCAGGTCGACCTTCATCATGGACACCACGTGCATCATCTACTTCCACACGTTCTGCTACACCGGCACCTGCGTCAGCTGCCACCTCCAACCGTGATACAAGAAAGCAGGCACAACCACCACTATCTGCCAAGAGCACACCTGCCGGGCCTGAACAGAGCTCTTCTTCTTCCATGGCGTCTACAAGGCACACAAGTGATATTATTTGTCGTCGTTGTAAGGGAAGAGGACATTTTGCGCGAGAATGCACATCTCAGCGTGTGATGATTGCTACTGAGGATGGTGGGTATGAGTCCGCTAGTGACTATGATGAGGAGACTTTGGCTCTTCTTACACATGACGAACACGATGGAGATGATTCTGATCATGAGACGCAATACATGGCTGCTGAAGATGCTGACAGGTATGAATGTTTAGTTGCTCAACGTGTTTTGAGTGTGCAGGTTACACAAGCTGAGCAAAATCAGAGGCATAATTGTTCCATACAAAGGGAGTTGTGAAGGAACGTTCTATTCGCGTCATCATAGATGGAGGGAGCTGCAACAACTTGGCTAGCATGGAGATGGTGGAGAAGCTATCCCTCACCACAAGACCACATCCACATCCTTACTACATCCAATGGTTCAACAACAGCGGTAAGGTTAAGGTAACACGTACTGTTCGTGTGCATTTTAGTATCTCTACATATGCTGATTATGTTGATTGTGATGTGGTACCTATGCAAGCATGTTCCTTATTACTTGGTAGACCATGGCAATTTGATAAAAATTCTGTACACCATGGTAGAAACAATCAGTATACTCTCGTTCATAAGGACAAAAATATTACTTTGCTTCCTATGACTTCTGATTCCATTTTGAAAGATGATATTAATCGAGCTAATAAAGCAAAACAGGAGCAAAATAAGAGTGAAAATCAGATTGTGGCAAAAGAATTTAAGCAACAAATGAAGCCTAATAATAAACCATCTAGTGTTGCTTCTGAAATTAAATTGAAAAGTGCATGTTTATTTGCCACCAAATCTGATATTGATGATCTAGATGTTAGCAAATCTGTTTGCTATGCTTTTGTGTGCAAAGAGGTATTATTTTCATTCGAGGACGTGCCTTCCTCTTTGCCCCCTGCTGTCACTAACATTTTGCAGGAGTTCGCTGACGTCTTCCCACAAGACGTGCCACCGGGATTACCACATATTCGAGGGATTGAGCATCAAATTGACTTAATTTCCGGTGCATCATTACCCAACCGCGCACCATACCGTACCAATCCAGAGGAGACGAAGAAGATTATGCATCAAGTACAAGAGCTACTCGACAAAGGTTATATACGCGAATCCCTTAGTCCTTGTGCTGTTCCTATTATTCTAGTGCCGAAAAAGGATGGTACCTCGCGTATGTGTGTTGATTGTAGAGGCATTAATAATATTACTATTCGTTATCGTCATCCTATTCCTAGGCTAGATGATATGCTTGATGAATGAGTGGCTCTACAATATTCTCCAAAGTTGATTTGTGTAGTGGATACCATCAAATTCGTATGAAATTGGAAGATGAATGGAAAACAGCTTTTAAAACTAAGTTTGGTTTATATGAGTGGTTAGTCATGCCTTTTGGGTTAACTAATGCACCTAGTACTTTCATGAGACTAATGAACGAAGTTTTACGTGCTTTCATTGGATGATTTGTGGTAGTCTATTTTGATGATATACTGATTTATAGCAAATCTTTGGAAGAACATTTGGAACATTTACGTGTTGTTTTTAATGCTCTGCGTGATGCACGTTTGTTTGGTAACCTTGGGAAGTGCACCTTTTGCACCGACCGAGTATCTTTTCTTGGCTATGTTGTTACTCCACAGGGAATTGAAGTTGATAAAGCCAAGATTGAAGCTATTGAGAGTTGGCCGCAGCCCAAAACGGTCACACAAGTGAGGAGTTTTCTTGGACTCGCTGGTTTCTACAGGCGTTTTGTGAGAGATTTTAGCACCATTGTTGCACCTCTCAATGAGCTTACAAAGAAGGATGTGCCTTTTGTTTGGGGTACCGCACAGGAAGAAGCCTTCACGGTATTGAAAGATAAGTTGACACATGCTCCTTTACTCCAACTTCCTGATTTTAATAAGACTTTTGAGCTTGAATGTGATGCTAGTGGAATTGGATTAGGAGGTGTGTTATTACAAGATGGCAAACATGTTGCATACTTTTCTGAAAAATTGAGTGGGCCTAGTCTGAACTATTCTACTTATGATAAAGAATTATATGCTCTTGTTCGGACTTTAGAGACATGGCAACATTATTTATGGCCCAAAGAATTTGTTATACATTCTGATCATGAATCTTTGAAACATATTAAAAGTCAAGCTAAACTGAATCGTAGACATGCTAAATGGGTTGAATTCATTGAGACTTTCCCTTATGTCATTAAACACAAGAAGGGTAAAGAAAATGTTATTGCTGATGCTTTGTCTCGTCGCTATACTATGCTTTCACAACTTGACTTCAAAATATTTGGTTTGGAGACCATCAAAGATCAATATGTGCATGATGCTAATTTTAAAGATGTAATGCATAATTGTAAAGAAGGAAGAACATGGAACAAGTTCGTTGTTAATGATGGTTTTGTGTTCCGTGCTAACAAGCTATGCATTCCAGCTAGCTCTGTTCGTCTTTTGTTGTTGCAGGAGGCGCATGGAGGAGGACTAATGGGACACTTTGACGTGAAGAAGACGGAGGATATACTTGCTACACATTTCTTTTGGCCAAAGATGAGACGGGATGTTGAGCGTTTTATTGCTCGCTGCACTACATGTCAAAAAGCTAAGTCACGACTCAATCCTCATGGTTTATATATGCCTTTGCCTGTACCTAGTGTTCCTTGGGAGGATATATATATGGACTTTGTTTTAGGTTTACCTCGAACAAAGAAGGGGAGGGATAGCATATTTGTTGTCGTGGATAGATTCTCGAAAATGGCACACTTTATACCATGTCATAAAAGCGATGATGCTGTTAATGTTGCTGATTTGTTCTTTCGTGAAATTATTCGCTTGCATGGTGTGCCAAATACTATTGTTTCCGATCGTGATACTAAATTTCTTAGCCACTTTTGGAGATGTTTATGGGCTAAGTTGGGGACTAAACTGCTTTTTAGTACTACTTGTCACCCCAAACTGATGGACAAACTGAAGTAGTCAATAGAACTTTGTCTACTATGCTTAGGGCTGTTTTGAAGAATAATAAGAAAATATGGGAAGAATGCTTGCCTCATATTGAATTTCCTTATAACCGTTCGTTGCATTCTACTACTAAGATGTGCCCTTTTGAAATTGTGTATGGTTTCCTACCTCGTGCACCTATTGATTTGTTGCCTCTTCCATCTTCAGAGAAGGTTAATTTTGATGCTAAAGAACGTTCTGAATTGATTTTAAAAATGCATGAGTTAACTAAGGAAAACATTGAGCGTATGAATGCTAAATATAAACTTGCTGGAGATAAGGGTAGAAAACATGTTGTGTTTGCACCTGGAGATCTTATTTGGTTACATTTGCGTAAAGATAGATTTCCTAATTTGCGCAAATCAAAGCTAATGCCACGTGCGGATGGTCCTTTTAAGGTGTTAGAGAAAATAAATGATAATCCATATAAACTTGAGCTACCCGCAGATTTTGGGGTTAGTCCCATTTTTAACATTGCAGATTTGAAGCCTTATTTGGGTGAGGAAGACGAGCTTCCGTCGAGGACGACTTCATTTTAAGAAGGGGAGGATGATGAGGACATCAATACCATTGTTACACCCACAGCCCCTACTGTTACATATACTGGACCAATTACTAGAGCTTGCGCACGCCAATTAAATTACCAGGTACTTTCGTTTCTTGGTAATGATTCTAATGTTCATGAGAATATGATACTGCCTAAATTGGATACATTTGTTTTGCTTATAAATGAAGGGCCTAGCTTGGAGAAGGATGAACATTGGAGCAAGAACACGCATGGAGTTGATGGCATGCGCAAGGGGATCAAGAACAGAGTTACAAGTGATGATTTCAGGACTTTGAAGCCACCATAAGGAGTGCATGAAGCCTTGGACGAAATATACAAGATGCCACTTCATAATATTCATCCATAGGCTATTCTAGGTGCTGCGTCACCTTATTATTGGGCCAGGCCCATGTAATTTCGAAATACTTAAGTATAGGCTAGTTTTAGAGTCCGTATGTGTGGGGAAACAAGAGTTAGGGTTGGTTTCGGACCCCACCATCAGGGGCCACGAAATTCCCTCCTCTTCCTCCATATATACAGCCCTTAGGGCGTCGTTTAGACTTTGGGTTTTGTTTAGATCAAAAGTTCGCCATAGCTGCAACTTCGCGTACTTCGTTTGTGTTCAACGACCAGACCAAGGAGTCACAGAACCCCACCTTCGTTAATAAAGCTTTCCTCTTTTATTCTCAATATCCAGATTGCAATCTTAGTTTCTTGCTTGTTCTTCGTTTGCTCGCAGGAAATAGGCCCTCGTGGTCAGGTTGATCGTGCTCCGGCGTGGTCAATAATCCTCGGAAGTTGGTTTAGCGATTGCTAAGGCGCGACGTCTCGCACGTTCGTAGTCGGATCGTCAAGGTCGACTCCCACAGAAACGATAGCCACCATCTCATCGAAACATCGGGACACCTTTGCCTCTATCACTGTTCATCATACGAGCAAATTCTCCCAGAGTCAAACTGAGATGTCCAATTTAGGGCCACTTTCGAATGTAGTATTCTCAAAAACCAGGCGTAAGATTGGAATGTCTTGACTTCTTGAATCCAAAAAACATGAGAATTTGCAAACATTAACCTTTGAATGCCCAAGAAAAATTTATAGCATGAAATTGAAGATAGAGAAGATGCAAGCAAGACACAAATGAAAAATTCTAGGCCTCTACGAATTTCAAATTTTGTAAGATTTTGTTTTGTGCACCATTACACCACTATAGAACACACATAGCAAAATGCATAAAAAGCTCATCACACGAGAAGTAGAGGCCGTCAACACGAAAGTACTCCTCTAGTCGAGCTTAAATGAGCTCGTGATGAACAGTAAAGTCCGACACAAATGAAAACGAATTCAAAAAAATCTGAAATATTTTTTATGGCAAACTTTGATGAATGTATTGAGTGCTTCAAAAATGTCATCATAAGTGACATTCGTGGAAGTCATCATGGCATAAAAAACAAAAATGAGCACTCCAACATGCTTTCGAAAATAGCATCTTTGGAGCATCAATTTTTCTTTGTCATGACTTCCACGAATTTAATTGCATGACAAATTTTTGCAAGCACACAGAACAATTGTCAACGTTTTAATAAAAAAATATTATTTATTTATTTACTATATTTCTGATTTTATTATTCATCGGAAAGCATTTGAGCTTCGAAGCAGATGATTGCCGGACCGACTATTTGCATTGTAAAACCACATCGTACACATGTTTTCCTGACTTAGTTGTGTGCATAGAGATCACATTGCACACAAACAGAAATAATTTGGACTTGTGTAATGTAGCAGCAATAAAAGCATTTCACATATTTCATCGGTGGTTTGCTAAATCATGTCTCCTTTTTTTTGCCCAACTAAACCATGTCTCGTTGGGCTTATTATGCTTTTTGCAAAAAGGCCTAAGGCCATATATTAAGTGTCACATGTCCTTACAAACACACCCTTGTAGAAAAATATTCAAAATTTTGGGGTGGCAAAGTCTTCTTCCTCCTGTATCCACCGACGGCATGCCGTGAGCATAGCTCGATGCCGCTTCTGAGCCTCTGCTAAGCAGTGGCCGAAAAGTCATTGGTGCAGACCAAGAGACGCCGACGGCTGCGATCCGCGAAGCAAATCGTGGCCCTGTTGAAAAAACGGCCGATAAGAGGATGTAGAGACTTGAAAGACCACAAAAGTTGCCCTAATCCAGTTGGATCCACCAGAAACCTAAGCCGACCGGGTCCCGGGAGATCCGCTGGAGAGACAGCTCCACATGCCCTCTACAGGCGAAAAACACACCAGCAGAATAGGGATAAGGCGAGTAGAACATTATTTCTACCCTGGATCAGGAACACCGCCGCAAACCAAACATGAAGACTCCCTAAAGAAAACTTGAAAAAAAATCACCCATGTCGCTCTACTACATGTTCAGTTTTATATTGGGGTCGCCGCCATCCAGAACCGTGCATCGATGCCCTCTTCATCCGATGATCCACCCGAGCTGGACCATGGATGAAGATTTGCGTTGGACTTGGATCCCAGCCACTGTCGACTTCACCAACACCGCCGTGGCACAGAATGGACCTCCCCGCCACAGTAGGCGTTGTGAAGCCTTTGCCTGACAACATGCCCTGACGGCGGTGAGAGGGGTAGATGACGGGTAACGGCTAGGGTTTGATGGTCGAACGGCTCGCCGCCTTGAGCTTATTATGCAATTTCCTAGACTATGTCTTGTTGGCGGCTTTCTTTTTGCAAAACCTTGCGTATCATTCATAGGAGGGGTGAAGCTACAGGGTTAAACTGTTAGAAGTTGGCGGCTTTTTGGTGGTGTATTTTGGTTTGTTTGTACATGGTTTCTATCACTTTGTGTGCCCGTGGCTGGGTTTTAGAGCATCTACAGCCGGACTTGATAAATCTGACCCCTCAAATGCCCGCGGACACATCCAGACGCGTCCGCGGACAGTGACCGGTCACCTCTTAAAAACGCATTCCATATTTAGATACCTCAAATTAGAAATCTTAAATCCATATTATTACATGCAACATGAAACCTAATCTACGCAGAGCTCATCCGGTTCCGCTCCCCGTTCGCCCGGCTCCGCCATGGCCATGTCCGGCGGCCGGCTGCGCTCCTCAGAGTATTGGGTTGGTCGCCGGAAAGGTAGGGTAGGGCATGGGACACGAGCTGGCTCACGGGACTCAGGGCCCGACGTCTCCCATGCCCTACTCTTCCTCGTCGGAGACCGGAAACCGAACGCTGCCGGTGGACGCCAGATCGATGATGGATCCGTCCGGGGACGAGCCGCCGACGTCCACCATGATGGGGTTGCGGCGCTCGGACTGATGCGCCATACGGGGCGCTGGAGAATGTGACTCCGCCTCGCCGGCGTCCGCTGCCTCCCGATCCCGGTGCCTTGCACGGTGGTCACGCCGTGCCATGGCCTCGTCGTACAAGGCCCATGGTGTGTCCCAATGCTCGGCGCGCCACCGGAGGGGTTGCGCGTCCGCTAGCGCGTTCGGACGCTAGATGGACCGCACGACCTCTGGCTAGGCAGCTATGGACGGCCTAGCGTCGGATCCATGCTCCATTTGGGCGGACGCAATGGATTCCCGACGGATGGAGTCCGAGCGCAGTCGTCCACGGGCCTCCTCCCGGGCACGGCAGAGCGCAAGCGGGACGACCATCTCCTCCTCGGGGCCGTGCAGGATGAGCTCGGGGTCGACGGATCTGGAGGTGAAGGACTCGGATCCGCTTTCCGACATGGAAAAGGCCAGAAGGAGTCAGAGACGAGTTTGGGTGCGGAGGGGGAGTGGAAGGGAGGGGAGTGAAGTGGCTAAGGTTTGGTTCGACGAGCGGATGGGGAGGAATTTATGTGGGGTTAGATGGGCCAACGTGGGCCGGGTCCGACGTGGCGGGCGGGCCCGGACACCCCCATATCCGTCCCATATTTGGGCTGGATATGGATGTGCCGGTCAGCCCGGGCGTTTAAGGGTCTTTTGGGTCAAAAATTGTGACCGGATAGTGACCAGGCGGCCCGCCCGAGCGTATGAAGCGGGTTTGAGGGATCCGATTGTAGATGCTTTTAGAGCAACTCTAGCAGACCCCGCATCCCTCCGGCCCGCAAAACGCGTTTGCAGTTCGCGCAAAACAACTTTTGCGGGCTGGCTCTGGCTGGCACAGATGCAGACCCCCAAACGGATCCGTAAAAAAGTATATTTGCGGAATATACCTTTTTACGGGTCGGCTTTGCGGGGTCTGCTCTTTGCGCCGCTGCATCCCGCATACCATCAGCCCGCAAATATCAAATCCAACATAATTCAACAATCGAAAACAAACTGAATTATTCAAATCAAACATAATACAATAATCATCCGCATTACAAATAATTATTCAAATCACCGTAGCAAACTTAAATAATGCAATACAAAACTTGTCGTGAATACAAATACAAATGAATAAAAAAATTAGTCACTGTCCAGCCCTTTGCCAATGGTGCTCAATGAGATCTCCTCAAGTTGAAAGTATGTGTTTGCATTTTTCAATCTCCTTATATGTCTGAAGAAAAGCTCTAATGCGGTTTGGGCCTCTACCTGGTTTGACACGGCTATCCACATTGTCATAAAAGAATTCTAAGTTCATTCCTCTCTCATCTTCAAGAATCATATTGTGCAGGATAACACATCATGTCATGATGTTCTTCAAGGTTTTCTTATCCTAAAAACGAGCAGGACCACGGACAATGGCAAACCTAGATTGCAAAACACCAAATGCTCTTTCAATGTCATTTCGGGGGCTGCCTCTTGCACCCTTGCAAATTCACATTGTTTTTGTTTTGGGTTCTTTGATGCTCTTGACAAATGTGCACCAAGGAGGGTATATACCATCTGCAAGATAGTACCCCTTTGTGTATTCATGCCCATTGATAGTGTAGTTGCAAGCAGGAGCATCACCACTAGCAAGCCTAGCAAACAAATGAGACTGTTGCAACACATTGATATCATTGAGAGTGCCCGGCATACCAAAAAAGCAATGTCAAATCCATAAATCCTCGGATGCTACGGCCTCTAGCACAATTGTTGCATCACGAGACTTGCCACAATACATTCCTTGCCAAGCCTTGGGGCAATTTTTCCAATTTCAATGCATACAATCAATGCTACCTAGCATGCCAGGCCAACCTCTCTTCTCACTAGATGCCATTAATTTCTTTGTGTCATCTTCATTGGGTGTCCGAAGATACTCAGGACCAAAGACACGGACAATCACTTTCGCAAATCTACACACATACTCAATTGTGCTATCTTCACCAATGCGAAGATACTCATCGGCATAGCCAGCCGGAACGTCATATGCAATCACCCGCATAGCTGCGGAGATTTTTCTATATGCATTAAATCCCTTTAAGCCCGCGACATTCCTTCTTTGAGTAAAATACCGGCAATTTGCCTCGCAAGCTTGAACAAGTTTCACAAAGAGGGATCGGCGCATTCGGTACCTTCTCCGGAAGAGGTGCGGAGGATATCTAGGATTCTCCGTGAAATAGTCTTGCATCAACATCTCGTTCCCAAGATGGCGATTCCGAGGAATGCACAGACGCCCGACAGTAGATCCTCGCCTCCTCTTGTGGTGCTCGTCTTCATGCTCCTTCATGGCAAGCGCCATGACTAATGTTTGCTGCCGAAAGGTCGCAAGCATGGTCTCAACATCCGAGTCGTCCGAATCGGACGAATCGGATAGCAAGAACTTCTCGCACGGGGTCAAGTCCATCTACACGCACACCGCCGCGTCAATCTACTACACAACTCGCAAAAATCACAAAAAAGGGACTAACCGGTGGCGGGTGATCCCGGGCGGCGACGAGGGGGTGCGCTCGACGGTGGTCGATCCCCGGCGGCGGCGGCGACGGGGGGCGGCTCTTCTCGCCGGATCCGGAGGGGCGGTGCAGCGGCTCAGCGCGGGAGGGTGTGGGGCGGCCCCGCGGCGCGATTCCGCCCGCAGATATGGCCGGAATCGCCGGCGGCGGGTCGGCGGAAGCAAGGGCGGGCGGCGGCGGAAGGAGGGAGAAAAGAGCGCGGGGCGAAATGTCTCTCCCGCCAATTGCTTCTCTGTGATGCAGGGCACCGCAGCCGCGAGGGGGAAACCCGCGTTTTCCCGGGTTGGGGTCGGGAATTTGCCGCGCCCCTCAAATTTTTTTGCGGGCCGGGCCGGGATGCTGGGTCTGGTCGGACAGGCTTCCCGGCCCGTATCCGCATTTTGACGGTTGTTTTGCGGGTCGGGGGCGGATGCGGGGTCTGCTAGTGCTCTTATGCCCTTGTATCTGGTTTTCAATTTTTCTAAAACTATAAAATAGGCCACGATGAAGGTGCGGAGCATCCGTGAGTTGCTCGCGAAAAGAAGACAGTCAACAGTCAAAGCTACAGAGCAAAATCAGCAGAGAATCAGCGAAGCGCGTCCGAGAAAATCAAGCTAAGACCACCAACTCGCAATTAATCAAGTATAGCCATGCATGCATGCTTGTCGTGCTCGCACCTTCTTAGTTGGTGCGCTCCCTGTTAAAAATGATAGTACTACTGTTCGTTCGCGCAGACCAAATGTACGTATCTTTTAGCGGGGGACACAGGACGAAATTTCGTATTGGACATTTCGTGGTTTGTGTTCATTTTATGTAGAACGAGAAATGTGAGAAACCGCTCTTGTCCGGGGTGCACACCTTGTTGAGAAAATAACCGTTGACGTTCAGTAGTAAAACTTTAAATTAACAACACGTACGCAGACGTTGACAAGTAAGTAGTAGGAAGATGCGCTGACACTGACAGAAAGACAGGGAGAGAATCGCGGCGTAGTACTTTGACGACCTCAGCTGACCATGTGATTAGGGTGCTGCAACGGTAACATGCACCCGATGGAGGCAAGGCAATCTCAGGAGCGCCAAGCTTAACCAATGGCAGATCGAGCATGGAAATGCTCCGATAGAGTTCTTCAAATATACTATGTAATGCGAAAACAAGATCGATCCTGCAGTTGGCCTATTCAAGATGGGAGTACGAAGAGCTGTAAGGTGAATATTCCTAACGCGGAAGGACACTCACTATGCGTGCCTGTAAAGACCAAAAGGCACCAGGGGGCCCTGCCTGTGCCTGAAAGGAAAGGAACTGGTCCAGTCCAGCTAATGCCTGTTTGCAAACTCGTGTTTGACGTATGAACGAGCCGGGTGACCGTTGAAACCTGATCCCAGGTGTGTTCGGATGACCCAGCTCGAATCATTTGAGTTGATCATGCATTCTATTTTTATATCGACAAAAGCAAATCATATGTAGCGCTCAATCACCGGCGACCGGGTACTTCCACCTACTATATACGAGTACCACGGAGGTGGTGTCGGCGCCCGTTCCTCCCACGACTCTATAAATTCTCCACTACGTACACCGAAGCCCGGAAAACATAGCAAACCATCGGCCGCGTGTCTAAGACCAGCGCGCGTGCCCTTGCCCATTCGGACGCATAGCAACCGACAGCCCAAGTCTTGAGCGCGCCCGGCATTTACCTACCCAAAACCCACACCATCCCCGCCGGGCGACGACTCAGCTAGCTAGCCGTAGGCCATGAGCGGTGGCGCAGCAATGGAGTCGTTGCTCCTCTGCTTCCTCTTCCTCTTTGCCGCAGCGCTCGCCGCCGTCGCTGAGGCCAAGACAGTGCACGAGCAATGGGACATCAGCTACCAGTTCACGCACTCGGACTGCGTGCGCAAGCTGGCCGTGACCATCAACGGCGGCACCCCGGGCCCGACCATCCGCGCCGTGCAGGGCGACACCGTCGTGGTCACCGTCAAGAACCTGCTGATGACGGAAAACGTGGCGATCCACTGGCATGGCATCCGGCAGCTGGGCACGCCGTGGGCGGACGGCACGGAGGGCGTCACGCAGTGCCCGATCCTCCCGGGCGACACCTTCGAGTACCGGTTCGTGGTGGACCGGCCGGGCACCTACATGTACCACGCCCACTACGGCATGCAGCGCTCGGCAGGACTCAACGGCATGATCGTCGTCGCGGCCGCGCCGGGCGGCGCCGACGCCGAGCCGTTCGCGTACGACGGCGGCGAGCACGAGGTGTTACTGAACGACTGGTGGCACAAGAGCACCTACGAGCAGGCCGCGGGGCTCGCCGCCGTCCCCATAGTGTGGGTCGGCGAGCCCCAGTCGCTGCTCATCAACGGCCGTGGCAGGTACAACTGCTCGGCCATGGCGCCGGACGCCGCCTGCAACGCGACGCACCCGGAGTGCGCCCCGCAGGTGTTCGCGGTGGTGCCCGGCAGGACGTACCGCTTCCGGATCGCCAGCGTCACCTCCCTCTCCGCCCTCAACTTCGAGATCGAGGTAATTCATTGATTCGTCGACGGTGTTCAAAGTTCATTCAGCATGTGCTGTAGCTGTACGTACGTAAGTTGGTCTTGGTTCTGACTGCTTCGTTTGGGAGGTGCACACGGAGACGTAGTACGTGCGAGTGAAAATAGCAATGCAATGCGAACATACTAGCCGGCAAAAGCGACTATGGACATGTGGGTGCATGTGCAGGCGGCCGGCATCGATCTCGACAAGAGAGATCGCGCCAGACCACGGTCAGATATTCACATTGCACCGAGGAGGATCTGATTTTGGTGCCCTCCGCCACGTTCTTGTCACCGCCAGCCTGCCACTGCTACCATTACTAGTAATATAGTACTAATAGCATACTCCGGGTAGTATCTTTGCTTAGCCGTCAATCAAGGCCGGCCGGCCGGCTGCAACATGAAGCCGTGTTTCGGGCGAGCTTCCCTCCAAGCAAGTTATCGCCGGCCGGCCGTTGCTCTGGATTCTACTAGTAACAACAAATATAGTAGAATCTTCAAGAGATCGTCTTGGGACCATGCATCTCTGTGTACTTATCTGCCTGCACTTGGACCCCCATTTAGGACGCATAAGCCTCTACATGGATGGATTAGTTTAGTACCAATTCATTCCAAAATACAAGTGGAAACCCGAAGATCCGGAAACTAGCTAGCAAGCATATGCTTTAGCTGATCGACCTTTCTCTGTTTGGCTCTACTGCCAGAGTCAAATGGGCAGGCAGAAGCTGAGTCATTTCGCAGAAACCACCTGGCCAGTAGCATTTGTAAGCATCCCAAGTGTGCAACCACGTCGAAATCCAGGACTTGAGACACGTACGTCCGTCGTCGCTCAAAACGAAACAATAACTAAGACATTGCACCTAATGGCCCAAGAATCCTTATCAGATATTGACTTGTATCCACTTCGAGGCTAGACGTTCTCATCTACCTATATAGAGCTAGCGGCCAATGTAAACACTGTATATAGGTGGTACCCAATACCCATCACCATGCAACATAATGAGTGCACGCATGTCTGGATATACACGAACTTGGACTAAACGTAACCGCGTAGTACTGTCTATCTACCGCTAACCTCCAAGTAGGATGAACTGGATCCACTGGTCACCAACATGCATGCATGTAACGTCTAGTTGTAGTTGACGACTACTCCCTCCGTCTCATAATAAGAGCGTTTTTTACATCATTAAAATATTTTTATATTATGAAACGGAGGAAGTATACATTTGAGTAGTATAGCTAGCATGCAACTTGTATAGTACTATACGTGTAATGCGTCTTGCTGTGTTACACGTAGCAATACGCTATGTACCCGCGACGAGCAACACATGCAGACTCCTGGCTGGTCAATGACCTATCTTGTTACGCATATCACGCAGGATCAGATTAACAACATAATCCACTTGTTAGCGTGAGGAAGATGCATATATGATTAAGATGATTTCCCTGTAATCGTATACTACATGCCTACGCACGCTTCTTAGCCATGTGGTGTTTATTTACTCTCATTCCACATACACGTCCGAGCTGGGGTTCAAATGATCGATCGATTGATCGCGTTGGTTGGAGTATACATATCATTCAACTTATTTAATTATATATGTTAGGTTTCACAGATAATTGTACTAGTATAATGTTAGCTGGTTGATTTGGATGAAAGCTAGCTAGCGGCCACGTCTATATCGCACAGCACAATGTTCCAGTCTAGCGTTGGAACAGTGCGCAACAAACCCAACATTTATCTTCTGCCCTCCAATCTTTGAAACGGAACTAACAAGTTGACGACGACTTGTGAAAGCGCAAGGGCGAAGGCAACATCGTATACTTAACCTAATAGAGGCATCTCACCGTCATGACATTTCGAGGAACAAGGTGACACGGAAATCACGAACAGGCACGCTACCAACCATAGGAAACGCCATGGAAAGATCCAATACTGCGATTGCACTGGAGGATGGAGATTTGCTAGCTAATCCTTTTTGTCACACTTTATCCTATTTGTGCGCTTATATTTTTGATAGTATAGTTAATCACCATGTAAATTAAGGCTGCCAAATACAGTAATGGACATTGGTTAAGTAACGTAAGCGTATGCATGCAGGGGCACGAGATGACGGTGGTGGAGACGGACGGGCACTACGTGAAGCCGTTCGTGGTGAAGAACCTCAACATCTACTCGGGCGAGACCTACTCCGTGCTGATCAAGGCCGACCAGGACCCCAACCGCAACTACTGGCTCGCCTCCAACGTGGTGAGCCGCAAGCCCGGCACGCCCACCGGCACCGCCGTGCTCAGCTACTACGGCGGCCGCAGCAGCCCGCGCGCGCCGCCGCCCACGGCGCCCCCCGCCGGCCCGGCGTGGAACGACAGCGCGTACCGCATCGCCCAGAGCCTGGCCACGGTGGCGCACCCGGAGCACGCGCACCCGCCGCCGCCGCGCGCCGACCGGACCATCCTCCTCCTCAACTCGCAGAACAAGATCGACGGCCGGATCAAGTGGGCCATCAACAACGTCTCCTTCACGCTGCCGCACACGCCCTACCTGGTGGCCCTGAAGCACGGCCTGCTGGGCGCCTTCGACCAGCGCCCGCCGCCGGAGACGTACAACCACACCGGGTACGACGTGTACGGCGTGCAGGCCAACCCCAACGCCACCACCAGCGACGGGCTGTACCGGCTGGCGTTCGGCTCCGTGGTGGACGTGGTGCTGCAGAACGCCAACATGCTGGCGCCCAACAACAGCGAGACCCACCCGTGGCACCTCCACGGCCACGACTTCTGGACGCTTGGGTACGGCGTGGGGCGGTTCGACCCGGCGGCGCACCCGGCGACGTTCAACCTGAGGGACCCCGTGATGAAGAACACGGTGGCGGTGCACCCCTTCGGCTGGACGGCGCTGCGGTTCCGGGCCGACAACCCCGGCGTGTGGGCCTTCCACTGCCACATCGAGGCGCACTTCTTCATGGGCATGAGCGTCGCCTTCGAGGAGGGCATCGAGCGCGTCGGAGACCTCCCGGAGGAGATCAGGCGCTGCGTCAGCACCAAGGGCGGCGGCCACTAACCGATCGCGATGATCAAACGTGTGCAAGTCCAGTAGTAACATTGGTTCCGTGCATTCATTCATTTGTTCCGTCATATGAAGTTCCTATTAGTAATGCATTCTTCTTCTTCTTCCTTTTCTTTTATTCTGTGTGGGTGTGATGCATTCACTAGTATGAATGTACTATCAACCGCAAAAAAAAAGGATGTACTATGATACGTCCATGCTGTACCAATGCACTTATATATGCTGTAGATTTTACGGTGAGCAAAATGCTAAGAGTTGGTCTCTCCCGTCGGATTCATGGAAACGTTGTGCATTTTCGAGCAGCTTGATCAGATTGTTCTGTTTTTGGAACAGATTCATGTTGTGTGTTACCGATCAGCTTCGAGCACATCGAGCAGCTTTGAAGCTGGGTGCACAGCGGTTTCGATCTCGATCTAATTACTGTGCATATTATGCCGGCTGGCCTTGTGTTTTACTACAAATAAAAATCATCTTCGCTGTCAGACTGCGTACTGTAGTTTTGTAATCAGTCGCATGTGAGCAACACGGCATCAGGCTCTGACAGACTGAGATCATATACGGATCGGGGCGCAGAACTGCAGATCAAGGGAAATACCACTACAAGTGGAATGCGAGGTGCTTGGTCGTACGACAGAGATTAGCTGTCAGATACACGTAACCCAAGATCGAATTATTTTCAGTTAAAACCATGAGCGTCCTTTTGCTCGACCGACAAGGTTGATCACCCGACAGATCTGAAGCTGGAAGCAGATGTAGAGGGAGGGCGCACACGGTTTGGACCCCTTTCTTTTTACAGCTAACCATCCTGTCAGACTGCGTGTTTACTACTACGTGCTTGGAATTTTTTGCATGTGAGCAAAACGTCCTGGGCGACAGATTGTCCTCTCGAGATCGAGGGAAACACAAGTTAATTGTGTGCTGCCACAAAGTCAGAGTGAGACAGAGTTCCAGATACGCAGAACGCGAGGCTGGGTCAGTGTTCAGTTGAAACCATGAGCATTCTAACACTTGCAGATACTGCCCGGGAATGGATGTATTCCTTCAAGAACGTTGTTTGAATGTGCACGCACCGAAATAAATTATTCATGCTCTTTGAAAAATGGATGTATTCCTTCAAGAACGTTGTTGAATGTGCACGCACCGAAATGAATTATTCATGCTCTTCGAAAAAAAAATATTCATGCCAGTCTTTACTCGCGAAAAAAGTAAAGTGTGTGGCTGCTGGGATTCGAGCCCAGGTCTCCACGGCCACAACGTGGAATTCTCACCACTAAACTACAGCCACTTTGGTGTTGGTTTCTCCAGCCTTACGTAATTAGCACGTTCTTTCTCAAACGTGACCAGTAGATGTCCCAGTCAATACTCAGTGTCTGATGTGTTCGCCGAGGACATTGTGGCATGGAATTGTATGAAGCCGGACTTGGGAGAACGTATGATGTTTGAAAGTATCAAATGTTGTGTTCACAGATGATGCTAAAAATATGTTGTTTATGTGTACAAGAGCAAAATAATTTTGGAAAGCCCTTGGCCTGGAAAATTTGATCCAAAAAGCCTTTAATGTGGACAGATCTGGCCCTGTGGTACTCAAGCATCTCATGTGCGTGCCAATGACGCGGTGGTCACCGTCACCGCTTCTTGATCAGTTCGGGCTGCAAGAAAATGTTACCGTGGCATGTTGGTATATTTGGTGGGAATGTGGGTACTAAATGGCACATGGTGAGCAGATTCAAATGGCCAAGGGAATGGCCATGTCCATAAATCTGTTGTCCTTAATTTTTTCCAAGGCTCATGCCAAAGGAGGAGGACAGGGCATTTTACACAAATGGCGCAACTCATGTCATAAACGAATTTTCAAGGGCGGAAGCTCCAGCAATGTCTTAATCACACTCTATTCGTGCGTTGCAATAGTCTGGTCGACGGCTCAGATTGCTTAGAAGTGATCCAAATGATGACATGAAGGTTGCTATCAATTAGCCACGGAGTTTGGCGATGTCTACTTTGAACACAATTCGCACAATTGATGATCCTCTTGATTTTCTTTTGAAAATTTGGTTGGACATTGCAACAAGTATTTTTTTAGGGGAAACAACTGCCTTGTTATTACCTAGTTCATGGCAATATCCGCCAGTACAACGTCTTGAATACAATCTGGAGAAACACTAAACAAAGTTTTGCATAAATTTAGGGACATACTTCCCCGTTCCCTCGTGTCGCCCTCTCGAGGGCGACTCGGGGGCAACGACCTCCCCGTCCGCCTCCCCCCTTCTCGATTCCTTCCCTCGCCGCCGCCGGAGACGGGAGCTGGGTCCCCCGCGCGGCCGCCGATGAGGATGGAGGCGAGGCCCTCGGCCGCGGCACCGCTCGGGCTCGGGCCTAGGGTTTGAGGCGGCGACCTCTGCTGGTGAGGGCGGCGTCGTCCTGGGCAGGCGGCGCTCGCCGGTGTTGAGGGCGGCGTCTACTCGGCCGCGTGGGCGGCGAGTTGGCGGTGGATGCGGGCGCCGCGTTGGAGGGATCCCCTGCTGCTCTCCTTCGTCAGATCTGAAGATAGCGCCCCGTACTGCTGCTTCCTCCTCGCCAGTCCGGCCGGATCCGATGGCTGATTGCGCGGATGTGGGGTTGGGAGCTCTGGATCGGAGTAATTTCTTGGCCGGTTGCGGCGGCCACGACGGCGGCGGCGCTCCGGGTGTTGTTTCCTTCTTGAAGGCGGCTTCGAGATCCAGCTCCCTCCCCCTCGTCCTCCCCCTGCACCCGGGTGAAAACCCACAACTTTAGTTGGGCGGCGGCGGTGCCCGGCTCCGTCACCTTCTTGAAGGCGCCGCTTTGGGTCCGGGGAGGTGGGACAGCTGCAGTGCGTTCTTGGCGTTTCTGATGGCGGCGGTTCTCTCTTTAGTGGTGGCGCTTCGCCATGGCGGCCGGCTAGTCTGGCTCTCGTGGTAATTGTGGTGCTCAACTCTTTGCCGTGTCTTCCTGGGGTGCTCCCGTTCAGAGAGGCGGGAGGTGGAGCGGCTTCGTCTTGCACGGAGCTTTGATGGAGATGTCAAGTCATGCGTGACCGACAGGTGCTACGCTTTGTCATGCCTGGTCGGCAGGTGCTACGCACAATAGATCTTCCAAAGACTTCAAGCTGTCTTGGTTGGTGGTACTTGGCAGTATGGTGCTGAGGTGTATCAGTGGCGACCGCGACGTGCTCAGCTGTTTGCGCGCAGGGAGGAGGTGCCGTTGGGCGCCGTGGTGGCGTCGAAGATAGCAGGACCGAGCAAGGTTGATGCATCAATACAGTTCTGAAGATGGAGCGGTGGCAGTTGGCGGCGGCGGCCTCTGAGTGCACGCCGGACCGGTGAGACCCATGCCCGGCAGGCGTCCTGGATGGGACCTCAGGTCTTAGATGTTAGGTTTGGCTGCGATGTCTGTTTAGTATTAGGACCAGACTATCTGCGCCCCTTCATTAACTGGATAGGTATAGCGACAGTCTCTTGCTTAGACGGCGGCTTTAGTCTTACTATTATATTACTTTGTAAGATCCTGTGAAAATAATTAATAAAGTGACAGTAGGCATTGCCAAGATGCAGAGGCCGGGGTCATTCTCCTTTTCTAAAAGAAAGGCAACCCTCCCTAGCTAAGATGTGAGTAGCTTTGTTCGCCGTTCTCCTGGCCCAAACCACTCAGAATTCGTCGACACCTGATAGCATCTCCTTTATCGCCTGGACAAGAGGAGCAAATCTCGATCGATCGATAACATATGAGTTAATAACCTGCGCCACAAGTTGGTTGTCAGTTTCGAGAACAAGCTTCTTTACGCCAACTTCAATTGCAAGCTGCACTCCTCGACGACAGGCAAGCAACTCCGCGTGTTCAGGAATAGTGACATTTGCGAAAGAATGACACGATGCAACAAGTATTACTAGTAGCTCGAAACGCACATGTTCGACTGTAAAAACAAAGTGAACTTCTTGGTATTTTCGGTGATACTACTACTGTATTAAATTAGCAGCCACCTCTGTTTTATGTGGGGAGTGTTAGGATGATCTCCACCGTGTGGGCCCAACGGCCCACCGGGCCCTTAGACCTGCGCCTTGATCGGGGGCGCTCAACCCATTATGGTTGACGGCCTCTGTCACCTGCACTATATAAAGAGGTGGGGGCCGGCGGCTCGCATCACGAGGTTCGTCGCAACGCGTACACCCCACCTAATCCCCTACCGATCTAGGGTTAGTGCAGTGCTGACGGGAAGCACCGCCACCACTACTCTCTGCCATCACCTTCCACCATGTCCACTGTTTCGGGTTCATTAACCCAAGAGAAGGTAATCCACCGAGGATCTCTAACACTACTCGATCCAGAGCATCTATCAATGGTATCAGACAGGTTTGGTTATAGGATCTTCGGTACAAAGAAAACCAGAGATAGAAAGATCCCCCCTCCTCAAGAAACCTAACTCCTCATAGAGAAAAGAGGGAAAAGAAATCCCTAAAGTAGCGCCGCCGTCATGGCCGCGCCGTTCCTCTCGATCCGGCCGCGCATCGGCAAGCCGAGGCGCCGGACGAAGAACCACCCCGAAAGGGGCAAAGGGCACCACCACCGTGCCATTTGACGGCGGCGCGTTCACCCTGGAGGTGCTCGCGCACGCCGGCAAAGGGGTTGGCAGGGTCGCCGCCGTACCGTCCATCTAGGTCGCCGACGGGTGCTGCAAGGGGCAGAGGACGGGGCGTCGCCCTCGTCCCTCTCTGTCACAGAAAGTAAAAGTGGGAGGGGGAACTGCTCGCGCGGCGCGGTGGCACGACGTCGTCGCTTGCAGCCGCCGGAACCCCATCCCGCTGCTACGAACAGGGGAGCAGAGGAGGGCTCCGCCACGTCTCTTTCTCTTGAAGGAGGCGTGGGTGGAGGAAGAAAGGAGGGGGAAAGGGAAGAAGAGGGGGCGCGTGGCGCAGAGGCGGCCGACGCCGCCGTCGGCTCGCCGGCGGCGCGGTTGGACCGCTGGAGGAGCTCTGCCGCCACAGGAGAGAGAGCGAAGGAGAGAGATCGAACAGAGAGAGTGGCTAGGGTTTTCGGTCGGGGGCTCGCTCTCCCCAGTTTTGATCGAGCGATAAGTAAGCTGGATCGTTCGATCCTGATTGACGGTTGGGATGAAAACCCGTGCGGGCCTTTGGGCCGAAAGAGAGGCCAGGCCGGCAGCCGCGGGCACAGCCACGCGCGCTGGGCCGAGGCAGCCAGCCGCGGGCGCAGCTGCGCGCGCTGGGTCGGGCCAGCAGCTGCGCAGACTTGGCCGAGGCCTCAGCCGCGCGCCGGGCCAGCTGCATTATTATTATTATTTTGTTATTTGTCCAGATTTGAGCAGATTTCAAATAGTTTTTCTATGCAATTTTTTCCAATGAAAATTTTGTTTAGAAAACAGGAAAGAAAAACAGAAAAAGTTTCTGAAAAATAAAATATAAAATTTTCAGAAAAAGAAATGTTCATGAATTTTACAAAGAAAATAACAAAGTTCATGAATTTTTATCTGTTCAAAGAAAAGTTTCTGTAAAGAATAAAAGCTAAAGTAAAAGATTAAATTGTTGCTTCTCTAATGCTTTTTTGAACCAAACGGTTAAAATTGCTTCGAGCGTAAAAGAGTGCAGAATTGTTTCTGCATAGAATATTAAAAGTTTCCGCTGCAAAGAAAAAGTTTTATCCTCCAATTAAATTGGAATCAACGGGAAAATTTAATTGGAAGAACTGTTCTTAACAATGTTTTCCCCTGTGGGTGAAATAAGATGCAGATAGTTTCCGATATGATAAAAGAAAGATATTTCTTTTAAAGTTAAAATATGGTATTGTCATTTTCTGACCAACGTTGATGATGACAATATTATAATTCAATGAGTCTTATAGTTAAAAGTTCAAATCTCTGATAAATTTTGTATCCACAATTTTCGGAGAATTTGATAAAGATTGAGAACTGTATATTGATAGTTTTCCGCTGCAATAAAGTTGATAATGATGATTATTTTCTTAGCAAAGTTGTTTAATAGAAATATTATCATCACATTGTTTATGAGTTATATGCATTATTTCCATTTCAACCCAACGGTGATATGGAATTAATGTAGAAGAATGAGTTTTATTCTAATTCTACCACAACGGTGATTTAGAGTATAAAAAGGAAGTTTTACAAAAGTTTAATGTGCATATTTTTTAACCAGACCAACGTAGGGTTATTTTTATGCTCATTATTGTTGATTATTGGCTAAGTTTTCTCATACTAAAAGTTTTCCATGCTTTCATTCATGAAGGCAAATGGCTGGGTACTTGTGACCCAAAAGATGACCAGGAAAGGTCATAACATGAGGGAGTATGTTCTCTCTAAAGAATGCCTTTAAAAGAAAAGAATTATTGGATATTAATCCAAGAGAAGAAAACAGATAGATCATTGAGAGTCTTGGTTGACGAATGTCTTTCATGTATTGTATATGAAGAAGATTTATCAGTCAACATGATTTGAGATGAAACAAGCAACATGCGTGTTTAATTTGACCAACGTCAGATGAAGCATGTGTGTCAAAGAGCATTAGGATTTATTCCTAAATTTAATGATTGAATAATGCAGTCAAAAGAGTCAATTCTTGCATTTATGTCCCTTACAGGGAATTACCCGCATATTGGGAAATGATGATTATGATAAAACCCGCATGGCAGGAAAAGTCTGGGAAAATCCCTGCGTAACCCGTATGGCGGCAGAATTTTTCTCAGACTTATCCTGTATGACAGGAGAAAGACATGATGACTCATGTGCTTTTAATGTGTCCCACTCTGAGAGAAAAGTATGGAGTAGCTATTATGCTTTCCTAGTATCAACTATACATCTTATGTGTAACGGTCATTAAGCACTCATTAAATCCGAAGAGAACAAAAGTTACAGACGAAACTAAAGATAAGAATGATATGCAAGTGTGACTTGCAAAAGTACTAATGATAAAGAACTCTGTTGAGTTTTTGAAATGGAATGAGGAAAAAGTACTCCCATACCAGTTAACAGATAACTTCATTACGTATGAAGTAATCAGATAAATGAGGTAGATAATCAAAGTTTCCTCAATTCACAAGAGTTATGAATGGTTTTTTTTTCGAAATTGTGACAGAAAAGTTCTTGCCACATTTCGAGGGGGAGAAAGAAATAGTTGTATTTCTGGATCTTTTACAGTTCCGAAAGCAGAGTAAGGAATACTAAGACGGTGCTTAAAGTGCCATAAAGAAGAAAGTTTTAATAGAACAAACCCAAATTATAAAGTTTAAAGATACACCATTTTTAGTGAAGATGGAGTAATCTGGGGGAGCATGTTGTATGACCTATACAACACATGTTGTTAGCTCTATAAAGGATGAATGAGTAAACATGGATCTTGTGATACAGGTCCCTGTAAAACCTATTGCCTCATGGAAATGAAAGACTATAGAATTAGTTTGCCTCTTGCATTGACAGAGCAACAATATCCCCATATGAAAGAAGTGCCAGTACCTGAGACACTGATGGTCTCCAGGAATGAGAAAATCAGATACTTCTGATTATATAAGTCTATGTTAGTGAAATTCAAATGGAGGTTGATCCCACCTCATTTAAAGCGCTCAATCAAGTTTTGAGAAGTGTTTGTTTGTCTAAATGATAAGAGACTATGTGAGATGAAATGAAATTGGTGTATCCCGACGATGTTTGGGACTGGTGAGTAATTTCCAATGGAGCCAAAACAATAGGCTGTAAAGAGTCTACAAGGACAATGTGACTCCAAAGGAAATATGTAAAGGTGTAAAACACGACTTAAATCAAAAGGTTTTTGCCCGTTTTGCACTGAATAGATTACAATGAGTGTTGTTAGCACATCATGATCTGAGTTACATCAGATGAAAGATATTATGATCTGAGTTACATCAGATGAAAGTAAAGAACACAGGGGATACTGCCTGAAGAAGTCTTTTATGGACTAAAGCAATCAAATGTTGTTTTTGGGTTAAAGAAAATGAGAGGACAATTGTATTCGTGCAAAGTTATAGAATGGGAAATTCATTTCCTAATCCTGTGCATGTGGATGACATCCTACTTGCTAGTGGTGATGTCAACCTACTGCAGGAGGAGAAAAGAAGTTCTTGTCCTCAAAGTTCAAAAGAATGTTCTCGGTAGAGTGTCTCTCATTATAATTATCGAGATTCACCAAGAAAAGAATAAAAGGGGGTATTAGGAATGTCACATGGACATGCTAAGAAATGTCTCTAAAGTATGCATGCGAGAAAACCTACGCATGTTCTTATAGTCAAGGGTAATAGAAACTGGAAACTATGGTGTTCCAAAAGTTGATGAGAAAAGATTGAAAACGGATATGGTACCATATGCTTCAGCTGTTGGAAGCTCAATATATTGCCCTGACACAGTTCACATATCCGGGTTGTTTTGGCAATGTCCAGTCCATATATAGATCATTGGAATGGAGTCAAAGATATCGGCCTCATGCTGAAAGAAATAAGTGCTCTTAAAAGATTGTGAGTATAAAGACATGACTTGTGAAATGTATAGCGAAATCAACAATTGTCGCTAACTTTCATACTTGGAGGTTTTTGTGTGGAAAAGCTCCAAAGAATGAAGCAATTATCATCAATGTGATGCAAAGATATTTTATAGCTTGATATGAGGCTGAGGGACAGGCAAAATGGTTAAGGAGACCTGTACCCGGAGTTGATAATGGTTGACAATAGTGATAACTATTTTAAGTCTTTCGCTCCTATGACAACGAGTCAAGTGTTGATGCCAAACACACTGACACAGAGTTATGCGTTGTAAAGGAGAAAGTCCGGAATTATGTGGGAATGCTTGAAGCAAAAAAAGCAACAGACAAGTGTTTGCAGATCTGCTTATCTTAACGCCCAGTGTGTTCGGAGAACACACAGTCGACATGGGTTTTATGGTATAGTCTAAGATTTCCGGACAATAAAGGGCCCAAGGTTAAAGAATTTGTTTCAAAACAGAGAGGTACGTTGTGGTTGTCTGATTCTATCGGCAATTGAGCTGTGACGATGAAACATGTTCTATGTATTGATCTGTTATGAAACGAGTAAAGTAAAAATATACGGTCAAAAGTAAAAGTTGAGATCAAGGGGAAGAATGTTAGGATGATCTCCACTGTGTGGGCCCAACGGCCCACCGGGCCCTTAGATCTGCGCCCTGATCGGGGGCGCTCAACCCACTATGGTTGACGGGCCCCTGTCACCTGCACTATATAAAGAGGTGGGGGCCGGCGGCTCGCACCACGAGGTTCGTCGCAACGCGTACACCCCACCTAATCCCCTACCGATCTAGGGTTAGTGTAGTGCTGACGGGAAGCACCGCCACCACTACTCTCTGCCATCAGCTTCCACCATGTCCACTGTTTCGGGTTCATTAACCCAAGAGAAGGTAATCCACCGAGGATCTCTAACACTACTCATCCAGAGCATCTATCAAACTACTCGATCCAGAGCATCTATCAGGGAGCAGCAGATCCTATGTCTTTATTTTTATTTTTCACCTTAACTCTTAAGGCAATGTAATTGTGTAGAAAATTCCCACTGGTTTCTGTTCTTCAGACGAGTCAACATTCCCTGATCTGTTCTAATCCTATGTTAATCTCGCTCTGTCTACGGGGCGCACAGTAGGCTGGTCAACGGCTCAGATTGGTTAGGTGACCCGAAGGATGAGACGGGGACATTCTTGGTGTCCGACGGTAGCAGTCTATGAAGATGAAGATTGCTATAAATTGCCCAAGGAGTCTGGCAAGGTCTCTTCTTGTTTCTGTTCTTCAGCCGAGACAACATAATTCTAATCTGTTCTAATCTCATATGTTGATACGCAACAACTCGAGATTACTATGCAGCAGCATATCGGCTCGGTTCTGATGCATGCTCTGAGTTTCTCTACACAAAAAATGATTTGCTGCAACGTGATTTGCTGCAACGTGAGTATGTATTCAAACTTCATACATACATTGTTTCTCTGACAGGATTTGAATTTAGTAGCAGTGTAACACAATGTGAGGATATTATTGTATTCGAACTTCACCTTTCTCTTCCTCTAAAATCTCTCGTAAAACAAGGGGGGGGGGGGGGGGGGGGAAGCCATGTTCACGTGATCGCGATCCGGCGGCTGCCACCGTCAGCTGACCCTCACCTTGCTGCCGCAGCACCCGCCGCCGGCGGCGGCCGGCTTGCCCTTCTTGTCCGCGTCGGTGCGGTCGAGGAACTCGCGGTTCTCCTTCCACACCTCGCCGTCGTCATACACCTCCTTCTTCCAGATGGGCACGGAGGCCTTGATCTCGTCGATCACGTAGCGGCACGCCTCCATGGCGTCCGCGCGGTGCACCGCCGAGGCGGCCACGAAAACGCTGGCCTCGCCGGCGGGGACGGTCCCGAGGCGGTGCGCCACGGCCAGCCGGCACAGCGCGTGCGCGGCGCGGGCCTCGCGGAGGATGGCCTCCAGCCGGCGCCGCGCCATGGCCCCGTACGCCTCGTACCGGAGCTCCACCACGCGCCTCCCGTCGAAGTGGTCCCGCGTGGTGCCCTCGAAGGTGGCGATGGCGCCCGCCGAGAGGTCGCGGACGTGGTCCACGTACCGGCCCATGTCCAGCCGGCCCGATCCCTCGTCCAGGATCTCGACCAGGTCCTGGCACGCCACCTCCGTGGTTGGAGGCTCGACCGTCGCCGTTGGGGTCTCGTCGCCGGCCATCGAGGGTGCGCTTCGGGTGCTTGGATCACGGAGCGCGGCCGCTCCAAGTCGTCGGTGCAGGCAGCGAGATAAGGTTTGGTGGAGGAGAGGAGATGAACCACGGAAGTGCCCCGCGGCTTTCTTATTTTATCATCCTGCTCCCAGCACCGGCGATTTTTCTTAAATTCGATTTCAGTCTCAAGCGGCAGAAACTTAAAAAAAAATTCGAGAGGACAGCGGAAGAATACTCGTGTGTGATTGAGATCGAGTGGCGCTTCCTGCGCTGAGCAATCAAAGGGTTGACCGAGTCGAAACCTGCTCTATATGTCTGCCTTGAAGGCTTGAACCTTGAATATACTGTATTTCGGTCCCGTTTGGTTCATAAGCCCTAAAACTTTTTTTAGTCCCAACTTATAAGTCACAAGTCCCTAAAAAGTCCCTACCTGTTTGGTTCCTGGGACTTATAAGTCCCTATAAGACCATATTACAACTATAAGTCTTTATAAGTCCCTCCTTGAGAGTTTTATTTCATAAGCTCCAAATGCCCACTTTAAGTCCCTATAAATCCCTCCTGTTTGGTTCAGATGGGACTTATAGGGACTTTTTTAAGTCCCTAAGCCAATAAGTCTCTGGAAACAAACACCCTCTTCATTTCTCTACTACTAGTACTACCATAAACTGTTGAGAAAATAACATAGCATGAGTATATTTGTCTACCCTCTAATTCCTCCGCCAAGTCCGTGGAGCAGCTCACAATGCGTATATGAGGCCAGAGGGTAGGGATATATTTATACTCAGTTTCCTGAAAATTCAAATCCGTATCCGGATAGAATTCAGTTAGACTCCTAATCGAATTAACCAACCACGATCATAACCGATTATTTTCCGAGTCAAATTCCTTCTTATCCCTAAGCACATATATGTGAGATATATGCCACGTTTAAATAATATGTGATTCCTATTTAAACGTGTAGACTTATCAATCTACAGAGCTGAACTTGTAAATAGCCTAGCCAATTCCAAACATATATTGTGCCCAGGCAAATAATTCCATTGTACATATACACACTGTATTCCAGTATAGTTTGTACCCAGCTCCTTGAGTAAATTTCCTCAAGTTCCATTGCAAATATTTGTACCAATCATTCATACACCAATTCCGTGTGATTTCATTATCAACCAAATAAATGTAGTATATAATGTTTTGGAAGACACCAAAAATTCCTACATCTCCCACTTGTCTGAAAAACATTCAATAAAAAATCCTAATGCCCATGTTCCTGACATGTTTGCAAAACAATTCCTGACTAAGAGGTTTAGTCAGTGGATCTGCTAACATATCAGTACCAGGCAAAAGCTCAAGACAAATAGTTTTCAGCCTATTTATTACATCTCTAATATAATGATACTTTCCCTCAATATGTCTAGCCCTGCTATGAAACTTGGGATCCTTGGAAAGTTTAAATGCAGCTTGATTATCACAATAAACAGTGACTGGATCGGACGCATTTTCAACTATCTCTAGAGAAACCAGAAAGTTCCTCAACCAAACGCCATCTTTTACAGCTTCATTCGCAGCAATGTAATCTGCTTCCATAGAAGACTGCGCCATAGAAGTTTGTTTCTTGCTCTTCCAAGAGATAGCACCTCCAGCCAAAGTAAATAGACAACCTGACGTCGACTTCCTTTCATCAAGGTCTCCCTGCCAGTCAGCATCAGTATATCCCTGCAGCTGAAGATTATCACCATTAAAGCAAAGAGAAAAGTCCATCGTTCCTTTTATATATCGCATATCATATTTTATTTGCTTCCAATGAGCTTCCCCGGGATTTTTCTGAAATCTGCTCAACATTCCAACAGTGTGACACAAATCTGGTCTAGTAAACAGCATTGCATACATAAGAGACCCCAGAGCAGAAGCATAAGGTATAATTTTCATTTCCCTTATTTCCTTAGGAGTTTTAGGACATTGTTCCTCACTAAGTTTAGTTCCTTTTATCATTGGTACATTTGCAGGTTTGCAATCTTCCATAGAAAATCGTTTCAAAACAGTTTTGAGATAAGCTTTTTGAGACAACCCCAAAACTTTCCTTTTCCGATCTCTATGTATTTCCACCCCCAAAACATAAGAGGCTTCCCCCAAATCTTCCATATCAAAAGTGGATGATAACCAAGATTTCACTTCCATTAAGGTTCCCTCATGGTTTGAAGCAATTAAAATGTCATCGACATACAATGATAATAATGCAAAGTTTCCTCCCACTATTTTGAAATAAATACAGTGGTCTCCTTCCATCATAGAGAAACCATATGATGTGATTGTAGCATCAAATAAGGTATTCCATTGCCTAGAAGCCTGCCTCAAACTATAAATTGATTTTTTAACTTACATACTTTATTCTGATTTCCTTTTTCCACAAAACCATCTAGTTGTGTCATATAGATTTCCTCTTTTAAATAACCATTTAGAAAAGCCGACTTGACATCCATTTGATGGAGATCAAGATCAAAATAAGCAGTTAAGGCACATAAAATGCGAATAGAAGTGAACTTTGCAACAGGAGAAAATGTTTCCACAAAGTCTACTCCTTCCTTTTGTGTATATCCCTTAGCAACTAATCGAGCTTTATATTTTTCCACACCTCCTGAAGCACTGAGTTTCCTTTTGAATATCCATTTAGATCCTATGGCCTGGCGGTTTTGGGGTAAATCAACAAGTTCCCGCATAGCTTCCAACCATAGTCCAGATTCCTCACAATCAATGGCCTGTTTGTAAGTTTTAGGTTCTTCCTCTAAAGACACTTTAGAGTGCACTTCCCCTAAAAACACAAAGTAATCATCTAGATAAGATGGTGTTTGTGTGTTCCTCCCACTTCTTCTAGGCATACTAGTTGAGGGAGTTTCTTCCATATTTATGTCAAGGATTTGGCTTGAAAGATTACCATTAGAGTCATTTACTACTTCCTCGGATTCTTCATCTATCAATTCCACTCTAGCCCTCTTAGCACGACGAGGAGTGTCCTGATCTAAAATAACATCTCTGCTTTCCAATAACTTCTTATTGTTGGGATCATAAAACCTATAACCATTGGAATCGGTAGAATATCCAAAAAAAATTCCTGGAGTGGTCTTAGGTTGCAGTTTGGTTCTGTTCTGGCTAGGGATTTTTATTTGAGCATTGCAACCCCAAACAGGCAGGTGCCTTAGTGTTGGTTTCCTCCCTTTCCAAAGCTCATAGGGAGTGACCTTTACTGATTTTGAGGGTGAATGATTTAATAAATAAACTGCAGTATGCAGTGCTTCCCCCCAAAAACTCAAAGGTAAATCCGAGTAAGCCATCATGGATCGAACCATATCAATCAACGTCCTATTTCTTCTTTCCGCTACACCATTTTGTTGGGGTGTGTAGGGTAATGTGTAGGGTGTACTATCCCATGTTCTTTACAGAATTCATCCAAAATTCCGGATGTGTACTCTCCTCCTCTATCGGTCCTAAGGACTTTAATTTTCCCATTTAATTGGTTTTCCACTTCGGCCTTGAAAGTTTTGAACATGTCAAAACCCTCAGACTTGTGTTTAAGGAGGTAGACATAACCTTATCGAGAGAAGTCATCAATGAATGTGATAAAATACACCTTTTGTCCTATTGTGGGTGTTGTCATTTCCCCACAAATATCTGAATGAATTATGGATAAGGGCTCACTAGATCTTTCAGCTTTAGGAAAGGGAGCTCTAGTCATTTTTCCCATGATGCAGGCTTCACAAATTCCATAATCTTCCCATTTAAAATTCAGAATTCCAGAACTAATCAATCTTTTAATCCTGTTTTTTGATATATGTCCTAGCCTTAAATGCCATAGGTAGGATTCTGAACAATTGTCATTTCTGGCTATATTCCTCACAATGGAGTGGTTTTCAGCAACTAAACTGTCCATAGCATCAATATCGGAAATATCTTCAATATAATAAAGGCCTTCTACACGGTTCCCTGATTGTATTAATTTTCCTTTTAGCAATATTTTAACCTTCCCATTGCTAAAGTTAACATCAAAGCCTGCAGATTCTAGTCTAGATACCGATATGAGATTTTTCCTCATATCTGGAGCAAACACGGTATTCTTAAGGAGTAATATTCCTCCACTTGGGAGTTTAAGATTATAATCCCCAATTCCTAGTATATCTGCCTTTGATGTTGTTCCTAGATAAATATATCTAGTTCCCTTTTGTATTGGTTTAAATGAACAAAAAGAATTCCTATCTCTTGCAATGTGTGAGGTGGAGCCAGAATCAACCACCCAACTATTGGACAAGGAAGTTGTAAATAGAGATTCTGAACATACAAAAACATGTGACATACCATCAGGTGAAGAATTTCCCCTTCTATTATCCTGATGCTTGGACTGGTTGTTGTTATACTTTTTATCATCTGGCTTCCTCTTCTTAGTGCACTCAGATCTGAAGTGTCCTTGTTCACCACAATTATGGCAGTTAAATTTCCTCTTGTCGACCTTCTGACTTGAGTTTCTTCCATTGTAATCATTCCTATCATGCTTCTGATTTATTTTATCCCTCAAATCTGTCCCATATTTCCTCTTTTGCCAATTCCTCTTGCTTGAAGACTTGTCCTCACCAAGGTGTAGTTCATCATGTTGAGACCTTCTTTCTTTCCCTTGTGTGGACTTCATGTCTTCTTCCATGAGTAGATGATGCCTTAGCGTCCTCATGTTTAGCACACGCTCAGTATGACAAAAGGATATTTTAATTTGTTCCCAAGAGTTTGGCAAAGAGTTAAGAGCCACCATAACTTGAACTTCTTCAGGGAAAGGGTACCCAGCATTCTTTAGTTCCTCTACTAGCACACATAATTTATTCAGATGTGCACTAACAACAATGGTTTCTGTCATCTTCGCAGTCAAAAACTGATTCACCAAGCTAAGAACTTTGATAAGTGAAACTTCCCCAAAGTCCTTTTCCAATCTCCTCATTATTTTGCGAGCTGATTCCTCTGGTTCATATTCTCCGGCTAGAGAATCAGACATGGATCCAAGCATAAACACTCTAGCCTTTGTGTTGTCCTTAGTCCATTGAGTAATTTCCTCACGGTAGTTTTCCTTTTCCTCATCTTCAGCCTCCTCTGACGGTCGGGTAGGCTTAGATTGAGATATTATATAATCAATGTTCTCAGCAGTGAGGAGAAACATAATTTTTCTCTTCCACGCGGTAAAATTCAATCCATCCAATTTACAAGATCCAAGTAACTCAACAAACACACTGTTGGAAGCCATTGGGAAGGATGGTTACCGTAGCAAAATTCCAGAAATCAATCTGTAGCAGCAAGCAGGAAGAAGTAAGGCTGTGACCTGCAGATTCAGAGTATAAAACAACAGCTCGTGTGGCTTGGTGACTTCTCTACGCAGAGGACTTGGAGCAGCGGCGATTCCAGCAGGTCGGAGCTCCCGGCTGGTTGACGGCGACCTGGTGGTTATGGCGGAGACGGCGGCCGTGGCGAGGACGGCGAGACGGCGGTCGTGGCGAGAACGGCAAGGCGGAGTTGCGGTGGAGGCAGCAAGGCGGGCTTGCGGTGGAGGCGGCGAGATCGAGCGAGCGGCGGAGGCTAGATCGATTGTGTGGCTCGGTTCCGGCTATTTTGGAGTGTACGCAGCGGAAGTTGATTCCTCTCAGGAAATTAGCATAAAAGGATGACGTCCTTTTTCCAATCTCTAATAACGAGATTTGTTACGGTCGTCAAAACTTTATGCAATTTGCTCTGATGCCAATGTTGAGAAAATAACATAGCATGAGTATATTTGTACCCTCTAATTCCTCTGCCAAGTCCATGGTGCAGCTCACAATGCGTATATGAGGCTAGAGGGTAGGGACATATTTATACTCAGTTTCCTAAAAATTCAAATCCGTATCCGGATAGAATTCAGTTAGACTCCTAATCGAATTAACCAACCACGATCATAACTGATTATTTTTCGAGTCAAATTCCTTCTTATCCCTAAGCACATATATGTGAGATATATGCATGAAGGAAATATGCCCTAGAGGCAATAATAAAGTTATTATTTATTTCCTTATATCATGGTAAATGTTTATTATTCATGCTAGAATTGTATTAACCGGAAACATAATACTTGTGTGAATACATAGACAAACTAAACGTCACTAGTATGCCTCTACTTGACTAGCTCGTTGATCAAAGATGGTTATGTTTCCTAACCATAGACATGTGTTGTCATTTGATTAACGGGATCACATCGTTAGGAGAATGATGTGATTGACACGACCCATTCCATCAGCTTAGCACCCGATCGTTTAGTATGTTGCTATTGCTTTCTTCATGACTTATACATGTTCCTATGACTATGAGATTATGCAACTCCCGTTTACCGAAGGAACACTTTGTGTGCTACCAAACGTCACAACGTAACTGGGTGATTATAAAGGTGCTCTACAGGTGTCTCCAAAGGTACATGTTGGGTTGGCGTATTTCGAGATTAGGATTTGTCACTCCGATTGTCGGAGAGGTATCTCTGGGCCCTCTCGGTAATGCACATCACTTAAGCCTTGCAAGCAATGCAACTAATGAGTTAGTTGCGAGATGATGTATTACGGAACGAGTAAAGAGACTTGCCGGTAACGAGATTGAACTAGGTATTGAGATACCGACGATCGAATCTCGGGCAAGTAACATACCGATGACAAAGGGAACAACGTATGTTGTTTTGCGGTCTGACCGATAAAGATCTTCGTAGAATATGTGGGAGCCAATATGAGCATCCAGGTTCCGCTATTGGTTATTGACCGGAGATGTGTCTCGGTCATGTCTACATTGTTCTCGAACCCGTAGGGTCCGCACGCTTAACATTACGATGACAGTTTCATTATGAGTTTATATATTTTGATGTACCGAAGGTTGTTTGGAGTCCCGGATGAGATCACGGACATGACGAGGAGTCTCGGAATGGTCGAGACATGAAGATTGATATATTGGAAGCCTATGTTTGGACATCGGAAGTGTTCCGGGTGAAATCGGCATTTTACCAGAGTACCGGGAGATTACCGGAACCCCCCGGTAACCTAATGGGCCTTAATGGGCCTAGTGGAGGAAGAGGAGAGGAGGCCTAGGGGTTGCCGCGCGCCCCTCCCCCCCAAGTACGAATTGGACAAGGAGGGGGGGCGGCGCCCCCCCTTTCCTTTCCCCCCTCTTCTCCTTCCCCCCAAGTCCTAATCCAACTAGGGAAAGGGGGGAGTCCTACTCCCGGTAGGAGTAGGACTCCTCCGGCGCGCCTCCTCCTAGAGCCGGCCGCACCCCCCTTGCGCCTTTATATACGGGGGCAGGGGGCACCTCTAGACACACAAGTTGATCTTCGTGATCGTTCTCTTAGCCGTGTGCGGTGCCCCCCTCCACCATAATCCTCGATAATATTGTAGCGGTGCTTAGGCGGAGCCCTGCGACGGTAGAACATCAAGCTCGTCACCACGCCGTCGTGCTGACGAAACTCATCCCCGACGCTTTGGTGGATCGGAGTCCGGGGATTGTCATCGAGCTGAACGTGTGCTAGAACTCGGAGGTGCCGTAGTTTCGGTGCTTGACCGCTCGGGCAGTGAAGACGTACGATTACATCAACCGCGTTGTCATAACGCTTCCGCTTTCGGTCTACGAGGGTACGTGGACAACACTCTCCCCTCTCATTGCTATGCATCACCATGATCTTGCGCGTGCGTAGGATTTTTTTTTTGAAATTACTACGTTCCCCAACAATGCCACGTTTAAATAATATGTGATTCCTATTTAAACGTGTAGACTTATCAATCTACAGAGCTGAACCTGTAAATAGCCTAGCCAATTCCAAACATATACTGTGCCGAGGCAAATAATTCCAGTGTACATATATACACTGTATTCCAGTATAGTCTGTACCCAGCTCCTTGAGTGAATTTCCTCAAGTTCCATTGCAAATATTTATACCAATCATTCATACACCAATTCCGTATGATTTCATTATCAACCAAATAAATGTAGTATATAATGTTTTGGAAGATACCAAAAATTCCTACATAAACATTGTTGCACCGACAACAAATATCATTCGAAACAGACCAGATCTGCATAGGTCTTAACATTCAAGAAAAATAAATATCAGAACCACAGGTTTTTCAAGAACATAGCACTTTCTCTCGTTTTTTGTTTTTAAGGGCTCCAAACACCTTCTCATTTATCCAATCTGGACTTCAAATCCCGGCCCACTACGGGGAATACCGGAGCGAGTTCACTCACTTCCGGCGATCCGTCCCGAGGTGACCCAGAGAAGCGAGACGTGCCCGGGTCATGTTGAGGAAGACTGTATGTCGACGGTGTTGTCGAGGTGCGCGGCGACTCGGGATGTGGCGGATGGGCAGCCGACGAGTTCGTGCTGGCCGCGGCCGTAGTGGCTGCGGCTAGAATGGCCAGCTCACCGCGAATCCCTAGCATGAGGAGGGCCCGTTGTGTGGTCTTGGTAACAATGAGATCATTCTTCGCAACGACAGGCTTGCGACGTGCAACTCTATCTTTTTTGTCTGCCGCGACCTTCCTCCGCTCGGCCCTCTTCTCCGTCTCCTCGGCTCTCTTTCGGTATGCGCACCTTCTTCGGCTTCTTCTTTGGGCACACTATGCTGGCAACCATACCGTTGACCGTGGCGTCCGGGATGGACGCGGCGGCGGGGTTGGGTGCGTCGGCGATGGCACAAGGGCAGGAGGGTTTTGGAAGAGAGGGGGTAAATGAGGTGGTGTGCCATCGACTGGCTTATAGAGGGACAAGGGAGGGTGTCGCGGACGTCCACACGGTGTTCGCGCCGACGCAAATCCTGTTCGAATTTGGGCCCAAAATGGGACACCGCAAACAAAAGAACGGACTGTTATGGCGCTGCTAGAAGGAGGGCGCGAGAGGGCCGGCCGGGGGCCTTTTGCCATTTTCTTCTTAATTCTCGCTTGATTAGATTGATACATCTTCTCTTTTTATATAGATAGGTTTACTTGACTCTCAAGCAAGGCTTACTTGACCCCTAAGCAAGCGACCCTTATCTCGAATTAACCCTAAGACTAACGGACTATACCGCCAGCCCAGGCCATTAGGCCCATTACGTACTCTAACACTACACCCCACCTGGACATGCAGCTTGTACTCGAGCTGCAGCCTAACCAACTTATAACCATGACTCGACGCAACACAAACCTAACACCTAAAAACAAGCATTTTACATCTCCGACTTGTTTTATTACTCTCAGCCTGAAATGAACTGCGGCGATTTATTTTGGACCCCTTAACAAAAAGTGGACACCATCCGCACGTTGGTCGTGCACGTGTACAGCCACCTGAATCCCATGGACACCATCTGGACAAAAGGAGTGCATGTGTATGGCCACCTGGAAGTGGTCGCAAGAGCGACCACCAGAGGCGCCCTCGCGGCGGCCGGCGGAATGCAGTGGTGCTACGCGGTGTGCTCCTGTCAGTGACACCCTGCCTTCTCCCCGCCGGACGGCTGTTGGTCTGCACCGCACAGAGAAGAGTGGAGGGCTTGCGATGGAGAATGATGAGGAGGGGTGTGCCCCCCAACCGCCGATGTCGCAAACTTTGAGGTCGCTGCCCGCGGGGAAAACAGCATGCCCAAGATCCCTGACGCAGCAGACAAGATCGAGGTCTTTTGCGCAGCGAAGTACAACTGGGAGGAGCGGCAGCTGCAGACCACACATCTCCCGCACACGCCGACGCGCTAGGAGGCCCCGCTCAGCAGCCTGCAGGCTCACCCCCGCCGACACGTGGCAGGTAGTGATCCAAGCCGGAAGCGGTGACGGCGATGGCGGGAACTTGATCTGCTGGAAGGGGATGCCCTGGGGAAGCGATAATGGCTGGGAGTCCTGATCCACCAGATCAAGTTCCCGCCCCGCTGGCGCGGTCGATGCGGGGCCGGAGCTGGCCGGCGGTGGCTGCTGCAGCGGAGCGCCGGGCGCGACGGAGGCCGCCAGGAGCGGCGGCTGCCACTGTAGCCAGGGCGGGGCGGTGGATGGCAGCTGTAGCGGCCCGGCGAGCGTGGTGGGGACGCCCTGGGGCAGTGGTGGATGGCAGCCGCGGCGGCTACTGCAGCGGCCCGGCGAGCGCGGCGGAGGGCGCCTGGCGCAGCGGAGGCCGCCAGGAGCGGCAGTTGCCACTGCAGCCAGGGTGAGGTGGTGGATGGCAGCCGCGGCGGCCCGGCGAGCGCGGCGGAGGCCGCCTGGTGCAGCGGCAGCCACGGCGGCGCGGTGGCGGCGATGGATGGCGTAGCCGGGTGCGGCCCGTAGGACCCGACCTAGAACAGGTGGATCTCCTGAACCGCCTGGGTTAGGTCCCACAGCGCCCTGGACACCTCCTCCGGGGTGAGGACGGCGGGGGCGGGCGCGACAGATGATCCCGACGCGGGCAGGAGCGGGGCGACGGTCGTGGTGGTCGCCGGAGGCGACGAAGTGACCGGCTGCGGAAGAGACGGGTTGGACGGCGATGATCAAAGCGAAGCTAGCTGATACCAAATTGTTATGGCGCTCTTAGAAGAAGGACACGAGAGGGCCGGCCGGGGGCTTTTTGTTGCCCACGGCTGGGCAAGAAGGAAGGGATTTCCTTCTTAATTCTTGCTTGATTAGATTGATACATCTCCTCTTCTTATATAAAGAGGTTTACTTGACTCCCAAGCAAGGCTTACTTGACTCGTAAGAAAGCGATCCTTATCTCTAATTAACCCTATGACTAACGGGCTATACCACCAGCCCAAGCCATTAGGCCCATTACGTACTTTAACACGGACACACGGCCACTTGCGTCGCCTGGCCCACATTTTTTGTCTACACGGATCCAAACATACATGGACAGACAAAATGGGTTGGCGCATTGGAGTTGGCCTTACTGCCGCACCTATTTCTGGGTTTTTTCTCAAAAAAAAATATTTCTATGCTAGCGGGGGCTGGTACACATATCAACGGCATAACCAGTTCCTCAGCTGATTCTCAAAAAAAAAAAAAAACACTTCCTCAGCATCAAAGGTTGAGGTACACATATCAGTATGTCATGATCATTTGGCTTCCTAATTCTGAAGGAAGACACCTCAAATACAAATTCTAAAGAAACAACATCCATCAATGAAAATACAACATGGTGATCCAAGCGTGTGCCAAACAGGGCTGTACTGGGCGCAGGGGAGCGCGCCGTACGATCTAGTAGTACAAATATAAGAGTCGTGTCCTCCTTGATACACAAAATGAGAGTCTAAAAAAAGAGTCTAGACACATACAGTAACATCAACCGAGCAACTGCCAACTGCCAGGGGAGAGGAGCCGGAAGAATCCATTACCATCGTCGGCTAGCACTAGCAGTAGCAGCCTCGACGAAACGGCTGCACTAGCTCTTTCAGCTTGGGGCAGTGCCTGATATCCACGTCTTTTATACGCGCAATCGACCCTGGTCCTCCAATCGAATTCAGTCCCTGGCAGCATACGATCTTCAGGTTCTGCAGTGACACTAGGCCGCTCCAGGTTTCGGTGCGAATGGACTCGATGCTGGGGCAGAACTGTAGGTCCAAGCTGGCAAGAGCGACGAGGCCGCGGAGGCAGCTGAGCGGCGAATCGGAGAACTCCCCACATGCCTCAAGCTTGAGTACTTTCAGCGATGCGGGCAAAGCCAAGCTTCGCTCCCAGTCAAGGCTCCAGCAGTGAGACACCTCCAGATCCTCCAGATGAACAAAGCCCCCAAGGCTCTTGGTTGGCAGTGACACTAGGTCCTCACAGTTTGAGATCCTTACCACCTTGATCGCCGGCAGGTTATCTGGATGCAGGAAATTGTCAAGGCCTCTTAGCCTTCTGCACCAGGTAATGCACAGCTTGGTGAGTGACCGGAACCCGGTAGAGCTGCTGGTGCTACCGCCTGTTTTGGAGGGTTCGCCGAAAAGGGTTGCGATGTTAGGACATGAGCTGACCGAGAGCGACGCCAAGCTGCTTAGCACATCTTCATGGAGCCAACTTGGATGGAGCCCATCGCCCATATAAAACTTGACTTCCAGATGTTTGATATTGGAGCAAGGGCGCAGGCCTTCAATCACTTCCATCTCCTGGCCACTGTTGTGCTTTTCAGGCCTGATCGACTCGTGCCACGACAGAATCAATGTATCAAGGTAAATCTTCTTATCTAATTCAGCCTCAGCAGATTGCACCATACCCATGACGCTGCAGAGGCCACTTATCTCCAATATTCCTCGAATATGGTTCATGTTCTTTAATTCTTGAATTCTTCTCCCAGGCTCATCACTGACATCAAAGCAAGGCATCTCCTGAAGAAAGACAAGATTACCTATACTCGGCACACACCCGAGTTGTCTCATAAGATCATCCTTCAGTCTAACTCTCTGCAAGTTTACTAAGTTGATGATACCCTTGGGAACATCTCTGATTTTGCAGTTTCGAGCATCTAAAATTTCCAGCTTATAGAGACGCCAAAAAGAATCCGGAAACTTGTCAAAATCGCAGGCAGAGATGTCAAGATAGCGAAGATGTATTAGGTTGCCCACATTTTCAGGTAGCTCCTTCAGCTGACAGGATATGAATCTGAGCATTCGAATGTTAACGAGATCACTGAACCATGTTTCAGCAACAGAAGTAGTGATAATATCAGAGTCCATACTGATGCATGTAACTGAACGCAACGTCTTGTACATGTACAAGCTTTCTAGATCACCACTCTTCAGTCCACTGTCACTGAGAATCGACAAATGACGAACACTGGTAGGAATTCTGGATAAGTCTTCTCTATTGTTTATCACAAAGCATTCATGCCTGGAAATTTGCTGTGCCATAGCGTACACCAAATCATGCATAATATATCTGGAAGATGTTGGAGCTTTCTGAAAGAAGGATCGATTCACAAGCTGCTGGAAATACCCATGGCCCACATCCAGTGCAAGCATTCCTCCATAAGGCAACACTAAGCCCAGTGCTACCCAGCAATCCACTAGTGTCTCCGCGTCAAACTCATAGTCCCTTGGATACACAGAAGAGAAGGACAAGCAGCGCTTCAAATGGAATGGCAGATATTGGTAGCTCAACTTAAGGGCTGGGCCGATGCTGTTCTTCTCCTCCCCTTCATGTGTGAACATCATTTCCTTCTCTTCGTGATGTAGCTTCCACAACTCACTTTCCAAGATGTTTCTCCAGTATATTGGATCATGTTTAAGGCTTAATAATCGTCCAAGCATTTTGGCACCCAGAGGAGAACCGTTTAACCTTGACACCATACTTCTGCCAATGCTCGCTAACACTGTATTGCGGTCAGAATTATCAGAACCAAACGCATGCATCCTAAAGAACTCCCAAAGAACTCCTTCAGGTAAGCCCTCCAACACGAAAGGCTTCACTGTACCAACATGCTCAGCAACCTTCAGAGACCTTGTGGTCACCAGAATCATACTACCTGATTTGGCACATTTTAGTGGGGCGAGGAAACTCTTCCATTCATGGCAATCTTCTCGGCATATATCCTCCTGCGCGTCATCGATTACGAGCAAGAACCTCCTCGAGTGATGAATGATGCCATTGGTTAGGATTCTCTGGAGATAGCTTAAATCATCAGATTTCATTTCGCTTTCAGCAACAGATTGTATTAACTTCTTTATCAACTTCTTCTCATCAAAGCCATCCGAGACACTTATCCAAATTAGCAGGTCAAAATGATCCCCAACTCTCTTCTCTCTGAAAATGTTATGGACCAGAGTAGTCTTCCCGACACCACTTCTTCCTACTATTGGTAAAACAGACACATTTTCTGGTATTGTAATTGCAGCAGTGGCTTGCTCATTGGTTGGACCGTTCTCTTGAAAATCAAGCAAGTCAATCAACTCCATCAACTCTTTCTGACGCCCAAAGATTGCTTGTTCCTCTTTAAAAAGATTGGCTTCCTGACAAATAGATTCATCGATAAACGGTTGCCGCACATCAGGCATGCCCATGACATTCATTAGGACCATTAGTCCATCGAGCTTTCCTTTGACTTCCTTCATTTTGATGTCACAAGACTCTAAGCATCTAGGTCGGAATGTACTTCCTTCAATTCTGTCTTGGAGCTCATAGTAATCGACTTCGTCCAAGAGATCTTCAGCACAATACACTGTCTCATCGGTAGCCTGATGAACAAACTCATCCTTCTGAACCCACCAGTCAGCACGTTTGATAATGTCCTGTATAGCAGAGAGGGTTCTCTGAAGCACCAGCCATTCGTCCTGCATCCACTGATCGTCAATGTGCAAGTATTTTCATTGAGAAAAAAGGGGAAAAACTAATTCTCTCTCAGAAATATTGCTTTTGCTCATTGTCTCCTAAATTATATTAGGACTGACTTGACCCCATACTAAAACATTTGACGCACTTTACCCCCTACCGGTTTTAGAATGTGGTTTTGATGGTGTAAATGGTGATTTGCACCAGCTATTCGTCCTGCATCCACTGATCGTCAATGTGCAAGTATTTTCATTGAGAAAAAAGGGGAAAAACTAATTCTCTCTCAGAAATATTGCTTTTGCTCATTGTCTCCTAAATTATATTAGGACTGACTTGACCCCATACTAAAACATTTGACGCACTTTACCCCCTACCGGTTTTAGAATGTGGTTTTGATGGTGTAAATGGTGATTTTGCACATACCTCTCTAAATTGTCCACATGGGAGGCATCGATCGGCTTTTTCAAGGAATTGTAGGAACTCCATTTGTGTTAGGTAGAAGGCAAAAAGAAAAAGCTTCACAGCAAGGCAGATTATGCGCCAAGCGGGATGTGGAAGAGTTTCTAGCCAAACTTATGTGGGAGGAAGAGTTAAAATGGTCTGAACGGGCCAAAGTAATTTTTTTGGGGGGGAAGGGGGCAATAATACTAAGTTTTTCAATTTGATTGCAAATGAAAAGCATAGGAAAAAGGAATTTATCAACTTGAACAAGATGAAGATACCATCGTTGGTCAACACTTGCTTAAAGCTTATATTGCCAATTATTATAAGCGTCTGTTTGGGCACCCAGCTTTCAACTTCGTCACTATGGACGGGAGCTGATAATACACCAAAACTTTCTCCTCAGGAAATTGTTCTTTTGACAGCATCTCTCTCAGGGAAGGAAATTTTTGACGCCATCCTTCGAATGGAAAGGAATAAGGCTTTGGGACTGGATGGGTTCCCTGATGAATTCTACCAGAAATGGAGGGGAATAATCAAAGATGACATGTTAATGATGTTTGAGGATCTTTTTAATGACAATTTATCATTGTTTTGCCTCAATTTCAGGATAATCCTGTTGCTTCCTAAAGAGGAGAGAGCAATTCATACATATTTGTTTGCTATCAGCTTTAAAATTTCATGAAAGTGGGTACTAATAGGCTTTCTACTATTGCTCATTCTGTGGTTCGACCTACGCAAACTGTTTTCATGCCTGGACAAAACATCCTGGAGAGGGTGGTCATTCTCCATGAAATTATTCATGAGCTTCACAAAAAGAAACTTGATGAAGCTATCTTTTGTTAAGCTTCATGCACTAGCCAACGCAACCAAAAGTTTGAACTAATGGAAAGGACCAGTGCAATCCACATATACTGTAACACCCCCTCTCACGTGTGACGGGGAAGAGAAGTCAACACGTGCAACCGGAAGAGAGCGACGGCGCGCGAGACTCACGTATGACTCAAGAGGCCTCTACGTGGACACAAAGGGGTGCTACCAGCAATTTTTTAATAAATTGCGAAAACGAAGACTTGAACTCAAGACCTTAGCTCCGATACCATGTTAAGCTTCATGCACTAGCCAACGCAACCAAAAGTTCGAACTAATGGAAAGGACCAGTGCAATCCACATATACTGTAACATCTTTAAAGTGGATTTTCAAAAGGTGTATTTAAAGTGGATTTTCAGTGTATGATAAAATCAGATGGATTTTTTTTTCAACAAGCTCTGCAGATGAAGTGTTTTGCCACGGATTGGCGCCAACAGATCGAATCTTTCATCCAGGGGGAGCATTGGAGTCAAGGTTAATGATGATATTGGTCATTATTTCCAAACCATGAAGGACTTGTGACAGTGTGGTCCTATGTCTCCAATCCTTTTTAATATTGTGGGCGATATATGTTGGCCATCCTTATAGCACGACAAAGGAGGATGGCCAGATCGGTGGACTCATCCCACACCTGGTGCAGGGGGTGCGTCTATAATCCAATACGCCATCGACATGGTTATTTGTATGGAAAATGATTTGCAGAAGACTATCAATATGAGGCTGATCCTTTGCCTATCAGAACAACTTTCTAGTCTTAAAATAAACTTCCGTAAGAGTGAATTGTTTTGTTTTGGTAGACCCAAAGCAAGAGAAAGCCAATATAGGCAGCTCTTTGGGTGTGAAATGAGCTCTCTCCCGTTTACATACCTTGGGATACTCATTCATCACCGCAAGCTAACCAACAAAGAATGCAAAATTACTGAAGACTGTTTCGGAAAAAAGTAAGTTTTTGGAAGGGTAAACTCATGTCATATTGGGCATGACTAACTCTTATCAACGCCGCTCTCACAAGTTTACCCATGTTTATGCTGTATTTTTTTGAAATGCCCAAAGGGGTGTTGCAAAGACTAGATTTTTATCAGTCTAGTTTTTTCTGGCAATGCGATGAGCATAAACAGAAGTACAGGCTGGTTAACAGGATATCTTGCGTAGGCCAAGGACCAAGACGGGCTGGGTATTGAGAATATGAAATTAAAAATAGGTGCTTGCTTAGTAAATGGCTATTTAAGTTACAAAATGAGAAGGTGCCTAGAGAACTACTTCACAATAAATATTTATATTCCACAACCTTGTCTCTGGTGGAAGAAAGACCAACTGATTCACTGTTTTGGAAAGGCTCGATGAAGGTTAAGTCTTCTTTCTTTATGAGAGGCTTTTTCATGGATGGTCATAGCCAATCTACAAGTTTCTGTGATGACACCTGGCTTGGAGACAATGTGCTTGCGCTGCAGTATCCATCGCTTTACAGTTTGGCATGTAGGAAAGGTACATGGTCCAATCTGTTCCTGGATCAACACCTTTGAACATCCAATTTATGAGGGTCTTGATTGATGATAAATAAACTGCATGACTCCATTAAGTCTGCGGGTGGAAGGTGGTCAACTTATCTCATACGCCTGATGTCTTTAGATGGAAACTAAATACCAATGTGGTGTTTACTGTGAAGTATATGTATGCGAATCTTATCAATACTAAACCGGTGTTCCCTAGAAAGCATTTAAAAAATCCAGGATCTTAGTACATTACCTTTGTGAAGGCACGTCTTAGCGAGCAGTTTTTTTTGTATGATCTTGGCCCTCTTTGCTACTTTCTTGGGATTGAGTTTTTTTCTACCTCTGATGGCTTCTTTATTTCTCAATAGAAGTATATCTACGATCTCCTTGCTCGTTCTGCTCTTACTGATGAGTGCACTATTGAAACTCCCATGGAGCTCAATGTTCACCTCTGTGCTTCTGATGGTGACCCCTTGTCCGATCCGACGCGTTACCGCCATCTTGTTGGAGTGTTGTCTATTTAGCTGTCACTCATCTGGCTATCTTCTATCCTATCCATATTTTGAGTCAGTATGTTTCTACTCCCACTTCGATTCATTATAGTCATCTTCTCTGTGTTCTCTGCTATCTTCCTGGCACAATCTCTCACTGTGCTTTTTCTTTCCTCGCCCCAGTTCGTTACAGCTACAAGCCTATTCGGATGCTACGTGGGCTAGTGATCCCTCGGATCGCCGCTCACTTTTTTCTTACTGTGTTTTTCTTGGCAATTCCCTCATTCCACGGAAGACGAAGAAATAGACCGCAGTTTCCCATTAAAGTGCAGAGGATGAGTTGCGAGCTATGGCTCTTTTGACAACAGAGGTGATTTGGTTACAGTGGTTACTTTTGGAGTTCGGTGTTTTTGTTACTACACCTACTATTCACTTGTCTAGCAGTACATGTGCTATTAGTGTTGTGCGTGACCATATGAAGCATTAGCACACCAAGCTTATTGGTTTTGATGCTTCTTTTGTGCACATTGGTGTGCAAGATCAGGTTATTTCTCTTCAGTACGTGCCTTACGAGTTACAGTTGGTGGATTTATTTACGAAGGCCTAGACTAGAGTGCAATATGGATTTCCTCTCCAAACTTGCATATGTATATATATACCGGCCATCGGCCCCTAGTAAAATGTTGTTAGGCCTTTGATGGAGGGTATAGTTTAGATATTTGAGTGACAAGAGGGTGTTACTTGTAAGAGTGTGCTGCTGTAAAATATCTGTACAGAGAGAGGAAAGAGGGAACTTCCAGAGAAATCTTCAGTCCATGCTTCTCGCGAGTTACTGTAGCTCAAGCGATTGTCCAGAGATTTCAACATGGCATCAGAGCAGGTTGGCTTCCGGGCCTAATTCGCGGCGGTGGAGAGCTGAATCGGGGCGGCGGAGTCTCTTCCCTCTTTCTCCTGGGCGGCGTCTGGCGGGGAGCTGCGTGGGCGGCTGCGCACGAGCTGTGCGCGCGCGCCTGACGCAGGGGTGTGACGCGCGGGAGGAGCAAGCGCGGGGGTCTCGTGGCTGGTGGCGGCGGCCGGCGACGTCGGGGCTTGGCGGCGCAAAGAGGCGCTGCTGAGGAGGTGCTGCGGGAGCAGCTGGGCGCGGCTGCGCAGAGGTGCAGTGAGGAGTGTGCGTGTGGAACTGCTGGTGGTGGTGGTGGTGTGCATTGCTGGGTTGCTGCTGTTTGCTGCTGCTACTGCTAGGGGCTGTGTTGGCTGCTGCTAGTGCTTGCACTTGAGTGCTGCTGCTGCTGCTGGTTGAGGGAGAGAAGGACTGCTACTGCTGCTGTTGTTTGCAAGCTGCTGGGGCTGCTGTGGTGCTGTGGCAGAGGAGAAGGGGAGAAGAGAAGACTGTAGCTGCCTGAAGCTGAGTTTGTTGTTGTTGTTCAGGGCTGCTGCTGCTCTGCTGATTGGAGAGAAGGAAGTGGAAGAAGAGGCTGTGTTGAGGCAAGAGAACAAAGTGCTGCAGAAGAGGTACTTGGTGAGGCAGTTGGGCAGCGAGTCGAAGCTGCTGTGGAGACCTAAAGTGAAGAGGAACAATATGTTATTTGGTGCAAATTGCAAACAGGGGGAGTATCCAAGGTTTGGAATGAACTTAAGAAATAAGAGTTGCTTTGGATACAATCAACCTGGGCAATGGCCGAATTGGTATAGCAGAAGACGTGTTGTTGGTACTAAGAAATCTTGGCGATGAGATGGGGATTGGCTGTGTCCAAATGCAAACTGTGGAAATGTAAATTTTGCTTTTCGCAGAATCTGTAATCTTTGTGGAGTTACACGACCAGCTGGTGATAGTGGAACCACACAGCTTGTGAGTGTGAGGATGACTGCAGAAGATATGGTGAAGTGGCAGTGGTTTAAGAAGATGAGTTCGAGTGAAAACTCTTCAAAGGAGGCATCTATTTCTGCTGGTCCTTGGACTAATGCTTCTAAAGCTGTAAGTTGTGATCGACCATGGTTAATTGATTCTGGTGCATCAAGACATATGGTGGGATCCTATGAGGACTTCTTAAAATATGCACCTAATGTGATGGGGCAGGATGTGAAGTTGGCAGATGGCTCTACCCAAGCTATTATGGGATCAGGGACTGTCATATGTATGTCTCTGTCATCTGTTTTACATGTTCCCTCATTCCCAATTAATCTATTATCTATCAGCTGTATTACGAAGGAACTTAATTGTGCTGCAGTTTTCTTCCCAACTTGGTGTTTGTTTCTGCAACTTGGCACTTGGAAAATCCTTGGGACAGGAATTATGCGAGATGGTCTATACTACTTGGATGATGATATGGCACCTATGGCTGCTGCTGTGCTGTCTCGATCACCATTGGAAGAATTTCTTCTTCATCATCGCAGGCTGGGACACATGTCCTTTAACACCTTGAGTCAGTTGTATCCTAACCTCTATAATAAAATTTGCAAAGAAAGCCTAGTATGTGATGCATGTCAGTATGGGAAGCTAACTCGTAGTATATATACATCATCTGATCACAGAAGTACGGTGCCATTTCAAACTATCCACTCAGATGTGTGGGGTCCTAGTGGAGTGTGGTCACTTTATGGGTACAAATCTTTTGTTACATTTATTGACTGTTGCACTAGGACTACTTGGGTTTATGTACTGAGAAATAAAAGTGACGTGTTTGAATGCTTTAAGGATTTCCACAACTTAATCAAAAATCAATATGATGCACGGGTGAAAATATTTCGAACTGACAATGGTACAGAATATGTAAATAACCAATTTGATGAGTATCTGTCAAGCTTTGGAATTATCCATCAAACTAGTTGCCCAGGAACTTCCCAGCAGAATGGGTTGGCTGAAAGGAAGAACAAACATCTCTTAGAAATCACCCGGTGTATCATGTTATCTATGAATGTTCCTAAATATTTGTGGGCTGAAGCTGTGATGACAGCGGCTTATTTGATGAATAGAATGCCATCCCGGGTGCTCAATAACAAGACACCGATTGAGTGTCTAACTGGTGAAACTACATATGTTGTGCCACCAAAGGTATTTGGATGTGTATGTTTTGTGAGGGATCATAGACCATCGGTTGGGAAGCTAGATCCTAGAGCAGTGAAATGTATATTTGTGGGATACTCTGGAAAACAGAAAGGTTATAAATGTTGGTGCCCGTCGGAAAAACGAGTGTTTGTAAGCATGGATGTAGTGTTCAGGGAACATGACTCATTCTATGGAGAACCTGTAGATTTGACTGATGTTTTCCCAGATTTATATATTAATGATGTTTCAGATGTGGACAGCAAGACAGGGGGAGAGGGAGGAATGGAAAGTTATCCTACTACATCGAATGAAATGGTGGTTGGAGTAATACCACATGAAGAAAGTCATGAAGATAGGGATGTGGGTTCTATAGAAGCAGAACAAGATACATTAGATGAAGCAACACGGTGGCCAAAGCCAAATGAAGAACAAGAAGTTCGGGTGTATAGAAGAAGACACCAAACCGAGAGGGATCGGTGGCCAAAGCCAAATGAAGAACAAGAAGTTCGGGTGTATAGAAGAAGACACCAAACCGAGAGGGATCAAGTGCAGGGGGAGAACAATCCATTGGGACAGAATCTTGAAGTTCAAGGTCAGTCAGACGCACATGATTTAAATTCCAGACCTTCTGGAAGTGATGGTACACTCTCCTCTCCACACGATGACTTAGATATTCCTATAGCATTCAGAAAGCAGCCTCGCACTACTGCCAGAATGTTGCCTTCGAAATTATCCTCCTATGATATCTCTAATTATGTGTCATATATATCTGTTGGCCCCCAGTACAAGTCTTTTTTAGTATCCTTGGAATCTGCTGCACATATACCATGTAATTGGCAGGAAGCTAAACGAGATCCAAGGTGGAGACAAGCAATGCTTGAGGAAATGGCTGCCCTTGATAAAAACAATACTTGGATACTTACAACTCTTCCTGCAAATAAGAGAGCTATTGGCTGTAAATGGGTGTTCACTGTTAAGCAGAATTCAGAAGGTAAAGTAGAGAGATATAAAGCCAGATTAGTGGCGAAAGGTTACAGTCAAACCTATGGGATAGATTATGATGAAACTTTCGCACCGGTGGCAAAAATGAATACTGTTAGAACTCTTATTTCCATTGCAGCCAATCATAAGTGGAAACTGTTTCAAATGGACGTTAAGAATGCATTTCTCCATGGGGACTTGCTTGAAGAAGTCTATATGGAGATTCCTCCAGGTTTTAGTAGTCAGGAAACTGAAGGAAAAGTTTGTAGGCTAAAGAAATCCCTTTATGGACTTAAGCAATCACCAAGGGCATGGTTTGGGAGATTTAGAAAGGAATTGTGTTTACTGGGGTACCAACAAAGTAATGCTGATCATACACTCTTTTTTAAGTGTTACAATGGCAAGATTGTTATCCTTATTGTCTACGTTGATGACATCGTAATAACAGGTAATGATGATGAAGGAATATCTGAATTGAAGAAAATGTTATCTAGATCATTTGAAGTGAAAGATCTGGGGTTTCTCCACTACTTCCTGGGAATCGAGGTTGTCTACGGTGCTCAAGGTATTTATCTCTCACAGAGGAAATATGTTCTTGATTTGCTTGCTGAAACCGGGATGCTTGACTGTAGACCAGCTAGTACACCAATTGAACCAAATCATCATATTACAGCTGACTCTGGGGATCCCATAGATAAAGGTCAATATCAGAGATTAGTAGGGCGATTAATTTACCTTTCTCATACAAGGCTAGACATTGCATATGCAGTGAGCATTGTGAGTAGATGTATGCATGATCCCCGGTCCCATCACTTGAATGCTGTACACAGAATTCTGCGGTACCTTAAAAGCTGTCCTGGGAAAGGAATTCTATTCTCGAATCATGGACATCTGAGAATTGAGGGATATACCGATGCTGATTGGGCTGGCTGCTTAGACGATAGAAGGTCAACATCAGGTTACTGCATGTTTGTTGGAGGTAATCTTGTGAGTTGGAGGAGTAAGAAGCAGAGTGTGGTTGCACGATCCACTGCAGAAGCAGAGTTTAGGTCAATGGCGTCAGGCTTGTGTGAGACAATGTGGCTGAGAATCTTGTTGAGTGAACTTGGGTTGTATGATAGTGCTCCTCTTCAACTGTATTGTGACAATCAGGCTACAATTAATCTAGTGAATAACCCAGTCCACCATGATAGAACGAAGCACATTGAGATAGATAGACATTTCATTCGAGAGAAGTTAGAGCAGGGAGCACTTCATATTGGCTTTGTGAAATCAGTAGATCAACTTGCTGATGTCTTAACCAAAGGAGTTAATGTTGTATTATTTGAGAAACTATGTAGCAAGATGGGGCTAATAGACATATTTGCCCCATCTTGAGGGGGAGTGTTGTTAGGCCTTTGATGGAGGGTATAGTTTAGATATTTGAGTGACAAGAGGGTGTTACTTGTAAGAGTGTGCTGCTGTAAAATATCTGTACAGAGAGAGGAAAGAGGGAACTTCCAGAGAAATCTTCAGTCCATGCTTCTCGCGAGTTACTGTAGCTCAGGCGATTGTCCAGAGATTTCAACATAAAATACAAGCTGCATATTTCCTAACACCTTACATAAAAAAAAATCATGTGGTTTGTTCAAAGGGAGGTGATCCTCGCAAAAGATAATTTGGATAAAATAAACTTGAATGGAGATAAAAAAATGTTTTTGTGATCAAGAGGAATCTATTCAACATCTTTTTATTTCCTTCCCTTTCGCTGATTTGATCCGGCGGACTGCTTGTGTTATATATAGTTTGTCACCTCCAACAAGTATAACAAATTTGTTGGAAAATTGATTGGTTGGTATCATCCCAAAACTTAAGGGTCATGTCTGTATAGGGGCATGTGCTTTACTTTGTGCAATTTGGAATTGCCAGAATTACTGTTTTTAATAAATAACGCTCTCCTAACTTTTTGCAGGTTATCTTCCGGACCACATCATCAATTCATATGTGGTCGTTAATTCAGCCCGAGGATGCTCATGAATACATGACCTTTGGGTGCAACCATCTGTGTTAAATAACCGGTTTGGCTAGCATGTCACTAATATACTATGTGGTTGAGTGATGTAATATCTTGCTACCGACCGGTTGTGGTATTTCTTTGTTTCTTTTTAGTTTGCCCTATGAAATACTCGAACTACTTTTATTTCGTTTAATAAAAATGGCTGCATGCTTTAATTGATGCAGAGGCATGGGTCCACCCCCTTTTCGAAAAAAATAGTCAAGGTTCTGCAGATATCTGACTAGGAGATATGGAGGGGGGGGGGGGTCCAGTATGGACCGTGTTGTGAGAATAATGGTGTTTAAGTTATAGGCAAGGATAAATAGCGATAAGAACTGGTTTAAACCAATAATAACTTGCCTTGTACTCAGACACCTCTCCCCACGTTGTATACTCTACATATACCCCGTGAGGGTCATCGCAATAAAAACAGAGAAATATTTTGCCTTTCCCTATAATTTCCACAGACCGGAGGAGTAGGAGGTGGATTAAGAAGGTGAGTGGGCCCAGAAACATAGTTTGGGGGAGAATGTGAGCGAAGCCAAATAGTTTGAGAGGCAAAAGTGGACTTTTGTCCCAAAAAATTGCAAATATTGGCATGTGCCTGTATGACGAACGCACCTGCTCCAAGGTACTCTTCTGTGATGGCTCTGGACTAGGATCAGTTTCCATCTTCTGAGATAGGTGCTTACTGCTGACGTTACGATGAACCTGCTCCAAGGTACTACCCTGTGATGGCTCTGGACTAGGATCAGTTTCCATCTCATGTGATGTGTGGTTACCGCTGACGTTATGACGAACCTGCTCCAACATACTATCCTGTGATGGCTCTGGTGTACGATCGTTTTCCATCTTCTGTGATTTGCGCTTACTACTGAGGTTACCACGAACCTGCTCCAGTGTACTATCTTGTAATGGCTCTGGAGTACCATCGTTTTCCATCTTCTCTGTTATGTACTTCAGTGCCTGCTTATCTTCGAGGTTATCTGCAGCGAAACGGGAGAGCTTACTCCTTGGAAAATGATATAAAAACGTAATACCTGTGTTTCTAAATATAAGATGTTTGGCAGTTTAAATTGAACTGCCAAAACGTCTTATATTTAGGAACAGAGGGTGTACTAAACCACCAATACAATAGCTATGATAAGTTGAACTAGTTTTTAACAACGCACAATTTGACTAGCAGATGCTGCAACATGTATATAGCTATGGTAGAAATTGAGTTCCTTTCTTTCTTTCGTATTCCGAATGTCCAGGAGTTGTTGCCTTGCCAAAATCATGTCGCGGCTTAATTTCCTCTCCCTCCCCTCCCCGCGTCGCTCCTGCGTGGCGAACGGGGGGGGGGGGGGGGGACCCTAGCCGCCGGCTTCAAGCCTCCCCTCCTCCCTTCCTCGCCGCCGCTGGACCACACTGTTGGGCAAAGCCCGCCGACGCCAGTGGCGGCGGGGCTCCATCTTCATCCCGCTTGGAGGCAGTTGGCACGGGTCGACGACATTCGGCGGTGCTTCGCGCTGGTGCGGGGCGCGAAGGCAGGCCCTGGCAACGGTGCGGTGGGCTTCACGGGGCGGCTCGCGCTCGTGGCTGCGGTGGCGGCCTGTTCTGGCGAGTCGGCGGGCACAGGCGGTGCGCGGCGCCTCGCCGATGGGCGCGGGAGCTTCTGTTGCAGCGTGCGGCGCGGTGGACGGGCTCGTGGCGGGCGCGCAAGCTGGTGGTGCGTGCTGGTCGAGCTCCAGTCGGGCCTTCCCTGTTCCGGCCCCTGGACGACAGCGGATGGCGCGGGATGGCTCTCCGGTGAGCGCTCTTGGCTGCAGGTGAGGGGTGGCTTCGCGCTCCTTGTCGATGGTTGGGCGGGTTGTCGTTGGTGACCTCGCGTCGAGCTGCGTTGGCCGCCATGGTGAGGCGACACGGGGGTGCGTCCGGTGGGGAGCTCTCTGGAGTGATGGGAGGCCCCGAAGTCGGGCCACCCGTCGCCGGTGCGGGGGTGCACCGGTCGGATGCGTACATTCCTACTAAATGGAAGGAGAAAAACGGAAGAAACGAAAAATAACAAGAGGTAAAAACTCTCAAGGCGACTACTAGAACAGGATCACTAGGCCTTTAGGGGAAATATCCCTTGGTTCCTGGCTGTATATACACCCAGGAAATGGAATTAATAATTACAGAAATGGTCAAAAAATTTAGAAGTGTTTTTGGAATAAACTTGACTTTCTTTTGCACTAGTAAAAACTCAGCATTGACTTCACGGAAAAAAACAAAAAAATGGCCATAATAGTGTGAATAGTGTCTTTATATAGCAATAAAAATTTGCCCTGAAGTCAACACTGAGTTTTTATTGGCGAGAAATTACAGTAGTGCAAAAGAAAGTCAAGTTTATTCCAAAAAAAACTCTAAACCTTTTTGTATTTTTTTTTCAATTCCCGGGTGTATATACACAGGAACCAAATGTCCACGCCCTTTAGTGGAAATACCCCTTGCCTTTAGTCCCTTTAAATTTCCATTGGAGCGTTGTTTTATTTTTAAGAGAAAGCTTGAGGCGAGCCCGACTTTGAATTAGCAAAGCCTTCAACAGGCCAGGAGATTACAATGGAACAACTTACAAAGACAAAAAGAAACAACAACGATACGAAGTACTAGAATGTCAGAATCATAAAGGAAGAGAGCTAAGGGGGCAGACCCTGGAGGTCCCTATGGGGCCCACACGACCTGGTGCCACGGTCAGACCCCTGGTCATGGGAAGTGGTCATGTGGGGCCCATAGGGCACCCCCAACCTCTCTTCGTTGCACCTGGTCCTATATATTACCCTGAACCTTGATGTCTATTTCACGAGATTTTTTGGCCACCATCTGCGAGGCAGTAGAAAGGCGAAACACTTTTCACCTCCCACATGCCGATCTACTAGAATTCCACCCCTCCATGTGGGCGAATTCAAAGCCATCGTCGTCAACAACACTTCATTCGCTGGTCATCATCTTCAGCAGCACCCTCTGCTTCATCACCTCCATCTCCTCCTAGTTTTCAATCTATGAACTATCACCTCAGATCTATTGTTGACATTACTTTCTGGTGTTGATTACTACTTGTACTTGATGCTTAGAGGTTTAATTGGTGAAAGATTTGTATGTTGAGATTGTTTATCATATCATTACACGTAGATCATGATCAGTATGATGCACTATGAGTAGTTCATTACGTTATCCAGGATATGGGAGAAACCTTGTTGCCAGTAAACATGTAAAATTGAATGAAGTACAATTTTTTATATTATGTTGTGGTGTGATTCTCTAGTGGTGATGTGCGAAGGTCGGCTACAAATTACTTCACCTTTATGGGCCTAGAGAAAAGCATTTGTGATTACTTTGTATATGATGGGTGGTTGGAGTGACAGAAATTACAAACCATAAGTTTATGAACTATTACATGAGGGGTTGTTGGAATTGTAGAATTTAATTTCATGGTTAGATGTTTTCTTAATTACTCTTGTGTATTCGTGGATGCTTGCATGGAGAGTATAATCATAAGTATGTGTCTTGTTCAAGTAAGAATACTACATTAGTATAGGTTCCACCACACAATAATTATCAAGGCAATGAATTAAACTCAATTGAACTAATGAAAACAACTTGGTGAAATTCGTCTGTCCAGAGGTTTTGGGGATAGAGGGACTTGAACCCTCATAACTAATAAAGTCAACGGATTTTCCTTTTACTAGAAATTTCATTGTTGTTAGTATTAGAATGGGACTCTCTCTTTGTCCACGTCCAATTAGTCCACTTTTTTAAAGATCTAAAAAACTTTGAATTTGAATTGAAGAATTTGACTATTCAATATTTTGTTGGAGTGGATTCACAATAATTCAAAGAAAATGATATGATTTTTTTTATTTCATAATCATTTCTAATTTTAAATCAACTTTTTTGTATCTTCATCCATAGATCCTTTACCCGTATTTTCAAAATTGGAATACTTAATCGAATGCAAAATTATGCTTCACGACTCTATACTCATAATCCAGTTTTTATTTTGGATGCAATTTAAATTAGTCTTTGGATACAAATCGCGATAATGTATATTCTTCCTCAATATACTCATAAGTATGTGTCTTGTTCAAGTAAGAATAGTACATTAGTGTAGGTTCCACCACACAATAATTATCAAGGCAATGAAAGTTAAACTCAACTGAACTAGGTGAAAACAACTTGGTGAAATTTGTCTGTCCTTGAGAACGACTAGATCCATATAAGTAATACAATCGGCTTGTCCTTAGCACAATTAAGGATTGGGCCACTTGCTGCAATGTTACTCTTTTGTTACAAAATATGTTCTTACAATTGTTCTTGTGATCAAACAAACCATCAAACACTCTTTACAGATTTTACAACATTTTTTTTGCTAATTTCCATCAGCAAATCCCTTCAGCTCCTTGTTGGGTTCGAAATTTTACTTATAAAAAATATCTACAATTGATCCCCTACACTTGTGTGTTATAAGATGCACATTTGATTACTGGCAGCAGTAGGAACAACATCATCCTCGTACTAGGAGAGGCGAAGACGAATACCCATTGACCTAGAGGGGTGAAGAACCCTTCCCCCGCGCACCTCTTAGTGAAGATTTTTGTCAATACATCAATCACTATGACGAAAGCATGGGGAGAGGGGTGCCCTGTCGGAGGCCCCTTGCATGCCAAAAACTATCACTGACTGCCATTGATAAGCACGCACATTCTAGCTGTTTATACTTTGGATACCCCTAAAACAATCAAAGATCATTGAAGTAGCTAATTCCTCTAAATAGCAGGCATTGAGAACAAAGAATTCATTGGTGCTTTTGTGTTCCTCTAGCATTGATAGAATTCACTGGTGTTAAGAAAAACCTCTTCTGGGAATGCTGGCTAGAGATTTCTTGGAAAAATAAAAGCCCCTTTCAGTTCGTAATGAAACCATACTAATTCTATTTTGATTGAATAGATTATTTCACTTATTAGTATGTATTGAAGGGAGGAGCCGTATGGGATGGAGGATGATCAGTCTGGCTAGCTACCTAGGAAAAAAACTTTGATAACACCGGATCTAGAGAAAGGGCCATGCAACAAAGTGGAATGCCTTCATGATGTCGAGCTTGAGAAGGAGGGATTTCATGCGCCGGCAATACATTGTGCACCGGTTGCTACACTAGCATGAAGTTATCCATGATGGACCACACAAGCTCTTCTGAGAGGCGGGATTTGAACACGGTAGTGTCCATGATTGGGAGGGGGTTCAATGGAGTGTTGACGAGCCACCAGCGTCCCTAGGAGCCACTTGAAGTGATCCGCCGTGGATGCATCGATATCACCTTGGGAGGAGGCCTCGGCCATACTATTGCGTTGGAAGAAATGATTCAGCCGTCGCCAGTTTTTCTAGCAAAGGAGTGGAAGAAGGAGGTGTTTGCGCCGCCTTATTGCAGCCACATGACAAGCAAACGTTGTCGTGCGACCTTGCACTTCAAGAAGGCAAGGCCAAATACCTTCCTCTTTAGGCGTGGCCACAGCTCGACATCCAAGAGTTGTTGATCATCCATAGCCCGATCAATCAGTCGAATAACCTCATTGGCAAGCAGGAGTTGCTCCCTAACACAACTCCCAATGAATATGGTTGGTAAGATATGGGGGACATGTGTTGTCGTGTGCCAATGGGCATTTCCTGCTGGCTCCACCTAGATAGCTCATGGGCCTTGGTCTTGATCTAGCCACAAATATCTACAAAGGGGTCACTCTATGGGGCCACCTAATGCCACCCCGGCCTGCCGCCACGATCTTCTGGAACCCATCCATAGCCGGACAAAGTGATTGGAAATGAAACTGAGATTTGCGATGGAAAGTGACGCTCGTGGATATCAAGATTGGACAATGGTCCACGAGCGAGGTGAAGAGGGCTTGGGAGGAGGGAGTGTTGTTGTGTGTGCGATAATATATGAGAGAGCATATGCATGATGCATAGAAAAGTCCCCTTATCCTACCGTCCGTGGTTCTCGGGATCGCCAATGTTGTCATGTGGTCAAACTGTCCCAAGCAGCCAATCAACCATAATCTATTCCGTTTATCAGGAGTGCTGATGCACCTACGGTACTACTACCTCCATTCCTAAATTTAGGAATGGAGGTAGTAGGAGGCAACTGTTCTATCTGCTAGCCGCTACCCAATGCACTGGACCATGGAATCAGACAAATTCTTGGACGTCTCTCCCTTATGCGTCCATGCGGTCTCTAAGCCTGGGTGTTCGGTCTTTTCGGTTCACTCAATCCAATCTTCTTGGTCTTCCATAACCGACAACCTTCGGTCTTTCATAACTGACGACCTTCGGCCTTCTCAGTTCTCCACTATTCGGTCTTCGGTCTTTACAGGATAGTGTATGGTCCCAACAAAACAGACTAAATTTCATGCTACAACTTAGATTCATTTACATTACAATACATGTGTATGCAAGTAGAATTCAGACAACATGTATGTGTAATAGGTATATGCAACCAAAATTTAAAATTAACACAACATGTGTACGTAATAGGCGTATTGAACTGGAATTGTGTTGTAAACATCCGAAGACTAGGGATTGTGCAACTGTGCCATGAATATCCGGAGAATTGTGTTAATTTGGTCTATTCGGGCTATTCAGTCATCGAGATAAGAAGACCGATCTAACCAAACTTAATTTTCTCTTCCAGTTTTGACAACTGATTTTAATTTGGTCTTTGGTTTTTATGCCTGAGCTCTCTTCTCATGTGTGCTTTGTGGTCTCTCCATACTGCCATGCAGAGCTGGCCAAATGGGCCGGCCCGGCCCACCATAAATGTGCCTGTCACAATCATGCCCGCCTTGCTGGCCCACGTGCTGCAGGCACCAGCCCAAGCACAACACGGGAGGTAAATGGGTCGGCCCGTGGCACACTTGGGCACGCCGGCACGTTTTATTTTTCGCGAAATACCTTAGGAAAGCAGAGGAAAAGGCCCCAAAAAATGTTGAAAATTTAAAAAAATTGTGAAGCATTATTTGGGATGAATCTAGAGTTTTATTAGCGCTTACATCATTACAACTTTCCAACTTAAAGAAGTAAAAAAATACAAAACATGCTCTAGAATTACAAAAATATTAAAAAAATACAAAGACTACACTACAACAGTAAAACTACTCAGATCCAAGCACTAAAAAAAATATGCAAGCACTACAAAAATGTTGAACATATTAGAGTATTAGATATTTATATAGGATATATATGTTTATATATTTCAAAAAAGTTAAACGGGCCATGCCATGCCAGCCCGTGTGCCTAGCCTCTAGGCCCAGACATGACCCAAGACGTGCCGCGTGCCGGGCACAACCCGTTTAACCCGTGCCGTACCTGGCCCATGGCAGGCCGTGCCAGCGTGCTCGCGGGCTGTCCTGGTTGGCTCGGCCCGTTTGCCAGTTTTGATGCCATGGAAAGTTGTGCAAGCTCCTCGACGCAAGAAGGCGGGTTAGAGAGGAAGGAGTTGTTCCTACACTCCACCTCACACCTCACATGATCCAGAGTGGTTGTTATCGGGGATGAGGGGACAAGTAGTCCTGCCTGGGCTCCAATGCCACTGAAGGCCTACAACCTTCTTTCTCTTGAGATGGGCGTTGGCACGGGTTGACCTGCGGTGGCGGCTGGCTGAAGGGTGTAACGCCCCGATAAAACCTACTGGTTCAGCCGCCGGTTTCTAGCCGTTGCGCCTGAGATCTGAATTGACCCCACAGACCAACACTAATATTTTTCTGCGCACTCTGCCCTCCCTCATGCGTATCCGAAATCAACTTTCTGGTCCGTCATTCATCCACAAATTACTTCAAGCGAAGCACATTTAACTTTAAGGTTTGTTTTGAATGATCTCTCAAAAAAGGTGGTGCGCCTTGTTGATATAAATATTCTATCACATAGGAGCAAAGGAGGCGACCCGCCGTGGCTTGTACTTGTCCCCGTGACCAGGATCCGAGGCGTTGGGCTAGAGGAAGGCAAAAGGATGTGCGGTGCCGGGCTAGCAGCGTCAGGGGCGGAGCACTTCTCAGGAGCAGATGGGATCGTCATGGGCGTTGTGGCGGCAGCAAGCAGCAAGCAGCAGCGTGAGGCAGCGGCGGCAAGCAGAGCAGTGCAACGATGGGATAGGCACGTCTGGCAGGTGGTGGTGTTCGGCGGGCAGCTCGGTTGGATTTGGCGGCCGCACCTTTGTCAGCCAGATCGGCAAAATGCACACAAATGACCTCAAGATAACTAATTCACGAAATGAACCGTGAGCAAAACTTATTCATTCAGCTGATCCTTTTTTATAGCGTCTCATGTGTCGGCGCTACATTACACTGTGCAACACCTGACTGGTAGACGCTACACTTTTGACCAGCGTGACACCCCGATATCTGACTAAGACCCATTTTTAATTGTGCAGCGCCTAATAATTAGGCGTTATGCTGTAACGTGTGACGCCTAATGCAAAGACGCTACACATGAACAAAAACTTAGTCCGCAGACGTCTTGGCGTACGCACCTCTGCGATGGAGCGATAGATAGATTGATGTGATTCGTGTCCGTCAGCGTGAAGCCTGCAAGCACTATTGCATGAATGCGTGCATGCAACCACCTGACACCAGTAAAGAATTGCGGCTCGTCACAGTCACCTTTTCCATTAGAGCAACTTCAACGGATTGATTCAAACGGACGGTGATTTTGTCTGTTTTTTGTTCATTTGGGTCGGCGAGGCGGACATGAACGTCCGCTTCTGCGTTTGGGTTGACGTATGCGCCCAACGCTCGCCCGACTTATTTTGACGGCGCCGACAAAAAATAAATAATGCATGCATATTTAAAACAAAAACAACTTAATTAAACATTAAAGCCAGCCAGGAAGGCCGGTGAGAGTCCACGCGTCCACATTAGCATTAAATAAAACTAAAGCAAACTAAACTATAAGGCGGCGCGCTGCCCTAGGAGTCGGCGGCGGCGTCGTCCTCGGGGTCGGTGAGGTCGATCAGCGTCGGCGCAGGGCCGGCCCAAGGGAACGCAGTGTTCCAGGCGTCGGCGATGTCGGCCGCGGGTAGCTGCGCTGCTGCGGGCAGTGCCAGCGCGGGGGGATGTGCGGCCGCCTGTGCAGCCGCAACTTGGCGCGCCTTCTCCTCGGCCTCGCGCTGCTCCTCCTCGAGGTCGCGCTCAAGCATCTCCTCGTACTCGCCGCGACGACGCTCCTCGGCCAGCCATCGCTGGCGCCACAACTCAAGGTACGCCGCACTACTCCCGTCCAGGAGTAGCGCTTGATGGGGGACGACTCCGACTCGAGCTCCGGTTGCGGCTCCGGCTCGGCCTTGACGCGGCGTCCGGAAGGGACGACGGGGCCACCAGCGGCAACACGCAGTCGCCCGTCGCGGAGAGGGCAATGGCCTGCGCCATGGCCGCCTCGTACCGAGCCTCCTCTTCCTCTACCGTCTCCATCCTGCGCCGCTCGTCCTCCTCGCTCTCCCGGTAGACCGCCGCAAGGGCCGCCTGATAGGCGTCCTCCGTCGCCTGGTCCTCCTCGCGGACGACGAGCGGCGTCGGCACGCTGCGGTCGACCTCGCGCACCCCTCGCCTCCTTGTGCTCGAAGGCGAACCACCTCGCCTAGTTGGGCGAGTCGGTTGCGTAGGCGGCGTCGCGGCGCTGCTCCGGCGTCAGCAGCGCCCGCTGGCACCACACCTCCTCCGCGTGCGCCCTAGCCGACTGCGACGCCGCCAGCACTGGGATCCTCTCCGGATCCAGATGCCAGTCGTGCGGCAGGGTGGCGTCGAGGTACGGGAGAGGCACACGATGCTGCCAGTGCCACACCGCCTGGTGCATTGGCACGTTCGCGCGCTGCCTCTGCCGGCTAGCCGGCGCCGGCGGAGGAACTCCGAGGGGAAAGGGATGGCGGTGGGCCGTGCCGCTGCTGGCGCATGAGAAGAGCCCCATCTCGCTGTGGTGGTGGTGCTAGGGTTTGCCGGCGATGGGGGAGCAGAGCTTGCTAGATGTGGACGGCGATTTAGATGAGGACGGTCCCGCCGCATGGTCGGCTTAAAAAAGGACGACCGCCATCGCTGACGCGTGGGTCCGAGTTCATAAATTAAGCTGACTAGGTTGGCCGCGGGCGATTGGACGACCGCCAGATGGAACCGCGGCGGACACCGAGAAAGCGCTCGTGGCATCCGTTCCGCGTCCGCGCCGACGCATTTGAAGCGCAAATTTGGGCCGCAAATGCGTTGACGCGGACGCGAAGCGGACGAGATTTAGGTTTGCGTCGGCGCGTTGGACCATCACTTTTACCCGCGCCGACTCAAACGGACGCAGGCGGACGAACCTCATTAGAGTTGCTCTTATCCACCATTAGTTTAAGAAGGCCGGAGAGAGTAGACAGTGCTAGTATTGCATGGATCCACAAGCGTGCGTTTGCACGTACCATACGACCTTGAGTAATCTCCAAGGCAATACGCAATTCTCCTGTAACCGTTTGACTGTACGGTTCGGACCGTGGAATTCATCCAACGCTGATTTGTATCGGTCCGTGCGGCAGACCGGACGCAACTTCTTTCGTAAAACAGAGATAAAAGTGAAAGAGGTTTGTCAGAGTCTAGACCAATCCCAAGCCCGCTTTTGACCACCCTGACCCATAAAAAATTCCTTCCCCTCCCGGGCGTTTTCGGTCAGTATTGCTCCAGAGCGTCAACGCCCCGCATTCATGCCGGCCAGAGCGGACGCGACCGCTTACTGGCGCCAGCATTGAAACGGCGCGCCAGTCGGGAGAGCGCCACCCGCGCCTCCCCGGTGCTGGTGACTGCCGCATGTTCAAACGACACGACGGCCGCCTGTCCATCCGTCTGCCGCCCGCATAGATAGCACGCGGTTGCCGAGGCGTCTCCTCCGGCGCCACCGGTGCTATATAAATCGCTGCCCCGGCCATAGCAACAGTCATCCTTCTCCGCACCACTCCCCGCCATACACCCTCCGCCGCCAAAGCTCTCTGGTACGGGATGACATTGGAGCAAAAGAAGGCCATGGCTGTCATTGCTGCCGACTGGCAAGCCAGCAAGACGTGCAAATGGAGGATGCCTCCTTCGACGAGACAGCGCCACCCTCCTCCTACCGCTCTGCCCGCTGGCGGTACCGGTCACGGGTTATCATCCGATAACATGTTGATTTTTGACGCGGAAATATTGGTTACGAAATTCTTGATCCAACTCTCATTGTGCAATTAAAAATATTTTGTGTGTTCTGCTGATGCACAAGGAATATTATCGGGACATGTTTGTTTTGTTACCCATCTTTGTACCGGGAGAAAACTCAAGGAAAATATATGCAATCAATGTGAGGCACTGATCCAAAGACTGACGTGCGGCACCGGAAGAAAACTCAAGGAAAATATGTGCAATCAATGTGAGGCACTGATCCAAAGACTGACGTGCGGCACCGGAAGAAAACCACTAAGGCTAGTCATAATGGGAGTAACTTAGGTAGTAACATAGCGCACCTCGAGAATTTTTTGCTTATGTGGCAAGTAATAAATGAGAAGTAGTAACATAATATGTTACTGTAACATAGCGCTTTCCAAGACAACATGAGTCTACAAGCTATTAAATGAGACTACATATGACACTAGTACTATGTTACTTTGCACTATGAAGGTAGTAACTTAGACTAGTGTCATGCATATGACACTAGTCTAAGTTACTCCCCACTATGACCAGCCTAACCCAGTCCCACCATTACCGGAAGAGTCGCACAATTAGCACTTCGTCATTTGCTAGTACTCGTACCTAGGCCCGGCGCCCAACGCAACCACCAAGCATGAACATTCAGAGTTGTTTAGAGCAAATATAATAGCGCCTAGTCAGCTGGCTACAAGCCATTCCACCTCAGATAAAGTCTAGCTGGAGGGAAGAGAATACATGAGAGAAGGGAGCGGGCGCTCCGTGAGTCGCCGGCTGCAACGCAGGCTCGAAACAAAAAAACTGCATGCAAGGGCTTAAAGCTAGCGCAGCTTCCTCCTCTTCAATCAATTGCATTTTTCTCTCTGCCATGCATGTAGACATTAATTACTATAGCTAATGCCTACAGCCAGCTTTGTTACGAGAGTTCTTTCTTGGTGGCTACAAGTGACCTGGCATTCGTATATTTCTTGGTGGCTACAAGTGACCTGGCATTCGTATAGAGCCCGTTGCCGGCTCTTTTATTAGACTAGCCATAATGAGTAGTAACATGGACATATTACTACTCTATGTTACTACCTCTATAGTGGGAAGTAACATATGTGTGGCAACATGCAACACTTTATTTATTATGCTATAGACTCATCTTGCCTTGATATATGTGATGTTACAGTAACTAGCTAAGTTACTAGAACTACCTTTCTCTTCATTAACTCATTGCCACATAGGCAAATTTGCTAAGTTGGACTTGAAGTTACTGCTGAAGTTACTCCCACTGTGGATAGTCTTAACCATGCTATGTGTAGCCTCGCCAGCTAGTTGTATACGTGTAGCCTCGCGTAGCTAAGGCTTCGCTAGGAAGTTTTGCTAGGCGCTGCACTATGAAAATTTTCTGTCTGTTGCGTTTACTAAGTTCATGTGTAGCGCGTTTGGGTTAGGCGTTGCACATCGCAGTATGACGCCTATTTGTTAGGCGTTGCACAATCAAGTGTGGGTCCCGAGATGCTACGCTGGACAGAAGTGTAGCGGCTGTGAATCAGACGCTATACAGTGTAGTGTAGCGCTGCACAAAAGGATCAGCTGGGTGAATAAGTTTCATCCACAGTTCACTTTGTGAATTAGTTTTGTCTCAAGGTCATTTGTGTGCATTTTGCCAGCCAGATCAGGATGTATGCCACATTTGATGTATTATGGATGAGTTTAGGCTCATATAGACAATAATCCCTGGTTAATCTCTAAGGCCCATGAATATGCACGGCAAGTGGTGGAAAGTTTGGTGGGAAGTTTAGTATCATACTGCTACAGTAAGAAGAGTAAAACCTCTTCATAAGGGTTGTTCTACCACTTGTTATTGGGAGCCTGGGAATAGGAGTTGTACATGTGCGCTCCTCCTCCTCCGCCGCACGCCACGCCTCGCCACGACGTGCGCCGCGGGTACGAGCCGAAGCTTATTTTTACCGTTCGGGAATAGTTAATTAACCTCGGATTAATTAACGAGTCACTTACGGAAGTGCCACTGTGCGAGACGTTTGGCCATGGGCTGTTCGTGGACTCGGACGTGGGCATGAGTCGAGGCCCATCTACCTGACGACCTATATAAGAAGGCGCTGGCCATTGAAGTTAACCCTAACTCAGTTCACTCACTCCCTCTCGCACAACCCTAGCCGTCATCTATTGTTCCTTTCTTTGTGCTGCTTCCGACGATCCCATCCCGACGATCGTGTGCAATGTTGGTCGGGAGAGCAGGTGCCTCCGGAACCCTGTCGTTCGAGATCCTGCCTAGGAGAACGACAATAAGGTTTTTGGGGAGCATCTCGACGCGACTGCTCCCGACCCGTCCCCGTCTCCGTTCGCCTCTGATTCCACTACTTCCCCTGCATCGACACCATGCTTGGGAGAACGACAATAAGGTTTTTGGGGGGCGAAGGAGTTATACTGTGTCTGTATGTCGATGACATACTGATATTTGGGACCCACCTCAAAGTCATTGAGGAGGTCAAGGCTTTTCTATCTCATAACTTTGAGATGAAGGATTTGGGTGTAGTTGATGTTATCTTGAACATCAAGCTATCGAGAGATACTGAGGTTGGAATTACACTTTTGCAATCCCACTATGTTGAGAAGATTTTGAGCCGTTTTGGATATTCGGATTGCCAACCTTCTGCAACACCATATGATCCCAGCATGCGGATTCGAAAGTTCGAAGGCACGACTGTAGATCAATTATGAAAGATTTGGGTGTAGTTGATGTTATCTTGAACATCAAGCTATCGAGAGATACTGAGGGTGGAATTACACTCTTGCAATCCCACTATGTTGAGAAGATTTTGAGCCGTTTTGGATATTCGGATTGCCAACCTTCTGCAACACCATATGATCCCAGCATGCGGATTTGAAAGTTCGAAGGCACGGCTGTAGATCAATTGAGATATTCTCAAGTGGTTGGTTCACTGATTTACCTAGCTTGTGCTACTCATCCTGACATCTCATTTGCTGTGTGCAAACTGAGCCAGTTTGTTTTACGGGAGATGTGCATTGGTGTTATGGCGCTGCTAGAAGGAGGGCGTGAGAGTGTCGGCCGGGGGCCTTTTTGCCCACGGCCGGGCAAGAGGGAAGGGATTTCCTTCTTAATTCTTGCTTGATTAGATTGATACATCTCCTCTCTTTATATAGAGAGGTTTACTTGACTCCCAAGCAAGGCTTACTTGACCCCTAAGCAAGCGACCCTTATCTCTAGTTAACCCTAAGACTAATGGGCCCATTAGGCCCATTACGTACTCTAACACTACACCCCACCTGGACATGCAGCTTGTCCTCGAGCTGCAGCCTAACCAACTTATAACCATGACTCGACGCAACACGAACCTAACACCTAAAAACAAGCTTTTTACATCTCGGCTTGTTTTATTATTCTCAACCTGAAATGGACTGGGATGCTTTATTTTGGACCCCTTAACAAAAAGTGGACAACATCCGCACGTCGACCGTGCATGTGTACAGCCACCTGGATCCCATGGACACCACCTGGACAAAAGGAGTGCATGTGTATGACCACTTGGAAGTGGTCGCAAGAGTGACCAGCAGAGGCGCCATCGCGGCGGCCGGTGGCGGAATGCAGTGGTGCTACGCGGTGCGCTGCTGTCGGTGACACCATGCCTTCTCCCTGCCGGACGGCTGTTGGTTTCCACCGCACAGGAAAGAGTGGAGGGCTTGCGATGGAGAATGACGAGGAGGGGTGCGCCCCCCCAACTGTGGATGTCACAGACTTTGAGGTCGCTGCCCGCGGGGAAAACAGCATGCCCGCCGCCCGTGGGGGAAACCGCATGCCCAAGATCCCCGACGCAGCGGATGAGATCAAGGTCCTTTGCGCAGCGAAGGGCAACTTGGAGGAGCGGCAGCTGCAGACCATGCATCTCCCGCACACGCCGACGCGCTAGGAGGCCGCGCGCAGCAGCCTGCACCCTCACCGCCGCCGACACGTGGCGGGTACCGATCCAAGACGGAAACGGTGACAACGACGGCGGGGACTGCACTTGGTGAAGCGGGACTCCCGCCGGTGCGGTCGATGCAGGACTGGAGCTGACCGGCGGTGGCTGCTACAGCTGCAGCGGCTGCTGCGGCGGAGCGCCGGGCGCGGCGGAGGCCGCTAGGAGCGGCGGCTGCCACTGCAGCTAGGGCTGGGCGGTGGTGGCGATGGATGGCAGCTGCAGCGGCTGCTGCAGTGGCCAGGCGAGCGCGGCGAAGGCCGCCTGGTGCGGCGGCTGCCACGGCAGCCACAGCGGCGCGGGGGCGGTGATGGGCGCTGGAGGCGCGGCGGGAGCCGGCGCCGGCCACTGCGGCCACTGTGGGGCGGCGGCGGGCGGTGGCGGCAGCGGCAGCTGCAGCTGGGGCTGCAGCATGCCAGTGAACGCCGCGGAGGCCCCTGGATGCGGCGAGTACCACGGCAGGGCCGGCGGCCCGGCCGATGGCGGCGGTCGGCGGAAGGGGCGGCGGTGGCCCGTAGGGGCTGGCCAGGTACAGCCGGATCCCCTGGACGGCTGTGACGAGGTCGTTGAGGACCCCGGTGATCTCTTCCGGGGTGTAGGCGGCGGCCGATGGTGCGGTGGAGGGCGTCGGCATCTGGGCGGTGGCGGCGCCGGAGGATGCGACCAGCGGCGCGGACGGGGAGGGCAGCGGTGCGGTGTAGATGGCCAGCGACGCGGTGGTGACGGTCGGCAACAGTAGCGACGGGGTGGGCGGCGACGAAGACATGATCGGAACTGAGCTACCTGATACCAAATTGTTATGGCGCTGCTAGAAGGAGGGTGCGAGAGTGCCGGCCGGGGGCCTTTTTGCCCACGGCCGGGCAAGAGGGAAGGGATTTCCGTCTTAATTATTGCTTGATTAGATTGATACATCTTCTCTCTTTATATAGAGAGGTTTACTTGACTCCCAAGCAAGGCTTACTTGACCCCTAAGCAAGCGACCCTTATCTCTAATTAACCCTAAGACTAATGGGCCCATTAGGCCCATTACGTACTTTAACAATTGGCATGCCGTTGAACGAGTCATGCGTTATTTGCAAGGTACTGTGAGCTATGTAATTCACTCTTCTGGGTACGCGACGGTGCTTGAGGGGTATAGTGATTCGAATTGGACATCTGATGCTGATGAGATGAAAGCCACAAGTGGATATGTCTTCACACTTGGTGGTGGTGTTGTTTCCTGAAGTCTTGCAAGCAGACGATCTTAACGAGATCGACTATGAAAGCAGAACTCACAGTATTAGACACATCATGCGTCGAAGCAGAATGGCTTCGAGAGCTTTTGATGGATTTGCCGATGGTTGATAAACCAGTCCCGGATGTCCTTATGAACTGTGACAATTAAACAGTGATTGCCAAGGCTAAGAGTTCAAAGGACAACATGAAATCCACAAAGCACATAAGAACAAGATTAAAATCTGTCAGAAAATCAAGAAACTCCAGAGTGATAGGGTTGGATAATATCCAGAAGGCTAAAAATCTACAGACCCTTTTACGAAAGGGCTATCACGGATAGTGATAGAAAATGCATCAAGGGAGATGGGTATGAGACCCACGTAAGTTGCCATGGGGGTAACCCAACCTACGTGATTGGAGGTCCTGTGAATTAGGACCTGGGAAAACGATCTAGCGGTCAATTGAGGAGAGTATCCTTAATAAACCCACTCCGTTGGAGATGCAATAATACTCTCATATTCTGTATGGCAGGCCGACTTTTGTCTTAATGTGTTCCAAAGCTTGTGTAAGCAAGATGCTAACCTACAGAGCATTCTTTGGAGGAACACACCTATGTGAGCCCGACTGCTGGTCACAGTCTATGAGATTGGGTTATCTCTAGGAAGCTCATGAGAAGGTAAGGAGTATGAATAACCGTGGGGTTTAGCCTTCGGCAGCCACGTATCAGCTGACAATAGGCAAAACTTCTGCACGCCAAAGTGACAATTCAAGGCATAGTCCATTGTCGAGTTGTGAAGAAGTCTAATCCTATTGCTCTAGATGGAAGTTCAACTTAACAGTCTCCATTGAAAATTCTAGTATATCAAACATTGTTTGGAACAGTTGATAAACTTATGTGCCTCGAGATCTGGTGGGGGATTGATGGATTATGGATGGGCTTAGGCCCATATAAGACAATAATCCCTGGTTAATCTATAAGGCCCATGCATGTGCATGGCAAATGGTGGGAAGTTTGATGGGAAGTTTAGTACCATACTGCTACAGTAAGAAAAGTGAGACCTCTTTATAAGGGTTGCTCTACCACTTGCTATTGGGAGCTTGGGAATATGGGTTGTACACGCGCGCTCCTCCTCCTCTTCTGCCGCCTGCATCGCCTTGTCACGACGCGCGTGTGCCGCCGGTTGCAGGAATGAGCTGTGCCGAAGCTTATTTTTGCCGTTCAGGAGTGGTTAATTAATCTCGGATTAATTAACGAGTCGCTTACGGAAGTGCCACTGTCCGAGACGTTGGACCGTGGGCTGTCGCGGACTCGGTCGTGGGCCTGAGCCCAGGCCCATCTACTTGACGACCTATATAAGAAGGCGCTGGCCAGTGGAGTTAACCCTAACTCAGTTCACTCACTCCCTCTCGCACAACCCTAGTCGTCATCCGCTTACGGAAGTGCCACTGTCCGAGACGTTGGACCGTGGGCTGTCGCGGACTCGGTCGTGGGCCTGAGCCCAGGCCCATCTACTTGATGACCTATATAAGAAGGCGCTGGCCAGTGGAGTTAACCCTAACTCAGTTCACTCACTCCCTCTCGCACAACCCTAGTCGTCATCTACTGTTCCTCTCTCTGTGCTGCTTCCGACGATCCCATCTCGACGACTATGTGCACGGTTGGTCGGGAGGGCAGGTGCCTTCGGAACCCTGTCGTTTGAGATCCTGCCCGGGAGAACGGAATAAGGTTTTTGGGGAGCGTCTCGACACGACTGCTCCCGAACCGTCCCCGTCTCCTTCCGGCTCTGCTTCCACTACTTTCCCTGCATGGACACCATGGTCGAAGACGCCGCCGCAAAGAAGAAGGTCATGGACGACGCCGAGGCTTCTACTGTCGCCGCCGCGTTGGCCTAGCCAACCGGAGGGTATGATCTGTGCATCCCTCGTTTACTCATACATGTGCTAGCCGTATATATGTTGTTCATAGACGTTCCGGTTCTATATACTGTACATGCTCACATGCTTAGGTATCGATATGAAATGTATACCGTATTTGCCATATTTACTACTTACTCATGGATTAGATTAGTCGGGAAAGTGCTAATATTTCCAACAACACTTCCATTGTTCTGTTTCTTGCTGACTAGTTCGCTACCCATGTGTTGAATAGTTTGCTGCTGATGTGCTGAATGCAAGTGTAGGATTTGGCAAGCATTGAATACCAATGAAATACGACTAAAACTGAAATACAAGTATAAGTTTGCTGCTCATGTTTTTGGCTGATTAGTTTGCTGCTCATGTTATAGCATCAGATCCATTCCATTTTATCTTCTCAGCCAAACATCAAGATGATATCATTCCATTCCATTTGTGCCTCTATCAAACATGGAAGCAAACCGTTCTGTTCCAGTGGAATGGAATAATGGCATTCCATTCCACTTGGTTCCTAAACCAAACAAGCCCTAAAAGAAACCTAGCTTGTACCGGAAAAAAAAAACTGGAGCAGTCTGCACGTTGTCGTCTGCTTTTGGTGTACACATTTCGGTTTTGGGGCTACAGATATGAACAAGACGCTACAAGTACCTATGGCCCGGTTTCAGGAAAAAGCCTACAAAGTCCCACCCATGAATAGCTGGTAATGACTCTCCTAAACTGCGTTGGGCCGATGCATATCAGTACTTGGCTGCAGACTACTATCTTTGTTCGGGTTTATTAGGCTCACTAGTATTTTGGGTCCAATTTTGATCATCTATATGACTAATAAAATATAAAGTATATGCTATGAAAATGTATTGTTCAATTTGTATTTGAAAGAGGTTTCCCACAGTATAATTGTTGTAACATAGTATAATTTATGTTTTATTGGTTAAACCTATAGTCAAATTTTCATCCAAAATAAGATGGGAAATCCGTGTTTTCGGTGTGAGTGGTGTTTTGGCTCTTGAGGCCTGCTCCCTTCTTGGATTTGTATCTTTCTATTTCATGTTTGAACATATGTACTCCTACTCGAGGGCTTCAGTAGTTATCTAAAGTCAGGCAGATGCCTCTTATCTAAAACAAATCCAGATATTTGTATGAAAGATTTGTGTGTTGGAAGTTTGGGAAGGCACGAAAACAACGTTTTGGAGATCCTGTGTTACATTTTACTTGGTGGTGATGACTGATGAGTGACCTCTTGCCTGGGAACAATCGATGGATGGGAGATGATGGGTTAGTTTGGATCCTAACTGACAGTGGTAGTTCAAGGGGTTTCTTATCGTTTTCACAAGCTAATTTTTTGATAATGTTTTTACAATCTAATTTTTATTCGTATTGCCACACAATTTTAGGTGCCCTATGTGGATTGTGGAACATCAAGACTAAGATGATTTTTTAGCACAAGCTGGTGCTTCATCCCAGTGATTGCATCACTAGTTTACAAAGGAATTTGCTTAGTTCATTGGTGTCAATTTGTCACTGTTGAACCAGCCTAGCTCCGCCCCTGATTCATATTTTTCGATAAAGGGCGCTTTATTACTAAAGATTTAAGCTTTATTGCCCATGATTCATATGAACAGAAAAAAAAGCAAATGAACAATAAATTGATAGGGCGCACGGATTTAATCTGACCTTCCTCCTTGGGCATCAGGTTCAGTGACAAGTCGTCGAACTTGGGGACCAGCAATCCCTGCGCAACAGCCATTCCCGCCGGCGATTCATCGGGATCTGCTGATGCCTTAGCGGGCTCGTCATCAACGAGTGGGGGGCGCTCGTAGGCAATGTTGGAGAAGGTGGTCACAGCGACCATGACAGTGCCGGAAGCTACGAGGTCGTTGACGACTTTGCCTCCGACGACCTGATTCTCTCCTCCGATGAGGTAGATTTCCAGGCCGTTGGCGCCGGGCGTACACGCCGGCGGCATGAAGGTGCCTGAGAGGGAACGGATTTCGAATCTGCCGTGAAGTGTGATGGTGGAGCCCTCCGGCGACAGGGGCTGGCGCAGCGTGACATCACTGACCATGCCACGGCCCGAGAACACGGACACCCCGTACTTCTGGTGGCGCGCAAACCTGGCTATTCCTTCCACGATGTCTGCTCCGGAGGCGATCTCTAAGAAATGCATCTTCGGCATGTTGGGCTTATCCCGAACGATGATGGGCTGCCTCGATTTTTTCATGGACCCCACTGACCTCTCCCTCCGCCCCGTCGGCGACAACACGCTGGCGCTTCCGCCGGCGCGGGCGGCAGGGGCGCCCGACGAGTCGTCATGATCAACTCTCCGATTGATATTGGTCGTCCTCGAGGCCGGCCCGCCGGTGCTCATGGAGCCGGCGGGCCCGAATTTATCAGCCATATGTGGTTCTTGTCAGGAGGCAGATCTCCGTTTCTCGGGCCACCACGCCGTCTCCTCCTCCCAAGAGACGAGAAAGTAACTATGGTTTTAGGGCAAAATTGATGGAGATGCCATGCTGAACGAGGTTTGCTAGTAATAAGTATCGCTATGTAGTTCCGGCGGCTATACTCCGTATTACTACTAGTCCACCAAACCTAAGAGCATCATCTCCATTAGGCTCCCCAAAAAGCCCCCCAGAGGCACTTTTTCAGCCCGGCGGTAAACAAATGGTCCACTCATGCCACCAAAATTTTATTTTTCGCCAAATTTGACTAGATTTAGCCCCGGCGATTCCATCCCAAACCCAGCCCGGGGGAGGGGGAGCAGCTGGGGACGCCAGCGCCACTTTTTTTTTTGCCTCATTTGGCCCATCTGCAGCCACATCTCCCCCCACGTTCTCTCCCCCGTCGCTTTCAGCCCCTACCTTCTCTCTCCCCATCCGCTTCTCTCTCCCCGTGCCAGCTCCGCCGCGTCCCGGCCCCGGTGCCTCCCCGCAGCGTCGCCTCCCGCGGCTGGTGCCTCCCCGTGCCAGCTCCGCCCGCGTCCCGGCCCGCAGCGTCGCCTCCCGAGCCGCCCCGCCAGCCCTCTGCGGCCGCGCAGCCGCGTCGCCGTTCTGCAGCCGCGCGCCCTCGCCATGCCAAGCTCCGGCTGGTGCGCGCCTTCTCCCTCACTGCCATGCGCTCGCTTCCCATCGAGACCAAAGAGGAGCGGTGGCACCGGCGCGAGATGCGCTCGCGCTCGCGACGGGCACCACCCGTCCAAGCCGGCGTGGTCTCGCCGTAGGCGACAACCACGACGGAGGGGCCAACGACGTCGGGATTGGCGGTGGTGGCGGGTACGACGATAACTTGATACCCCGGCCTCCGCCATCGTCCGAGCCTGCCGGACTGCTTCAACCTGCGGTCCGAGCGGCTCTACAGGGCGTCCGTCGACCTCAACAGCTTCAACCTGCGGTCCGACTCCCTACAGGGCTTCGTGGACGAATCTCTGGGTGCTGCAGTACTTCTACGAGCTCGACCTCAGCGACAACAAGCTGGCGTCGGTCCCGTTCCCGACGGACGTGCTCCAACTGCACCTTCATCGACATCCGGTTCAACAGCTTCTTCGGCGTGGCGGTGAGGTCGGGCGACGCGTAGGGCGGAGCCGGCTGGTGCAGAGGCGCGGAGAAGCGCGTGGACGCCGGCTGGCAAGATAGCGGAGGTCATGGCGCGAGCAGCAGGCACTAGGGGCGGCCACGGCCAGGCGCGGGGCAGCAAATGCAGGCGCGGCGAGGACGACGGCCTCGCTTGGGGGTGGAAACGGCTGGAGATTTTTTTCATCCCCGGGACAAACATCTCGCCGGCAGCCCTTCAAGCAGTGAAAAAAATGCCTCTTAGCAGGCTCAACGGCTGGAAATACTCTAAACAAGCAAAGCCACATCTGACCACCAAATCCAAATGGACGGGTGAGAAAAGGAAAAGAAAAAGCAATTATGCCGGACACAGCTCCCCATTCCATTCGATAGAATACGATAAACACAGCTCCCAATCCCATTTGATCCACATCAGTACGGATGTGGGTCAGTAGTTTATATATGCACTTGCATTTCTTTATTCACCCCACTTGGTATTGCTCAATTAACTATGCATACCAAAATGTAACGTAAAGTGCTGTGTCATAAGATGCCTGAACAACATCAAATATTCAAATCAAGGTTTTCAACCTTTTCCCTCTTGAACACGTTGCGTTCTCACCCTTCTGTTTGTCCTCCTCGCTTTGCTTAAACAGTTCAACAACCGTGGCCCCATAGCCATAAACACAGAGTACAATCTGATTCTGTATTATTTCGTACTCCCTCCGTTCCAAAATAGATGACCTAATTTTGTACTAAAGTTAATATAAAGTTGAATCATCTATTTTGGAACGGAGAGAGTACAAATAACGCTGAACGATCAAATGATATCTACTAGAGGAGATGAAAAGAAAACAAATAATATTAGAGAGCGAACTGAGCGAGCTCAGGTAATTAGATTCCTTGTGATAGAACCAATCCATCCAAGTTTAAGTTCTAGACTTGATAATGGTGGTCGCACTTTTCTGAATTTATTTCATGTTAGCGCTCTAGATGAGACCAAGTTGGAGGAGCCAGAAGAATTAAACAACAGGCCGGCCCGCAAGTCTCGCCTACCCGCTCGCCTAGCGGGCCCTGAATGAGCTTTAAGCCTTGTAGCTAGTTAAATACCCTTCCCCCTTCTCTCTGTCAAGTGGCGAACGGCAAACGACTAGTGGATACGATCCTCGTGGACAGGCGTAGCTCTCCTTCCTTCCTCCATTCCGAAGCTTGTAATTCGAACTGAGATGAACTTCATGAAATTTGGATTGGGCTAGTGAGAGTAGAGCTCAGAATCTGGTATCAAAGTTGTTCGAGCCTGGGATTTCCCCCTCCACCATCGCCACCCTCTTTTCGTTGTCAAGCAACGCGTAGCTGCCATGGCACATATCTCATCGAGACCAATGCCATATACAAGATGCTCCGCGTCGACTTCGATCTGGCGTTGGACAAGAGGCTGAGCGACCATGTCGACTCCACCATGCAGGGCGATCTCGAAGCTTGACGCCAAGTTGGATCAGCTTTAGGGACGTACTGAAGAAGTCAAGCTGTCCATCGACGTCGACCTCGATGAACTGCGGCATAGGTTGGATCGCTCTCCGCGAGCAACCGATTCGTCCAAGGGCACCCCTACGGCTCCTTCGAGCGCGCCGACGAGGTCTTCCTCTGGCCTTGATGGGCACGGCTTCGATAGTGACAATCGAGGTTCTATACATAAAATTTATGCCCCGCGTGCGGTCAAAGGTATGCAGCTTGACCAAATCCATGCCCGTTCACCGCTCAGTTCGATCAATTTTTTTTTATCAAATTCTGCTGATACTTTTGGTCAGACCTCGGATCGAGTTGCCTCACTTCGATGGCAGCAACCCCAAGCTCTGGCAATTGCGTTGCGACTTGCAAGGACTACTTCGAGTTGTGGAGCACGCTCCAATTACTCTGGATTCTGTAAGCCACTTCTCTATTCGAGGGCCTTGCTGCTCGGTGGTTAGAATCCGTGTACCGGCGAGTTTCTCACATCCATTGAGAGGAGTTTTGTCATCTGCTTCAATCATTTGGGCGCAATCAGCATCATGCTATATTGAGGATTTTTTTTGACATCAACCAGTCAGGCACAATGGAAGACTATGTTGAGAGGTTCTGCGATCTGTTTGAGTAGCTCCGGTGTACTCCCTCCGTTTGGAATTATTTGTCGCATAAATGGATGTATCTGGACGTATTTTAGTTCTAGATGCATCCATTTTCGAGACAAGTATACATCCATTTCCGAGACAAGTAATTCCGAACAGAGGGAGTACGATGAATTTCCCAATATAGTACACTATGTGACCAGATTCATGGAATGTGTGAAACCGACTATGAGAGTTGCAGTGGAATACAACAACCGCCTGAGCTTGACACGGCCTATTAGTTGGCACTTCTGCACGAAGAATTGGGTTCTGGTACGAGTTACAATACCTCCTCAACTTCTTCTCGCGGAACTACTCCCTTGCCACTCCCCTACCTCCTACCCCAGCCCCACCAACTCAACTACCAACTTACAAGAGGTATGCTGATAGTGACCACAAAACTGGTTCTGATGATAAATGGGGTGCACTTAGAGCTTATTGCAAGGCCAAGGGACTGTGTTTCATTTGTAGTGAACGATGGGGCCGCGATCATCAGTGCGAATATGAAATGCAGTTGCATGTTGTGCAAGAGATGGTGCAGCTTTTACAGAATTCTGAACTTTCTGACACCGAAGGCAGTGAACAGGGTTCTGAAGTTCATATGATCACCATTTTTGCTGCAGCTCTGGGTAAGAGCAATGATTCTTCCACCCAAACCATGCACTTTCGACTTCAGCTACAAGGGATCAATTTAAACTTCTTAGTGGATTCGGGAAGTACGCATTCGTTCCCGGACTCAACTCTCCTGCCGAAGTTACATGATGTTTGTATCATGCCAAAGTTTTGGTCAGAGTTGCTAATGGCGACACGGTTGCGTGTGATCACAAGATCGGTGCATGTGCCTGGCTTTGTTCTAGGCATAATTTTGTCAGTGACTTATGATGGCATTGTTGGCATCGACTGGTTCGCTTCTCACAACCCTATGTTGATTGATTGGGCTAGCCACTGGCTCTCGTTTATTCACAAGGACAAGGAAATTACACTACTAGGCATAGTTGCCACTATACCTGAAGTTTCAGTTGTTAGAATTTGTGCACTTCTATCCACCGATTATACCCCTTGAAAGCACATTGGCTCCCTTGGTGGTTTTAGTAATTCATGTCAACATACATTGTGTTGGATTAATGTTTCCCTTGAGAATATTTCAGGAAGAGCTCAACTTAGGCAAGTACAAGTATGGAGATGTGGACCCCTCAAGCTACTAAAGGACAAGCATTGGCGAAGCTTCACGACTCTACATTTTTGGCTAAGTGATCCAAGATCACATTGAGTCCATAGGAAATCCAAAAATATTAGAAGGGAATAAGATTTTGATCATGGACTATTTGCTCAAGTGCTTAGAGATATTGCTCCAAAACTCTCAGCCACACTCTCACTTCCTTCTATGTCCAAAACCCTAAAGTCAAACTTGGTCCATTGATACACATCTACGTAAACTCACTGAGATACAGTTGACATAGCCACTACCTAAACCCTAGCAACTCGGTCTCACCGAAGTGCACTAGCCAACCTTCTGTTACCTATCGATCTCACTTTGGAATTTCCAAGTGGTTTTGATCGGTCTCACCGAAGTGTGGAAAGTGATTAGGTCATCACCATTCGGTCTGAACAAGCTGTTCCATCTGATCTCACCAAAAATTCTAAAGCTTAAACCTTTTGCACTAGTCGGTCTCACCGAGTGTTTTCACCCGGTCCCACCGAGTCGTGCATAAAGGTGTGTAACTGTTAGATTTTTTGTGCTTCCTATATATACCCCGCCCATTCCACCAACTCTCAGAGGGAGCAACCAGGACAAAGCTACCACTTCCCATATTCATTTTCTCAGAGAGAACCACCTACACTTGTGTTGAAATTAAGTGGATTCCACTCCAACCTTTGATCCTTGATTTCTAGCCCCCTCAAGTTGCTTTCCACTCCAATCCTTCTCCTACCACATAGCCAAATATGTGAGAGAGTAATTGAGTGTTGAGGAGACCATCTTTTGAAATACAAGAGCAAGGAGTTCATCATCAACAACAACATCTATTACCTTTTGGAGAGTGGTGTCTCCTAGATTGGTTAGGTGTCCCTTGGGAGCCTCCAAGACATGGAGTCGAACCAAGGAGTTTGTAAGGGCAAGGAGATCTCCTACTTCATGAATATCTACTCCGAGTGAGGATAATCCTTCTTGGGCAGAAGCTCTGATGGGATAGACAATGTTGCTTCTTTGTGGATCCTTCGTGGGTAGAGCCCTCCATGGACTCGTACAATCGTTACCCTATGTGGGTCGAAGTCTCCATCAACGTGGATGTACGATAACACCACCTATTGGAAACACGAGAAAAATCATTCTGTCTTTGTAAGTGCATCTAGTGCCCCTTAGTGATTTTGGTGTATTGAAGACTTATAGGTTAAGTATCTAATGTGTTTATGAGTGTACACAGGCCTATAAGTCTATGAGGAGTTTGATATTTACAGAGAAAGTCGACCCCTAAAAATGAAGTTCTTCGACTGAAGACTTTGATATTTTGAAGACTTTCTGAAGACTTTGAAAGTGAAGAAATTGGTGTAACCCTGAAGACTTGGTATTCATTCGAGAAACATGAAGCGTGAAGACTTTTGTTTTCGTAGTTTCATTTTCTCTTTCTTGAGTCATAGGAAACACCGTACTGTTAAAGGGGGTCGAGGAAATACTAAGGAGAAAATTTCCATGTGATGCTCAGCTCAAATCCTACACCTACCAATCCCTTCGAGTGAAGCCATTGGAAATCTCATACAGTTCAGTCAAATTTCTTCAGTGACAGAGACGCAGTTCTTCTGGTCACTGAGGACTTTGCTCTGACTGAGGAGTTAGGAATTCGCCAGTGCGAATTGCCTACACAGTGAGGAACATGATAGCCCTGAGGAATTTGTACCTCAAATTTCTGACCGTTGCTGTGCTACACGCCAGCTGTTCCAAAATATCTTATCCATCCAACGGTCATATCATTGAAGGGCATTTATGTCTTATCATGTCGGGCTGCTCCCTAGGCTATAAATAGCCGCCCCCTACAACCACTAGCTGGTTGGTTGCTCCGCGAGAAACTGACACTTGTCATTTGAGAGCATCCCATCCTCCGAGGACTTTGAGTGAAAATCATCAAGTGAGGAAAATCCAAACCCAAACCCAAACACCTACAAACCCAAAGTGATTGAGCATCACTGAAGAGATTGATCCTGCGTGGATCCGACGCTTGTTACCTTTGAAGACTTTGCTTCTTCCAGACGGTTAGGCGTCAAGGCCTAGAGCATCCAAGAGGAATTGTGGATCGCCGAGTGACCGAGTTTGTCAAGGTTCGGAAGTCACCTGAAGAGTTACCACGAGTAATTGGGCGAGGACTGTGTGTCCTTAGCTCAAGGAGAATACGGTGAGGACTGTGTGTCCGGGACTGGGTGTCCTCGAGTTTAAATACTCAGCCGCTCCAACCAGATGTACAACTGAGACAACAGTTGGAACTGGTTTACCAAATCATTATCTTCACCAAGCTAACTGGTTCTATTTCCTCAACACTTTCATTTCCTTATTACCGTGTTGTGTGTTTGTTCATATCTGTGTTTGAAGACTTTGACTGAAGACTTTCTCAATTTCCTCAGTTCAATTTCTTCAGTCTGTTTGTCTTCATCTTGTGCTATCCTGTGTTTACGCTTTCTGTACTCTGTGTTTGTCTTCATTTCATCATGATGACCATGCATGTATTCCGCTATGTTTACTTCTGAGTACTTATTCTGCTGCTAGTAGTTCTTCGCTAAGGAATTTCCTCTCGAGTAAATTCCTCAGTGAAGAATTTCATAAAAATCGCCTATTCACCCCCCCTCTAGTCGATATAACGCACTTTCAATTGGTATCAGAGCAAGGTACTCTCTTGTTCTGTGTGATTTTAGTTTAACCGCCTGGAGTTTTAGTTATGTCGACTGCAGATATGAAGAAAGTGACCTGCCCCATCTTTGACGGTCACGAGTACCCCAAATGGAAGGCCATGATGAAGAAGCGTCTCATGGCGATGAACAGCGAGCTGTGGACCGTCACTGAGATCGGTCTAACAGACCTGTGCAAGATGGCGGAAGCTGATGACATTCGCAAGTACACTCTTCTCAACCTCACGGCGAAGGATGTCATCTGCTCCTGTCTGTCCCAAAATCAGTTCAGGAACATCATGCATCTCGATCAGGCGAAGCTTATCTGGGACAGTTCAGGAACAGTTCAATTTCCTCAGTCTATTTGTCTTCATCTTGTGCTATCCTGTGTTTACGCTTTCTGTACTCTGTGTTTGTATTCATTTCATCATGATGACCATGCATGTATTCTGCTATGTTTACTTCTGAGTACTTATTCCGCTGCTAGTAGTTCTTCGCTAAGGAATTTCCTCTCGAGTAAATTCCTCAGTGAAGAATTTCATAAAAATCGCCTATTCACCCCCCTCTAGTCGATATAACGCACTTTCAGTCTTCATTGCGTTTGATCTTCCAAACTCTACCCTCTTTACTTTCTTGCACATACATGTTGTTTATTATCCGTTGCTTACTCTACATATGCATGTAGATTGTATTGCTTGCCACTTAACTTATGCTAAAATATGCCTAAGTTCCGAGAGAAATAAAATTTGCACCTTTGGCCTTGTTAGTGTTTGTTTACCCGCCGCTAGACCTATCAATTTGATCCTGTAATTGGTACCAGAACCTTGGTCTCCATTACTTTGGTTTAACAACCTTGGAGAAGGATGGATGTGTCTATGTTGGGGAGTCTTAGGTGTAGAGTGTTCATTCTCAATGGAGAGTACTATAACTTTTGGTGAGTTACAATGCTTGATATATTTGATGATTTCAACTTAAGCAATTATATTCATAGTTCCTATGTGCCTCCCATTGATTCCTTGCATCCCACTCCCGAGGAATAACTTGAAATGCTTCGTAATCTAAAAACTATTAATCTCATTATCAGAGGTCTACCTAATCCTGTTCTTAGATGTATGTAAAACTTTGAATATGCTTATACACTACTGCAGGAAGGTCCTAAGATGACACATGTATAGGATACCATTCGACCAAACTGTGTCTGATGCATGACTTGCAAAAGGTATGGCAATAAAACCTTCAATAATAAAACAAACTGTGTGGGATGGCAGAGACATCAAATTTGATTCTGATAAGAGTTGCATGTGTGATAAGTGGCATATAGTTGATCCATATAAACTGTTTGTGATGATACAGAATAACGTGAATGGTTACCCAAATCCAGATGTCTATGATAGACGACATGCAGTTCACTCGGATGAACTGTTTGCGATGGGCAAAAATAACACAAACGATTACCCAAATCCAGATGTGTGCGATAGACGGCATACACGTCACTCTGATAAACTGTTTGTGATGATCCATAAGAACACAAACAATTCGGCATAACAGGATGTGTGTGATACCCGGCAAAAAGTCGGTAATCAGAATTTTGTGCGATAATTCTAGACAGCGCATACGATTTTTCGTTGCGAATTGCGTGCTCGATAAGGCACACTGTTAGGACTGAGAGTTTATCAGCCATAGGGGGTGAATGGGAGATTAAAAAATTCTTGCGAATGTTTGAACAGAGTCCAATCACATCAACATAATAAGTTCGGATAACCGAATGCTAAACAAGCACTTCAGTGAGGAGCAAATCTTTCGAGGAAATAAGAGAAATTACTTGAGCATAATAGATCACAGGCTTGACTACTGGTATGTCTCCGTCGTATCTATAATTTTTTATTGTTTCATTCCAATATTCTACAACTTTCATATACTTTTGGAAATATTTTATATTATTTTTGGGACTGACATATTGATCCAGTGCCCAGTGCCAGTTCCTGTTTGTTGCATGTTTTTTGTTTCGTAGAATATCCACATCAAACGAAGTCCAAACGTGATAAAAATTTACAGAGATTTATTTTGGAGTATATGTGATTTTTGGGAAAAATAATCAACGTGAGACGATGCCCAAGGGCCCATAAGCCCAGGAGGTGTGACCCCCTACCCTAGTCGCGCCCAGCAGGCTTGTGGCTCCTCCATAAGGCGGTTGGTACCCTTATTTCTCCACAAGAATGATAATTTTCGGATAAAAATCCTCTCAAAATTTCAGCCCGATCAGAATTACGGATCTCCGGGAATTTAACAAACAGTGAAGCTCCAGAAAACAAGAACGCAAAACAGAAGAGAAATAGGGGGGAGAGAGAGAGAAAGAGAGAGAAAGAGAAAGAGACAGAGATCCAATCTCGGAGGGATCCTGCCCTTCGGGGGCCATGGAGGCCAAGGAACAGAGGGGAAACCATCCTCCTATCTAGGGGTGAGGTCAAGGAAGAATAAGGAGCAATACAAAAAAAGGCACATCCGTGACATTATGGGCCGAACGTATTTTTTTGTCATGCTTATGACACTTCTATGACGATAATTGTGACAAAACCACGTATCATCATAGATGTGGTGGGCTCCTACTTCTATGACAAAAAATCATGACAGAAAATGGGCTTTTCGTCCTGGCAGGCCGGGGACGCACCTGCATGACATTCTTTGGGCCGTCCATGACATAAAAAATCATGGTAGAAGTGAGGGCGAGGGAAATTTTCGTGGAGTTCCCGGTTACAGTGGGTTGGTCAGGGCCGAGTGATGCACTGTGGTTTGCACTTTTCTCTCGTACGCGTGCGTGGTGCAGGTCGTGTCGCTAACTGAACCCGAGCGAGAGGCGTTCACTTTACTGAACCCGAGCGATTGCGTGCTGCTACATACTGAAGCCGATCGATTGATCCCTTCGCTGCTAACTGAACCCGATTGATTGCTGCTGCTGCTTACTGAAGCCGATCGGAACCACCGTACGAGACGTAGCTAGCCGGTTGGATTGCCTCTGGATGAACGGTGCCCATTGCTGCCGTGTGCTACCTCTTGAGCACTGCATTTGTTTTCCCTTGAAGAGGAAAGGGTGATGCAGTAAAGTAGCGTAAGTATTTCCCTCAGTTTTTGAGAACCAAGGTATCAATCCAGTAAGAGACCACGCTCGAGTCCCACGCACCTACGCAAACAAATAAGAACCTCGCAACCAACACGATAAAGGGGTTGTCAATCCCTTCACGGTCACTTACGAGAGTGAGATCTGATAGAGATGATAAGATAATATTTTTGGTATTTTTATGCTAAAGAGTAAAATGAAAGAAAGCAAAATAAATGGTAAAATAAATAACTTGTCGACGGGAGATTAATATGATGGAAAATAGACCCGGGGGCCATAGGTTTCACTAGTGGCTTCTCTCAAGATAGCATAAGTATTACAGTGGGTAAACGAATTACTGTCGAGCAATTGATAGAATTGAGCATAATTATGAGAATATCTAGGTATGATCATGTATATAGGCATCACGTCCGTGACAAGTAGACCGACTCCTGCCTGCATCTACTACTATTACTCCACACATCGACCGCTATCCAGCATGCATCTAGAGTATTAAGTTCATAAGAACAAAGTAACGCTTTAAGAAAGATGACATGATGTAGAGGGATAAACTCATGCAATATGATATAAACCCCATCTTTTTATCCTCGATGGCAACAATACAATATGTGTCATTTCCCCTACTGTCATTGGGATCGAGCACCGCAAGATTGAACCCAAAGCTAAGGACTTCTCCCATTGCAAAAAAGATCAATCTAGTAGGCCAAACCAAACTGATAATTCGAAGAGACTTGCAAAGATAACCAATCATACATAAAAGAATTCAGAGAAGATTCAAATATTGTTAATAGATAATCTTGATCATAAACCCACAATTCATCGGATCTCGACAAACACACCGCAAAAAGAAGAGTTACATCAAATAGATCTCCAAGAGAATCGAGGAGAACTTTGTATTGAGATCCAAAGAGAGAGAAGAAGCCATCTAGCTAATAACTATGGACCTGAAGGTCTGAGGTAAACTACTGATACGTCTCCAACGTATCTATAATTTTTCTTGTTCCATGCTATATTATATTTTGTTTTGGATGTTTATTGGGCTTTATTATACACTTTTATATTATTTTTGGGACTAACCTATTAACCGGAGGCCCAGCCCAAATTGCTGTTTTTTTGCCTATTTCAGTGTTTCAAAGGAAAATGATATCAAACGGAGTTCAAACGGAATGAAACCTTCGGGAACGTGATTTTCGGAACAAACGTGATACAGAGGACTTGGAGTCTACGTAAAGCAATCAACGAGGAGGGCACAAGATAGGGGGTGCGCGCCCACCTCCCCCAGGCGCGCCCTCCACCCTCGTGGGCCACTCGTGGCTCCACCGACCCACTTCTTCCTCCTATATATACCTACGTACCCCCAAACCATCAGAGGCATCCACGAAAACCTAATTCCACCACCGCAACCTTCTCTACCCGTGAGATCCCATCTTGGGGCCTTTTCCGGCATCCTGCCGGAGGGGGCATTGATCACGGAGGGCTTCTACATCAACACCATAGCCTCTCCGATGATGTGTGAGTAGTTTACCTCAGACCTTTGGGTCCATAGTTATTAGCTAGATGGCTTCTGATGACCCACAAGTATAGGGAATCTACCATAGTCCTTTCGATAAGTAAGAGTGTCGAACCCAACGAGGAGCAGAAGGAAATGATAAGCAGTTTTCAGCAAGGTATTCTCTGCAAGTACTGAAACAAGTGGTAACATATAGTTTTGTGATAAGATAATTTGTAACGAGCAACAAGTAACAAAAGTAAATAAAGTGCAGCAAGGTGGCCAATCCTTTTTGTAGCAAAGGACAAGCCTGGACAAACTCTTATATAAGGAAAAGCGCTCCCGAGGACACATGGGAATATCGTCAAGCTAGTTTTCATCATGTTCATATGATTCGCGTTCGGTACTTTGATAATTTGATATGTGGGTGGACCGGTGCTTGCGTGCTGTTCTTACTTGAACAAGCATCCCACTTATGATTAACCTCTATTGCAAGCATCCACAACTAGAGCAAAAGTATTAAGGTAAACCTAACCATAGCATGAAACATATGGATCCAAATCAGCCCCTTACGAAGCAACACATAAACTAGGGTTTAAGCTTCTGTCACTCTAGCAACCCTTCATCTACTTATTACTTCCCAATGCCTTCCTCTAGGTCCAAATAATGGTGAAGTGTTATGTAGTCGACGTTCACATAACACCACTAGAGGCTAGACAACATACATCTCATCAAAATATCGAACGAACACCAAATTCACATGACTACTAATAGCAAGACTTCTCCCATGTCCTCAGGAACAAACGTAACTACTCACAAAGCATATTCATGTTCATAATCAGAGGGGTATTAATATGCATATAGGATATGAACATATGATCTTCCACCAAATAAACCAACTAGCATCAACTACAAGGAGTAATCAACACTACTAGCAACCTAGTAGTACCAATCCCGGACTTGGAGACAAGAATTGGATACAAGAGATGAACTAGGGTTTTGAGATGAGATGGTGCTGGTGAAGATGTTGATGGAGATTTCCCTCTCCCGATGAGAGGACCGTTGATGATGACGATGGCGATGATTTCCCCCTCCCGGAGGGAAGTGTCCCCGGCAGAACAGCTCCGCCGGAGCCCTAGATTGGTTCCACCAAGGTTCCGCCTCGTGGCGGCGGAGTTTCGCCCCGAAAGGTTGATTATCAATTTTTCCTCGACGAAAGACCTCATATATCAGAAGATGGGCATCGGAGGGCCAACAGGGGGCCCACGAGGTAGGGGGGCGTGCCCAGGCGGGTAGGGCGCGCCCCCACCCTCGTGGACAGGTGGGCCCACCTCTGGTGAACTTCTTCCACTGGATATTTTTTATTATTTACAAAAATGACTTTCGTGGAGTTTCAGGACTTTTGGAGTTGTGCAGAATAGGTCTCTAATATTTGCGCCTTTTCCAGCCCAGAATTCCAGCTGCCGGCATTCTCCCTCCTTATGTAAACCTTGTAAAATAAGAGAGAATAGGCATAAGTATTGTGACATAACGTGTAATAACAGCCCATAATGCAATAAATATTGATATAAAAGCATGATACAAAATGGACGTATCAACTCCCCCAAGCTTAGACCTCGCTTGTCCTCAAGCGAAAGCCGATAACGATAAATATGTCCCCATGTTTAGAGATAGAGGTGTCGATAAAAATAAAATACGGACATGAAGGCATCATGATTATTCTTATAACAACAACATAAATAGATATTGTCATATGATTTCTTATGCTCAAGTAATAATCTATTCACAATACAAAGTACGAATCATAAACTTTATTGAGAACCAACAAACTATAATCTCGGTCATTAAAGCAATTGCCATTTATCATAACATCAGAAAGATTCTATGTCAGAGCTTAATAGCAAGTCCACATACTCAACTATCATTTAGTCTTTCATAATTGATAACACTCACGCAATACTTGTGGTTACGGAGTTTTAATCAGACACAGAGAAAGATAGGGGCTTATAGTTTCGCCTCCCAACCTTTTACCTCAAGGGTAATGTCAACAATAATAACTCATGCTCCCCTACATCCAATTAGATATATCTATCAGGATCTTTCCAACATACTGTGCTTGCCAAAAGATAAAATGAAAAAGGAAAGGTGAATTCCAATCAGGCGGCTGAACAATAGGTGCAGAGATCAATGCTTTCTTAAGTATTTCAAATGCTTCTACACAATCATCATCAAAGACAAATGGTATATCTTTTTGTAATAAATTAGTCAGAGGCCGAGAAAATTTTGAGAAGTCCTTAATGAACCTCCTATAAAATCCGGCGTGACCAAGGAAACTTCTTATACCTTTGATGTCCTTGGGACATGGCATCTTTTCAATAGCATCAACCTTGGCTTTATCAACTTCAATACCTCTTTCAGAAACTTTATGCCCCAAGACAATACCTTCATTAACCATAAAGTGGCACTTTTCCCAATTCAAGACAAGATTAGTTTCTACACATCTCTGCAAAACTCGATCAAGATTGCTCCAGCAATCATCAAAAGAAGATCCATAGACGGAAAAGTCGTCCATGAAAACCTCACAAATCTTTTCACAAAAGTCAGAGAATATAGCCATCATGCATCTTTGAAAGGTAGCAGGTGCATTACATAAACCAAAAGGCATACCTCTATAAGCAAAAGTACCAAAAGGGCATGCAAAAGTAGTCTTTGATTGATCCTTAGCCGACACAGGTATTTGAGAGAAACCAGAATAGCCATCTAGAAAGCAATAGTGTGTATGTTTGCATAATCTTTCTAGCATTTGATCGATAAAAGGTAAGCGGTAATGATCTTTCTTAGTAGCCTTATTTAATTTGCGGAAATCAATTACCATCCTATAACCTGTAATAATTCTTTGTGGAATCAATTCATCTTTATCATTAGGAACAATAGTAACACCTCCCTTCTTAGGGACACAATGAACATGACTTACCCACTGGCCATCAGCAATGGGATAAATTATACCTGCCTCCAGAAGCTTTAGTATTTCTTTTCTTACCACTTCTTTCATTTTAGGATTCAGCCTTCGTTGATGATCACAGACTGGTTTGGCATCATCTTCCAAATTTATTTTATGTTGACATAGAGTGGGACTAATGCCCTTAAGATCATCAAGAGTATATCCAATAGCAGCACGGTGCTTCTTCAGAGTTTTCAATAATCTTTCTTCTTCATGCCCTGAAAGTTTAGCACTAATAATAACAGGATATATCTTCTTTTCATCAAGATAAGCATATTTAAGATTATCAGGCAACGGTTTAAGCTCAAACATGGGGTCACCCTTGGGTGGAGGAGGATCCCCTAAGATTTCAACAGGAAAATTGTGTTTCAGAATAGGTTCCTGTTTAAAGAATACTTCATCTATTTCCCTTCTTTCGTTCATAAACATATCATTTTCATGGTCTAGCAAATATTGTTCTAGAGGATCACTAGGAGGTACGACAATAGAAGCAAGACCAACAATTTCATCCTTACTAGGCAGTTCTTCTTCACGGTGTTGTTTACTAAATTTAGAGAAATTAAACTCATGAATCATATCACCCAAACCAATATTAACAACATTCTTTTCGCAGTCTATCTTAGCATTGACAGTATTCAAGAAGGGTCTACCAAATATAATGGGACAAAAGCTATCTTGTGGGAAACTGAGAACAAGAAAATCAGCAGGATATTTAGTTTTCCCGCACAAGACTTCAACATCTCTAACAATTCCCACTGCTGATATAGTATCTCTATTAGAAAGTTTAATTGTAACATCAATACCTTCTATCTCAGCGGGTGCAATATCATGCATAATTTCTTTATACAAGTCATAGGGTATAACACTAGCACTAGTACCCACATCACATAAGCCATGATAACAATGATCTCCTATTTTAACAGAAATAATAGGCACGCCTACCATAGGTTTATGTTTATCTTTAGCACAGGGTTTGGCAATTCTAGCAGTTTCACCGCAGAAATGAATAACATGTCCATCAATGTTATCAGACAAGAGATCTTTAACAATAGCAATATTAGGTTCAACTTTAACTTGCTCAGGAGGTGTATAAGTTCTAATATTGCTTTTACGAACCACAGTTGAAGCTTTAGCATGATCCTTTATCCTAACAGGGAAAGGTGGTTTTTCAACATAAGAAGTAGGAACAATAGGATCATTATAAATGACAGTATTTTCTTCAACTTTAATAGGTGCAACTACTTTTACTTCTATGGGAGGATGATATTTAAACCACTTCTCCTTGGGGAGATCAACATAATTAGCAAATGATTCACAGAAGGAAGCTACTATCTCAGAGTCAAGTCCATATTTAGTGCTAAATTTATGGAAAACATCGGTATCCATAAAAAACTTAACACAATCAAACTTAGGTGTCATACCTGACTCCTTACCTTCATCGAGATCCCAATCTTCAGAGTTGCGTTTAATCCTATCCAATAAATTCCATTTGAATTCAATAGTCTTCATCATAAAACAGCCAGCACAAGAAGTATCGAGCATGGATTGATTATTATGAGAAAGCCGAGCATAAAAACTTTGAAGAATTATTTCTCTTGGGAGGTCATGATTGGGGCATGAATATAACATTGATTTAAGCCTCCCCCAAGCTTGAGCGATGCTTTCTCCTTCGCGAGGCCAAAAATTATATATATAATTGCGATCACGATGAACAAGATGCATAGGATAATACTTCTGGTGAAATTCCAATTTCATTCTTTTGTAGTTCCATGATCCCGTATCATCACTTAGCTTATACCATGTCGATGCATCTTCCTTCAAAGATAAAGGGAAGACTGTCGGGGGATATCGGCCTCCACGAGCACCTATGGGGACGGAGCCCCTTGTCGGTTCGACGGGGGGCGGAGGTTGCACAAAGAGCAGATCGAGGCAACACACACACACAAAGATTTTACCCAGCTTCAGGCCGCATGGATGCGTAAAACCCTACTGCTGCTTGTCTGGTTGATTCGAGTTCTTGCTTTGGAACGCAAGAAGCTACAGTAAGTTGGAGCTGGACGTAGACGAGGGTCTACTGGGCGTCCTCCTGGTTTCCTTCCGTTCGATCTCTCTAGGGTTCTCTTCGGGTCTCCCCCCTCTCTACGTGCGCATGGGCCTCCTTTTATATGCTAAGGGGTTTCCCACAGGTAGCGATGTAGGTGAGGGTAAAAATGGCAAGGAACTGTGCGAACAGAGGTCGCACAGTGCTATCGCACCTAACTCTAACGGCGGGGGACAAAGGCATTAAATGCCCGTCTGGATCGCCTGAACAGTGCCGAGGCGGACCGTTAGGAGCGCCTCCGCTTGCCACGGGGGCGACTCTGCCAACGTCGCATGCCACCGCGCGTCTCAGGTTGCACGGCGCCCCGCCACGTGCCTCCGGGGAAGCCCCAGAGCGACGCGTGGGCAGGTGAGCTGGAGCGCAGGCCTGAGGTGGTGGTTTGCCGCGGCAAGTGGCTTGCCGCGGTAGTTGCCTTGCCGCACCTAAGAGCTTGCCGCTCGTCAGGCCTTGCCTGGACGCGCGGCGCGCCGCGGCGGGCTTCTCTTGGGGTGCCTTGGCTTGGCCGTCCCGGCGAGCTCCTCCCGTCGGGGCCTTGGTGCTTTGGCTCAGTTGTCCCGGCAAGCTCCTCTTGCCGGGGCCTTGTCGCTTTGGCCCGGCAAGCTCCTCTTGCCGGACCTCGCCTGCTTGGCCCGGCAAGCTCCTCTTGCCGGGGCTTGGTCTTCTAGGCTCGATCACTTGGCCTTTCGTCCGGCCCGAAAAGGGCCGTGGAGACTCTTGTCGCTCCCCTGGCAAGCCTTGCCGCGGGACGCTACTACTGGCCGTGCACAAGTTCGGGGTACTAAGGTACCCCTACTTTAGTACACCGACAGGAGCCCCCGGGTCTGGGCCATACACGGTGCCGAGCGGTGTTGGGCCAGGCCCTAACAGTGCACGGGCACGCGTGGCCTGGGTTGCGCTGCTCCTTAACTCCATGCTCGTCGCGCCCTCCCCAAGTGGCGCGCACTTATCGCGGCGTCGTGGGGGGCGAGGCGTGCGAGGCGTGCGTGACGTGGGTGGCGTGCGCGGGGCTGAGGCCCGTAGGCATGCGTCACGTCGGGCACGACTCCTTCATTTGGAAAGGCGAAGCGCCCGCCCCCATTTTCAAATGGGGGAGGGGGCGTGGAGGCGCGGCTTGGTGAACGAGCGGGGTCGAGGCGCGGCTTTCGGGGCGCCCGTCCCCATGATCACGGGTGGGGAGAGGTCGCCTCATCCGTCGCCTCGGCCTTGCTCGCCTGCCATGCGTCCTCCATGCACTTGGGGTCGCGGTGGTGGAGGCGGAAAACCGGGCCGACGCGGGTTGATGTAGAGGGTCGGCCCCGTCGCCTGCCCTTCCTCTGCTTTGATTGGTTGGGCAGGGCGGCCGAGCCCCCACTCCACCCCTTTATAAGGAGCGGAAGGGGGCGATGAGGGTCCGCACTCCTCCCTTCTTTCTTCTCTTAGATCCCTGGTCCCCTCTCCCCAACTGTCATGGAGAAAGGGAACCCTGGTCCCTCTTCGGTGGCGGCAAGGGTTGCCGCCAGGCAGCGAGCCCCTCCTCCCCTTGCACCCGCGGCGGCGGAGCCAACCGTAAGGGGAAGGGGGAGGGGGCGAGGTCGTGGACGAGGCCGTGGACGGGGCCGAGGCGCTCGAGGCGGGCAGGACAGCGCGCCGGCCTCGCCTCCGCCGGCGGCTCCGTTTCCCCCGGCGGTTCATCTCGGGGACGACCCCTGCGAGTTCATCATCAGGCTGCGCCGGGCGCCTCGCCGTCGCCTCCGCCTCCCGGCCCCCTTCGCAGACGTCTTGGAGGCGGAACAACACGAGACGCTGAGACTGCGCATGAGGGGCTGCGGGATCAGTGGTACGCGAGTCCACGTCGAATCCCGAGCCCCCGGCGTGATGTGTCTTGGCCGAGGGTGGAAGTCGTTCGCCCGGATCCACAGCTTGACGGCGGGGTTCACCCTCCATTTCAAGCTGATGGAGGGCGATCTCCTCTCCGTCAAGGTCTTCGGGGACCTCGGCACCCGGGCTCGGTGCTGCGTGGATAGCTCCTCCGACAGCGAAGGCTCCTCCTCGAGCGAGAGCGACGAGGAGGGGAGCGACAGCGATGATGAGGGGGGGGCGTTCGCCGGGGTGACGGGCACGACTAGGCGCTAGTCGCAGCTCCGCGTGGCACCGGCGCCCCCATCATCCGCGTCGCTGGCTCCGTGAACTCCCCGGGGTCGCCCCCTGGGGCGGCTGGCGTAGGGAGGCCGCGGAAGAGGAAGAGGGCGGGCGGCGAGGCCGCTGCCTCGTCTCCCAGCTTCCCCCCAGACGCCGTCACCACCCCTGCTCGCGGCGACGACCACCGGGGTCTTCTCTCTGGCCCGGCAAGCTCCTCTTGCCGGGGCTTCGTCTTCTCGGGCGGCCGGAGTGGCGAGGCTGCGGAAGGGGAAGAGGCCGGTGGCAAGGTCGTCAACTCGGAGTACGAGGGCTAGATGCCCTCGACAGCGTGCTGACGTCCCGCCGCCTCCTTTTCGAGCTCCGCTTCCGGCGTCGCCGTCTCCATCCAGCCTCCGGAGCCCCCCGGGCGGAGCCCCGGATGCTCTCTTGGCGTCTTCTGCCACCTGTAGCTCGTCTAGGCGCCCCTTTTGCCCTTCTCGCCTCCTTGCCCTACCTCCTGAGGAGAGAGACAAGAAAGGGATTACGGGCACCTTATCTCTTTTTATCTTGTAAGCCCTCGGGCCTTAGTTGTATTTAAATCTTGTAATCCCATCCTTCATGTTTTTCATTCTCTCTAAACTGTACCTGAGTGGAATGTTTTTAATGAAAAGGGGATGTTTGCCGGATCATTTGTCTCGCGGGTACATCCCGCGGCAAGGGGCGGACCCTTTGCACCGTTAAGATAGACACTTCCCCGCCCGGCAACGGACCCTGCCGTCCCCCCGCGCCCCTTGGCCCTCCTCACGCTCTTGGCGGAGGCAGGGAGAAGGCGGGTTCTGGCCCCTCGCTTCCTCCCCTTGCCGTCGCGGCTACTATCCGAAGCGGGCCCCGGGAACGCGCTCCGGGGTTTGCTGCTTAAGAGAGCACGACAGCTTTTTAGGAGGAGGCAAGGTTTTCACATTCCGCAGCTCACGAGAGAATGCATGATAAGGGATGTAAAGACTTATCTAAGGTTCCAGCCCCCGGCAACTCTGGCTTGCCGGGAGGCGGGTGCTAGCTCGTCCTTCTCCCCTTGTTCGTCCTTGAGCGGCTCGGTAATGGTATGCAATTCCTGCGAGCCAAAGGGAAAGGACGGGAAAAAGACGCGGACTCGACCTCTAACTTAGGGGTTAGCGACTGTTAGGCACTATCAACCCTAACCAAGGATGAGACTCGACCCAGCATGCATGCTAAAACTTGGGGGGCCCCAGCGCTTCATTGCGGCCAGGGTCTGCGCCTGGCTTTGTACAAAGGATTACATGCAACTGCGGCAAGACTTTTGTACAAAGAGTTGGTTGCCGGACGGGGTCCGACAACCGTGCCTTACGGGTAAAACTTGCGAAGATGCTCAATGTTCCAGGAATTGCTCACCGGAGTACCATCTTCGGTCTCGAGGCGGATGGCCCCGGGCCTCGTGACTCGTTTCACCCGGTAAGGGCCTTCCCACTTCGGCGTCAACTTGTTGTGTATCTTGGCCGACTGAGCGCGCCGAAGAACAAGGTCGCCTTCCTCGAGGCTCCTGGCCTTAACTTTGCGGCTATGATAGCGACGCAGAGCTTGCTGGTAGCGAGCGGATCGCACAGCGGCCTGGAGACGATCTTCCTCGAGGAGCAGTGCGTCATCTTCACGCGACCGCTCTTGCTCAAGCTCATCATAAGCGAGCACTCGAGGTGACCCGTATACGAGTTCCGTGGGGGTAACTGCTTCTGCTCCATAGACTAGAGCAAATGGTGTCTGGCCGGTGGCTCGATTTGGCGTCGTTCTGACTGACCAAAGAACCGCCGGCAGCTCCTCGATCCAGTTCCGTCCGCGCTTGAGCAGCTTGTCAAAACTTCTGGTCTTGAGCCCGCGCAGTACCTCGGCATTGGCCCTTTCCGCTTGACCGTTGCTCCGGGGATGAGCAACATAAGCGAAGCAGACCTTGGTGCCGAGGTTTTGGGTGTACTGCATGAAAGCGTGGCTTGTTAACTGCGTACCGTTGTCGGTGATGATCCTGTTGGGGATCCCGAAGCGGCAAACAATCAACCTGAAGAATTTGATCGCGGACTGGGCGGTCACCTTCCTCACCGGTTCCACTTCTGGCCACTTTGTGAACTTGTCGATGGCAACGAACAAGTACTCAAAGCCCCCGACGGATCGGGGGAAGGGGCCGAGGATATCGAGCCCCCAGACCGAGAAGGGCCAGGACAAAGGGATCGTCTGGAGAGCTTGAGCTGGCTGGTGTATCTTCTTGGAATGGAACTGGCACGCTTCACACTTGGTTACTTGTGCAGTTGCATCCTGGAGGGCTGTTGGCCAGAAGAAACCTTGCCGGAACGCTTTGCCGGCAAGTGCTCTGGCGCCAATGTGGTGTCCACATATGCCTCAGTGTATCTCCGCCAACAGCTTCTGTCCGTCTTCCCGGTGAATGCACTTCAATTTCACCCCATTGCGTCCTCTTCTATACAGTGCGTTGTCAATGAACTGGTACATACTGGACTGCCGGGCTACTCTTTCAGCTTCTTCTTGTTCTTCGGGAAGTTCTCCTGTCTGGAGGAAACGGACGATCTGCTGCGCCCACGTCGGAGCCTGTGGCTCGACGACGAGGACTAGAGGCATGTCGGCGGCTGCGGGAACATCAGCTTCTACGGCGAGGACTTGGGGCTCAGCCGGAGCTTGACGTTCCCCGGCAAGCTTGCCGAGGCGTGGCTTGCCGGGAGCGCCTGCTTTGTCGGGACAAACCCTGGGGCTTGCCGGAGCGGGCAGCTCCTCAGCACTCTTGGCGTCGATCTTGGGGACTCTCTTGGCGGCGGCTTCGGGAAGCTCTGCCGGGAGATAGTAGCCGAAGACCGATTTCCTCTTCTTGCTTGGCCTAGTCGATGGTGTCACGGATGGCTGAGTCAGCTTGAGCACAAAAGTCCCTGGTTCCACAGGTAGCTTTAGTGCGGCGCATTTTGACAGGCCGTCGGCGATGTCGTTCTCTGCTCTTGGAACGTATTCCATTTGCAGGCCGTCAAAGCGCTCTTCCAGCTTCCTCACTTCATCAACGTAAGCTTCCATCAACGGGCACTGGTAATCCTTGTTCACTTGGCGGACGACGAGCTGCGAGTCACCCCTGACAATGAGCTTCTTGATCCCAAGTTCCGCCGCAATCCTGAGACCGGCGAGCAAACCTTCATACTCTGCCGTATTGTTGTTTGCTTGTTCCTTGGGAAAGTGCATCTGGACGACGTACTTGAGGTGCTCTCCGGTGGGCGCGATGAGCAGCACGCCGGCACCGGCGCCTTCCAGCGAAAAGGCACCATCAAAGTACATCAGCCACTCTTTGGTTGCTTCCTTGCCGGGGATGCTCGTCTCTGGAATTTCTTCGTCCGGTGTCGGCGTCCACTCTGCTATGAACTCTGCCAAGGCTCTGCTCTGGATGGTCGATGTGCTCTCGAACCTGAGGCCAAAGCTTGACAGTTCTAGTGCCCACTCGACAATCCTGCCTGTTGCTTCGGGATTCTGTAGTATCCTCTTAAGCGGAAAGCGAGTGACCACTGTGATCTCGTGTGCTTGGAAGTAATGGCGCAGCTTCCTCGAGGCCATGAGGAGGCCGAAGAGCAATTTCTGCACACCAGAGTACCTCGACCTAGCCCCCTGCAGGAGGGAACTGACGAAGTAAACTGGGCGCTGCACCATCCTCTTCCTCTGCACTTCCCCTTGCGCTTGCGCAGATCCGCCTTTGCCGGGGCCAGAGCTTGTCGGGGAAGCCCCCTGCTTGCCGTCGGACGCGCTTGCCATGGTTGCGGGCTCGTCATCAGCTTCCCTCTCCGCTACTAGCGCAACACTAACCACTTGATTGGTTGCCGCTAGGTAGAGCAGCAACTTCTCTTGCGGTCTAGGCGCGACAAGTATAGGAGCGGAGGACAGGTATTTCTTCAAGTCTTGCTGCGCAGCCTCCGCTTCCGGAGTCCGGTCGAGAGTGGCACTGATGGTGAAGGTACCACCAGTGCCGTCCTCCTTGGCGGGCACCTTCTTGGTCACTGGTGGAGCAGCCATCGTCTCCTTGTGTTTACCGGCGGGGCTCGATGGTGCGTCCTCAACGGCAGCGCAGCACTCCGAAGAGTCGCGCTTGCCGGAGTGGGCACCAGAGCATTCGCTGGGCTTGGCCTTCTTGCCGGCGGGGCTCGATGGCACGTCCTCGACGGCAGCGCAGCACTCCGAAGAGGCGCGCTTGCCGGAGTGGGCGCCAGAGCACTCACCGGGCTTGGTCTTCTTGCCGGCGGGGCTCGATGGCACGTCCTCGACGGCAGCGCAGCACCCCGAGGAGGCGCGCTTGCCGGAGTGAGCGCCAAAGCACTCGCCGGACTTGGTCTTCATGCCGACGGGGCTCGATGGCACGTCCTCGACGGCAGCGCAGCACTCCGAAGAGGCGCGCTTGCCGGAGTGGGCGCCAGAGCACTTGCCGGACTTGGTCTTCATGCCGGCGGGGCTCGATGGCACGTCCTCGACGGCAGCGCAGCACTCCGAAGAGGCGCGCTTGCCGGAGTGGGCGCCAAAGCACTTGCCGGACTTCTTCTTTCCCCCGGAAGCTCCAGCGGCAAGCGGGCCGCGGGCCGTTGCTGCTGTTGCGTCCCGGTATATTTGGTCGGCGCAGATAAGGGCATCCTTCTTGTCGCCGGGGACAGAAATGACGCTTATCGGGCCAGGCATCTTGAGCATGTTGTACGCGTAGTGAGAGGCCGCCATGAACTTGGCGAGCGCTGGTCGGCCGAGGATCCCGTTGTAAGGCAACGGAAAGTCGGCGACGTCAAAGGTGACCTTCTCAGTCCTGAAATTCAGCTCGCTGCCAAATGTCACCGGCAGCGTGATCTTTCCCTTCGGCTTGCTCCTTCCCGGGTTGATTCCTTGGAATGTGCCGGTTTCTTCGAGCTCGCTGTCGGGAACCTGGAGTCTCCGGAGGACAGTGCAGGAGATCAGATTCAAGCCGGCCCCGCTGTCAACTAGCATCTTAGTGACCTTGAGGTTGCGGATCGTTGGGGAAACCAACATCGGCAAGCACCCGACCGCGGTTGTGCGATCAGGGTGGTCCTCAATGTCGAAGATGATAGGCGTGCTGGACCATCTTAGGGGTCTGCGTGACTCGACGGGTGGCTCCGCTTCATTGACCTCCCGCACCCACCGTTTAAGCTGGTGGTGGGAAGTGTGCAGGGAGGCACCGCCGTCCACACACAAGACCTCAGTGGCTTTCTGAAACTCCTGCTCGCTGGTCTCGGGGTCTTCCATGTCTTCGTCGTCGTCATCGTCTTCGCCCTTGTCGCGCCCCCGGGGAGGTCTGTCTACTTGCCGCGGCGCTCCCCCGGGCCGGGGCGCTTCGTGCCGGATCCCCCGCCACCTGCTTGGGCTCTCTCCTTGTCGCGTCATGCGTACTCGGCCTTTTGCAGGTCAATGAGCCACTCGACTTGCTTGCAACTCTGGAGGTCGTGGCCCCTGGTATGGTGGATCTTGCAGTACTTCTTGTCGGTACCGTCTCGCTTATCGGCAGCAGCCACCGCCCGGCAGTTGGCGCACCCGACAATCTCCTTGCCGGGGCCTCCCGCCTGGGCTTTCTTGGCGGAGCCCTCGCTGCCGGACTTCTCGACAACCAGTACCTCTGGGTTTTTCTTCTTTTTGCCGTTCCCCCGCCGGCCTCTCCTTGCCGGGGCGGTACCTTCACTGTCGGAGTCTCCTTCTCCAACACTTTCTCCGGGGAGCCTCCTCCCCTCCTCAGCGCGTGCACACTTGTCGGCCAGGGCGTAAAGCTCGCTGACCTCCTTGATTTTGCACATCGCCATCTCCTCCCGCATCCTGCGGTTACGCACGTTCTGGTGGAACGCGCTGATCACCGCGGCGGGGTGGACGTCTGGGATGTTGTAGTGCACACGGCTGAACCTCTGGATGAACTTGCGCAAAGGCTCCCCCTCCTTTTGAACAAGCAGATGAAGGTCGCTTGCCTGGCCATGGGGTTTGTGGCCACCCGTGAAGGCGCCACCGAACCGATGGCATAGGTCTGGCCAGGAGGAGATGGAGCCGTCCGGCAAGTGCATGAGCCAGGATCTGACGTTGGGCTTGAGTACCAACGGGAAGTAGTTGGCAAGGATCTTATCGTCCCGTCCCCCGGCAGCCTGCACCGCAATGGTGTAGATGCTGAGGAACTCAGACGGATGCGACTTGCCGTCGTACTTCTCGGGCACGTCGGGCTTGAAGTTCTTTGTGCTGGGCCACTGGACTTGCCGCAGCTCGCGGGTGAACGCGGGGCAGCCTACCGAATACGGCAGTTCGCCTGGTTCGCCCGGTGCGTGCATGTCTCTAGAGGGCCCAACGCGCTGGTCTGATTGACGCCGCGCCTCTCTTCTGCGCTCGATGCGGGTTCGAGCGTCTTCTTCCCTTCGTTCGTGAAGGACTTGGCGTTGGTCGCGGCGAGTTCGCGGGTTCGACGACGCGGTGGAGTCGTCGTCGAGGTGAGCCCGGCGAGTCGGCGACCGTGGCTTCTGGGGCGGGGAGTGCACGGTGGTCGCACCCCCGCCATTCTTGGCGCCATCGGTTCTCACCTGGGTGGCTGGCCGCGGCTGCGACGCGCTGTGCTACCGCGGAGTGTCACCGTTGGCGAAACCGATGAGGCTCTAGATGGTTGCCCTCCAGCCGTCGAGCTTGTCCGCCGCCGGAGGGTAGTCTAGGAGTAGCTGAGCTCGCGCGAGAGCTTCCGCTGGGGTGGCGGGCAGAGGCGGCGAACGGCGCGAGGAGCGGGATGTGCTCGAACTCCTAACTATGTTAGAAGGAGCAGTACCCGGTCCAGGCAGCCGCGCGACGCTCGTCCCGGCACGCTGGATCGCATGCTGGTCCTGAGCGCCCTGGGACCCACCAGCGTGTCCTGGGTCCAGCGAGCGTATGGTACCATGGGTACCATGACGCTGCTGGTTTCGCGCCTCCTGAGAGGGGCGCGGGGCGAGCTCGGACGTCGCGGGACCAAGAACTGGTTCGACCGCGCCCGTTCTTCCGCCGGCGTCCTCCCCACCACCCGTCTGCTCCATGGGCGGTGGGTTCGACGCGGACGGACCAGTCACCTCCGGAGCTTTCTTCTTCGGCGCCATGCTAGCGCGAACGATGAGAGTCTGGCTCGCGCGGACGCCGGATCTGATTCACACAACCTCGACGCACCCCTACCTGGCGCGCCAAAGATGTCGGGGGATATCGGCCTCCACGAGCACCTATGGGGACGGAGCCCCTTGTCGGTTCGGCGGGGGGCGGAGGTTGCACAAAGAGCAGATCGAGGCGACACACACACACACAAAGATTTTACCCAGCTTCGGGCCGCATGGATGCGTAAAACCCTACTGCTGCTTGTCTGGTTGATTCGAGTTCTTGCTTTGGAACGCAAGAAGCTACAGTAAGTTGGAGCTGGACGTAGACGAGGGTCTACTGGGTGTCCTCCTGGTTTCCTTCCGTTCGATCTCTCTAGGGTTCTCTTCGGGTCTCCCCCCTCTCTACGTGCGCATGGGCCTCCTTTTATATGCTAAGGGGTTTCCCACAGGTAGCGACGTAGGTGAGGGTAAAAATGGCAAGGAACTGTGCGAACAGAGGTCGCACAGTGCTGTCGCACCTAACTCTGACGGCGGGGGACAAAGGCATTAAATGCCCGTCTGGATCGCCTGAACAGTGCCGAGGCGGACCGTTAGGAGCGCCTCCGCTTGCCACGGGGGCGACTCTGCCAACGTCGCATGCCACCGCGCGTCTCAGGTTGCGCGGCGCCCCGCCATGTGCCTCCGGGGAAGCCCCAGAGCGACGCGTGGGCAGGTGAGCTGGAGCGCAGGCCTGAGGTGGTGGTTTGCCGCGGCAAGTGGCTTGCCGCGGTAGTTGCCTTGCCGCACCTGAGAGCTTGCCGCTCGTCAGGCCTTGCCGGGACGCGCGGCGCGCCGCGGCGGGCTTCTCTTGGGGTGCCTTGGCTTGGCCGTCCCGGCGAGCTCCTCCCGCCGGGGCCGTGGTGCTTCGGCTCAGTCGTCCCGGCAAGCTCCTCTTGTCGGGGCCTTGTCGCTTTGGCCCGGCAAGCTCCTCTTGCCGGACCTCGCCTGCTTGGCCCGGCAAGCTCCTCTTGCCGGGGCTTGGTCTTCTAGGCTCGATCACTTGGCCTTTCGTCCGGCCCGAAAAGGGCCGTGGAGACTCTTGTCGCTCCCCTGGCAAGCCTTGCCGCGGGACGCTACTACTGCCCGTGCACAAGTTCGGGGTACTAAGGTACCCCTACTTTAGTACACTGACAAAGACCTTCTTCTTAACAACGTCATCGGTATACCTGCAAGCTTAAATAATCCACAAACTTCATCCACATAGAGTAGATGTTCATCAGGATGCTTTGTTCCATCTCCTGTAAAAGGGTTATCAAGCAGTTTTTCTAACATACCCGAAGGAACTTCAAAGGGAATAATTTAATTTTCAGTAGGTTCAGTAGGTTGAGAGGCAATTCTTTGCTCTACTGGCCGGGGTGAAGATATACCCGAATAAGCCCCTCAGAGGATTACTTTCCATAGTAACAAGTGACAGTAAATTTCAGCACACTATATAAATTTTTCCTTACCAAATTCCACCTACCAAAGGCGCTTCACTCCCCGGCAATGGCGTCAGAAAAGAGTCTTGATGACCCACAAGTATAGGGAATCTATCGTAGTCCTTTTGATAAGTAAGAGTGTCGAACCCAACGAGGAGCAGAAGGAAATGACAAGCGGTTTTCAGCAAGGTATTCTCTGCAAGTACTGAAACAAGTGGTAACAAATAGTTTTGTGATAAGATAATTTGTAACGAGCAACAAGTAACAAAAGTAAATAAAGTGCAGCAAGGTGGCCCAATCCTTTTTGTAGCAAAGGACAAGCCTGGACAAACTCTTATATAAGGAAAACCGCTCCCGAGGACACATGGGAATATCGTCAAGCTAGTTTTCTTCACGTTCATATGATCGCGTTCGGTACTTTGATAATTTGATATGTGGGTGGACCGGTGCTTGGGTGTTGTTCTTACTTGAACAAGCATCCCACTTATGATTAACCTCTATTGCAAGCATCCACAACTAGAGCAAAAGTATTAAGGTAAACCTAACCATAGCATGAAACATATGGATCCAAATCAGTCCCTTACGAAGCAACACATAAACTAGGGTTTAAGCTTCTGTCACTCTAGCAACCCATCATCTACTTATTACTTCCCAATGCCTTCCTCTAGGTCCAAATAATGGTGAAGTGTTATGTAGTCGACGTTCAGATAACACCACTAGAGGCTAGACAACATACATCTCATCAAAATATCGAACGAATACCAAATTCACATGACTACTAATAGCAAGACTTCTCCCATGTCCTCAGGAACAAACGTAAATACTCACGAAGCATATTCATGTTCATAATCATAAGGGTATTAATATGCATATAGGATATGAACATATGATCTTCCACCAAATAAACCAACTAGCATCAACTACAAGGAGTAATCAACACTACTAGCAACCTACCAGTACCAATCCCGGACTTGGAGGCAAGAATTGGATACAATAGATGAACTAGGGTTTTGAGATGAGATGGTGCCGGTGAAGATGTTGATGGAGATTGCCCTCTCCTGATGAGAGGAGCGTTGGTGATGACGATGGCGATGATTTCCCCCTCCCTGAGGGAAGTGTCCCCGGCAGAACAGCTCTACCGGAGCCCTAGATTGGTTCCGCCAAGGTTCCGCCTCGTGGCGGCGGAGTTTCGTCCCGAAAGGTTGCTTATCAATTTTTCCTCGACGAAAGACCTCATATAGCAGAAGATGGGCATCGGAGGGCCAACAGGGGGCCCACGAGGTAGGGGGGCGCGCCTAGGGGGGTAGGGCGCGCCCCCACCCTCGTGGACAGGTGGGCCCCCCTCTGGTGAACTTCTTTCGCTAGATATTTTTTATTATTTCCAAAAATGACTTTCGTGGAGTTTCAGGACTTTTGGAGTTGTACAGAATAGGTCTCTAATATTTGCTCCTTTTCCAGCCCAGAATTCCAGCTGCCGGCATTCTCCCTCCTTATGTAAACCTTGTAAAATAAGAGAGAATAGGCATAAGCATTGTGACATAACGTGTACTAACAGCCCATAATGCAATAAATATCGATATAAAAGCATGATGCAAAATGGACGTATCAGCTTCTTCTCTCTCTTTGGATCTCAATACAAAGTTCTCCTCGATTTTCTTGGAGATCTATTCGATGTAATCTTCTTTTGCGGTGTGTTTGTCGAGACCGATGAATTGTGGGTTTATGATCAAGATTATCTATGAACAATATTTGAATCTTCTCTGAATTCTTTTACGTATGATTGGTTATCTTTGCAAGTCTCTTCGAATTATCAGTTTGGTTTGGCCTACTAGATTGATCTTTCTTGCAATGGGAGAAGTGCTTAGCTTTGGGTTCAATCTTTCGGTGCCCTTTCCCAGTGACAGCAGGGGCAGCAAGGCACGTATTGTATTGTTGCCATCGAGGATAAAAAGACGGGGTTTATATCATATTGCATGAGTTTATCCCTCTACATCATTTCATGTTACTTAAAGCATTACTCTGTTCTTATGAACTTAATACTCTAGATGCATGCTGGATAGCAGTCGATGTGTGGAGTAATAGTAGTAGATGCAGAATTGTTTCGGTCTACTTGTCGCAGACGTGATGCCTATATACATGATCATACCTAGATATTCTCATAACTATGCTCAATTCTATCAATTGCTCGATAGTAATTTGTTCACCCACCGAAATACTTATGCTATCTTGAGAGAAGCCACTAGTGAAACCTATGGCCCCCGGGTCTATTTTCCATCATATTAATCTCCCGTCAACAAGCTATTTCTTTTACCGTTTATTTTACTTTGAATCTTCATTTCTCTTTATCATAAAAATACCAAAAATATTATCTTATCATATCTATCAGATCTCACTCTCGTATGTGACCGTGAAGGGATTGACAACCCCTTTATCGTGTTGGTTGCGAGGTTCTTATTTGTTTGTGTAGGTGCGTGGGACTCGAGCGTGGTCTCCTACTAGATTGATACCTTGGTTCTCAAAAACTGAGGGAAATACTTACGCTACTTTACTGCATCACCCTTTGCTCTTAAAGGGAAAACCAATGCAGTGCTCAAGAGGTAGCAAGAAGGATTTCTGGCGCCGTAGTCGGGTAGGCTTACGCGAAGTCAAGTCAAGATTTGACTCCCGACAACGAGCCATTTCTGGCGCCGTTGCCGGGGAGTCTACGCAAAAGTCAAGACATAGCAAGTACCCATCACAAATTGTTATCCCTCGCATTACATTATTCGCCATTTGCCTCTCGTTTTCCTCTCCCCCACTTCACCCTTGCCGTTTTATTTGCCCTCTCTTTCCCTTCGCCTTTTTTCCGCTTGCCTTTTGTTTGTTTGTGTGTTGGATTGCTTGTTTTTCATGATGGCTCAAGACAATACTAAATTGTGTGACTTTGCCAATACCAACAACAACGATTCTCTTAGCACTCCGATTGCTCCTCTTACCGATGCTGAATCTTGTGAAATTAATGCTTTGTTGAATCTTGTCATGAAAGATCAATTCGCCAGCCTTCCTAATGAAGATGCCGCTAACCATCTAAATAGCTTTGTTGATTTTTGTGATATGCAAAAGAAGAAAGATATGGACAATAATATTGTTAAATTGATGCTATTTCCTTTTTCGCTTAGAGATCATGCTAAAGTTTGGTTTTCGTCTTTGCCTAAAAATAGTATTGATTCATGGAATAAGTGCAAAGATGCTTTTATCTCTAAGTATTTTCCTCCCGCTAAAATCATTTCTCTTAGAAACGATATTATGAATTTTAAGCAACTTGATCATGAACATGTTGCACAAGCTTGGGAGAGGATGAAATTAATGATACGTAATTGCCATTGGGGAACGTAGTAATAATTCAAAATTTCCTATGTGTCACCAAGATCAATCTAGGAGATGCTAGCAATGAGAGAGAGGGAGTGCATCTTCATACCATTGAAGATCGCTAAGCGGAAGCATTACAAGAACGCGGTTGATGGAGTCGCACTCGCGGCGGTTCGAATTGCGGAAGATCCGATCCAAGTGCCGAACGGACGGCACTGTTAACGTATAACTTTGTATAGCTAATCTCGCGTATTCCGTTTGCATACGGTTGTACATATACGCGTATAGGGTTTATTTCTTGGTCTCCAAGACTTGTAACTCTGCTGTAAATATATGAGTCGATCGCCCCTTGAGACGCGTCTTCCCTCAAACTGTTTCACGCTTATATGGTATCAGAGCCAAGAGGTCTTCAGTTCAAGACCCTGCCAACGCAGTATTAAATAAAACGATTCTGCGGCCTACATCGATCCCACGTCTAAGGACTAAAATAGCCTAGACGTGAGGGGGAGTGTTGAAATATATTGCTCGCCTCCCTCCATTAGTTCGGACTTTTGGATGAGTTGGCTAGAGCATGAATGTGCGTATGCAACAAAGTTAATGAGAATATCACATGTGTCGGATTTCCGGTGAAGGGGAAACGTCCACATAAAATGAGAGAAGTCATCAACAATGACAAGGTAATATTTGAAACCAGAATTACTAGCAACAGGCGAGGTCCATAAATCGCATTGAAGTAATTGGAACGGAGCAACACAAACTGTTGATGATCTAGAAAAAGGTAAACGCACGTGCTTGCCAAGTTGACATGCATGACACACTTGAGTACTTTTATTACATGGAATAGCAAATTCTGACGATAAATGTGACATAGAGTCACGACCGGGATGTCCTAAGCGACGATGCCATAGCTCCGATGTGGTGGTGGTGGAGACGAGTCCAAACGGGGAGGTGGTGGGGTTGGTGTTGGTGTTGAACTCGTAGAGCGGTCCGGGGCTACTGCAGCGAATGATCTCGCGCCGAGTGTGCAGATCTTTAATAGAAAAACCACATGGGTCATATTCCACAGAAACAGAATTGTCGATGGTAAATTGACGAGTAGAAAGGAGATTTTTGATAATATCTGGAACAACGAGAACATTGTTGAGATAAAATGTGTGACTAGGTGTGTGGAGAGTGACGTGGCCGGTGGCGGTGATAGGAAGGGGAACACCATTGCCGACAGTGACTCGAAGAGAGGGAGGAGGATGGGAGGAAGTGGAGAGTATACCGGGGTCGGTGACCATGTGCGAGGTGGCGCCGGAATCCATCACCCAAGCACCCGGCGTGGAGGAGCCGACGACAGAGGGCCCAACAGTGGCATTGAGGGCGGCGACGAGGGCGGAGCAGTCCCATGCAGGAGCCGGGGCGGAGCCGGCAGGGTGGTAGGTCACCGCGGGTGGAGGCGGGTTGGTGCCCCACGCCTGGCCATGCAGGGGCGCCAGCTGGGTCGTGTAGGCGACCTGGCCTGGTGGCACCCAGGTGGACTGGGGATGGCGGTGCCAGGGCGGTGGACCGCGGGGCTGGCCCGAGGAGGCCGGCGCCCCCGGCGGGAGCAGCCGGAGCACCGTAGGGGCGCCAGGTGGGCTGCATCTGCTGTGTCTGCCCGGTGTAGGGGTTGAAGCAGATCCACGGTCCGGGCGCGGTGGCAGGGTAGGCATGGTTGGAGTTGGCGCCGCTCCCGCCGCCGTTCTTCTTCTTCTTTGACCAGCGGCCGCCTTGGCCACCATTGCCATCGGAATTGCCACCGGTGGAGGAGCCGGTGGTGTTGCCGTAGAGGGCGACTTGGGACGGCATGGGGCTGCCCGGGGCGGCGTTGGCGAGCTGTTTCGCGCGGAGGAGAAGAATGGAGCGAGTCTGCAGGAAGGTGGGGGCCGGAACCTGCATCGTGACGAGGGTGGTGATGTCGAAGAAGCGGGGGTTGAGCCCCCGGAGACAGGTGAGGACCAGGGTTTGGTCGGTCACGGGCTGCCCCACGTCCGCGAGCGCGTCGGAGAGGGCCTTCAGGCGATGGCAGTAGGCGGTGATGGTGAGGTCGCCTTGGACGAAGGCCCGAAACTCTGCCTCGAGGTAGACGGCGCGGGTGGGCTGATTGTCGAGGAAGAGGTTCCGGATCAGCGCGTAGGCCTCGTACACGGTCTGATCTTGGGGCATGATTGTGTCGAGGATGTCCTCTCTGATGGACCCGTAGATCCACGAGCGCACGACGAAGTCCTGACGCTGCCAGTCCGCCGAGCGGGCATCCGGCGGCGTGACGACGGAGATGTGGCCGGTGAGGTCGTACTTGCCGAGGAGGACGGTGATGAGCATACGCCACTTGGCGTAGTTGGACTTCTAGAGGTCGAGGACGACGGGGACATGCGTCTTGACGCTGGCGACATGGACGGCCTGGGACGCCGGCGACGCGATGGACGAGATCATGCCCCCGGCGGTCTGCGTCTCGAGCGTCGATGAGGTGGAGGCCCCGAGTGCAGAGGAAGTGGAGGGGGAGGTCGACATGGCGGCGGCCTGGGGAGGAGGAAGGAGCTGCAGCGGCGCGGAGGGAGGATGGCGGCGGCGGCTTAGGGTTTTGGTGGCGGTGGAAGCTAGGATTTAGGACGTAGGGCTGATACCATATAAGCGTGAAACAGTTTGAGGGAAGACGCCTCTCAAGGGGCGATCGGCTCATATATTTATAGCAGAGTTACAAGTCTTGGAGACCAAGAAATAAACCCTATACGCGTATATGTACAACCACATGCAAACGGAATATGCGAGATTAGCTATACAAAGTTATACGTTAACATCCCCCCGCAGTTTGTGCGTCGGTCGAATGCATAAACTGTACCGAAAGTCCAAGAAGAGCTGAGTCGGTAAGCCCATTGTCATGATATCGGCAAACTGATGTAAGGATGGCACATGAAGAACCCGAATCTGACCGAGAGACACCTTCTCGCGGACGAAGTGGATGTCGATCTCGATGTGCTTCGTGCGGCGATGCTGGACCGGGTTACATGCCATGTAAACAGCACTGACGTTATCACAGAAGACAACGGTGGCGGATGGAAGAGGACGATGAAGCTCGAGGAGAAGTTGGCGAAGCCAGCAACACTCAGCCACGACATGGGCCACGGCTCGATACTCGGCCTCGGCACTGGAGCGAGACACCGTGGCCTGGCGTTTGGAGGACCAAGACACCAGGTTATCACCGAGGTAGACACAGTAGCCAAAGGTAGATCGTCGGGTGTCGGGGCAGCCGAACCAATCCGTATCAGAGTATGCAGTGAGCGAGGCGGCCGGCGTGGAGTGGAGCTGTAGACCGAGGTCGAGGGTGCCACGAACATAGCAAAGAATCCGCTTAACGAGGTTGAGATGAGGTTCCCGGGGAGCATGCATGTAGAGGCACGCTTGCTGAACAACATGTGCAATGTCGGGGCGAGTGAGCATCAGGTACTGAAGGGCCCCGGCAAAACTCCGGTACTCCGTGGCGTCGGTGACGAGGGGACCCTCGTCGGCGGAGAGCTTGCAACGGGTGTCAATAGGCGTGACACACGGGTTGCATTCCATCATGCCAGCGCGCTGAAGAAGATCGATGGCATACTGCCGCTGCGAGAGAAGCATCCCGGAAGAAGACCGAGATACCGAGATCCCGAGGAAGTAAGTCAGGTCCCCAAGATCGGTCATGGAGAACTCCCGGTGAAGCTGGTCGATGATGTGCTGGAGAAGCGCGGCGCTGGACGCGGTGAGGATGATGTCATCCACGTAGAGGAGCAGGTAGGCCATCTCAGAGCCGTACCGGAGCACGAACAGAGACACGTCGCTCTGAGAAGCCAAAAAGCCTAGTCGCTGAGCATGATGAGCGAACCGCTGGTACCACGCGCGGGGCGCCCGCTTGAGTCTATAGAGTGACTTGTGGAGCAGGCAGACATGGCAAGGACGTGTAGGGTCGATGAAGCCGGGTGGCTGCTCACAGTGGACCACCTCGTCGAGATCGCCATGGAGGATGGCATTCTTGACGTCCAGCTGATGAACCGGCCAAGCATGTGAGACGGCGATGCTGAGCACAACGTGGATCGTGGCCGGCTTGACGACGGGACTGAAGGTCTCGTCGTAGTCAATGCCAGGCTGTTGCGAGAATCCACGGACCGCTCTACGAGTTCAACGCCAACACCAACAAAACCTAGCTTCCGCCGCCACCAAAACCCTAAGCCGCCGCTGCCATCCTCCCTCCGCGCCGCCGCAGCTCCTTCCTCCTCCCCAGGCCGCCGGCATGTCGACCTCCCCCTCCACTTCCTCTACACTCGGGGCCTCCACCTCATTGACGCTCGAGACGCAGACCGCCGGGGCCATGATCTCGTCCATCACGTCGCCGGCATCCCAGGCCGTCCATGTCGCCAGCGTCAAGAAGCATGTCCCGTCGTCCTCGACCTCCAGAAGTCCAACTACACTAAGTGGCGTATGCTCATCACCGTCCTCCTCGGCAAGTACGACCTCACCGGCCACATCTCCGTCGTCACGCCGCCGGATGCCCGCTCGGCGGACTAGCAGCGTCAGGACTTCGTCGCGCGCTCGTGGATCTACGGCTCCATCAGCGAGGACATCCTTGACACAATCATGGCCCAATATCAGACCGCGTACGAGGCCTACGCGCTGATCCGGAACCTCTTCCTCGACAATCAGCTCACCCGCACCGTCTACCTCGAGGCGGAGTTTCGGGCCCTCGTCCAAGGCGACCTCACCATCAGCGCCTACTGCCATCGCCTGAAGGCCCTCTCCGACGCGCTCGCGGACGTGGGGCAGCCCGTGATCGACCAAACCCTGGTCCTCACCTGTCTCCGGGGGCTCAACCCCCGCTTCTCCGACATCACCACCCTCGTCACGATGCAGGTTCCGGCCCCCATCTTCCTCCAGACTTGCTCCATTCTTCTCCTCCGCGAGAACCAGCTCGCCAACGCCGCCCCGGGCGGCCCCATGCCGTCCCAAGTCGCCCTCTACGGCAACACCACCGGCTCCTCCACCGGTGGCAATTCCGGCGGCAATGGCGGCCAAGGCGGCTGCTGGTCGAAGAAGAAGAAGAACGGCGGCGGGAGCGGCGCCAACTCCAACCATGCCTACCCTGCCGCCGCGCCCGGACCGTGGATCTGCTTCAACCCCTACACCGGGCAGACACAACAGATGCGGCCCACCTGGCGCCCCTACGACGCTCCGGCTGCTCCCGCCGGGGGCGCCGGCCTCCTCGAGCCAGCCCCGCGGTCCACCGCCCTGGCACCGCCATCCCGCCAGTCCACCTGGGTGCCACCAGGCCAGGTCACCTACATGACCCAGCTGGCGCCCCAGCATGGCCAGGCGTGGGGCACCAACCCGCCTCCACCCGCGGTGCCCTACCACCGTGCCGGCTCCGCCCCGGCTCCTGCATGGGACTGCTCCGCCCTCGTCGCCGCCCTCAACGCCACCGCTGGGCCCTCTACCGCCAGCTCCTCCACGCCGGGTGCTTGGGTGATGGATTCCGGCGCCACCTCGCACATGGTCTCCGACCCCGGTATATTCTCCACTTCCTCCCATCCTCCTCCCTCTCTTCGAGTCACTGTCGGCAATGGTGTTCCCCTTCCTATCACCGCCACCGACCACGTCACTCTCCGCACAACTAGTCACACATTTTATCTCAACAATGTTCTCGTTGTTCCAGATATTATCAAAAATCTCCTTTCTACTCATCAATTTACCATCGATAATTCTGTTTCTGTGGAATATGACCCATGTGGTTTTTCTATTAAGGATCTGCACACTCGGTGCGAGATCATTCGCTGTAGTAGCCCCGGACCGCTCTACGAGTTCAACGCCAACACCAACCCCACCACCTCCCCGTTTGGACTCGTCGCCACCACCACCACATCGGAGCTATGGCATCGTCGCTTAGGACATCCCGGTCGTGACTCAATGTCACATTTATCTTCAGAATTTGCTATTCCATGTAATAAAAGTACTCAAGTGTGTCATGCATGTCAACTTGGCAAGCACGTGCGTTTACCTTTTTCTAGATCATCAACAGTTTGTGTTGCTCCGTTCCAATTACTTCATTGCGATTTATGGACCTCACCTGTTGCTAGTAATTCTGGTTTCAAATATTACCTTGTCATTGTTGATGACTTCTCTCATTTTATGTGGACGTTTCCCCTTCACCGGAAATCCGACACATGTGATATTCTCATCAACTTTGTTGCATACGCACGCACACAATTCAACCTCCCCGTCATATCCTTCTAGACCGATAATGGTACCGAGTTCGTTAACTCTACCTTCATCGAGTTCCTTGCACGCAACGGTATACACCTCCGCATGTCCTGCCCATACACCTCCCCTCAAAACGGCAAGGCCGAACGAGCACTTCGCACGCTCAACGACATTACCCGCACCTTGCTGTTCCAAGCTTATATGCCCCCTGCGTACTGGGCCGAGGCCCTTGCCTTCGCAACCTTCTTGCTTAACCATCGTCCAAGCCAAGCCTTGGGCTTCCGGATCCCGTATACCCTCCTCTACCAAAACCCCCCTCCTTTTCCGACCTCCGTGTCTTCGGGTGCCTATGCTACCCTAACCAGTCCGCGACGACACCTCATAAACTCGCCCCTCGCTCCATCGCATGTGTCTTTCTTGGGTACCCTGCAGCGCATCGTGGCTATCGGTGCCTCGACTTAACGACATGCCGCATCATCATCTCGCGACATGTCGTTTTTGACGAACACACCTTTCCTTTCGCCACCACTCGAACCACTCAGTCTCCGGACGATCTCGATTTTCTTCTCGACTTGGTCACCACGCAGCCCGCTCCCGCGGTCGTCGTGCCTCCCGCAGGCCAGCCCAACATGGCGCCGGCCTCCTCGGCCCAGCCCGCCATGCATGGCTCGGGGCCTTCCACCCCGACGTTGATTGCCACAGCGCCCGCCTCACCCGCGCCGCTCTCGTCTGCGTCACCACCCCCGTCCCCTTCTCCACCACCACCACCACCCCCTCCCCCTTCTCGTCGCTCTCGCGACAGCACCGCCTCCACCACCAACACTCACACCATGCTCACTCGCGCCAAGCGTGGTATTCTTCAGCCCATTAATAAACTTAATCTATCGGTTGAACACTCCTCTCTTTCTCCTATTCCCAAAACATATCGCTCTGCTCTCCAGGATCCTCTTTGGCGTGCTGCCATGACTGAGGAGTACGATGCTATCCTTCAGAACCGCACTTGGACTCTTGTTCCTCGACCGGTTGGTGCTAACATTGTTTCAGGGAAGTGGATCTTCAAGCACAAGTTTGGTGCTGACGGTGCTCTCGCTCGGTACAAGGCACGGTGGGTGGTCCGTGGATTCTCGCAGCAGCCTGGCATTGACTACGACGAGACCTTTAGTCCCGTCGTCAAGCCGGCCACGATCCGCGTTGTGCTCAGCATCGCCGTCTCACATGCTTGGCCGGTTCATCAGCTGGATGTCAAGAATGCCTTCCTCCATGGCGATCTCGACGAGGTGGTCCACTGTGAGCAGCCACCCGGCTTCATCGACCCTACACGTCCTCACCATGTCTGCCTGCTCCACAAGTCACTCTATGGACTCAAGCAGGCGCCCCGCGTGTGGTACCAGCGGTTTGCTCATCACGCTCATCGACTGGGCTTTGTGGCTTCTCAGAGCGACGTGTCTCTGTTCGTGCTCCGGCACGGCTCTGAGATGGCCTACCTGCTCCTCTACGTGGACGACATCATCCTCAGCGCGTCCAGCGCCGCGCTTCTCCAGCACATCACCGACCAGCTTCACCGGGAGTTCTCCATGACCGATCTCGGGGACCTGACTTACTTCCTCGGGATCTCGGTATCTCGGTCTTCTTCCGGAATGCTTCTCTCGCAGCGGCAGTATGCCATCGATCTTCTTCAGCGCGCTGGCATGATGGAATGCAACTCGTGTGTCACGCCTATTGACACCCGTTGCAAGCTCTCCGCCGACGAGGGTCCCCTCGTCACCGACGCCACAGAGTACCGGAGTTCTGCCGGGGCCCTTCAGTACCTGACGCTCACTCGCCCCGACATTGCACATGCTGTTCAGCAAGCGTGCCTCTACATGCATGCTCCCCGGGAACCTCATCTCAACCTCGTTAAGCGGATTCTTCGCTATGTTCGTGGCACCCTCGACCTCGGTCTACAGCTCCACTCCACACCAGCCGCCTTGCTCACTGCATACTCTGACGCAGATTGGGCCGGCTACCCCGACACCCGACGATCTACCTTTGGCTACTGTGTCTACCTCGGTGATAACCTGGTGTCTTGGTCCTCCAAACGCCAGGCCACGGTGTCTCGCTCCAGTGCCGAGGCCGAGTATCGAGCCGTGGCCCATGTCGTGGCTGAGTGTTGCTGGCTTAGCCAACTTCTCCTCGAGCTTCATCATCCTCTTCCATCCACCACCGTTGTCTTCTGTGATAACGTCAGTGCTGTTTACGTGGCATGTAACCCGGTCCAGCATCGCCGCACGAAGCACATCGAGATCGACATCCACTTCGTCCGCGAGAAGGTGTCTCTTGGTCAGATTCAGGTTCTTCATGTGCCATCCTCACAGCAGTTTGCCGATATCATGACGAAGGGCTTACCGACTCAGCTCTTCTTGGACTTTCAGTACAGTTTATGCGTTCGACCGACGCACAAACTGCGGGGGGATGTTAACGTATAACTTTGTATAGCTAATCTCGCGTATTCTGTTTGCATACGGTTGTACATATATGCGTATAGGGTTTATTTCTTGGTCTCCAAGACTTGTAACTCTGCTATAAATATATGAGCCGATCGCCCCTTGAGAGGCGTCTTCCCTCAAACTGTTTCACGCTTATAGGCACCTCCGCGTTCAACACACGTACAGCCCGGGGACGTCTCCTCCTTGATCCAGCAAGGGGAGAGGACAAGTTGAGGGAAAGCTCCGACAGCACGACGGCGTGGTGGTGGTGGAGCTCGTGGTTCTCCGGCAGGGCTTCGCCAAGCACTATGGAGGAGGAGGAGGTGTTGGAGGAGGGAGGGGCTGCGCCTGGGGAAGGGGTGCGGCTGCCCTCTCTCTCCCTCACAATATATAGGGGGAAGGGGGTGGACGAGGCGCCCTAGGGTTCCCTAGGGGAGGGGTGGCGGCCACAGGGGAAACCCTAGATGGGTTTGGGCGCCCCCACCCCTAGGAAACTTGGCCCCCCAAGCTAGGAGGGGTGGCTGCCCTAGGGGAGGCGCCCCCACCTCTCCATGTTATGTGAGATGGGGTGGGAGGGGCGCACAACCCCTTTGTCAGCTGATGTGCCCCCTCCCCTTGGCCCATAAGGCCCCCCAACGCTTGCTGGGGCCTCCGAAACACCTTTCGGTCATGCTGGTCGTCACCCGGTACTCCCAGAACAATTCAGGACTTCAATACCCTTCGTCCAATATATCGATCTTCACCTCCGGACCATTCCGGAGTTCCTCGTCACATCTGGGATCTCATCTGGGACTCCGAACAAGCTTCGGTAACCACATACTATTTCCCATAACAACTCTAGCATCACTGAACCTTAAGTGTGTAGACCCTATGGGTTCGGGAGCCATGCAGACATGACCAAGACACCTCTCCGGCCAATAACCAATAGCGGGATCTGGATACCCATATTGGCTCCCACATATTCCACTATGATCTCATCGGATGAACCGCGATGTCGAGGATTCAATCAATCCCGTATTCAATTCCCTTTGTCTATCGGTATGTTACTTGCCCGAGATTTGATCATCGGTATCCCCATACCTTGTTCAATCTCGTTACTGGCAAGTCTCTTTACTCGTTCCGTAATGCATGATCCCGTGGCTAACTCCTTAGTCACATTGAGCTCATTATGATGATGCATTACCAGTGGGCCCAGAGATACCTCTCCGTCATACGGAGTGACAAATCCCAGTCTCGATTTGTGCCAACGGAACAGACACTTTCGGAGATACCTGTAGTGCACCTTTATAGCCACCCAGTTACGTTGTGACGTTTAATGCACCCAAAGAAGTCCTACGGTATCCGGGAGTTGCACAATCTCATGGTCTAAGGAAATGATACTTGACATTAGAAAAGCTCTAGCAAACGAACAACACGATCTTGTGCTATGCTTAGGATTGGGTCTTGTCCATCACATCATTCTCCGAATGATGTGATCCCATTATCAACGACATCCAATGTCCATGGCCAGGAAACCATGACCATCTATTGATCAACGAGCTAGTCAACTAGAGGCTCACTAGGGACATGTTGTGGTCTATGTATTCACACATGTACTACGGTTTCCGGTTAATACAATTATAGCATGAACAATAGACAATCATCATTAACATGGAAATATAATAATAACCATTTCATTATTGCCTCTAGGGCATATTTCCAACAGTTTCCCACTTGCACTAGAGTCAATAATCTAGTTCACATCGCCATGTGATTAACACTCATAGTTCGCATCGCCATGTGACTAACACCCAAGAGTTTACTAGAGTCAAAAATCTAGTTCACATCGCCAGGTGATTAACACCCAAGACTTTACTAGAGTCAATAATCTAGTTCACATCACCATGTGTTTAATACTCAATGAGTTCTAGGGTTTGATCATGTTATGCTTACGAGAGAGGTTTTAGTCAACGGGTCTGCAACATTCAGATCCGTGTGTTCTTCGCAAATATTTATTTCATATTTTAGATGTTGCTACTATGCTCCACTTGGAGCTATCCCAAATGGTTGCTCCACTATACGTATCCGGTTTGCTACTTAGAGTCATCCGGATAGGTGTTAAAGTTTGCATTAACGTAACCCTTTACGCCGAACTCTTCATCACCTCCATAATCGAGAAATATTTCCTTATTCCCAAGGACAATTTTGACAGCTGTCCAATGATCCACTCCTGGATCACTCTTATACCCCCTTGCCAGACACGTGGCAAGGCACATCGCGGTACACAGCATGGCATATCGTATAGAGCCTATGGCTAAGGCATAGGGGACGACTTTCGTACTTTCTCTTTCTTCTGCCGTGGTCGAGCTTCAAGTCTTAACTTCACACCTTACAACTCAGGCAAGAAATCCTTCTTTGACTGATCCATCTTGAACTCCTTCAAGATCATGTCAAGGTATGTGCTCTATGAAAGTCTTATTAGGCGTCTTGATCTATCTCTATAGATCTTGATTCCCAACATGTAAGCAGTTTTACAGAGGTCTTCCTTTGAAAAACTCCATTTAGACAACCCTTTATGCTTTCCAGAAATTCTACATCATTTCTGATCAACAATATGTCATCCACATATATTTATCAAAATGTTGTAGTGCTCCCACTCACTTTCTTGCAAATACTAGTTTCTTGCAAACTTTGTATAAACCCAAATGCTTTGATCACCTCATCAAAGCGTATGTTCCAACTCCGAGATGCTTGCTCCAGTCCATAGAAGGACCGCTGGAGTTTGCATACCTTTTAGCATCCTTATGATCGACAAAACCTTCTGGTTGTATCATATACAGCCTTTACTCATGGAAACTGTCAAGGAAACTTTGTTTTGTCATCCATCTGCCAGATTTCATAAATGAAAATGCAACAACTTATAACATAATTCTAACAGACTTTAGCATCGCTATGATTGACAAAGTCTCATCACAGTCAACTCCTTGAACTTGTCAGAAACTTCTTTGAGACAAGTCGATCTTCATAAATGGTGACATTACCATCAGCGTCTGTCTTCTTAAAGATCCATTTATTCTCAATGGCTTGCCGTTCATCGGGCAAGTCCACCAAAGTCCATTCTTTGTTCTCATACATGGATCCTATCTCAGATTTCATGGCTTCTAGCCATTTGTTGGAATCTGGGTCCACCATCGCTTCTCCATAGCTCATAGGTTCATCGTTGTCCAACAACATGACCTTTAAGACAGGGTGACCACTCAGAAGTTGTACACACCCTTGTCGACCTATGAGGTTCGATAGTAACTTGATCTGAAGCTCCATGATCAGCATCATTAGCTTTCTCTTCAACTGAGGTAGGTGCCACAGAAACATTTTTCTGTGTTGCGCTACTCTCTAGTTGAAGTAAAGGTTCAACAACCTCATCAAGTTCTATCTTCCTCCCACTCAATTCTTTCGATAGGAACTCTTTCTCGAGAAAGGACCTGTTCCTAGCGACAAACACTTTGCCCTCAGATCTGAGATAGAAGGTATACCCAATCGTCTTGTTTGGGTATTCTGTGAAGACGCAATTTTCCGCTTTGGGTTCGAGCTTTGGCGGAAGCCTATCGACATAAGCATCGTAGCCCCAAACCTTAAGAAACAACAACTTAGGGTTCTTGCCAAACCATAGTTCATATGGTGTCGTCTCCATGGACTTAGATGGTGCCCTATTTAAAGTGAATGTAATTGTCTCTAATGCATAACCCCAAAATAATAGCGCTAGATCGGTAAGAGACATCATAGATCGTACCATATCCAATAGGGTGCGACTACGACATTCGGACACACCATTACACTATGGTGTTCCAGATGGCGTGAACTGTGAAACGATTCCACCTTGTCTTTAGTGATTGCCAAACTCATAACTCAGATACTCTCTCCCTTGATCAGATCGTAGGAACTTGATCTTCTTGTTATGATGATTCTCAACTTGACTATGAAATTGCTTGAACTTTTCAAATGTTTCAGACTTATGCTTCATTAAGTAAATATACCTATATCTACTCAATTCATCGGTGAAGGTGAGAAAATAACGATATCCACTGCATGCGTCAACACTCATCGGACCGCACACATCAGCATGTGTGATTTCCAACAAGTCACTTGCCTGTTCCATTGTTCCAGAAAACGGGGTTTTAGTCATCTTGCCTATGAGGCATGGTTCGTATGTGTCAGGTGATTCAAAATCAAGTGACTCCAAAAGTCCATTAGCATGGAGGTTCTTCATGCGCTTTACACCAATATGACCTAAGCGGCAGTGCCACAAGAAAGTGGTAATATCATTATCAACTCTACATCTTTTGGCATCAATGTTATGAACATCCGTATCACTACGACCGAGATTCAATAAACCATTCACATTGGGTGCATGACCATAGAAGGTATTATTCATGTAAACAGAATAGCCATTATTCTCTGACTTAAATGAATAACCGTATTGCAATAAACATGATCTTATCATGTTCATGCTCAACGCAGACACCAATGCAAACAACATTTATCTGGGTTCAATACTTATCCCGAAGGTAGAGGGAGCATGCGATGGTGATCATATCATCCTTGGAAACACTTCCAACACACATCGTCACCTCTCCCTTAGCTAGTCTCTGTTTATTCCGTAGCTTTTGTTTCGAGTTACCAATATTAGCAACTGAACCGGTATCTAATACCCATGTGATACTAGGAGTACTAGTAAGGTACACATCAATAACACATATATCAAATATAGTTTTTTTGAAGTTGCCAGCCTTCTTATCTACCAAGTATTTGAGGCAGTTCCGCTACTAGTGACCGCTCCCCTAATAGAAGCACTTCGTCTCGGGTTTGGGTTCTTGGGTTTCTTCACTAGAGCGGCAACTGGCTTGTCATTCATGAAGTTTCCCTTCTTGCCCTTGCCCTTCTTTGAAACTATTGGTCTTGTTAACCATCAACACTTGATGCTCCTTCTTGACTTCTACCTTTACGGCCTTAAGCATGACGAACAGCTCCGGGATCAACTTCCCTTGCATGTTATAGTTCATCACGAAGCTCTATTTAGCTTGGTGATAGTGACTGGAGAACTCCGTCAATCGCTTCTCTTATCTGGAAGATTAACTCCCACTTGATTCAAGCGATTGAAGTACCCGGACATTCTGAGCACATGCTCACTGGTTGAGCTATTCTCCTCCATCTTGTAGGCAAAGATCTTGTCAGAGGTCTCAAACCTCTCAACACGGGCATGAGCCTGAAATACCAATTTCACCTCTTGGAACATCTCATATGTTCCATGGCATTCAAAACGCTTTTGGAGCCCCGACTCTAAGCCGTAAAGCATGGCGCACTAAACTATCAGGTAGTCATCAGGACGTGTCTGCCAGATGTTCACAACACCCATAGACGACGCCAGAGGGTTGGCACACCGAGCGGTGCATCAAGGACAGAAGCCTTCTGTGTAGCAGTGAGGACAATCCTCAGACTACGGCCCTAGTCCGCACAATTGCTTACAATATCTTTCAACTAAGTCTTTCTCTCGGAACTATTAAACCACAACATAATTTGCAAAGACAATTTAGACTAGGTCATGATAATTAAGTTCATGTAATCAAATTATTCAATTAACTCCCACTCAGACAGACATCCCTCTAGTCATCTAAGCGATTAGGTTGGAAAAAGCAGTAGGCATAAGCGGGGCGGTTGGCCTTCGCCTAGTGCCTAGGCGGTGCCTAAGCGTCCTAGGCACGGCCTAGGCGGTAATATAGTTTTTACTCGAAGTGTATTTGTGATTATTATATGGGTGTAGATATTAATTTAGGGCATATAAATAAGTTAATTACCGGCTACTACCATTGTAATATAACCTGTTTGGGATATCAGTGCAGTACATGGTATGATTTCTTGCTTGGGTAGGCAATTCCTTGTTTACCCTGCCTAGACCTCCATTTATGCCCTAGGCGAGGCGTTTGGCCATTGCCTAGCGCCTAGGCATGCCTAAGCGCCCCCTAGGCACTGCCTTTTCCAACAGAGAGTGATACATGATCCGAATCGACTAGGTCGTGTCCGATCATCACGTGAGACGGACTAGTCATCAACGGTGAACATCTCCATGTTGATCGTATCTACTATACGACTCATGTTCGACCTTTCGGTCTCTTGTGTTCCAAGGCCATGTCTGTACATGCTAGGCTCGTCAAGTCAACCTAAGTGTTTCGCATGTGTAAATCTGGCTTACACCCATGGTATGCGAACGTTAGAATCTATCACACCCGATCATCACGTGGTGCTTCGAAACAACGAACCTTCGCAACGGTGCACAATCAGGGGGAACATATTTCTTGAAATTTTAGTGAGGGATCATCTTATTTATGCTACTGTCGTTCTAAGCAAATAAGATGTAAACATGACAAACATCACATGCAAATCATAAAGTGACATGATATGGCCAATATCATCTTGCGCCTTTTGATCTCCATCTTCGAGGTGCGGCATGATCACCTTCATCACCGGCATGACACCATGATATCCATCATCATGATCTCCATCATCGTGTCTTCATGAAGTTGTCTCGCCAACTATTACTTCTACTACTATGGCTAACGGTTAGCAATAAAGTAAAGTAATTACATGGCGTTTTCATTGACACACAGGTCATACAATAAATTAAGACAACTCCTATGGCTCCTGCCGGTTGTCATACTCATCGACATGCACGTCGTGATTCCTATTACAAGAACATGATCAATCTCATACATCACATATATCATTCATCACATCCTTTTGGCCATATCACATCACATAGCATACCCTGCAAAAACAAGTTAGATGTCCTCTAATTGTTGTTGCAAGTTTTACGTGGTTGCTATGGGTTTCTAGCAAGAACGTTTCTTACCTACGCAAAATCCACAACAGTGATATGCCAATTGCTATTTACCCTTCATAAGGACCCTTTTCATCGAATCCGATCCGACTAAAGTGGGAGAGACAGACACCCGCTAGCCACCTTATGCATCAAGTGCATGTCAGTCGGTGGAACCTGTCTCACGTAAGAGTACGTGTAAGGTCGGTCCAGGCCGCTCCATCCCACAATGCCGCCGAATCAAGATAAGACTAGTAACGGTAAGGAAATTGAACAAATCATCGCCCACAACTACTTGTGTTCTACTCATGCATAGAATCTACGCATAGACCTAGATCATGATGCCACTGTTGGAGAACGTAGTAATAATTCAAAATTTTCCTATGTGTCACCAAGATCAATCAAGGAGATGCTAGCAACGAGAGAGAGGGAGTGCATCTTCATACCCTTGAAGATCGCTAAGCGGAAGCGTTACAAGAACGCGGTTGATGGAGTCGTACTCGCGGCGATTCAAATCGCGGAAGATCCGATCCAAGTGCCGAACGGACGACACTTCCGCGTTCAACACACGTACAGCCCGGGGACGTCTCCTCCTTCTTGATCCAGCAAGGGGAGAGGAGAAGTTGAGGGAAAGCTCCGGCAGCACGACGGCGTGGTGGTGGTGGAGCTCGTGGTTCTCCGGCAGGGCTTCGCCAAGCACTATGGAGGAGGAGGAGGTGTTGGAGGAGGGAGGGGCTGCGCCTGGGGAAGGGGTGCGGCTGCCCTCTCTCTCCCTCACAATATATAGGGGGAAGGGGGGTGGACGAGGCGCCCTAGGGTTCCCTAGGGGAGGGGTGGCGGCCACAGGGGAAACCCTAGATGGGTTTGGGCGCCCCCACCCCTAGGAAACTTGCCCCCAAGCCGGGAGGGGTGCCTGCCCTTGGGGAGGCGCCCCACCTCTACACGTTACGTGAGATGGGGTGGGAGGGGCGCACAACCCCTTAGTGGGCTGATGTGCCCCCTCCCCTTGGCCCATAAGGCCCCCCAATGCTTGCCGGGGCCTCCGAAACACCTTTCGGTCACGCTGGTCATCACCCGGTACTCCCAGAACAATTCCGGACTCCAATACCCTTCGTCCAATATATTGATCTTCACCTCCGAACCATTCTGGAGTTCCTCATCATGTCCGGGATCTCATCCGGGACTCCGAACAACCTTCGGTAACCACATACTATTTCCCATAACAACTCTAGTATCACCGAACCTTAAGTGTGTAGACCCTACGGGTTCGGGAACCATGTAGACATGACCGAGACACCTCTCCGGCCAATAACCAATAGCGGGATCTGGATACCCATATTGGCTCCCACATGTTCCACGATGATCTCATCGGATGAACGACGATGTCGGGGATTCAATCAATCCCGTATTCAATTCCCTTTGGCTATCGGTATGTTACTTGCCCGAGATTCGATCGTTGGTATCCCCATACCTCGTTCAATCTCGTTACTGGCAAGTCTCTTTACTCGTTTCGTAATGCATGATCCCGTGGCTAACTCCTTAGTCACATTGAGCTCATTATGATGATGCATTACCGAGTGGGCCCAGAGATACCTCTCCGTCATACGGAGTGACAAATCCCAGTCTCAATTCGTGCCAACACAACAGACACTTCCGGAGATACCTGTAGTGCACCTTTATAGCCACCCAGTTACGTTGTGACGTTTAATACACCCAAAGCACTCCTACAGTATACAGGAGTTGCACAATCTTATGGTCTAAGGAAATGATACTTGACATTAGAAAAGCTCTAGCAAACGAACTACACAATCTTGTGCTATGCTTAGGATTGGGTCTTGTCCATCACATCATTCTCCTAATGATGTGATCCCATTATCAACAACATCCAATGTCCATGGCCAGGAAACCATGACCATCTATTGATCAATGAGCTAGTCAAGTAGAGGCTCACTAGGGACATGTTGTGGTCTATGTATTCACACATGTATTACGGTTTCCGGTTAATACAATTATAGCATGAACAATAGACAATTATCATGAACAAATAAATATAATAATAACCATTTTATTATTGCCTCTAGGGCATATTTGCAACAATTGCCCTACACATGGTTTGAATCTTTGGATGATTATACAAAAATTTTATGCCGGATTGAATTTTGCTTCTAGAAATCTTTTAGATTCGGCCGCGGGAGGCACTTTTATGGAAATCACTTTAGGAGAAGCTACTAAACTCCTAGACAATATTATGGTTAATTATTCTCAATGGCACACCGAAAGATCTACTAGTAAAAAGGTGCATGCGATAGAAGAAATTAATGTTTTGAGTGGAAAGATGGATGAACTTATGAAATTATTTTCTACTAAAAGTATTTCTTCTGATACTAATGATATGCCTTTGTCTATCTTGATTGAGAATAATAATGAATCTATGGATGTGAATTTTGTTGGTAGGAATAATTTTGGTAACAATGCGTATAGAGGAAACTTTAATCCTAGGCCGTTCCCTAGTAATTCCTCTAATAGTTATGGTAATTCCTACGACAACTCTTATGGAAATTTTAATAAGATGCCCTATGAATTTGAGACTAGTGTTAAAGAATTTATGAATTCGCAAAAGAATTTCAATGCTTTGCTTGAAGAAAAACTGCTTAAAGTTAACGAATTGGCTAGGAACGTTGATAGAATTTCACTTGATGTTGATTCTTTGAAACTTAGATCTATTCCACCTAAGCATGATATCAATGAGTCTCTCAAAGCTATGAGAATTTCCATTGATGAGTGCAAAGAAAGAACCGCTAGGATGTGTGCTAAGAAAGATTGCTTTGTGAAAGTGTGTTCTTCTAATTTTTGTGAGAATAAAGATGGAGATCTAAAAGTTATTGATGTGTCCCCTATTAAATCTTTGTTTTATAATATGAATCTTGATAATGATGGGACTGGAGATGAGCCACCTTTACCTAGAAGGCGCTCCAAAATTCGGAGTTTTTAGATCTTGATGCTAAAATTTGTAAAAGTGGGATTGAAGAGGTCAAAACTTTAGATATCAATGAACCCAATATTTTGGATTTCAAGGAATTTAATTATGATAATTGCTCTTTGATAGATTGTATTTCCTTGTTGCAATCCGTGCTAAATTCTCCTCATGCTTATAGCCAAAATAAAGCTTTTACTAAACATATCGTTGATGCTTTAATGCAATCTTATGAAGAAAAACTTGAGTTGAATGTTTCTATCCCTAGAAAACTTTATGATGAGTGGGAACCTACTATTAAAATTAAAATTAAAGATCATGAATGCTATGCTTTGTGTGATTTGGGTGCTAGTGTTTCCACGATTCCAAAAACTTTGTGTGATTTGTTAAGTTTCCGCGAATTTGATGATTGCTCTTTAAACTTACACCTTGTGGATTCCACTATCAAGAAACCTATGGGAAGAATTAATGATATTCTCATTGTTGCAAATAGGAACTATGTGCCCGTAGATTTTAATGTTCTTGATATAGATTGCAATCCTTCATGTCCTATTATTCTTGGTAGACCTTTCCTTAGAACGATTGGTGCAATCATTGACATGAAGGAAGTAAATATTAGATTCCAATTTCCGTTATAAAAAGACGTGGAACACTTCCCTAGAAAGAAGATTAAATTATCTTATGAATCTATTATGAGAGCCACTTATGGATTGCCTACCAAAGATGGCAATACCTAGATCTATCCTTGCTTTTATGCCTAGCTAGGGGCTTTAAACGATAGCGCTTGTTGGGAGGCAACCCAATTTTATTTTAGTTTTTTGCTTTTTGATTCTGTTTAGGAATAAATATTTGATCTAGCCTCTGGTTAGATTTGTTTTTGTGTTTTAATTGGTGTTTGTGCCAAGTTAAACATATAGGATCTTCTTGGATGATACTCCCTCCGTTCGGAATTACTTGTCACAGATATGGATGTATCTAGACGTATTTTAGTTCTAGATACATCCATTTCCGAGACAAGTAATTCCGAACAGAGGTAGTAGTTATTTGATCTTGCTGAAAATTCCAGAAACTTTCTGTTCACGAAAACAGTTGTGAAAAATCACCAGAACATGATAAAATACTGATTCCAATTTAAGTAGATCAATAAACAAATTATTTATGCCTTCCTATTTTGGTAGACTTTTATGAGTTCCAGAAGTTTCCGTTAGTTACAGATTACTACAGACTGTTCTGTTTTTGACAGATTCTGTTTTTCGTGTGTTGTTTGCTTATTTTGATGAATCTATGGCTAATAAAATAGTTTATAAACCATAGATAAGTTGGAATACAGTAGGTTTAACACCAATATAAATAAATAATGAGTTCAATACAGTACCTTGAATTGGTGTTTTGTTTTCTTTCGCTAACGGAGCTCACGAGATTTTCTGTTGAGTTTTGTGTTGTGAGGTTTTCAAGTTTTGGGTAAAGATTTGATGGATTATGGAACAAGGAGTGACAAGTGCCTAAGATTGGGGATGCCCATGGCACCCAAAGGTAATCTAAGGACACCAAAAAGCCAAAGCTTGGGGATGCCCCGGAAGGCATCCCCTCTTTCGTCTTCGTCCATCGGTAACTTTACTTGGAGCTATATTTTTATTCACCACATGATATGTGTTTTGCTTGGAGCGTCTTGTATGATTTGAGTCTTTGATTTTTAGTTTTCCACAATCTTCATTGTTGTACACACCTTTTGAGAGAGACACACATGATTCAGAAATTATTAGAATACTCTATGTGCTTCACTTATATCTTTTGAGCTATATAGTTTTTGCTCTAGTGCTTCACTTATATCTTTTAGAGCACGGTGGTGGATTTGTTTTATAGAAACTATTGTTCTCTCATGCTTCACTTATATTATTTTGAGAGTCCTACAAAACATCATGGTAATTTGCTTTAATTGTGAAATTGGTTCTAATATGCTAGGTATTCAAGATTAGTTAAAAATTTCTTATGAGTGTGTTGAATACTAAGAGAAGTTTGATGCTTGATGATTGTTTTGAGATATGGAGGTAGTGATATTAAAGTTGTGCTAGTTAAGTAGTTGTGAATTTGAGAAATACTTGTGTTGAAGTATGCAAATCCCGTAGCATGCACGTATGGTAAACGTTGTGTAACAAATTTGAAACATGAGGTGTTCTTTGATTGTCCTCCTTATGAGTGGCGGTCGGGGACGAGCGATGGTCTTTTCCTACCAATCTATCCCCCTAGGAGCAATAAGTATGTGAGTTCTTTATGACTAATGTTGAGTCCATGGATTATACGCACTCTTACCCTTCCATCATTGCTAGCCTCTTCGGTACCGTGCATTGCCCTTTCTCACCTTGAGAGTTGGTGCAAACTTCGCCGGTGCATCCAAACCCCGTGATACGATACACTCTATCACGCATAAACCTCCTTATATCTTCCTCAAAACAGCCACCATACCTACCTATTATGCGTTTCCATAGCCATTCCGAGATATATTGCCATGCAACTTTCCACCTTTACGTTTATCATGACACGTTCATCATTGTTATATTGCCTTGCATGATCATGTAGTTGACATTGTATTTGAGGCAAAGCCACCATGCATATTATTCCATACATGTCACTCTTGATTCATTCCCGGTACACCGCCGGAGGCATTCATATAGAGTCATACTTTGTTCTAGTATCGAGTTGTAATAATTGAGTTGTAAATAAATAGAAGTGTCATGATCATCATTCATAGAGCATTGTCCCAAAAAAAAAGAAAAAAGAGAAAGGCCAAAAAAAGAAAGGCCCCCCAAAAAAAGAAAATAAAAAGGGGCAATGCAACTATATTTTTATTCACCACATGATATGTGTTTTGCTTGGAGCGTCTTGTATGATTTGAGTCTTTGATTTTTAGTTTGCCACAATTTTCATTGTTGTACACACCTTTTGAGAGAGACACACATGATTCAGAAATTATTAGAATACTCTATGTGCTTCACTTATATCTTTTGAGCTATATAGTTTTTGCTCTAGTGCTTCACTTATATCTTTTAGAGCACGGTGGTGGATTTGTTTTATAGAAACTATTGTTCTCTCATGCTTCACTTATATTATTTTGAGAGTCCTACAAAACATCATGGTAATTTGCTTTAATTGTGAAATTGGTTCTAATATGCTAGGTATTCAAGATTAGTTAAAAATTTCTTATGAGTGTTGTCGGGGGAAATCGGCCTCCTCGAACACCTATGGGGATGGAGCCCCTTTTCGGTTCGGCGGGGAGCGGAGGCTGCGCAAAGAGCAGATCGAGGCGACACACACAACGATTTTACCCAGCTTCGGGCCGCACGGATGCGTAAAACCCTACTGCTGCTTGTCTGGTTGATTCGGGTTCTTGCTCTGGAACGCAAGAAGCTACAGTAAGCTTGGATCTGGACGTGGATGGATGTCTACTGGTCCTCCCCCTCCTACGTGCGCCTGGGCCACCTTTTATATGCTCAAGGGGTTACCCACAGGTGGCGACGTAGGTGAGGGCAAAAATGGCAAAATACTGTGCGTATAGTGGCCGCACAGTGCTATCATACCTAACTCTGACGGCGGGGGACAAAGGCATTAAATGCCCGTCTGGGTCGCCCGAACAGTGCCGAGGCGGACCGTTAGGGGCGCCTCCGTTTGCCACGGCGGCGATCCTGTCAGCGTTGCATGCCACCGCATGCCTCAGGCTGCGCGGAGCCCCTCCACGTGCCTTTGGGAGATCCCCATCGTGACGCGTGGGCAGGTGAGCTGGAGCGCAGGCCTGAGGTGGTGGCTTGCCGCGGCAGGTGGCTTGCCGCGGCGGCTGTCTTGCCGCGCCTGAGAGCTAGCCGCTCGTCAGGCCTTGCCGGGGCGCGCGGTGCGCCGTGGCGGGCTTCTCTTGAGGTGCCTTGGTTTGGCCTTCCCGGCGAGCTCCTCTCGCCGGGGCCTTGGTGCTCCGGCTTGGTCGTCCCGGCAAGCTCCTCTTGCCGGGGTCTTGCCTCCTTGGCCCGGCAAGCTCCTCTTGCCGGGGTCTTGCCTCCTTGGCCCGGCAAGCTCCTCTTGCCGGGGCCTTGTCTTCTTGGCTCGAATACTTGGTCTTCGTTCGGCCCAGAAGGGGCCGTGGAGATTCTTGGCGCTCCCCTGGCATGCCTTGCCGCGGGGTGCTACTACTGCCCGTGCACAAGTTCGGGGTACTAAGGTACCCCTACTTTAGTACACCGACAAGTGTGTTGAATACTAAGAGAAGTTTGATGCTTGATGATTGTTTTGAGATATGGAGGTAGTGATATTAAAGTTGTGCTAGTTGAGTAGTTGTGAATTTGAGAAATACTTGTGTTGAAGTATGCAAATCCTGTAGCATGCACGTATGGTAAACGTTGTGTAACAAATTTGAAACATGAGGTGTTCTTTGATTGTCCTCCTTATGAGTGGCGGTCAGGGACGAGCGATGGTCTTTTCCTACCAATCTATCCCCCTAGGAGCATGCACGTAGTGCTTGGTTTTTGATGACTTGTAGATTTTTGCAATAAGTATGTGAGTTCTTTATGACTAATGTTGAGTCCATGGATTATACGCACTCTTACCCTTCCATCATTGCTAGCCTCTTCGGTACCGTGCATTGCCCTTTCTCACCTTGAGAGTTGGTGCAAACTTCGCCGGTGCATCCAAACCCCGTGATACGATACACTCTATCACGCATAAACCTCCTTATATCTTCCTCAAAACAGCCACCATACCTACCTATTATGCATTTCCATAGCCATTCCGAGATATATTGCCATGCAACTTTCCAACTTTCCGTTTATCATGACACATTCATCATTGTTATATTGCCTTGCATGATCATGTAGTTGACATTGTATTTGTGGCAAAGCCACCATGCATATTATTCCATACATGTCACTCTTGATTCATTCCCGGTACACCGCCGGAGGCATTCATATAGAGTCATACTTTGTTCTAGTATCGAGTTGTAATAATTGAGTTGTAAATAAATAGAAGTGTGATGATCATCATTCATAGAGCATTGTCCCAAAAAAAAGAAAAAAGAAAAAAAGAGAAAGGCTAAAAAAAGAAAGGCCCCCCAAAAAAAGAAAATAAAAAGGGGCAATGCTACTATATTTTTATTCACCACATGATATGTGTTTTGCTTGGAGCGTCTTGTATGATTTGAGTCTTTGATTTTTAGTTTGCCACAATCTTCATTGTTGTACACACCTTTTGAGAGAGACACACATGATTCAAAAATTATTAGAATACTCTATGTGCTTCACTTATATCTTTTGAGCTATATAGTTTTTGCTCTAGTGCTTCACTTATATCTTTTAGAGCACGGTGGTGGATTTGTTTTATAGAAACTATTGTTCTCTCATGCTTCACTTATATTATTTTGAGAGTCCTACAAAACATCATGGTAATTTGCTTTAATTGTGAAATTGGTTCTAATATGCTAGGTATTCAAGATTAGTTAAAAATTTCTTATGAGTGTGTTGAATACTAAGAGAAGTTTGATGCTTGATGATTGTTTTGAGATATGGAGGTAGTGATATTAAAGTTGTGCTAGTTGAGTAGTTGTGAATTTGAGAAATACTTGTGTTGAAGTATGCAAATCCCGTAGCATGCACGTATGGTAAACGTTGTGTAACAAATTTGAAACATGAGGTTTTCTTTGATTGTCCTCCTTATGAGTGGCGGTCAGGGACGAGCGATGGTCTTTTCCTACCAATCTATCCCCCTAGGAGCATGCACGTAGTGCTTGGTTTTTGATGACTTGTAGATTTTTGCAATAAGTATGTGAGTTCTTTATGACTAATCTTGAGTCCATGGATTATACGCACTCTTACCCTTCCATCATTGCTACCCTCTTCGGTACCGTGCATTGCCCTTTCTCACCTTGAGAGTTGGTGCAAACTTCGGCGGTGCATCCAAACCCCGTGATACGATACACTCTATCACACATAAACCTCCTTATATCTTCCTCAAAACAGCCACCATACCTACCTATTATGCATTTCCATAGCCATTCCGAGATATATTGCCATGCAACTTTCCACCTTTCCGTTTATCATGACACGTTCATCATTGTTATATTGCCTTGCATGATCATGTAGTTGACATTGTATTTGTGGCAAAGCCACCATGCATATTATTCCATACATGTCACTCTTGATTCATTCCCGGTACACCGCCGGAGGCATTCATATAGAGTCATACTTTGTTCTAGTATCGAGTTGTAATAATTGAGTTGTAAATAAATAGAAGTGTCATGATCATCATTCATAGAGCATTGTCCCAAAAAAAAGAAAAAAGAGAAAGGCCAAAAAAAGAAAGGCCCCCCAAAAGGAGATTTACATATCCGTATCGCCAAGCTTTCCTTCCACGCCAAGAAAAGTCCTATCCGGACACGGGACGAAGTCTTCAATCTTGTATCTTCATAGTCCAAGAGTCTGGCCAAAGGTATAGTCTGGCTATCCGGACACCCCCTAATCCAGGACTCCCTCAGTAGCCCCTGAACCAGGCTTCAATGACGACGAGTCCGGCGCGCATATTGTCTTCAGCATTGCAAGGCGGGTTCCTCCTCCAAGTACTTTGTAGAAGATTTTGAACACAAGGATAGTGTCCGGCTCTGCAAAATAAATTCCACATATTGCCATAGAGAGAATAATATTCACACAAATCTAATCTGTTGACGTACTCCATAGCGTGTCATCACACCATGGCCAAGCCTTTATTCGAATCGTTTTTACTGCCCCACCTCAGCGTGTTTCGCGAGGCGGTTTCCTTGGCACGTCTTGTCAAAGCAGAGATCGTGTCCCCTTATTCTGGGATTCTCATCAATACGGGCATGGGTAACCCAACCGTGCCATTGATTACGACGCTTGGGAGATAAGCGAGTTTTACCAGGCTGGTGGGGACGCATAGTCGCGTCCGCCCATATAAGGGGATAAGGATCCACCTTTTTCATCCACGCCTTCTTCCTCCTTTGCTCATCCATTTCCGCGCACTCAAGCTCCAGCGCCCAAGTTCGCACTCCCCACCTCATCCTTCCCCAGCCATGTCCGGAGCAGGAGGCAAGTGGATGGTCTCCTCCGTCACGGAGGGACACATCAAAAAGCTGAGAAAGGCCGGATACTTGTCACACGACATCGCGCCTCGGCTCCCCGAAGAGGGGCAGCTCATCCCCACCCCTGGGCCCCATGAGAGGGTGGTGTTACTCCCCCATTTCCTCCGTGGACTAGGCTTCCCTCTCCACCCATTTTTCTGGGGGCTCATGTTCTACTACGGCCTAGATTTCCACAATCTGGCCCCGAACTTCGTCCTCAACATCTCGGCGTTTATCGCCGTGTGCGAGGCCTTCCTCTGCATTTGACCCCATCTCGGCCTATGGCTCAAGACTTTCAATGTCAAGCCAAAGGTGGTGCGCGACACCCAGGCAGAGTGCGGAGGCGCCATGGTGGGCAAGATGCCCAACGTCCTATGGCTCGAGGGCTCCTTCGTGGAGACCCTGAAGGGGTGGCAATCGGGGTGGTTCTACATCACCGAGCCGCGTGACCCTGAATGGGTCGCAGCCCCCGAGTTCCGATTCGGACCCCCTACGTGGCTCACCTCCTGGAAAGAGACGGGCCTGTCGTGGGGTAAAAAAGGAGAGCTGACCGGACTCCAAACATGCGTCCAAACCCTGGTGGACAAGAAGCTCAAACTTGTCAACGTAGTCCAGGTTATGCTCATCCGCCGGATCCTGCCGTGTCAACAACGGGCTTTCAACCTGCGGGAGTTCGACCCGGCGCAGCACCGAACTCTGAGCAGGCTCTTCAACACGACGTACGAAGATGCCTGGAAGGCGCTTTTCAAGGGCGCCGAGGCTCCCGCATCCGCTACCGAGGATCGCGGATTCAGCACGCAGCGTCACGCTAGTGCGGTAAGCTGTTTTTATCTTTTATAGGGTATTAGTTTTTCATAGTTTGACTCTATGTAGGATCTAAGCTCCCTTACCTTTGACAGGATTGGCAGGAGACGTCCAGACAGATCAACTGTCCGGCTCCTTTGCCCGAAGACCCAGCGGACGCTCGCTTGGCGAAGCTGCTGGTTCCGGCACCCTATGTGGTGCCGGAGAAGAAGGCCAAGAAGAAGGCCACGGGGACTCGAAAGAGTGCCCGGCGCCTGGTGGTGTCGGATTCATCGTCCGACGACTCCGAGACGCACTCCTCCCGTAAAGATGAGGAGGAGGAAGAAGAAGCCTCTCCCCCTCCAGCGGGGGAAGGGAAGAAGAGGAAGGCCCCCCCAACTGGGGAGGCCGGAGGGTCCAAGAAGGGGAAGACCCTTCCTCCGGACTACTCCACCAACGCCGACGACGGCGAAGAGGAGTGGCTGCTCAGGGCCAAGCCCCTGGCGAAATCGTAAGTATCCGGATACCAGAGTGATTCATAGTATTCCTCCATTGAGTAGCTTTTCCTGACGCTGCATATAATTATGCAGTCCGCCCAAAGACCGGCTCGACGTGTCGACGAGCGGCTCCCTAGATTCGTCTGATGTGAACAACACTTCACTTCCGGCCGCCTCCTCCCCTCTCCCTACGAACAATGCCGAGGTGTTGTCACAAGAGGCTCCAGGCCAGGAGGAGGTGGTCCTGGAGGCGCCACAAGGCGACCTCTCGGACTCCAGGCGCCAAGGGGACAGAACCCCCGAGGGTTCTAAGTCCGGCCCCAGGCCGGACACCGCACCGGAACTTTCAAAGGTTCCAGAGTCCGGCAGGCGGGCCCCTAAGAAGAAGGGCCAGCCTATGAAGCCGGTGACCTCCGCCCAACCGGAGGCACCGGATAACTTGTTGGAGGTGCTTAATGACGCCTCCATCAATGAGGAGCACCGCACTATAATGAGTGCGGTGATTCAGGAGGTTCAGTCTGCCAAGAGCGGACTGACCGAAGCCTGTGCCAGCCTTCTAACAGGCTTTGAGGTATGTAAAAAATATGTAAAAATATTACCGGATAGACAGTAGCCCCTGATGCTCTGTTTGGCGTTTGGAAAGAATAGCTGAATAGAGGATCTAATAACATTCGCAGGAGTCTAACAAAAGTAAGTCAATATGCATATGCAGGCTTCGCTGCTGGCGTCCGCCGCACTGACTGCGGAGGTGGACATGCTGAAGCAGAACCTCGAACGGTCCGAGCAGGAGCTCGGACTTGCCAAGAAGCAGCTCGAGGATAAGGAAGGTAAGAAATACCTTATTTTTATATATATAGAAAATATATGGTTGCAAAAAATGACAGGACCAACGTGGCTATTGTAGGGGCCACGGCTGAGGTGGTGACCCTTAAGCAAGCGCTATCCGAGGCCGAAAAGAGGGTGGCCACGGAGCGCACCGAGCGGGAGAAGCATGAGGCGCGGGTTGGTGAGGTGCAGCAAGAGCTCTAGGCTCTCGTGAAAAAACATGAGAGTTTGGAGCTTGACTCAAAGACGCGAGAGTCCGAGCTCGCGGTGGCCCTTGAAAGCGCCAAATCGGCCAAGGCCGAGGCTCAGAAAGCCCTCCAGGAGGTTGAGGCGATGAAGAAGATAGCGGAGGGTAAGGCTTTCTTTATGCAAAGCAAGCATGTGAAAGTGAATTACTTGTTACTTACCCGAATCCGGAGCTCTCCAGGAGCATTCGCTTATTTGCCCCGCAGCGTGTCCGATGCTGTCGCATGCTACCGAGCCGAGGAGGGCAGCTCGATGAAGAAGGTGTTCTGGTCTCAATATGCTGAGGCCGGACACCCGATGCCTTTGAGAGACCAGTTGAAGCAACTGATCGAGCTCCACAAGGTGGCCGAATAGGCCTTGAAGGGCTTTATAGTTCGGCTGTGGCCTGGAGAGGCCCTGCCTGGGAGCTACTTCGGGCTGGTGAGGCGGCTGGTGGAAGCCTGTCTGAGGCTTGGAGTCGTCAAGCGCTCCGTTTGCATCGAAGGTGCCCGTAGGGCGCTTGCCCGTGCTAAAGTGCACTGGGGCAAGATGGATGCGGAGAAGCTGGTGAAGGATGGGCCGCCGCCGGGCAAGGAGCATCGCGTCCCGGAAGCGTATTATGAGGGCGTCCTGAAGGGTGCCCGCCTTATAGCGGATGAATGCTCCAAAGAAGTAATTTTTGAGTAAACTCGCATTTGTGATCCTGTACGCTGAAAACTTGTTCATATGCGCTAAGCAACGCTTTTGAATTTAAAATATTACCTTCTGTGCGGCCGTTTATCAAATTTGAGAGATGGCGAGTCGTCGGCTTCTGCCCCCATGCCACGAGTGCTGGGGTGTTCGGGATAAACTTGAGCGCTCTTTTTCCCATTATTGGGTCCTTCGAGGGAGGCGCTCAACACAACGAACAAGGCAATCAGACTATAATGCTTGAACACTCTCACTTAGCCATAGAATTCTATAATTTTAAATTTCCGCGAAGCCCCTAGTGTTCGGAAGACCGAGTTCGGGGCGCTATCCACGCCTAGGCCAGACAAAGCCGACTCCTCGCTCTAAGCGGCATAAGTCTTAAGGACTCGAAAACCTCTCGAACAGCGAGCAGCTCTCGCCTCATCATGACGGTCAGTTTTAGTTTTCTCTACTAAGGTGCTTAGCCCAGCTCAACTGGGGCACAATCACAGTAGTTCTCCTAGTGCTACCTTAGCCGATATAACGGAACGTAAGGTACCAAAACATAGGAGCCGGGCAAACCCAACTATTGACCCAAGACATGATTCGGAGCCGATGCATATAATGCTATAAGTTCGGGGTGCCGCACTTGTGAAAGTGCTCGGACTTCTCACACCGTGTTGTGGGGTGCTTAAGCCCCTGGCGTATTGGTCGTACCAAAGTGTACGGGTGCCACATGTCATTAATGAACATATATTCGTAAAAAAAGGGGTAATGCAATAATAGACGAAAGCTATGTATTGCTTATTTGAAAAAACTGCGATCAAAGCAGAACGATACAAATAGTGCAATAAGCAAAAGATGGGACTATTTAACATGTGCTTTCCAGGGGAGAGCTGCGGAATGGTATGCGAAACAGGTATAATGCTCGTTATAGAGACCACCTGAGAGTTCCATAGTGCGGCGTAGCTTTCTGCTTCCCTTGTTGTTGTATCGTTTGTACGACAATTGTATTGCCGGACAGACCTTCCGAAGAATGGAGTCCTTAAAGTAAGAGAAAAATGAAGAAGTCAGCAGCCCCTGGTACGGTTTAAGCCGTGTTTCGGGCGTGCCGTGATGGTGCCCCTCCCCCTTTTCCCATGGTATTTCCAGAGCATAGTTATGTACGCGCGACACTGGTTTCACAAGTTCACGAGGGCTGGGGTTGGGGCCGCATTGCTACGCTTGCTCGGAACGTGTCGGGCTGTCTTGTTGCAGGTTACTCCGGGCACGAATGACGGTGTCCGGACGTTTAATGGCCGGACTGGAGAATTGCCTTGAGAGGCTGCTTTGTACTTCCGTTGCGAGAGCCGCCGTATGCTCCTCCATTCGGAGAGAGCGTTCGGTGTTTCCGTTGACCATAATGACTCCTCGAGGGCCTGGCATCTTGAGCTTGAGGTATGCGTAGTGCGGCACCACATTAAACTTTGCGAATGCGGTTCGCCCGAGCAGTGCGTAATAGCCACTGCGGAACGGGACTATGTCGAAGATTAACTCCTCGCTTCAAAAATTATCCGGAGATCCGAAGAACACTTCAAGTCTAACTGAGCCTGTGCAGTTGGTGTCTACACCTGGTATGACGCCTTTAAAGGTCGTTTTAGTGGGTTTAATCCTCTTGGGATCGATGCCCATTTTCCGCACTGTATCCTGGTAAAGCAGGTTTAGGCTGCTGCCGCCATCCATAAGGACTCTAGTGTGGTGAAATCCGTCAATAATTAGGTCTAGAACCAATGCGGCGAATCCACCAAGACGGATGCTAGTGGGGTGGTCCCTTCGATAAAAAGTGATCGGGCAGGAGGACCATGGGTTGAACTTTGGGGCGACTGGCTCCATCGCGTATACGTCCCTTAGCGCACGCTTCCGCTCCCTCTTGGGGATGTGGGTTGCGTATATCATGTTCACCGTCCGCACTTGTGGGGGGAAGCCCTTCTGTCCACTATTGTTCGGCGGCTGGGGTTCTTCCTCGTCGTCGCTATGCAGCCCCTTGTCTCTGCTTTCGGCATTTAACTTGCCTGCCTGCTTGAACACCCAACAATCCCTGTTGGTGTGATTGGCTGGTTTTTCGGGGGTGCCATGTATCTAGCATGAGCGGTCGAGTATTCGGTCCAAACTGGATGGGCCCGGAGTATTTCTTTTGAATGGCTTTTTCCGCTGACCGGGTTTTGAGCCTCTGAATCCGGCATTAACTGCCGTATCCTCAGCATTGTCGCCGTTAATGCGGCGCTTTTGCTTGTTGCGACGCGACCTACCACTGCTGTCCTTGGTATCCGAATTACCAGGGCTCTTAGTCATGTTATTGCTGCGAGCTAGCGAGCTGTCTTCTCCCGCGCAAAAGCGGGTCATAAGTGTCGTGAGGGCTGCCATAGATTTCGGCTTTTCCTGTCCTAGGTGCCGTGCAAGCCACTCGTCGCGGATGTTATGCTTGAAGGCTGCTAGGGCCTCTGCGTCTGGACAGTCGATGATTTGATTTTTCTTGGTTAGGAACCGTGTCCAGAATTGTCTGGCCGATTCCTATGGCTGCTGAATTATGTGGCTTAGGTCATCGGCGTCTGGTGGTCGCACATAAGTGCCCTGGAAATTGTCGAGGAATGCGGCTTCCAGGTCCTCCCAACAACCAATTGATTCTGCTGGCAAGCTGTTAAGGCAATGCCGAGCTGGTCCTTTAAGCTTGAGTGGGAGGTATTTGATGGCGTGTAGGTCATCACCACGGGCCATGTGGATATGAAGGAGATAGTCCTCGATCCATACCGCAGGATCTGTTGTGCCATTGTATGATTCGATGTTCATGGGTTTGAAACCCTCGGGGATTTGATGATCCATTACTTCATCTGTGAAGCATAGTGGGTGTGCGGCGCCTCTGTATTGGGCTATATCACGACACAGCTCAAATGAGCTTTGTCTACTGTGTTCGGCCCGGCCGGATTTACTGTATCCGGCGTGACGATTACCGTCACATGCCGTGGGGCGCCCACGCGATCCATTGATCGATCTTGTTTTCCTTGCCTTGCCCTCCAATATATCTCGCAGGTCTGGCGCATTTTCCCGTGCCTTGGTATTTTTTGAGTGGCGCCGGGGTGTGGCCTGAGTAGAGGGCCAAGAGGCCTCTCTGTCGCGGCCATGAGGTGGCCGGTCGGCCGCATCATGCGCTGGTGATGTAGGTTTAGGTTCTTCCTCCTCTAATCAGGGTAGCAACCTGCGCTTTGGGTAGCTCTTGGAGGGGCGTTCGAGTTCATACTCTTCGGCCGCAAGGACTTCAGTCCATCTGTCGGCTAGCAAATCTTGATCAGCTCTAAGCTTTTGCTGTTTTTTCTTGAGGCTGCTCGCCGTGGCCATAAACCTGCGTTTGAAACGCTCTTGTTAGACGGGATCATCCGGCACGACAAATTCGTCGTCGTCGAGGCTTGCCTCGTCTTCGGAGGGAGGCATATAATTATCGTCCTCGACCTCTCTGTCTGCCGCTCTCTCATGAGAGTTGGCTTCTCCATCCTCCTGTGCTGAATCTTGCTGGAGGGGGTTTTCTTCGGCACTGTCCGGAGTGTTATTATCTCCCATGCCGGAATCACCATTTTTGCTTTGGTGGGATTTAGAGTGGCGTCGCTGACGCCAGCGCTTAGGCTGTTTCTTGGAGGGATCATCCTCCGCTGTTCCATCGCCATCGCCTTCTTTTGGGGTGTCCACCATGTATATGTCATATGACGAGGTGGCTTTCCAGTGCCCTATAGGCGTTGGTTCTTGATCGTCTCCTGCATCGGCGTCCATAGGGTCGATGTCTTCGGAGTCGAAGTCGAGCATGTCGGTTAAATCATCGACAGTGGCTACGAAGTGGGTTGTGGGTGGGCTTTGAATTTCTTCATCATCCACATCCCAACCTTGCTGACCATAGTCCGGCCAGGGCTCTCCTGATAAAGAGAGAGACTTTAGTGAATTCAGAATATCGCCGAAGGCGACTGCTGAAAGATGTCAGCAGCGGTGAACTCCATGATCGGCGCCCAATCGGATTCGATCGGTAGGGGCGTGGAGGGCCCGGAGTCCGGCTCCTTGGAGTTACGGGCTTCGCAAAAGATAGGGCTGGTGTTCGGCTTGATCGCCATAGAGATTGCAGCCCCCGAGGCAGTGTCCAACCACCCATCCTCGATCGACGCAGTTGGCTCTGAATTAAGGGTCGGAGGTGATGCGGGTGCGGCCTCCAAGGCACTGTTCGGCGGCAGAGATAGATCATGCCCATCGTGACAGTGCGGCGTGCTTGGCTGTGGCTCAAAACCGTCGAAGATCAAGTCTCCACGGATGTCGGCCGTGTAGTTCAAACTTCCAAATCTGACCTGATGGCCAGGGGCGTAGCTTTCGATCTGCTCCAGATGACCAAGCGAATTGGCCCGCAGTGCAAAGCCGCCGAATACGAAGATCTGTCCGGGGAGGAAAGTCTCACCCTGGACCACTTCGCTGTTGATAATCGGAGGAGCCATCGGGCCTAAAAGTGACGACACAGAGGAACTCTCAATGAAAGCACCAATGTCGGTGTCAAAACCGGCGGATCTCGGGTAGGGGGTCCCGAACTGTGCGTCTAGGCGGATGGTAACAGGAGACAAGGGACACGATGTTTTTACCCAGGTTCGGGCCCTCTCGATGGAGGTAAAACCCTACTCCTGCTTGATTAATATTGATGATATGGGTAGTACAAGAGTAGATCTACCACGAGATCAAGGAGGCTAAACCCTAGAAGCTAGCCTATGGTATGATTGTTCTTCGTCCTTCGGACTAAAACCCTCCGGTTTATATAGACACCGGAGAGTGCTAGGGTTACACAGAGTCGGTTACAATGGTAGGAGATCTGCATATCCGTATCTCCAAGCTTGCCTTCCACGCCAAGAAAAGTCCTATCCGGACACGGGACAAAGTCTTCAATCTTGTATCTTCATAGTCCAAGAGTCCGGCCAAAGGTATAGTCCGGCTATCCAGACACCCCCTAATCCAGGACTCCCTCAATCTCCATAGCCCGTTGATTAGCCGCGTTGATGTGAGACTTTCTCCTTTTTTGTCTTCTCCACATAACCCTCATCATTATATTCTATTCCACCCATAGTGCTATACCCATGGCTCACGCTCATGTATTGCGTGAAAGTTGAGAAAAGTTTGAGATCACTAAAGTATGAAACAATTGCTTGGCTTGTCATTGGGGTTGTGCATGATGAGAGCATTCTTGTGTGACGAAAATGGAGCATGACCAAGCTATACGATTTTGTAGGGATAAACTTTCTTTGGCCATGTTATTTTGAGAAGACATAATTGCTTAGTTAGTATGCTTGAAGTATTATTACTTTTATGTCAATATTAAACTTTTATCTTGAATCTTTCAGATCTGAATATTCATAGCACAATTAAGAGGGTTACATTGAAAATTATGCTAAGTAGCATTCCACATCAAAAATTCTGTTTTCATCATTTACCTACTCGAGGACGAGAAGGAATTAAGCTTGGGGATGCTTGATATGTCTCCAACGTATCTATAATTTTTTATTGTTCCATGCTATATTATATTCTGTTTTGGATGTTTATTGGGCTTTATGATACACTTTTATATTATTCTTGGGAATAACCGATTAACCGGAGGCCTAGCCCAAATTGCTGGTTTTTTTTCCTATTTCAGTGTTTCGAAGGAAAAGGATATCAAACGGAGTCCAAACGGAATGAAACCTTCGGGAACATGATTTTCAGAACAAACATGATCCAGAGGACTTGGAGTCTACGTAAAGCAATCAACAAGGAGGGCATGAGGTAGGGGGGGCGCTCACCTCCCCCAGGCGCGCCCTCCACCCTCATGGGCCCCTCGTGGCTCCACCGACCTACGTACCCTGAAACCATTAGAGGCAGCCATGAAAACCTAATTCCACCGCCGCAACCTTCTGTACGTGTGAGATCCCATCTTGGGGCCTTTTCCGACGTCCTGCCGGAGGGGGCATTGATCACGGAGGGCTTCTACATCAACACCATAGCCTCTCCGATGATGTGTGAGTAGTTTACCTCAGACCTTCGGGTCCATAGTTATTAGCTAGATGGTTTCTTCTCTCTCTCTTTGGATCTCAATACAAAGTTCTCCTTGATTTTCTTGGAGATCTATTCGATGTAATCTTCTTTTGCGGTGTGTTTGTCGAGACCGATGAATTGTGGGTTTATGATCAAGATTATCTATGAACAATATTTGAATCTTCTCTGAATTCTTTTATGTATGATTGGTTATTGTCTGTGTCAAAACCGGCGGATCTCGGGTAGGGGGTCCCGAACTGTGCGTCTAGGCGGATGGTAACAGGAGACAAGGGACACGATGTTTTTACCCAAGTTCGGGCCCTCTCGATGGAGGTAAAGCCCTACTCCTGCTTGCTTAATATTGATGATATGGGTAGTACAAGAGTAGATCGACCACGAGATCAAGGAGGCTAAACCCTAGAAGCTAGCCTATGGTATGATTGTTGTTCGTCCTACGGACTAAAACCCTCCGGTTTATGTAGACATCGAAGAGGGCTAGGGTTGCATGGAGTCGGTTACAATGGTAGGAGATCTACATATCCATATCGCCAAGCTTGCCTTCCACGCCAAGGAAAGTCCTATCCGGACACGGGACGAAGTCTTCAATCTTGTATCTTCATAGTCCAGGAGTCCGGCCAAAGGTATAGTCCGGCTATCCGGACACCCCCTAATCTAGGACTCCCTCAGTAGCCCCCGAACCAGGCTTCATTGACGACGGGTCCGGTGCGCAAATTGTCTTCGGCATTGCAAGGCGGGTTCTCCTCCAAATTCCGTGTACCTGTTGAGTAATGTCCGGTTTCTTGTAAATGTAGCGCTCCTTAGCTTCTACGCCCAATAATGGCCATCTTCCACGTGTCAAACGAATATGAAAAGTCAGGGTGTTTTTACATTTACACCCTAGCCGCGTAAATGAGCCGCCTATTTAAAGGGACGAAGATTTAGATCCAAACCACCCCATCTCCCCTCCGCGAGCATTCATCAGAGCGTATCCGACAGAGGTCCATTCCATCATGGCCGGCCGTCGTAGCTCCTCCTCTCGCCCTTCCATCCTTCAGCCTGGAAACTGGGAGAGATGCTCCATCCCGCACAGCGAGCTAGTGACGCTCCAGACCAACCGATTTCTCCCCCCGGCCTATATGGTCTCGGTTCGAGCCGGACTTGCCACCTATAATGGCGGAGAGGAAGCGGAGAGCGCCCCCAATCCCTCCAAAGGAGAGCGGGTATGCCTTGTCCCTTATTTAATAAGAGGGCTCGGATTTCCAATCGATCCGTTTCTCTGGGGGCTCCTGGAGTTCTATGGCCTCCAGTTGCACAACCTCACGCTTGCCTCCATATTGCATATCGCGGGCTTCGTAGCCCTTTGTGAGCTGTTTTTGGGCTGCGAGGCTCATTTCGCGCTGTGGAAGAAGCTATTCTGCTTTGTGCCCCGTTCTCAAAAGGGGTCAATATATCAAGTGGGCGGAGCCGAAGTGTGGCGCATTGCCAGGACCGGATATCTATCCGGAACCCCAAAGAAGGCGTCCGAGGACTGGCCTTCATAATGGTTTTATATAGAGGACGTCCCGCTTCCGGATCCTGTCCGGATCGGCCTTCCTGAGTTCGACAATGCCCCCCTGAAGAAGCGCCTAAGCTAGCGTCCACGGAGCCCTCAGAAGGAAAGTGACAAGGATGTTCTTTACCTGATGGGCCGGATAAGGTTGTTAGCTCATTCCGGACTGACCATGATCAGGGTCATGGCCGCATGCATTATGCGGGGGGTGCAGCCGCTTCAGTATAGAGGCCACCCCATGTGGGACTTCAACGGGGAGGACGACGCCACCCGCCACGGCCGCAAGGGGCCGGAATCGGCTGCTGCTCTAATAAAGATCTTGTCCGCTTTGTACAAGGGAGAAGAGGAGGAATTTCTCCGCGTCAACCCACAGGGTGGATTTTCTATGTATAATCCTTCAAGTTGGGTAAGTGGACACTTTTACTTGCCCATCCGTTTTATATCCCCATCGTTAAATATTCAGTCTAACGATTTCGACGCAGGAACTGCGCCAGGCTGTTAAAGAAATAAACATCCCTCCTCCACAACCCGAGGATCCAGGACGGTCCCTCGACCCGGCCTCCCAAGAGGATCCAGACATATCTGTGGAGCTGATTGATGGGGTGTTCTATCAATTGAGCAAGGACAACGCCTTGGTGGCCATTACGCCCGATTACCCAGGGCTACTCCCAGCCTCACAGGTAACTGAGACTGAAGCCCCAGCACTTTGAAAAGGGATCTATCCTCGCGTGTTTTCGATTGCCGTATAACAACCGTGTTTTGCAGGGGAGGTCCTTGAGACGGGAGGCCGACCCTGCGGCGACTAGCCAACGAGGGGCGGGAAGGCCCTGCGGGCTGAAAAGAAGTGCGGTCCGGACTGACACGCCGACGCAAAGGTATAACACGCCATCTTATTCCCAGGTGCTATTCCTTCAAGGCATATTAACGCTCGTGCTCTCTTCAGGACAAAGAGACCTCGCCGGAATATATCCAGAGAGGTTGCCAATCGCGACTCCACCAGCCAGGCTCCAAAGCCTGGTCCGGAAGCGGAGGCGAACACGAGGCGCGCACCGGATGCTCCTCCGACAGAGGATGCGGACAGGCTGTCTGCCACCAATTCCAAGGTGTAGAGTGCCATGAACCACATGCGTCGCCGACAGTTCTTCGCGATGCTTGTTTCTCCCCAGAGGCATTGGATGCCTTCAATTCGGGAGATGCGTACCTCCGTGCCGCTCAAAATTGTCTAGCCAGAGCCGCGGAGCAATATGTAAAATACATACGGGTAAGAAAATTTTGGTAATTATATATATGTGCCAGTAGCCCCCGAGACTTGAAATAGTTAGAATAACTGATTTAAGGATCATTTGTTATGCAGGTTCTTACAGAAAAGAATACCCTACTGTCCCAGGAGCTGGAAGAGTACAAAGCCCAACATCAGGCCGCACTAGCCGCGGCAGGGGAGCCCAAGGAGACCCCCTCTGGTAATATACGCTTCGAAAGATAAGTATTTTGTGAAGTGCGGCGTGGGTGAAAACCTGACAAATGAAATTGCAGATGGCGCCGGATTAAATCTGGATAAGCAACAACTCCTACGCCAGCTAAAGGCTGGTGAGAGCGTGCTGACAAAGGTGAGGCGGGAGAAGAACGATCTCCAAGATGCCAACACCAAGCTGGGCGTTGAACTGAAGGATGTTCGTGCCCAGCTGTCGGACTCCGTTAAGGAGAATCAGCGGCTTTGACGCGGCATATTTAGTAAGTGCTTAAATGAACTTTGAAAAAGAGTTCGGCGAGGAAGTCGACTAACAGAGTAATGTCTGTAGGTATGCTAACAGGTCGTCCTGCAGAGGAAATGCCCGGTTCTATGGGTGACCTTCTTCCTGAGCTCTCACAACTGCACGAGCGAGTTCGGCAGGTGATGCAAGGCGTTGCCCAGGCCATGTGGCCATCCGTCTCCATGCCCGAAGGCCTTGGAGAGCTTGCAGAGAAGCTGAAGGGAGCGCGGCGGCGCTTCCGATTGTGGAAGATATCGGCCTGCCGTCGAGGCGCTAGGGAGGCCTAGGCCATGGTGAAGACGCGGTACATGAAGGCTGACCCAAACCACATGGCCGAGGTCGGACCTGTGGGGCCCGATGTGAAGGAGATCCCTGCGAGCTTAGTATACGACCAAGTAGAATTGGCCGCAAAGTATTCCCAACAGGATTGTAAACTAGACGGCCTATTAGATGGAATTGAAGAGGAATACAATCAGTCAGATTGACTATGTAATTTTAAGTGACATGTGTAATGACTTCTAGCCGGATTGTAGATCGTTTGTCATGGCTGACCTTTTCGCTTCAACCTCGGGACCTGACGGTCCGGAGTGTGTCCGAATGCCCTCGCGGTTATATAAGAACCGGGGCATGCGTGGAGACCAGGCGTAGGGGTCATTTATTGCTTGAACAGACAAGTGCCCAACTAGTTATGTTATATTACATGGTTAGTAAGAAACATCTTCTAGGGAGAATAGTTCCGTTAGGGGTTCCTTTCCCTGGGAGGCATGCCCTAAAGTGCATGTCCGGACTGCGAAAAGAGATGCAGGAGAAACATCTGGGGGCGTATAAATAAATAAGTGAGAAATCATCTTTAGTTCACCGACCGAATATTCCTTTAAGAACGCTAGCTTTCGGCTTCACCCAGTCTCAGGTACACATCTGGCTGGCCCGGTAGTAACAATCGCAGAGGTGCTCCCTTTACCACCTAGCTAAACAATCGAGAACGTAGGGGTAAGCACAGGAGCCAGGCAACCCAGCTTGGCCAAAACTTAAGTCATATCGATGCATATAATGGTGAATAAAAGGTACATGCGGAAGTGTGACACATGTGTTGGGCATGAAGCCCGTATAAATAAGCTTCTGTTTAAAGGAGCCCCCAGGTTTAATGAGCGCGGATAGCGCGTCAGTTGATGAGCCCATAAAGTCTATAAGAGAAAGGGAGGGGAGAAGGAGAGAAATGTAAGACAGAAAGTATATAAAAAATGGACAGAGGAAGGAGACGAACACAGAGTCCGGCGCTAGGCATAGAATCTTCGGAGACGGGTTGCGTTCCATGGGTTAGGCTCGAGTCGGTTATCCGATACATCTCGCAGGCGGTAAGCTCCACCTGTCAGGACTTGGTCAATTATGAAGGGACCTTCCCATTTGGGTTTTAGTTTGTCCTTTTTCTTGTCCGGCAGGCGTAGAACTAATTTGCCAACATTGTAATTTTTGGCCCGTACTTCTTTGCTCTGGTATCTTCGAGCCTGCTGTTGATAGAATGCGGAACGGGATTTTGCCATGTCACGCTCCTCCTCCAAGGCGTCCAAAATGTCCTGCCGATCGAGCTCGGATTCTCTTTCTTCGTACATGCGCACACGAGGTGAGTCATGAATTATGTCGCAGGGCAAAACTGCCTCTGCGCCGTACACCATGAAGAATGGTGTGTATCCAGTGGTGCGATTCGGCGTGGTCCGCAGCCCCCAGAGTACGGAGTCGAGCTCCTCTACCCAGTGCGTATTAGATTCCTTAAGGGACCACACTAATCTGGGTTTGATGCCACTCATGATAAGACCATTTGCTCGCTCGACCTGGCCGTTAGTTTGTGGGTGATAGACGGAAGCATAATCGAGCTTGATGCCCATGTTTTTACACCAGAGTTGTACCTCGTCGACCGTAAAGTTCATGCCGTTATCGGTGATGATGCTGTGGGGGACGCCGTAACGGTGTACGACCCCGGATATAAAGTCTATCACCGGCCTGGATTCTGCCGTCTTAACAGGTTTGGCTTCTATCCATTTGGTGAACTTATCCACCATGACCAGTAAGTATTTTTTCTTGTGGGTTCCACCTTTAAGAGGTCCAACCATGTCAAGCCCCCAGACCACGAAGGGCCAAGTGATGGGGATAGTTTGGAGGGCGGTGGGTGGCATATGGCTTTGGTTTGCGAAAAGCTGGCAACCGTCGCATCGTTGGACTAAGTCCCAAGCGTCTGCCCGGGCCGTCGGCAAATAAAAGCCTGTACGGAAGGCCTTGCTTACAATGGACCGAGCTGCAGCGTGATGACCGCCGAGTCCGGCGTGAATTTCAGCTAGAAGGTTCCGCCCTTCCTCTTCGGAGATGCACCTTTGAAGGACTCAGGTAGTGCTTTTCTTATAAAGCTCTCCCTCATGGACTTTATAGGCTTTAGATCGCCGCACTATGCAGCGTGCCTCATTTTGGTCCTCGGGGAGTTGCTGCCTGGTACGATAGGCGAGATATGGTTCTGTCCACGGGGCGATGACGACCATTATTACGTGGGCTGAAGGTGTTATTTCATTGGCAGAGCCTCCAATTATGTCAGAGTGTTCGGTGTCGGGCAGTGCGGTTGGGTCTGGGTTGTTATTGCCGGGTTCGCCTTCCCATACTATGGATGGCTTGAACAGCCTTTCCAAGAAGATGTTGGGGGGACTACATCGCGTTTTGCACCGATGCGTGCCAGGACATCTGCCGCCTGGTTATTTTCCCAGACTATATGGTGAAATTCGAGCCCCTCTAACCAAGCTGACATTTCTAAGACGGCGTTGCGGTAAGCTGCCATTTTCGGATCCTTGGCATCAAAGTCTCCATTTATTTGGGATATCGCGAGGTTCGAGTCCCCGCGCACCTCTAGGCGTTGAATGCCCATGGATACTGCCATCCGGAGACCATGTAAAAGGGCCTCATATTCGGCTGCATTGTTGGAGTCCGTGTACATTATCTGGAGTACGTATTGAACTGTGTCTCCTGTGGGGGACGTCAAAACGACGCCAGCCCCTAGACCGGCCAACATTTTGGAGCCGTCAAAGTGCATGATCCAGTTTGAATATGTGCCGTACTCTTTAGGGAGTTCGGCTTCCGTCCATTCTGCGAAGAAGTCGGCCAAAACCTTCGACTTAACAGCTCGCCATGGCTTGTAAGTTATGTCGAACGGGAGGAGCTCAATGGCCCATTTTGCAATCCGGCCCGTCGCGTCACGGTTGTTTATAATATCGTTAAGTGGCACTTCCGAGGCTACTGTTATTGAACACTCTTGAAAGTAGTGTTGCAGCTTTCGGGATGCCATAAATACCGCGTACGCAATCTTTTGATAATGCGGGTATCGTGACTTGCACAGATAAGGACAGTGGACACATAATAGACCGGCTTTTGAAGGGGGAATTTGTGTCCGTCCGTTTCTCGTTCGACGACGAGCACTGCGCTTACAACCTGATGGGTTGCTGCAATGTATAACATTGGTTCGCCAATGTTTGGCGCGGCCAGGACTGGGTTTGTTGCCAATATGGCTTTTATTTCGTCGAGTCCGGCTATGGCTGCATCCGTCCACTCGAAGTGTTCGGTGCACCGAAGGAGGCGGTAAAGGGGTAGTGCCTTTTCTCCCAAGCGGGAGATAAAGCGGCTCAGAGCCGCCACACATTCGGTTAATTTTTGTATTTGTTTGAGGTCCTTTGGGATATCCAATTGTGACAGAGCTCGGATCTTGGCTGGATTTGCTTCAATTCCTGTACCGGATACAATAAAGCCCAAGAGCTTTCCGGCTGGTACGCTGAAAACGCATTTTTCCGGGTTGAGCTTGATGTCGTATGTTCGGAGGTTATCGAATGTGAGCCTCAAGTCGTCTACTAGAGATTCGACATGTCTTGTTTTAACAACCACGTCATCTACGTATGCCTCCACTGTTCTGCCGATCTGGTTTGCCAGACATGTCTGAATCATGCGCTGATATGTTGCGCCGGCGTTTTTGAGCCCGAAGGGCATTGTGTTGAAGCAGAATGGGCCGTATGGTGTGATGAATGCCGTTGCGGCTTGGTCTGACTCTGCCATCTTGCTTAGGTAGCCGGAGTATGCGTCGAGGAAACACAACGAATCGTGTCCTGCGGTAGCGTTGATAATTTGATTGATGTGGGGGAGGGGGAAGGGATCCTTTGGGCAAGCCTTGTTAAGGTCTTTAAAATCAACGCACAGGCGCCAGGATTTGTCCTTCTTTGGTACCATAACCAGGTATGCTAGCCAGTCCGGATGTTTTATATCTCTGATGAATCTGGCATCCAATAGCTTGGCTAGTTCCTCTCCCATGGCCTGTCTCTTAGGTTTGGAAAAACGCCGAAGAGCCTGTTTGACTGGCTTGAATCCTTTTAGGATATTTAAGCTGTGTTCGGCCAGCCTGCGTGGGATTCCTGGCATATTTGAAGGGTGCCAGGCGAAAATGTCCCAGTTCTCATGTAGGAACTCTCGCAGTGCGGCGTCCACATCAGGGTTTAACTGTGCCCCGATGGAAGCTGTTTTATTGGGGTCCGTTGGATGGACCTGGAATTTGACTATTTCATCCGCCGGTTTAAAGGAGGTGGACTTGGACCTTTTGTCGAGTATCACATCGTCCCTATTCACCGTGGAGCGCAGCGCAGTCAGTTCCTCAGCCGCTAGGGCTTCGGGTAGTGCCTCGAGGGCCAGTGCGGCTGTCTTGTTTTCGACGCGGAGTTCTATGTCCGGATCACTAGCGGGAGTGATGATTTCGTTAGGCCTGGGCATCTTGAGCTTCATGTACTCGTAATGGGGTATTGCTTGGAAGATTGTAAATGCTTCCCGCCCTAGCAGAGCGTGGTATCCGCTACTGAACGGGGCCACTTGGAACGTGACCTCTTCGGACCTGTAATTATCCGGCGTGCCGAACACCACATCTAGTGTGATTTTTCCTGTACAGCGCGCTTCCCGACTGGGAATAATTCCTCTAAAGGTTGTGCTACTTCGCTCGATGCGGTTCCAATCTATTTCCATTTTTTGAAGGGTTTCCTCATAAATGAGGTTCAATCTGCTGCCGCCGTCCATGAGTACCTTGGTAAGGCGAAAGTCGTCCACTATTGGACTGAGGACCAATGCGGCTGGTGCTCGGGCTGTCCGGAATTTAGGTTCATCACTGTTATTAAAAGTGATAGCAGTGTCACTCCATGGGTTTATTGTTGCTACTTGGTAGACTTCGGCAAGGCTGCGGAGTGTTCTTTTTCGCATATTATTTGATGCGAAAGTCTCAAAGGCTGTTAATACCGTACTGGTGTTCCTGGGGTGGCTTTCTGTGGCTTCTGGAATCAGAAGATCTTCACCAATTTTGGCCACCTGCCGGAGTATCCAACATGCTCTAAGGCTATGAGTTGGTGTGGCGCCCTCTGTACTGTGAATTTTACAGGGTCCATTAAGCCATCCTTCCAGTACGGTTCCATGCCCTGTAGAGGGTTTTTTGCTTTTTGGTATTTAACCCGTGTGTCTGGTGATGATGCACCCTTTTATTTCGGACTGGGTTCGTATTCAAGGCCGGATTGTCCCAAAATTTTATTTCGGTTTTCCAGGCGCTTTCCATCGCACAGTACTTTCGTACTATGGACGCCAAGTCAGCGAAGCGTGTAATATCACGGCGACTTAGGGCGTTGAGGATTCCCTTGTCCATGCAATTATTGCAGAAGAATGAAATTGTGTCTTCATCGCGACAGTCCTTTATCCTGTTCATAATTAGGAGGAATCTGGCCCAGTAATGATGTACTGTTTCTTCGGGCTCTTGCCTAATTTGGGATAGATCGCTTATGTTCGGGTGGGTGGGTGGAATTAAATCCGAAACCTCACCCAATCTGAGACTCGGGGGCCGAAGAGTTTCCTAACTCGGAAGTTCGGATTCTTGGATGTTGTCCAATGAATCTAGCCCGTTGCCTGACTCTAAGTTCAGTTCTTGAGTGACGTCCTCCCCTCCGCGGGTATCTGGCTTGGGGCGATCGGGAATCCGGACATAGCTAGTTGAGGGAGTCCCGGATTAGGGGGTGTTCGGGTAGCCGGACTATACCTTTAGCCGGACTCCAAGACTATGAAGATACAAGATTGAAGACTTCGTCTCGTGTCCGGAAGGATCTTTTCTTGGCGTGGAAGGCAAGCTAGGCGTGCGGATATTCAAGATCTCCTACTTATGTAACCGACTCTGTGTAACCCTAACCCTATCCGGTGTCTATATAAACCGGAGGGTTGTAGTCCGTAGGACAACCATCATCATACACAATCATACCATAGGCTAGCTTCTAGGGTTTAGCCTCCTTGATCTCGTGGTAGATCTACTCTTGTACTACCCATATCATCAATATTAATCTAGCAGGAGTAGGGTTTTACCTCCATCAAGAGGGCCCGAACCTGGGTAAAATAAAGTGTCCCTTGTCTCCTGTTACCATCCGACCTTGACGCACAGTTCGGGACCCCCTACCTAAGATCCGCCGGTTTTGACACCGACATTGGTGCTTTCATTGAGAGTTCCTCTGTGCCGTCGCGATCAGGAAGGATGCCTCTTCCCGTCTTTAAAGACGACGCCATTACAAAAGGAGCCTTGGCTGTCGGCCAAACTCTCCGGCTAGGTGGTTTTCTCGCAACCACCTGTTCGGCTGTTGCATCGACGGTGACCTCTCGGGTCATCGAAAGCAACCTCCATGTTGGCCCAGAACTCGCCGAGCAATTGGATCCGATGGAGCTCTCTTCTATAAACGGGCTCCTGGATCGCATCGCTGCACTGGGTGTTGCTACAAATTACGACCAGGTTGGGCTTAAACCCGATCTAAGGGAAATTAACTCTCCCCAAGTCACCCACTACATTGCTGCGGAGGAGACACAATGCGGCGACCCTTCATCTATCTTAAGGACTAGCTACGTCCGAATTCCTGAACCCTCCATGCCGGATATCCGCGGAGGGGAGGATACAATCCAAGACCTGAGCTTAAAATCAGGCAAATCGGATAACATCCAAGACTCCCGATCTCAGAATCCGGAAGTTCTTCGGCCTCCGAACAACAAACTGGGCGAAGTCTCAGATTCAACGACACCCGCCCGCCCGATCTTAAGCGATCTTTCCCAAATCAGGCAATTGCCCGAAGAAACAGTACATCATTACTGGGCCAGATTCCTCCTGGTTATGAACATGATAAAGGACTACCGCGAGAGAGACGCAATTCTAATCTTTTGCAGTAACTGCACGGACAAGGGAATACTCAACGCCGTAAGTCGTCGTAATATTACACGCTTTGCCGACTTGGCGTCCATAGTACAAAATACTGTACTATGGAAAGTGCTTGGAAAACCGAAATAAAATTTTGGGATAATCCGGCCTTGAATAGCAATCCCGTCCGAATCAAGAGGGCACACCACAGTAAGGTGCCCGGACTAAATACCAAGAAATCAAAACCATTTAGAGGGCATGGAACCGTACTGGAAAAGTGGCTAGATGGACCCTGCAAGATTCATAGTGCAGAGGACGCCACCCCAACTCATAGCCTCAGGGCATGTTGGATACTCCGGCAGGTGGCCAAAATTGGCGAGGACCTCCTAATTCCAGAGGTCGAAGGAAACCAGCCCGAGAATTTCAGTTCCGTTCTCACAGTCTGTAACGCCCCGGATCTGATGCGCCAGCTGTCCGTCAGTTATTCGACGTCGTTGCCATGTCATGTGCTTGCGCGTTGCACTCTGCCATGTCATCATCTGCATTTCTTATTGTGTCATCATGTGCATCGCATTTGCATACGTGTTCGTCTCATGCATCCGAGCATTTTCCCCGTTGTCCGTTCTCCAATCCGGCACTCCTATGTTCCCCCGCGCCCTCTTTCACCTCTTTTCATGTGCGGGTGTTAAACATTCTCGGAATGGACCGATGCTTGACATGTGGCCTTGGTATAGCACCGGTAGACCGCCTGTCAAGTTTCGGGTCATTTGGAGTCCGTTTGATACTCCAGCGGTTAACCGGGTAACCGCAAAAGCCCCTCTCTCTTTGCAGCCCAACACCCCTCCAAAGTGGCCCAAAACCCATCTAAGTCATCTCCATCCTCTCGGTCGTTCGATCACGATCATGTGGGCGAAAACCGCACCTCATTTGGAGCTTCCTACCTCCTCCTACCTATAAATATGTGTCTCTCCCCGGATTTTCGGGCAGATGAACCCTAACCTCCTCCTCCGCGCGCAGCCGGACGTTTCTTCCCGCGCTGCCCGGACATGTCCGCCGCCCGGCCACCTCACCCGGACCAATGGGGAGCCGCCACGTCGCCTCCGCCGCCGCCCGCGCCCAATCGGGGCTCGACACCTGTCGGACGCCGCCTCCCACCTCCCGCGGCCCACCGGGGCCCGGATCTGGCCCGCCCGGGCCCGGACGCCGCCGCCGCCGCAGCCTTTCGGCCCACGCCTCGCTGCCGGACCTCGCCAGTGCCTCCGCCGCGCCGCGCCGGCGCCGCCCCTCGCCGCCATCTCGCCGGCCGGCGCCGCCTCCTCTCGCCGCCCTGACCGCGCGCCGCCGCACCGGCGCGGCCTCGCCGCCACCTCCTCCCGCCGGCGCCGCCCCGCCACCGCGCCGGCGCCCCGGTCCCGCCTCGACCCGTGCCCGATCCGATCTAGATCCGCTCTGAGGTTGACTTCCAGCCCCCCCCCCCCCGGATTTCGTCCAAGTCCTTTTCTGTGATTATTTTTGTTACATGTTCATCGCATCATAACTTTGCACCCGTGGCTCCGTTTCATGCGTATAGCATATCAAATTGTTCGCCTCGATGAGTACATCATTTCATATCATTGCATAATTTTCATTTGAGCTCATCTTGATGCACGAAATGCTGTTAGAAGAGGGCTATGTGATGTTAGTTCCAGATTATTATCACTACATGCACTTTTGTCATTTTTGCCATGATTGATGTGTGCACTCTATGAAGTTGAGTCCTACATGTGTTTTGTAATATGCCATGCCATCTTTACAGGGGTGTATGCCATGTATTTTTGTGATCTCTGTGGTGACTATCACAAGCATGCAAACTAGGGATCATAATGTTGCTGATTTCAGGGACTTAGTATTTCGCTAAGTCATGCCCTGCTGTTATTTTTATGCCATGTGTTCTTGTTGTTTCTGAGAGATCTATGCCTCTTTTGAGCATGACCAGAAATGGTGTTTTGAGCATATGGATTTGCTATATCCATCCATGCTTTTGTTTGTATTTATGGAGTGCCATAGCTTGAGTCAATCGAGCTCTACTTTTGCTACAAAATGTTACTGGCAGATTGTTTACATGTTATTCGAATTTGCCAAGCTTGTTGTAGTTGATCCTTGCATGATATGATGTTATTCTTGCCATGTATAGATTCATGCCATGTCTTCTTGATGGATGTATGCTTAGTTTATCATGCAATGCTCTGTAGTGAGTGCATCGAGCTCATGAACATGCCTACTTGTAATCTGTTTTTGACATGTCCAGATTTCTGCTAAGTCTGAAAACTGTAACGAAACTTGCTTAATTGACATGGGTGTTATTATATTTTCTGATCCCTTTTGGCTTATGGTCAGTAAGGGACTTTTGTTCAATGCTTTGATTAGATTCATTCCATGCCTTGATTTTCTATATTGTGTTCCTGTAGCATGTTTGTTTTCTTGCTCTAAACATGTCATCCTGATGTTAATTTCTGGCATGTTGTTGATTTCACCAAGTCTGTGAAGCTGTTATATTTTGCTCTTTTTCCATGCTTGTTTGAACCTGTTATGTTGTGATTTAGCCGTAGCTCAGTGTTCATATTTTGTCAAGCATCTTGAGTAGATTACTTTCATATGTTTTGCTGATATGTTTGAGTGCAGTAGTTTAATTTCTCGTTGCTTGCTAAGTGGCATCATGCTGTTAATGGCAGAATATGCCATTCTTGTTTTGCTTGTCATTTGCAAACCGTGCATCCGATTCCGGTGATCTTTATATCGATTTCAACCGAAATCATCTCACCTTTCCAGTGGCATACTTGGTTTGCCAAGATTATGCCTGGTTCATCTTTTTTCCTTCAGGAGCATGCATATGCATTGCATATCACATCTCGCATATCATGCCATGATTATGCTTGGTTGTTTACCATGTTGCTTGATTCTTTCCGGGTTGCTTCTCTCGTTAGCTTCGGTTTCGTTCCGGAGTTGTGAGTATTCGTTCGAATATGTCAGTTTGTCTTCTTCATGGACTCGTTCTTCTTCCTTGCGGGATCTCAGGCAAGATGACCATACCCTCGAAATCACTTCTATCTTTGCTCGCTAGTTGCTCGCTCTTTTGCTATGCCTATGCTGCGATACCTACCATTTGCTTGTCATGCCTCCCATATTGTTAAAACAAGCCTCTAACCATCCTTTCCTAGCAAACCGTTGTTTGGCTATGTTACCGCTTTGCTCAGCCCCTCTTATAGCGTTGTTAGTTGCAGATGAAGATGAAGTTTGTTCCTTGTTGGAACATGGAGATGTTGTTCCTTGATTGGAACATGTTTACTTGTTGGGATATCACAATATCTCTTATATTATTAATGCATCTATATACTTGGTAAAGGGTGGAAGGCTCGGCCTTATGCCTGGTGTTTTGTTCCACTCTTGCCGCCCTAGTTTCCGTCATATCAGTATTATGTTCCCGGATTTTGCGTCCCTAACGCGGTTGGGTGATTTATGGGACCCCCTTGACAGTTCGCTTTGAATAAGACTCTTCCAGCAAGGCCCAACATTGGTTTTACCATTTGCCTCACCTATGCCCTTTTTCCCTTGGGTTTCCGGAGCCCAAGGGTCATCTTTATTTTAGCCCCCCCGGGCCAGTGCTCCTTCGAGTGTTGGTCCAAACCGTCAGCCGCCGGTGGTCGCCAGGGGTAACTCTGGACTGGCCTACCAGAAGTTTGGACAATCCGGTGTGCCCTGAGACCGAGATATGTGCAGCTCCTATCAGGATTTGTCGGCACATCCGTGCGGCTTTGCTGGACTTGTTTTGTTACTGTCGAAATGTCTTGTAGCCGGGATTCCGAGACTGATCGGGTCTTCCCGGGGAGAAGGAATATCCTTCGTTGATCGCGAGAGCTTATAATGGGCTAAGTTGGGACAACCCTGCAGGGTTTGAACTTTCGAAAGTCGTGCCCGCGGTTATGTGGCAGATGGGAATTTGTTAATGTCCGGTCGTAGAAAACCCGAAGTTGATCTTAATTAAAATACACCAACCGCGTGTGTAACCGTGATGGTCTCTTCTCAGCGGAGTCCGGGAAGTGAACACGGTGTTGGAGTTATGCTTGACGTAAGTAGTTTCAGGATCACTTCTTGATCATAGTTGTTCGACCGTGCTTTTGCCCTCTCTTCTCGCTCTCATTTGCGTATGTTAGCCACCATATATGCTAGTCACTTGCTGCAGCACCACCTCATACCTTTTACCCTACCTATAAGCTTAAATAGTCTTGATCTCGCGGGTGTGAGATTGCTGAGTCCCTGTGACTCATAGATATTTCCAAAACCAGTTTGCAGGTGCCGATGAAACCGTGCAGGTGACACACCCGAGCTCAAGGAGGAGCTCGATGAAGATCTTGTTCATTGTGTTGTTTCATTTCAGTTGATCAGTAGTGGAGCCCAGTTGGGACGATCGGGGATCTGTGTAGCTTTTGGGGTTCTTCTTTTATTTTGGCTCCGTAGTCGGGCCCTAATTGTACTTGGTTGATGTAATGCTTTACTCATGTATTGTGTGAAGTGGCGATTGTAAGCCAACTATGTAACTCTTTCCCTTATATATTACATGGGTTGTGTGAAGATTACCTCACTTGCGACATTGCTTTCAATGCGGTTATGCCTCTAAGTCGTGCTTCGACACGTGGGAGATATAGCCACATCGAGGGCGTTACAAGTTGGTAATCAGAGCCTTCCCCGACCTTAGGAGCCCCCACTGATTGATCGTTTTTAGCGGCCGAGTTGTGTCTAGAAAAAAAATGTTTTGAGTCTTAGGATTATATATATCGGAGAGTAGGATTCTTTTTACTTCCCAGTCTCCTCATCGCTCTGGTAAGGCATCCTGACGTAGAGTTTTGACTCTTCTCTTCTCAAATTTCTCTAAAAAAATTTAGGATCACGCGGGTATCTTAGAATCGTTCCGATGGTTTTGTGATGACAACATTGTCTTGGTGCCTCCTGTCAGGAGGGGTTTAGTGGAGGTGTCCCGGGGAGTTGAGGTCTGAGGTGTTGTCGTCATAACTTTATCGTTGCAGTTCTGGAATACCTGAGTTTAGTACGCCGACATTGAAAATCTCTTTTGTACAGTTGTTGTTGAGATAACCCTGATAGCCCAGTACTGAGGCGAGTGCGGGAGTATTGCCATAACTCGTATAACGGATGCTTTTCGAAGGTTGAGGTACACGATTTCCGAAGGTTTCTTGGTGCTGTGTTGAAGGATGGATACAGCTGGATCTAGGTATTGTTAGTTTGGGTGATATATTTTGTGTCCCCTGTATCCCCAACACCTGATTGCATAACCAGAAAGTTTCGGGAGTTTATAGGTGGGAATTCAAGTAGCTCCTAGATTATCTTTCCAACAGACACATGATACGATGTGGGATCTATCATATGTTTGTTTCCGGCTTATTCTGCAAGTCGAATCCTTTGTTTTGTTTTATTTGTGGTATTCGAGTTGCTTCGAAGTCAAATATTGAATCCATACCTTTCCTAAACGGTGTTCTCATATTTCTATGGAAATACTAATCCTTCTTGATCATCAAGGTTGTCTTTTCAATCCTTTCCAACCGGTGTGCTTCTCTTCAAGTGGATCCGAGCATTCCAACATTCGCGAGATCAATTATCAGTTCTTCTCAACGGTGTTTGTTTCATCCGTCCGAAGTTGCCATTGTTTTCCCACCCTCCCACCCTCTTTCTTCAAGTACTCAGATTTCTCAATCAAGTATCCTTTTTTATTGATGGAAATTTCTTCATTCTTTCCTTCAATGTTCTTATCCGGTGATTATCATGAAGCTCAAGATGCCCGGGCCAAACGGAATTATCACTCTCGCTAGTGATCCGGACATAGCACTCCGCGCCGAAAACAAGACAGCCGCATTGGCCCTCGAGGCACTATCCGAAACCTTAGCGGCCGAAGAACTGACTGCGCTGCGATCCACGGTTAATAGGGATGACGTGATACTCGATAAGAGATCCAAATCCACATCCTTCAAACCAGCGGACGAAATAGTCAAACTCCAGGTCCACCCAACGGACCCCAATAAAACAGCCTCCATCGGGGCACGACTGAACCCTGATGTAGACGCCGCACTGCGAGAGTTCCTACAAGAGAACTGGGACATTTTCGCTTGGCACCCCTCAGACATGCCAGAAATCCCACGCAGGCTGGCCGAACACAGCTTAAATATCCAGAAAGGATTCAAACCTGTCAAACAAGCCCTTCGGCGTTTCTCCGAACCAAAGAGATAGGCTATGGGAGAGGAGCTAGCCAAGTTATTGGAGGCCGGATTCATTACAGACATAAAACACCCGGATTGGCTAGCAAACCTGGTGATGGTACCAAAGAAGGACAAATCCTGGCGCCTGTGTGTTGATTTCAAAGACCTTAATAAGGCTTGCCCAAAGGATCCTTTTCCCCTCCCTCGAATAGATCAAATCATCGATGCCACTGCAGGACACGATTCGTTGTGCTTCCTCGATGCATACTCTGGTTACCATCAAATCAAGATGGCAGAATCAGACCAAGCCGCAACAGCATTCATCACAGCATACGGCCCATTCTGCTTCAACACAATGCCCTTTGGGCTAAAAAACGCCGGCGCAACATATCAGTGCATGATTCAAACATGTCTGGCAAACCAGATCGGCAAAACAGTGGAGGCGTATGTAGATGATGTGGTCGTTAAATCAAGACACGTCGAATCTCTAGTAGACGACTTGAGGCTCACATTCGACAACCTCCGAAAATACGACATTAAGCTCAATCCGGATAAATGCGTTTTTGGCGTTCCAGCCGGAAAGCTCCTGGGCTTCATTGTATCCGGTAGAGGAATTGAAGCAAATCCAGCTAAAATCCGAGCTTTGTCACAATTGGATGTCCCAAAAGACCTCAAACAAATACAGAAACTCACCGGATGCGTGGCGGCTCTAAGCCACTTTATCTCCCGCTTGGGAGAAAAGGCATTGCCCCTTTACCGCCTCCTTAGGCGCACCGAACACTTCGAGTGGACAGACGCTGCCACGGCCGAACTCGAGGAAATAAAGGCCATCTTGGCAACAAACCCAGTCCTGGCCGCGCCGAACACTGGCGAACCCATGCTATTATACATTGCCGCAACTCATCAAGTTGTTAGCGCAGTACTCGTCGTCGAACGGGCAACGGACGGACACAAACTCCCCCTTCAAAGGCCGGTTTACTATGTGTCCACTGTCCTCACACCATGCAAATCACGGTACTCGCATTACCAAAAGATTGCATACGCGGTGTTTATGGCATCCCGGAAGCTATGACACTACTTTCAAGAGTGTTCCATAACAGTAGCCTCGGAAGTACCACTCAACGATATTGTCAACAACCGTGATGCAACGGTCCGGATAGCAAAATGGGTCATAGAACTCCTCCCGTTCGACATAACCTACAAACCACGGCGAGCCATTAAATCGCAAGTCCTAGCCGACTTCGTCGCCGAATGGACAGAGGCCGAACTCCCTAAAGAGTACGGCACATATTCAAACTGGATCATGCATTTCGACGGTTCCAAAATGTTGGCCGGACTGGGGGCTGGCGTCGTTTTGACGTCCCCTACAGGAGACACAGTCCAATATGTACTCCAAATTATGTACACGGACTCCAACAATGCAGCCGAATATGAGGCCCTTCTACATGGTCTCCGGATGGCAGTATCCATGGACATTCAACGCCTGGAAGTACGCGGGGACTCAAACCTCGCGATATCCCAAATAAATGGCGACTTCGACGCCAAAGACCCAAAAATGGCAGCTTATCGCAATGCCGTCCTAAAAATGTCAGTTCGGTTCGAGGGACTGGAGTTTCACCATATAGCCCGAGAAAACAATCAGGCAGCGGACGTCCTGGCACGCATCAGAGCAAAACGAGATGCAGTCCCCCCCAATATCTTCTTAGAGAGATTATTCAAGCCATCTGTAGCATGGGAGGGGGAACCCTCGGATAACAGTCCGGACACAACCGCACAACCTGACGCCGAACAATCCGACATAATCGGAGGCCCTGCCACCAAACTCACACCCTCAGCCCACGTAATAATGGCGGTCATCGCCCCATGGACAGAACCATTCCTAGCCTACCTTACTAGGCAGGAACTCCCAGAGGACCAAAACGAGGCACGCTGCATAGTGCGGCGATCTAAAGCCTATAAAGTCCACGAGGGAGAGCTATATAAGAAAAGCACTACAGGAGTCCTTCAAAGATGTATCTTTGAAGAGGAAGGGCGGAGTCTGTTGGCTGAAATTCATGCCGGACTCGGTGGCCACCACGCCGCAGCTCGGTCCCTAGTAAGCAAGGCTTTCCGTACGGGCTTTTATTGGCCGACGGCCCGAGCAGACGCTCATGACTTAGTCAAACGATGCGTCGGTTGCCAGCTCTTTGCGAACCAAAGCCATATGCCACCCAACGCCCTCCGAACTATCCCCATCACTTGGCCTTTTGCGGTCTGGGGGCTTGACATGGTGGGATCCCTTAAAGGCGGAACCCACAAGAAAAAATACTTATTGGTCATGGTGGATAAATTCACCAAATGGATAGAAGCCAAGCCTGTTAAGACGGCCGAATCCGGACCTGTGACAGACTTCATATCCGGGGTCGTACACCGTTACGGCGTCCCTCATAGCATTATCACCGATAACGGCACAAACTTCACCTCCGACGAGGTAAAGCTGTGGTGCAAAAACATGGGCATTAAGCTCGACCATGCTTCTGTCTATCACCCACAAACTAACGGTCAGGTCGAACGGGCAAATGGTCTCATCATGAGCGGCATTAAACCCAGACTAGTGCGGTCCCTCAAGGAATCTAATACGCACTGGGTGGAGGAGCTCGACTCCGTACTCTGGGGGCTGCGAACCACGCCGAATCGTACCACCGGATTCACACCATTTTTTATGGTGTACGGCGCAGAGGCAGTTCTGCCCTGCGACATAATTCATGAATCACCTCGAGTGCGCATGTACAAAGAAAGAGAAGCCGAGCTTGATCGGCAGGACAACCTGGACGCCTTGGTGGAGGAGCGCGACGTGGCTAAAGCCCGTTCCGCATTTTATCAACAGCAAGCTCGAAGATATCAAAGCAGAGAAGTACGGGCCAAAAATTACAACGTTGGTGAACTAGTTCTACGCCTGCCGGATAAGAAAAAGGACAAACTCAAGCCCAAATGGGAAGGTCCCTTCATAGTTGACCAAGTCCTGACTGGTGGAGCGTACCGCCTGCGAGATGCGTCGGACAACCGACTCGAGCCAAACCCATGGAACGCCGCACGTCTCCGAAGATTCTATGCCTAGCGCCGGACTCTGTGTTTGTCTCCTTCCTCTGTCCATTTATATATATATATATATATATATATATATATATATATATATATATGTATATATTCTGTTTTTATTTTGTCTCCTCCTACTCTTTCCTTTTATAGCCCTTAAAGGCTCATCATGTGACGCGCTATCCGCTCTCCTTAAACCTGGGGGCTTCTTTAACAGAAGCTTGTTTATATGGGTTTCACACCCAACGCATGCGTCAGACTTCCGCATGCACCTTTTCTTCACCATTATATGCATCGATATGACTTAAGTTTTGGCCAAGCTGGGTTGCCTGGCTCCTGTGCTTACCCCTACGTTCTCGATTGTTCGGCTAGGTGGTAAAGGGAGCACCTCTGTGATTGCTACTGCCGGATAAGCCGGATGTGTACCTCAGACTGGGTGAAGCCGAAAGCTAGCGTTCTTAAGGGAATATTCAGTCGGTGAACTAAAGATGAACCTTTTTTACTTATACATGCCCCCAGTTGTTTTCCTGCATTTGCAGTCCGGACGTGCACTTCAGGGCACGCCACCCCAGCGAAAGGAACCCTTAACGGAACTATTCTCTCTGGAAGATGTTTCTTACTAACCATGTAATATAACATAACTAGTTGGGCACTTGTCTGATAAAGCACTAATGACCCCTACGCCTGGTCTCCATGCATACCTCGGTTCTTATATAACCGTTACGGTATTCGGACACACTCCGGACCGTCAGGTCCTGAGGTCGAAGCGAAAAGGTCGGCAATGACAAACGATCTACAATCTGGCTAGAAGGCATTACACATGTCAATTATAATTACATAGTCATCTTGACTAATTGTATTCCTCCTCTATACCATCTAACAGGCTGTCTAATTTATAGTCCTGCTGGGAATACTTTGCGGCCAACTCTACCTGGCCATACACTAAGCTCACAGGGATCTCCTTCCCGTCAGGCCCCACCGGACCGACCTCGGCCATGTGATTGGGGTCAGATTTTGTAAAGCGGGTCTTCACCATGGCCCAGGCCTCCCTAGCGCCTTGTCGGCAGGCTGATATCTTCCACAACCGGAAGCGCCTCCGAGCTCCCTTCAGCTTCTCCGCAAGCTCTCCAAGGCCCTCGGGCCTGGAGTGGGCAGGCCATAAGGCTTGGGCAACACCTTGCATCGCCTGCCGAATTCGCTCGTGCAGTTGCAGGAGTTCAGGGAGAAGGTCACCTGTAGAACCGGGCATCTCCTCTGCAGGACGACCTATGAGCATACCTACAGACAATACTCTGTTATTTGACTTCCTCGCCGAACTCATTTTTCAAAGTTCGTTCAAGCACTTACTAAATATGCTGCGTTGAAGCCGCTGATTCTCCTTCATGGAGTCCGACAGCTGGCCACGAACGCCCTTAAGTTCAACGTCCAGCTTGGTGTTGGCATCCTTAAGATCATTCTTCTCTCGCCTCACCTTTGTCAACATACTCTCACCAGCCTTTAACCGACGTAAGAGTTGTTGCTTCTCCGGATCAAGTCCGGCGCCATCTGCAACATAAATTGTCAGATTTGCACCCCAGCCGCACAATACTAATCTTTCGAAGTGTATCTTACCTGAGGGGGTCCCTTTGGGCTCCCCTGTTGCGGCTAGTGCGGCCTCTAGTTGGGCCTTGCACTTTTCTAGCTCCTGGGACAACACGGTGTTCTTCTCTGTAAGAACCTGCATGTTATATGATCCTTAAATCAGTTACTTTAACTGTTTCAAGTCTCGGGGGCTACTGGTATATATATATATATGTATATATATATATATATATATATATATATATATATATATATAACCAAAATTTTCTTACCCGTATGTCTTTCACATACTGCTACGTGGCTCTTGCTAAACCATCTTGAGCGGCACGGAGGTACGCATCTCCCGAATTAAAGGCATCTAAAGCCTCTCGGGAGAAACAAGCGTCGCGTAGAACTGTCCGGCGACGCCTGTGGTTCATGGCACTCTCCACTTCTGAATTTGTGGCAGACAGCCGGTCCGCATCCTCTGTTGGAGGAGCGTCCGCTGCGCACATGGTGCTCGTCCCCGCTTCCTGGCCAGACGTTGGAGCCTGGCTGGTGGAGGCGCGATTGGTAACCTCTCCGGATATAGTCCGGCGGGGCCTCTTTGTCCTGGAGACAACACGAACGTTAATATGCCTTGACAGAATAACACCAGGGAAACATAAGGCGCGTTATACCTTTGCGCCGGCATCTCAATCCGGACTACATTTCTTTTTGCCCCACGGGGCCCTGCGGCCCCTCGTTGGCTAGCCGCCGCAGGTTCGGCCTCCTGCCTCGGAAATCTCCCCTGCAAAATACGGTTATCGTTAGAAACGCCGGAATATATGAGAATGGGATCTCTCTTGAGGGAATAAACACTCCGGTTTCTGTCACCTGGGAGGCCGGGATTAACCCGGGGTAATCAGCCGTAATGGCTACCAAGGTATTGTCCTTGCTTAACTCATGGAACACCCCGTCGATAAGCTCCACCGATATGTCCGGATCCTCTTCGGAGTCCGGATCGAGGGACCGTTCTGGGTCCTCGGGCTGTGGACGGCGGCTGTTAATATCCTTTACTTCCTGTCGCAGTTCCTGCATTGAAGTCGTCACACTACGTATCTAAATCATGGGAGTGTTAAACAAACGGGCAAGCGCAATTGTTCGCTTACCCAACTTGGAGGTTCGTACATAGCGAATCTGGCCCACGGGTTGACGCGGAGGAAGTCCTCCTTTTCTCCCTTGTACAAAGATGTTAAAATCTTTACTAGAGCGGCAGCTGAGTCTGGCCTCTTACGGCCGTAACGGGTGGCGTCATCCTCCCCGTTGAAATCCCACATGGGGTGGCCTCTATATTGAAGCGGCTGCACCCCCCGCATAATGCATGCGGCCATGACTCCAATCATGGTTAGTCCGGAATGAGCCAACAGTCTTATCCGGCCCATCAGGTAAAGGACGTCTCTGTCACTTTTTCTCTGAGAGCTCCGCGGACGCCAGCTCAAGCGTTTCTTCAATGGAGCACTGTTGAACTCAGGGAGACCGACCCGGATAGGGTCTAGCAGCGGGACGTCATCTATGTAAAACCATTCCGAGGGCCAGTCCTCGGACGCCTTTTTTGGGGTTCCGGATAGGTATCCGGTCCCGGCGATGCGCCATACTTCGGCTCCGCCCACTTGATATATGGACCCCTCTTGAGAGCGGGGCACCAGGCAGAATAACCTCTTCTGCAGTGCGAAATGAGCCTCAACACCTAAAAATAGCTCGCAAAGGGCGACGAAGCCCGCGATATGTAATATAGAGGCGGGCGTGAAATTGTGCAGCTGGAGGCCGTAGAACTCCAGAAGCCCGCGGAGGAATGGATGAATTGGAAATCCCAGTCCTCTTATTAGATAAGGGACGAGGCACACCCGCTCTCCTTTAGAAGGATTGGGGGTGCTCTCCGCTTGCTTTCCGCCTTTATAGGTGGCGAGTTCGGCTCGGACCGGGACCATGTATGCCTGAGGGAGAAATCCCTTGGCTTGAAACGACACTAACTCGCTATGCGGGATGGTGCAACTCTCCCAGTCTCCGGGTTTAGGACCGGAGGGGCGAGGGGAGGAGCTGCGACGGCTGGCCATGTTGGAATGGACCTTTGCTGGAAACGCTCTGATGATAACTCGCGGAGAGGAGAAGATGCGGTTTGGATCTAAATCCCCATCACGTTAAATAGGCGGCTCGTTTATACGGCTAGGGGTGTGGATGTAAAAATGCCCCGGCTTTTCGCATTCGTTTGACGCGTGGAAGATAGCCATTATTGGGCGTGGAAGCCAAGGAGCGCTACATTACAAAAATCGGATGTTATTCCTACAGGTACACAGGATTTGGAGAAGAACCCGCCTTGCAATGCCGAAGACAATCTGCGCGCCGGACTCGTCGTCATTGAAGCCTGGTTCGGGGGCTACTGAGGGAGTCCCGGATTAGGGGGTGTTCGGGTAGCCGGACTATACCTTCAGCCGGACTCCAGGACTATGAAGATACAACATTGAAGACTTCGTCCGTGTCCGGAAGGATCTTTTCTCGGCATGAAAGGCAAGCTAGGCGTGCGGATATTCAAGATCTCCTACTTATGTAACTGACTCTGTGTAACCCTAACCCTATCCGGTGTCTATATAAACCGGAGGGTTGTAGTTAGTAGGACAACCATCATCACACACAATCATACCATAGGCTAGCTTCTAGGGTTTAGCCTCCTTGATCTCGTGGTAGATCTACTCTTGTACTACCCATATCATCAATACTAATCTAGCAGGAGTAGGGTTTTACCTCCATCGAGAGGGCCCGAACCTGGGTAAAAACATCGTGTCCCTTGTCTCCTGTTACCATCCGCCTAGACGCACAGTTCGGGACCCCCTACCCGAGATCCGCCGGTTTTGACACCGACACTAGTCCTTAAGATAGATGAAGGTTCGCCGCACTGTCCCTCTACCACTGCGACGTGATGGATGACCTGGGGAGAGTTAATCTCTCTCAGATCGGGTTTAGGCCCAATCTGGTGGTAGTCTGTAGCGACTCCCAGGGCGGCGATGTGATCCAAGAGCTCATTTAGGGAAGAGAGCTCCATTGGATCCAACTGCTCGGCGAGTTCCGAGTTGACGTGAATATTGCTTTTGATGACCCGAGAGGTCATCGTCGGCGCAGCAGCCGAACAGGCGGTCATAAGAAAACCACCAAAGCGGAGCGTTTGGCCGACAGCCAGAGCTCCCTTTGCAACGGTGCCGTCTTTAAAGACGGGACGAGGCATCCTTCCTGATGGCAACGGCACAGAGGAACTCTCAATGAAAGCACCAATGTCGGTGTCAAAACCGGCGGATCTCGGGTAGGGGGTCCCGAACTGTGCGTCTAGGCGGATGGTAACAGGAGACAAGGGACACGATGTTTTTACCCAGGTTCGGGCCCTCTCGATGGAGGCAAAACCCTACTCCTGCTTGATTAATATTGATGATATGGGTAGTACAAGAGTAGATCCACCACGAGATCAAGGAGGCTAAACCCTAGAAGCTAGCCTATGGTATGATTGTTGTTCGTCCTACGGACTAAAACCCTCCGGTTTATATAGACACCGGAGAGGGCTAGGGTTACACGGAGTCGGTTACAATGGTAGGAGATCTACATATCCGTATCGCCAAGCTTGCCTTCCACGCCAAGGAAAGTCCTATCCAGACACGGGACGAATTCTTCAATCTTGTATCTTCATAGTCCAGGAGTCCGACCAAAGGTATAGTCCGGCTATCCGGACACCCCCTAATCCAGGACTCCCTCAGTTATCTTTGCAAGTCTCTTCAAATTATCAGTTCGGGTTGGCCTACTAGATTGATCTTTCTTGCAATGGGAGAAGTGCTTAGCTTTGGGTTCAATCTTGCGGTGTCCTTTCCCAGTGACAGCTGGGGCAGCAAGGAACGTATTGTATTGTTGCCATCGAGCATAAAAAGATGGGGTTTATATCATATTGCATGAGTTTATCCCTCTACATCAGGTCATCTTGCTTAAAGCATTACTCTGTTCTTATGAACTTAATACTCTAGATGCATGCTGGATAGCAGTCGATGTGTGGAGTAATAGTAGTAGATGCAGAATCGTTTCGGTCTACTTGTCGCGGACGTGATGCCTATATACATGATCATACCTAGATATTCTCATAACTATGCTCAATTCTGTCAATTGCTCGACAGTAGTTTGTTCACCCACCGTAATACTTATGCTATCTTGAGAGAAGTCACTAGTGAAACCTATGGCCCCCGGGTCTATTTTCCATCATATTAATCTCCCGTCAACAAGCTATTTCCATTACCATTTATTTTACTTTGCATCTTCATTTTTCTTTATCATAAAAATAACAAAAATATTATCTTATCATATCTATCAGATCTCACTCTCGTAAGTGACCGTGAAGGGATTGACAACCCATTTATCGCGTTGGTTGCACGGTTCTTATTTGTTTGTGTAGGTGCGTGGGACTCGAGCGTGGTCTCCTACTAGATTGATACCTTGGTTCTAAAAAACTGAGGGAAATACTTACGCTACTTTACTGCATCACCCTTTCCTCTTCAAGGGAAAACCAACGCAGTGCTCAAGAGGTAGCAACTACTCACACATCATCAGAGAGGCTATGGTGTTGGTGTAGAAGCCCTCCGTGATCAATGCCCCCTCCGGCGGAGCACCGGAAAAGGCCCCAAGATGGGATCTCACGGGTACAGAAGGTTGCAGCGGTGGAAATAGGATTTTGGCTCCTCTTCTAATGGTTTGGGGGTACGTAGGTATATATAGGAGGAAGAAGTAGGTCGGTGGAGCTACGAGGGGCCCACGAGGGTGGAGGGTGCGCCCCCTGCCTCGTGGCCTCCTCGGTGATTTCTTGACGTCCACTCCAAGTCCTCTGGATCATGTTTGTTCCAAAAATCACGTTCCCGAAGGTTTCATTCCGTTTGGACTCCATTTGATATTCCTTTCCTTCGAAACACAGAAATAGGCAAAAAAAAACAATAATTTGGGCTAGGCCTCCGGTTAATAGATTAGTCCCAAAAATAATATAAATTGTATAATAAAGCCCATTAAACATCCAAAACAGAATATAATATAGCATGGAACAATAAAAAATTATAGATACATTGGAGACGTATCACCGCGCGTGCGATACGTAGAACGAGTCGAGACGTGGTGAGTCGAGCTAGTTGGGTTGGCTGTGGATGAACAGTTCCCGGTGGGGGTTGGATGAATAGGATCCTGACCTTGTGTAGGCGGTTACCGCTGGATGAACAAGACCCCGTGGTAGTACGCGGTTGCTGCTGGATGAACAGGACCCCGTGGTAGTATGTCGTTGCCGCTGGATGAACAGGACCCCGAGGAGGCCGCCACACACCCAGCCGATTGGGGGTGGATGAACAGGACCCCATGGAGGCTGGATGAATAGTAGCCCATGGAGTCCCATTTTGTGGTACGCTACACACCACTCCGGTGAACATGACCCCGTTTCGACCATAGGCGGTTGAGAGAAGTCTGTTTCCTCTGTTTTGCGGTACGCCAGACCCCTCCCAATGAACAGGACCCCGTTTCAACCGTACGCGGTTGGAGAGAAGTATGTTTCTTCTGTTTTGTGGTATGCAAGACCGCTCCCGATGAACAGGACCCCGTTTCAATAGTAGGCGGTCGGAGAGAACTCCGTTTCCCTCGTTTTGCAGGACACGAGACCCCGAGTCGATGAACAAGACCCGGTTTGGGCTATTCCGTCCAAGTCGGTTGGCTCCCGATGAACATGACGCATTCCGACCCAGTCGCTTGGCTACCGATGAACACGACGCGGTTTCCTCCGCTCCGACCCAGCCGGTTGGCTGCCGATGGACAGGACACCATCGTTGTACACGTTCGAGACCCCGCCCATATGTACGTACGTAGCCATATTTACTTTCTTGCAGCATGGTTGTACGTACGTGTACACAATTTATACAGGAACCGTCTCAACTGCTACGTCACACGTGCCGCTCCTTGCTCGGCTACGGTTCATCCTTCCAGAGAGACCGATCGACAAGTATGTACGTACACGTTCCACCGCAAAAAAATGTACGTTCATGTTCGTGACCAGAGAGACAACCCTACGTACGGTTCGACCGGGTGGGTCCCAGCTATAAGGGAGGATAAGGAGGCACTTCCTTGCGCGCAAAGATATAGCTGATGGGTCCCACCTGTCAGGGGGAGGAATCATTTTTTGTGCCCGTAATAAGGACGCACTTCCTTGCGTTCGAAGATGTAGCTGGTGGGCCCAGCTGTCAGGGGGAGAGAACATTATTTTTCAGGGTAAAAAGGATGCAGTTGCATGCATGCGTCCATGGGTGTGGTGCGTCCCAACTGTCAGACTCTCCACGTACAGTCATCTTCCGATGATTCTCGTTTGTTGACCACGTTGATCACACCGTGCCAAGCGCACCAAGGCCGGTGGACTACGGCGAGGCCTCAGACTGGAACAACCCGAAGATGGGGAAGACGTGGCAGTGGAGTCGCAGAGGGAGAGGAGCGGGAAACTTGACTGGTTCGGGTGCGGTGTGGGCCTACACTCGGCAGAGAATAACAGGAGTTGTAGAGGAGTGGAGGGATGGCATGGCCATCGGTGGTGTAGTGTTTCACTGCAAGGCATGTGAAACAGCGCCACTGGACGCCGGAGACTGAAGCAGACGGTCCCAGCAGTGCTGGAGGAAGAAGACGAGACATTGAAGAAGAATTCCGGTCATTGGATGTAAATCCAATGCCTTGCTTAGGCTTCAACCTTTGTATTTTTTTGCGAAAGTGCTTATGCTTCGACCTACTGGCCCACATGTCAGCCAGTCCATTTGATTTTTTTGGTCCACATGTCAGCTCATCGAGATCCTTGACAAAATCAGATGCAGATGCCTCTGGACTAAGAAAATAGAACAAGGTGATAAGTGTAACTCGTTGGCTGCCTGGGACCTGGTCTGTCGGCCAAAGAAGATTGGGGGTTTAGGTGTGATCAATCTGACAGTTCATAATGAGGCTCTACTTCTAAAATTTCTGCACAAGTTCTACAACAAGCTCGACGTGCCATGGGTCAGCCTAATCTGGGACAACCATTATGATGACAAAATTCCGCATGCGGTTGATCCTGTTGGGTCGTTCTAGTGGAAGGACATTCTCAAACTGACTCACGTCTATCGAGGGGTCTCTCGCGTTCAAATTGTTGATGGCGTGTCCACATTATTTTGGAAAGATCTCTGGAAGGAAGAAGTGCTTCAACTCTCACATCCTCGTGCTTTCTCATTTGCCATGCATGAGGATCTTTCCGTGGCTGACATGATGAATTCCATGGACATGCATGCAACCTTTCATCTTCCTCTATCGCCCCTGGCTCCTAATGAGGTCCAAGACATCCAACAACAAACAACGTGGACCTCTCCATCGACATCTCTGCATGAAGTTTGGCACTACTCTTGGGGGGCTACGCTTTACAAGCCAAAGGACTACTACAACAATTACTTCAGAGATGGAGTTTCTCACCAAGCATTTCACCAACTTTGGAAGTCTAGGTGCACTATGAAAATCAAAGTTTTTGGTTGGCTCATGTTCCATGATCGACTCAAAACTCACAATATGGTTAAGAGGAGGCATTACCACATTGGCAACAACTTTAATTGCAGTTTATGCAATCCCCTTGTTGAAGAGACAGTAGATCACATGATCTTCTCTTGCCCTTTTAGTCAAAGTTGCTGGGCGAGACTCAACATTACTTGGCCAACTTTCTCTTGCCGCCTCGACCTTCTTCAACACACCAAAGAAAGCTGGCCTAACCCATTCTTCTATGAAACTTTTCTAACCGTAGCGTGGAGCATTTGGAAAGAAAGGAAGAATCAACACTTCAGAGGCCTGGCCCCCAGTGTTGGATCCTGGCTCACAAGGTTCAAAGAAGACTTCTCTCTTCTGCAACCTAGAGTTAAAGCAGCACATAGAGCTGCGCTTATCACCTTTTGTACTTCTATTGTGTAACATACTACCCCCTTCTGTTGGAGCAGCCATACTTCTGGTTATGCTGACTCCTTGTGTGTTGTGTTGTAAGTTGATGTGTCTATGTAAACCTCCCATTTATATAGATATATGATTTTGCAGTAGGGGTTTTCCCCCTACTGTCTTCCCTAAAAAACAATGATGTAGAGTCTATGCAGCCCGTTTATATATTATGTTAGAATTTGAAACCGAATTGCATTTTTTTTTTCAAAATCCACAGACTTGCTGGGCTTGGTCAAAATATCATGTTGGGCTAGACGAAGAAATGTTGTAAAAACATAAACACATGATTGCACGTCTATTACTGATTGGTCAGTAAAATTTTTGCAAGCTTATGTACACAATCACCAGGAGTTAACTTGCCAAGTCATGTATAAACAATTATTTTTATTATTTTGTAAGAACTTTTGATTTACAAAATAAAATATCATTTTAATTTGATGAGTTAATAGAACATGGGGTGTTATTATTTTTTAGGCTAGACATGGGACAGTTGAGTTGGTTCTAGGTAAAACTACTAGGAGAAAACTCAGAGTATATCAAAAAAGAAAGTGGGAGAAAATCCAGATATAGGATTAATAAAAGCAAAAAATAAAGGAAGTGGGAAGGTCTATACAATGGTTGGACGAACGACAGGTTTAACAGAACCTTATGTTGTTTCTATTATATATATATGTAATAAAATAAGATATAAATAAAATTTAAGTATATATATACAATTATAGAAGGGAAAACATAGGTTCATTTTTGCATTCTTATAAAAAAAATAGAACTGAGTTGTGCGTTGTCTTGAAAAACAAACATAACTTGGGCTGCTGATGTTATAGACAAGCTACGCTGGGAGGCCCAGAGGCCGCTTGATACCTGCTGGACCCCCCAAAAAAGTTGAAATCTGCTGGATCAACTGTGTCTGCATGTCGTGGGCTGCGCGTGTTAAACAACAAAATGTAGGCCATGGACCTGGTGGGCCCGAATTATCAGCCTCTTAACAAACAGTCGTCTGCCAATTCCTCTCGTCTTGTTGACCATGTTGGGAACGACAGACGGCAGCGCCGCGGCGAGAGCACCAAGGCGGGGACAACATCGAGACCTCGGACCGGAATGAACCGGAGCCGGGGAAGACGCAGGCGGAGGGGAGTATGAGGGTTGACTTGTTCGGGTTCAGGCTGGGCCGGTGGAGCTGCCGTCGCTGGAGAATGTGTGGGAGTAGAGGGATGGCTTGGCCAGCGCCATAGGCTAGGATGGGTCACCGAGGCGTGCGTGGTAGCATCGCCAGCCGCTGTAGGAAGAGGACAAAAGATTGAACAAAATAAAGAAATACAAATGGATAGGTGGTTGGTAGCAGATGTCTGTGTACGAGACCTACTGGGTCCACCTGAGAAGGGAATATGTTGGGAGGAAGGAGATTCAAAGCACGACAGCCCAGTGAACTAGTTACATACATAAGCAAATAGCCACTAAAAAAGCAAACATGTTAATGGGTTCTTAGACGAAATATTTTGGACAAAACAGATAATTACGACACCTAGGCTAATGCATGAAACACTCAGATGATAAAGGTGCTTAAATAGATAAATTACATCATCTAGACCTTCCTGGCACGCTTGATCATGACGCTACGGCTGTCCGTGTACTCGTCGGTTACGGGAAGCAGACATGCCCTCATGTCCAAGATCCGCCTATACATGTCGTAGCATGCGTATGCGTCCTTGGCCGCGTAGGTTATGTAGGCTAGATTCAGAGGTACCTCCCACGTGTTCAGGTTCTTGGTATCGACATCTTCTTTCATGTTGGCATAGTAGGGGTCGCTGATGGTCGCGGCAAGGTCAACCACGGAGTCCTTCTCCTGCCCGTTGCCGATCATCTTGTATTGCTTCTAGATGTCGACAAGCTTGTTGCACCAGATGGCCGAATCGTAAAGCATAGTCGCGTTCTTCCTGCTCTCCACCATAGCGAAGGTGCAGCCAACGGTTCCGATGAAACGAACGAATGCTCCAGAACCTCTGATGGCCCTATAGCAGTGGTAGACGAGAACCTCATCCCGCATGCATACCTAGGCCACGGCGATCCACTGGTCCCTGTCAGGAGACGAATGGATGGGCACAAGGCCTAGTCCCGCGACCTTGTGCTTTCTCCTCCTATAGGTACTGCTTGAACTTGGCGAGGCAGAGCTTCACCGAGTCCGGATCGTTGGTGTAAATCACATTCAACTTGGTGTTGTCATGGGTCTGAACGGCGAACTCAAAGGTGAACTCCTTGCCGAAGTCCATATCCAGCAGGCTCACCCCTTGGATCGCTATTGGAGTCTCTTCAAGTGAACGAGTGAGTAGGCGGTGGTAGCAGTTTGTTTTCCAGCTCTTGGGGAACTACATTCAACAGTAAACTAAGTGTGTATAGGCGACAACAGTTACTACCCCTCCCTCGCCCGCTGCACACCTGGCAGAACATGCACTCTCGGCGCATTCAAGCGCCTCCATTAAACCCGTGTGGAATCAAGAAACCTATTCCGGCCACATGTCGGTTCACGAGCGGGTCTGTATTGGTACTGTAATAACAAGTGTTAGTGGTCACTTTACTTAAATTTTATTAGCTTTAATTAAAATTTATTCTTAAAACAATCAAAGCATTGGCTCATTCTATCAGTGCCACAGGATCAACATGCACAACAATTAGAATTATTATTCTCAGGACACACACGATCAACACATTTCCGCACTTTCACACAGACAACACTACCAAGTTTGAACAGCTTGTTATGGTTGCTGTCCTCTGCGTCATCATGCCATGTTTCCAATTCAGAACCAACCAATAAGATTCAAATAATAAGTACAACAAAGATGCCTACATATCTCATTTGATTCCCAGCTTGCAAGATTCAGAACCAACCCATTAGAGCCTTTGGATAAAGTGAATCTCGGGATTAAATCCATTTTGGCTAGCCGTGTCATATAACCCAAGAACTTGGCGAATGCTCTTAACCATCACAACATCTGTAGTTGAGTATTCTTGTTTGCACAGATAAGAAAGAGCATGATTACTATAATAGTGGCACTAGTTGAAGCAAATTTATTTCCAAAACAAGAAAAGATTGCGATAGAATAGCTTTATTTAAACAATACAACATTAGCACAATATGATGGTACGTCTCCAATGCATCTACTTTTTCTCACGCTTCTCGCCTTGTTTTGGACTCTAATTTGCATGATTTGAATGAAACTAACCCTGGACTGACGCTGTTTTTAGCAGAACTACCATGGTGTTGTTTTTGTGCAGAACTGTAAGTTCTCAGAATGGAACGAAACTTTGCGAGGATTTTTTATATCAATAAAGAGAATTTCTGGAGCCAAGACCTGCCGGAGAGGGGCACCTGGGTGAGAACAACCCACCAGGGCGCGCCCCCTCTCCTGGCGCGCCCAGGAGGGTTGTACCCACCTGGTGGCCCCGCTGGCAACCCCCCTGTCGGGGATATACCCTGCAGTACGACCCAGCCGGAAGTATGACCCGGCCGGGCTTGGCGTTTTCATTGGTAACCCGCCGGAGTGGCGACTGACGAGCCTGGGAACTCACGGATGGCCCTAACGGCGGGTCAGATAGAAGACTAGGCCCAAGGCCCAGAAGGTCGGCTCATGTTATGGTGGGCTGGTTTACGAAGAAAGGCATAAGGAGTTTTCCCTTAAGGGGGCAGACTAGGATTCCACTTGTAATAGACCAGTCCTAATCCTAATAGGACACCACATGTAACCCCCTTCAACTTATATAAGGAGGGGCAGGGCTCCGAAAGAGGGGCAAGCAAGAAGAAACAATCTCTAGGGCTAGACACAAAGAGCCGGTTTACCGGCGACTCCCTGATGAGCATAATGGGACCTAGCCTCAAACAACATGTAGGGTTATTACCGGATGATGTTTCCCGGGGCCCGAAGCTGTCTAAATCCTTGTCTTGCGTTGCGTCTCCCGATTCTGCTCAACTCCTCTCAAGCTACCACATAGATGCGTTGGCCTCACGACTAAGTCCTTACACTAGGACATCTGACGTGACAATTCCACGACAGTTGGCGCCCACCGTGGGGCCTGCGCACGATGGTGTTGAGTTCTTGGAGGGATTTCTTCCAGGGATTGAGAAGTTTCCAATTTACCGGATGAAGATGAGCCAGTTTGGAAGGATCTGCATCAAGTGCAAGTTTACCTGATTGAGATGAAAATAATTAGGGTTTGATGTTCTGTGCGCTGCCGGCAACGCGACACGATCCGTCAACATCAAGAAGCTCGCGATATGTTAGATAAGAAAAAGCGCCAGTATGGAAAGCGTGCAGGGTAATCCGCCGTGAGATGGTCTTCGGCAGAGCCGGAAAATTCAATGTTTGTGTGTGATCCGTCGAATCCGAGTAGGATTTCAATTTTGGCTGTTACAGGCGCGTATCGCTGAGGCCGACAAAAAATTTCCTATAGCTGTCGGACGCCGAGTCAAGTCAATCCGTATTAGCATACACGTGAGGAGGCAATGATCAAGTCCCGAGGCAGTTTCGTAAATTGATCCGCTAAAGTCTGATGCTATTGTTCGAAGTACTACTTCGGTCATGCTACTATTCGCTTGAAGGCAATACTACTCCATTGTTGATATTCACGTAAAGTGATCCATCAAGTACTTGAGTACTATTTATGTTAAAGCTCAGATTTGGAGGAAGCAACCTATCCAGAGAAGAAATAATATTTGTTAAGCGGTAACTTTACTGGCAAGTCAACATGTCTAAATCTTCAGTGCACAGCCGTCCTGATCTGTCGGCATGTCTAACTTTACTACCGCGGGTCTGCAGAGCCACCGACGCTCCCCGACCTGATCTGTCGGCTGTACTCTGCTGCTTGATCTGTCTTCAAGGTGCCTCAACCTACCCCGTCGTGTCTCTGCAGCCGGATTTACTTCGCCCGCGGCCTCACTTCCCGTTGGACCTCGTTTCCAAGCTGGTATGGCCTCGCGTCGCTCCTCCGCTGAGCCGCCCGCCGGCCCTGTTGTGGCTCATGAGGACCTTCGCTGTCACGACCGAGCCCGCCTTGAGCCGCATTCCGCAGATTTGTGTCACATTTGCTCTTGACACAAGGCACATGAAACACCTAATCAATGGATCAAGTTCAATTCTGCTCAATGGGACGCATGTGCACTGTTCTGGACTTGCTAAAAAAAAGGGGAGGTTCCCCACGAGGAGACCTCAATTATATTGGGCGCTCAAAGACAATTATTTTCAACAGTACACACCAGATCAATTCTTTTGTAAAAAGCCAAAAGCACCACGGTGCATTACCCAGCACAGGCGTCTGCGTTCATCTGATAAAAATACCAGGTGCTATTCAATTCTATTTATTTTAAAGTACATATTAAATCATCCGAGCAATACTGCTCTGCCATGCTGTATTTTTTGTACGCAGGACAATTGTTCACCGCAAGAGCGATGGTTGTGTCATGGATATATATGATACGTCTCCAACGTATCTAAAATTTTTGGTTGCTCCATGCTATATTATCTACTGTTTTGGACTATATTGGGCTTTATTTTTCACTTTTATATTACTTTTGGGACTAACCTATTAACCGGAGGCCCAGCCCAGATTTGTTGTTTTATGCCTATTTCAGTGTTTCAAATAAAAGGAATATCAAACGGAGTCGAAACAGAATAAAATCAACTGGAGAAGTTATTTTTGGAAGAAAACCTACCGGATAGACTTGGACCCTACGTCAGAAGATGAGGGAGGTGCTCACGAGGGTAGGGGGCGCGCCCACCCCCCTAGGGTGCGCCCCCCTGCCTCGTGGCCCCCCCTTCGGTCCACCGACGTACTCCTTTCACCCATATATACCGTATCCTAAAACTTCCAGAACAGAGATTAGATCGGGAGTTCCGCCGCCGCAAGCCTCTGTAGCCACCAAAAACCTCTCGGGACCCTGTTCCGGCACCCTGCCAGAGGGGGAACCCTCACCGGTGGCCATCTTTATCATCCCGGCGCTCTCCATGACGAGGAGGGAGTAGTTCACTCTCGGGGCTGAGGGTATGTACCAATAGCTATCTGTTTGATCTCTCTCTCTCTCTCTCTCTCTCTCTCTCTCTCTCTCTCTCTCTCTCGTGTTCTTGATTTGGCACGATCTTGATGTATCGCGAGCTTTTCTATTATAGTTGGATCTTATGTTTCTTCTCCCCTTTTCTCTCTTGTAATTAATTGAGTTTCCCCTTTGAAGTAATCTTATCGGATTGAGTCTTTAAAGATTTGAGAACACTTGATGTATGTCTTGCCGTGCGTATCTGTGGTGACAATGGGATACCATGTGCCACTTAATGTATGTTTTGGTGATCAACTTGCGGGTTCCGCCCATGAACCTATGCATAGGGGTTGGCACACATTTTCGTCGTGATTCTCCGGTAGAAAATTTGGGGCACTCTTTGAGGTTCTATGTGTTGGTTTGAATAGATGAATTGAGATTGTGTGATGCATATCGTATAATCATGCCCACAGATACTTGAGGTGACAATGGAGTATCTAGGTGACATTAGGGTTTTCGTTGATTTGTATCTTAAGGTGCTATTCTAGTACGAACTCTAGGGCTGTTTGTGATACTTATAGGATTAGCCCAACTGATTGATTGGAAAGAATAACTTTGATGTGGTTTCGTACCCTACCATAATCTCTTCGTTCGTTCTCCGCTATTATTGACTTTGGAGTGACTCTTTGTTGCATGTTGAGGGATAGTTATATGATCCAACTATGTTATTATTGTTGAGAGAACTTGCACTAGTGAAAGTATGAACCCTAGGCCTTGTTTCCTATCATTGCAATGCCGTTTACGCTCACTTTTACCGCTTGTTACCTTGCTGCTTTTATATTTTCAGTTTACAAAAACCTACATCTACCATCCATATTGCACTTGTATCACCATCTCTTCGCCGAACTAGTGCACCTATACAATTTACCATTGTATTGGGTGTGTTGGGGACACAAGAGACTCTTTGTTATTTGGTTGCAGGGTTGCTTGAGAGAGACCATCTTCATCCTACGCTTCCCACGGATTGATAAACCTTAGGTCATCCACTTGAGGGAAATTTGCTACTGTCCTACAAACTTCTGCACTTGGAGGCCCAACAACGTCTACAAGAAGAAGGTTGTGTAGTAGACATCAAGCTCTTTTCTGGCGCCGTTGCCAGGGAGGCTAGGTAAGTGAAGGTATATCTTTAGATCTTGCGATCGAATCTTTTTGTTTCTTGTTTTAGCACTAGTCTAGTTTATAAAATAAAAGCACAAAAAAATGGAATTGAGCTTGCCTCATATGCTTCATGTTTTTAATATCTTTCGTGAGTATGATGGAAAGGAAAATTGTGCCAAAGTGTTAGAAGAAGAATGCATTAAAATGTTTGGCACTAAATCCTTGAATGATGAGCATGATTGCAATGTTGTTAGTATGAACTCCTTGAATATCCATGGTACTAACGATGATTTCACTAGTCATAATGAAAATGTCTCCTATAAACATGTCAATTTTTGTGGAGTGCATTGGGTCTGCAAGTATACACCAAATAGGGAAGATAGATATTGCAAGAGGCATAAGCATTTAGAAACTAAATGGTTGCGAGAAAGGCTAGATGTGAGTGCTAAAAATTTAAAATATCTTTACCATACTTGTGAACTTTGCAATGATCATGGTCATTTAAATATCAAATGCAAATTGTTTCATGACCGAATTGTGTCCAAAAATTGTGATGACTTGATTTCCCTTGCGCATTATAATGAACTAAGTTTGCTTTTGGGTTATGAAGAATTGAAACGTCAAACTAAGCATATTCTAGAATATAACCTTGAGAAATTCCTCGATATTGATCTAGAGAAGGTTTATATGTATTGTGCGGTGAATTGTATTGAAAATCCTTATATTGCCAATTATATAAGAAAAAGAAAACAAATAGAAGATGAAGAGAATACTAACGAAAGGGAAGAGACTTCCCAATATCCTCCTATTATTTCTTATGATGAATCAGGTAATGAGGAGGAGCCTTCTATTCAACCAATCTCATTAATAAGGAGCTCCAAAAAGAGGATTGAACCCACACATGATGTGGTGAAGAAGAAGAAAAGAAAAAGGAAGAGAGGTAAAAAGGTATCTCTCCCAAATAAAGTTGCTCCTATTATTGTTGTGCCTCATGAAAATGATGATGATCTCGTTATGCCTATTGCTTATTGTGATGATTATGATTGGGAAGATAATGATACTCCTTATGATATTGAAAATCTTTTTGGTACTTGCTTGGAAGAATATAATAATTGCTATACTATTGGTGCTATCCATGCTATTAGTGATGAGAGTGATTATGCTTATAATACGAAAAGGCCCAAGCTTGGGGAAGCTATGTTTGATGAGGATGAAATATTTGATAATATATTTGCTGCAATTAATGTTTTTCCCAAGATTGGGGATGCTATGTTTAATAATGATAATATTTTTAGCCTCCCAAGGTTTGATATGCAAAGTTGTTGTGATGATAGCATGCCTTCTACTTATGATGATTATATTGATGAATGTGGGTTTGGAAGAGTGTCAACTTTAGGAAGTAGTGATCCCACTATTTTGGAGGATGTTGAATCTTATAGTATTTATTAAAGTGGATTTGGAGAGGTCATGACTTTACTTAGTAATGATTCCACTATCTTGGAAGAGGTTTCAATCGATTATGATGAGAAAAAAGTTGCTACTTATGATGATTATTGTGATGAAACTTATGCTATAAAGAGTAGTGATGATTATATTTATAAAACTTGTCATGATTATGAGTACCCTTTCTATGAACATTACTCTTTTAATGTGGAAACAATTTATAGTATTCAAGTCTCTTATGATACTCCCACTATTCCGAATGAGAAGAATTTTGCTTATGTGGAGAGTAGTAAAATTTCTATGCTTGTAGATCATGAAAAGAATGCTTTAGGTGCTGGTTATATTGTTGAATTCATTCATGATGCTACTGAAAATTATTATGAGGGAGGAATATATGCTTGTAGGAATTGCAATAATATCAAGTTTCCTCTCTATGTGCTTAAAGTTTTGAAGTTATGTTTGTTTTGCCTTCCTATGCTAGTTGATTATTGTTCCCATAAGTTGTTTGCTCACAAAATTCCTATGCATAGGAAGTGGGTTAGAGTTAAATGTGCTAGTCATATTCTTCATGATGCTTTCTTTATGTTTCAATTCCTATCTTTTATGTGAGCATCATTGAAATCATCATGCCTAGCTAGGGGCGTTAACAATAGCGCTTGTTGGGAGGCAACCCAACTTTATTTTAGTTTCTTGATTTTTGGTTTTGTTTAGGAATAAATAATCCATCTATCTTCTGTTTAGATGTGGTTTTGTGTTTTAATTAGTGTTTGTGCCAAGTAGAACCTTTGGGAAGACTTCGGTGAAGTCTTTATGACCATGCTGTAAAAAAAACAGAAACTTTAGCGCTCACGAGATTAGCTTCAACTTTTTATTGGAGAGTGATATTTAGTTGATTCTTTTTGCAGATGATTACTAGACAGATTTTCCTCAGGTCCACTAATTTATTTTAGAATTTTTTAAGTTCCAGAAGTTTGCGTTAGTTACAGATTACTACAGACTGTTCTGTTTTTGACAGATTCTGTTTTTCGTGTGTTGTTTGCTTATTTTGATGAATCTATGGCTAGTAAAATAGTTTCTAAACCATAGACAAGTTGGAATACAGTAGGTTTAACACCAATATAAATAAATAATGAGTTCATTATAGTATCTTGAAGTGGTGTTTTGTTTTCTTTCGCTAACGGAGCTCACGAGTTTTCTGTTAAGTTTTGTGTTGTGAAGTTTTCAAGTTTTGGGTAAAGATTCAATGGACTACGGAATAAGGAGTGGCAAGAGCCTAAGCTTGGGGATGCCCAAGGCACCCCAAGGTAATATTCAAGGACAACAAAGCGTGTAAGCTTGGGGATGCCCCGGATGGCATCCCCTCTTTCGTCTTTGTTCATCGGTAACTTTACTTGGAGCTATATTTTTATTCACCACATGATATGTGTTTTGCTTGGAGCATCATTTTATTTCTTTTGTTTTGCTTGCTGTTTGAATAAAGTACCAAGATCTGAAATTCTTGAATGGGAGAGTCTTCACATAGTAGTATAATTATTCAACTACTCATTGATCTTCACTTATATCTTTCGGAGTAGTTTGTTGTTTGCTCTAGTGCTTCACTTATATGTTTTAGAGCATGGTGGTAGTTTTATTTTGAAGAAATAGATGAACTCTCATGCTTCACTTATATTATTTTGAGAGTATTAAATAGCATGGTAATTTGCTTAAATAATCATAATATGCTAAGAATACAAGATTTGTAAGAATTCTTATGAGTGTGTTGAATACTAAGAAAAGTTTGATGCTTGATAATTGTTTTGAGATATGAAGATGGTAATATTAGAGTCATGCTAGTTGAGTAGTTGTGAATTTGAGAAATACTTGTGTTAAAGTTTGTGATTCCCGTAGCATGCACGTATGGTGAACCGTTATGTGATGAAGTCGGAGCATGATTTATTTATTGAGTGTCTTCCTTATGAGTGGCAGTCGGGGACGAGCGATGGTCTTTTCCTACCAATCTATCCCCCTAGGAGCATGTGCGTAATGCTTTGCTTTGATAACTTGTAGATTTTTGCAATAAGTATATGAGTTCTTTATGACTAATGTTGAGTCCATGGATTATACGCACTTTTCCCATCCTTCCACCATTGCTAGCCTCTCTAATACCGCACACTTTTCGCCGGTATCATACACCCACCATATACCTTCCGCAAAACAGCCACCATACCTACCTATCATGGCATTTTCATAGCCAATCCGAGATATATTGCCATGCAACTTATCACCGTTCCGTTTATTCTGACACGCTCCATCATTGTCATATTGCTAGCATGATCATGTAGTTGACATCGTATTTGTGGCAAAGCCACGGTTCATAATTCTTTCATACATGTCACTCTTGATTCATTGCATATCCCGGTACACCGCCGGAGGCATTCATATAGAGTCATATTTTGTTCTAAGTACCGAGTTGTAAGAAAAATAGTGTGATGATCATCATTATTAGAGCATTGTCCCAGTGAGGAAAGAATGATGGAGACTATGATTCCCCCACAAGTCGGGATGAGACTCCGGACGAAAAAAATAAAAATAAAAAAAGAGGCCAAAAAAAGAGAAAAGGCCCAAATAAAAAAATAAAAAAATGAGAGAAAAAGAGAGAAGGGACAGTGCTACTATCCTTTTACCACACTTGTGCTTCAAAGTAGCACCATGATCTTCATGATAGAGAGTCTCCTATGATATCACTTTCATATACTAGTGGGAATTTTTCATTATAGAACTTGGCTTGTATATTCCAATGATGGGCTTCCTCAAAATGCCCTAGGTCTTCGTGAGCAAGCGAGTTGGATGCACACCCACTTAGTTTCTTTTGTTGAGCTTTCATACACTTATAGCTCTAGTGCATCCATTGCATGTCAATCCCTACTCACTCACATTGATATCTATTGACGGGCATCTCCATAGCCCGTTGATATGCCTAGTTGATGTGAGACCATCTTCTCCTTTTTTTGTCTTTTCCACAAGCACCATTCTATTCTACATATAGTGTTATATCCATGGCTCATGCTCATGTATTGCGTGAAGATTGAAAAGGTTTGAGAATGTCAAAAGTATGAAACAATTGCTTGGCTTGTCATCGGGGTTGTGCATGATTTAAATACTTTGTGTGGTGAAGATAGAGCATAGCCAGACTATATGATTTTGTAGGGATGAACTTTCGTTGGCCATGTTATTTTGAGAAGACATAATTGCTTTGTTAGTATGCTTGAAGTACTATTATTTTTATGTCAATATGAACTTTTGTCTTGAATCTTTCAGATCTAAATATTCATGCCACAATTAAGAAGAATTACAATGAAATTATGCCAACTAGCATTCCACCTCAAAATTTATCTTTTTTATCATTTACCTACTCGAGGATGAGCAGGAATTAAGCTTGGGGATGCTTGATAAGTCTACAACGTATCTATAATTTTTGATTGCTCCATGCTATATTATCTACCGTTTTGGACTATATTGGGCTTTATTTTCCACTTTTATATTACTTTTGGGACTAACCTATTAACCGGAGGCCCAGCCCAGATTTGCTGTTTTATGCCTATTTCAGTGTTCCGAAGAAAAGGAATATCAAACGGAGTCGAAACGGAACGAAATCAACTGGAGAAGTTATTTTTGGAAGGAAACCTACCAGATAGACTTGGACCCTATGTCAGAAGATGAGGGAGGTGCTCACGAGGGTAGGGGCGCGCCCACCCCCTTGGGGCGCGCCCCCTGCCTCGTGGCCCCCCCTTCGGTCCACCGACGTACTCCTTTCACCCATATATACCTACGTATCCTAAAACTTCTAGAACAGAGATTAGGTCGGGAGTTCCGCCGCCGCAAGCCTCTATAGCCACCAAAAATCTCTCGGGACCCTATTCCGGCACCCTGCCGGAGGGGGGAACCCTCACCGGTGGCCATCTTCATCATCCCAGCGCTCTCCATGACGAGGAGGGAGTAGTTCACCCTCGTGGCTGAGGGTATGTACCAGTAGCTATGTGTTTGATCTCTCTCTCGTGTTCTTGATTTGGCACGATCTTGATGTATCGCGAGCTTTGCTATTATAGTTGGATCTTATGTTTCTTCTCCCCATCTTCTCTCTTGTAATGTATTGAGTTTCCCCTTTGAAGTAATCTTATCGGATTGAGTCTTTAAAGATTTGAGAACACTTGATGTATGTCTTGCCATGCGTATCTGTGGTGACAATGGGATACCATGTGCCACTTGATGTATGTTTTGGTGATCAACTTGCGGGTTCCGCCCATGAACCTATGCATAGGGGTTGGCACACGTTTTCGTCGTGATTCTCCGGTAGAAACTTTGGGGCACTCATTGAGGTTATATGTGTTGGTTTGAATAGATGAATTGAGATTGTGTGATGCATATCGTATAATCATGCCCACGGATACTTGAGGTGACAATGGAGTATCTAGGTGACATTAGGGTTTTGGTTGATTTGTATCTTAAGGTGTTATTCTAGTACGAACTCTAGGGCTGTTTGTGACACTTATAGGAATAGCCCAACGGATTGATTGGAAAGAATAACTTTGAGGTGGTTTCATACCCTACCATAATCTCTTCGTTCGTTCTCCGCTATTAGTGCCTTTGGAGTGACTCTTTGTTGCATGTTGAGGGATAGTTATATGATCCAACTATGTTATTATTGTTGAGAGAACTTGCACTAGTGAAAGTATGAACCCTAGGCCTTGTTTCCTATCATTGCAATACCGTTTACGCTCACTTTTACCGCTTGTTACCTTGCTATTTTTATATTTTCAGTTTTCAAAAACCTACATCTACCATCCATATTGCACTTGTATCACCATCTCTTCGCCGAACTAGTGCACCTATACAATTTACCATTGTATTGGGTTTGTTGGCTACACAAGAGACTCTTTGTTATTTGGTTGCAGGGCTGCTTGAGAGAGACCATCTTCATCCTACGCCTCCCACGGATTGATAAACCTTAGGTCATCCACTTGAGGGAAATTTGCTACTGTCCTACAAACGTTGGCACTTGGAGGCCCAACAACGTCTACAAGAAGGTTGTGTAGTAGACATCAATATACCGCGCCAGCGATTGACTCGCCCGTCCGCATGGTTTACCGCGCCTGCGATTGACTCGGCCGTCCGCGATGGCTTACAATGCCGCGGCCGGCTCACCCGTGAATTGATTTCAGTTTCACCATAGTGATCATCAACTCCGTGGTGGATAATCACTAGCCTGGCATATCGGGTGAAATTCATCCAATTTATTTTATTAAACATATTGTTTTCATCAAAGAACAATTACTTTGGTATGTATATTTTCATGTGCAGCAAAGGTGGTGCCATGTTGTGCCTATGAAGTGTATGTCAACATCATCACGCACCGACATGTGTGCAAGTCGCCGCCCGTGCAGCTTAATCTACATCAACCCGCCGGAGCCGCATTGAGCCGCCCTTGCGCTTTGAGCCGCCGGGGTTATATTAAGTCGCCGGTCTGCCATGAGCCGCCGGAACTATATTGAGTCGCTGGTCTGCTTGAGCCACCTCTGTCGTGATAAACGGATCATCCGTCTTCCAAACAAATCACGTGATATCCATCCAAATTTATTTTATTAGCACATGTTGTTTTTGTCAAAGAACAAGTTTATCTTTGCCTTGGTTTGCAATATTGTTTACGCAGCGCAATTATTTATTACAAAAAGTGATATTATACCGCGGAGATGGAGGCACGCCAACATCTTTTGGCATAGGTGGTCGTTGTTACTCAACGGACTCCCGCACCGGCTTACAAGCCGTGGCCATCTCTTGCGACCGCGCCGCCTTACAACTCCGTGGCCGTCTCTCGCGACCATGCCGGCTTACAACAAGGAGGACAACTTGCCCGTCCGCACTGGCTTACAACGCCACGGCCGGTTCATTTGTCTGTGCCACCTCAGATGTTGCGGTCGTCTTTACCATCCGTCTCTCGCGGGTTGGTCTATATCAACACACCGGGTCGCACCTGTCTGCATGAGCTGTTTATTGAATATGAGCGAGTCACTGCTTGGGAAGCCCGATTTTCTTTCAAAAAATTGGATGCAAATTATCATGTATTATCAGCCGCCGTCTGCACTGGATGGCTCAATGGGCAGGCACACAAGTCGCCGCCACTATAGTTTGGTTAAACTTCAAACAGCCAGTTGGAAGGAACCATTGGCCGAGTTGCTGACACGGCTCATACGGGATCATTTGTAAACTCGCCGCAGTCACCTCAACCTTCTATGGATTTCCATCGCGCTGTGAACGCCAATGATATACACCTTCTGCTATGGTCAAATATGGAGAATCTCAAGCCAACACCTCGAGTCGTCTTGAGACTAGGGGGCTACAATGGTATGACTTGGCAGAATTGGCCGGTTTCAATGCATTCAAGAATTCCGGGTCATTGGAGGAAAAAATAACCCAGCCCGGAGATTACTGCTCTATCGATGAAAATTTAAAGACCGTCAGAAAAATGTCTGGCTTAAAAAGAAGAATTTCGGATTAAAATCTGGTTCAAGGTAAATTTGTTTCTCACAAAGCTTTGAAACTCTCAATATCTGGTTTAAGAATTTCCAGTTCAAAAATTTATCTCTCGCAAAATTTGAGTTCTTAGATAAAATTGAAGGGACCAAAGAGAGTCTGTTGCAAAGCACATCTCACATATAGGTACCCTGCCTCTATGGTCACTTGGGGGCTTCCTGTTCATACATAGGTCGTCTTCGAACCAAAGAGAACATAGCTGTCGGTACCCTTTTGATTGGCACACTGCCAAACCAACTAGGGGGCTTCTTGATCGTATACAAATCATAGCTCAACCCCTTTGGGTCCGACGTGGATCGTATTCGAATCAGCGTCGTTAAACAACTCTCAAGATCATTTGGGGGCTTCCTATTCAAACATAGGTCGTATATGAACCAAAGAGAACATAGCTGTCGGTACCCTCTTGATCGGCAATGCCAAAGCCACTGGGGGCTATATGATCATATTCGAATCTTAGCTTAACCCCTTTGGAACGGTTTTCTGATCGTATTCGAATCAGAAGCCTCAAAATTTTTGAAGTCTCTTTTTGTGAACAATTTTTTGGATTTTACTTGAGACTTTTTGATCACATCTAAAGCATATATGAGTGGTTTCTATTTAACCTGGCTTGACTTTGGAGGATAAGTCGCCAGTATATGACAGTCATAAACATTTGGAGGTTTTGGCTTCTAAAGATTGGGTTATCACCCTTACTACACAGGTATCATAAGCCAGCAGTACGATTCAATATCACAGGTATAATATTGTTTATACATGATCATGTTTAAGCCGGCCCTGGCTTTTAACGTTAAGTCGCCAGGGCATATGTAGTTTAAACTATATGCAGGATTTGCAGAACTGTGACTTATATTAAGTTCAAGCTCATCATCAAAATTTATGTTTCAAAAGGGGAATCCATTCTGGATTTTCTCCAAGGCAATAAGCCGTCGGGTTATTAAAATTCCGGCTTACCATGAATGTGCATTAAGTCGCCATCGGCCAAGAGCCGCCGAGTATTTAGCAAAAGTAGAGCATAATAATGACAAGCTACACTACTCCATAATTGCAACCAGAGGCAGGGGTAGATAGAGCATAGAAATATCTACAAAACATCATAAAGGAGCATCTCTAGATTATGCATGGATGTGATGGTAGCACCAATCAAGCATAGCATCATGATATGACAGATTCAGCCTAACAAAACAGTAACAGCAAGTACCCTACTTCACGTGCTTGATTCACTCACTACAAGACTCACAAAAATACATGTATTTCACCTCCATAAAGATGGCATGATGTAGCGCGTAAAACATTTAGACATCATGCTCATGGGATGGACAAAAAATGCAACAAAAATGACAAATCATCAAGTTCTGTTAAGAACCAGCAGCTAACATCGTATAGCACTCTCGCAACGAGGATAAAGGCATCAATATGGGCAGTAACATGCATGCAAATAACACTAACATGAAGAGCATCACGAGGCAAACATTTCGATATATCATATGCACAAATCGGAGCTATGAGCATGGAGATATGACATGATGAAGATGGCATACAAATTACAGGGGAACCGGGGACTTGGTGCAATCTCACCCTCTGAAAATAGATCTAGGGTTCCGCACGCGATTCGAGGTTCATTGGGGGAGCTCGCCGAACTTGGAGGAGAGGTGGCCGGCGTCGATGGGGGGGGGGCTCGCCGGAGCGCGGGGGAGACCGGATCTGGCGGACCTCGCCGGATCCGGCGCAGGCGCAGGCGGCGACGAGGCCGGGCGGCAGGGGGCGCGGTGGTCGGCACGGGGGCGTGCGGTGGCGGCGGCGCACCGGCGCGGCGAACTCGGGCGGCGGGGAGGCGCGGTCTCAGGCGCGGGCGACCACGGGCGGCGGCGGCGGCAGTTCAGGCGCCGCGGGCCCGCTGCGGGCTCGGCGGGCCGGCGCGCTGGGGAGCGGCGGCGACAGGTGGCGGCACGAGAGTGGCTGCGGGCGGCGGTGCGGACATGTCCGGTGGGCGCGGACACGTCCGGCGGGCAAGAGGAGCGGGGCTTGGGTTTGGACTATGGGAATTTCGGGGGAGGTGTATATTTATAGGTACAGGGAGCTAGGAGTGTCCAAATGAGGTGTGGTTTTCGCCCACACGATCATGATCCAACGACGGAGAGCATGGAGGGGGTTTAGATGGGTTAGTGGGCTGTTTATATGGGTGTTGGGCTGCAACACCAAAGAGGCTTTTATGGTTACCCGGTTAACCGTTCGGGCATCAAACGACCTCCAAATGAAACGAAATTGACAGGCGGTCTAACGGTGATGTACCAAGGCCACTTGACAAATCTTGGTCCATTCCGAGAACGTTTTTCTGCCGCTCACGAAACAGGACAAGAGGGGTGTGCCGGGTGCGTGTGGGAGTGTCGGACTGCGAAACCACAACGGGGAAAATGCTCGGATGCATGAGACGAACACGTATGCAAATGAGATGCACATGATGACATGATATGAAATGCATGACATAAACAAAATGCAAAACAAAAGACAAAACCCAACCACAAAGGGAATATCATAACACATAGCCGAAAATGGCAAGAGTTGGAGTTACAAATATGGAAAGTTACATCCGGGGTGTTACAACACTCCACCACTACAAGAGGATCTCGTCCCGAGATCTAGGACTGAAAGAACTCCTGATATTCAGAACGGAGGTGATCCTCGCGCTCCCAGGTGGCTTCTCGGTCGGAATGGTGTGACCACTTCACTTTTCAGGAATTTGATTGACTTTTTGCGAGTCTTGCGCCCAGTTTCTTAAAGAATAGCAATGGGGTGCTCATGATAAGATAAATCTTCTTGAAGGTCAATCTCTTCAAAGTTGATAGTGCGCTCACGCGTCTTGAAGCACTTGCGAAGCTGTGACACGTGAAACACATCATGCACATTGGGAAGTTGGACGGAAACTCAAGTTGATAGGCGAGGTCACCTCTTCTGCCAACGATCTTAAAAGGACCCACGTATCTTGGGGCAAGCTTCCCTTTGATACCGAAGCGATGAGGTGCCTTTCGTTGGAAAGACGCGGAGGTAGACATGGTCTCCGATCTCGAAAGCCAAGTCACGGTGCTTGCTATCATAGTAACTCTTTTGACGCAATTGCGCGGCTTTGAGATTTTCATGTATGACTTTGCACATTTCTTCATCCTCTGAGATCAAACCGTTGCCAAGCAGTTGGCGTTCACCTGTCTCGGACCAATTGAGAGGAGTACAACACTTCCTGCCATAGAGAATTTCAAATGGGGCCTTGCCCGAAATCGCTTGCAAGCTGTTGTTGTAGGAGAACTCGGCATATGGGAGACAATCTTCCCACTTCATGCCAAAGGAAATGACACAAGCCCTGAGCATATCTTCAAGGATTTGATTGACTCGCTCGACTTGGCCGCTTGTTTGAGGAAGGAAAGTTGTGCTGAAGCAAATGTTGGTGCCCATGGACTTCTGGAAGGAGTCCCAGAACTTAGAAGTGAAAATGCTTCCATGGTCCGAAGAGATCAATTGCGGAATACCGTGTAAGGAGACAATTTTGGAGGTGTATAGCTCTGCCAACTGAGCTGCCGTGATAGATTCTTTGATTGGAAGGAAATGAGCCACTTCTGTAAGCTTGTCGATGACAATGAAAATAGCATCATTCCCACGCTTGGACTTGGGAAATCCAGTAACGAAGTCCATTCGATATGGTCAAACTTCCATTTTGGAATAGCAAGAGTTTGGAGGAGACCAGCTGGTCGTTGGTGTTGTGCTTTCACCCTTCGACAGACATCACATTTGTTCATGAATTGAGCAATTTCTCGCTTCATTCGAGTCCACAAATACGACTGCTTGAGGTGTTGGTACATCTTCGTACTTCCAGGATGAATGGAAAGGAGAGAATTGTGCGCTTCGTTCATTATGACCTTCCTTAGATCACCTTTAGGAATCACAATCCGGTCCTCGAAGAATAAAGTGTCTCTATCATCAATGCGATAGCACTTGTATTTGGAGAGGCCCTTGGCAATACCATGTTTCACCTTCTTCACCGTAGTATCAAGGAGTTGTGCCTCACGAATTTGGTATTCCAAAGTTGAAGTGACTTGAAGGTTGGCAAGAAAACCTTAAGGAACAACTTGGATATTGAGTTTGCGGAAAGCTTCACAAAGATCCGGTTGAAATGGCTTGAGAATTAAGCTGTTGCAATAAGCCTTTCTACTCAAAGCATCTGCAATCACATTGGCCTTTCCTGGAGTATATTCAATACTTGGATTGTACTCTTGAATCATTTAGACCCATCGAGTTTGCCTGAGGTTGAGGTTGGGTTGAGTGAAGATATACTTGAGGCTCTTGTGATCGGTGAATATGTCCACTTTCCTTCCCAACAAGAGATGTCTCCATGTTATTAATGCATGGACAACTGCCGCCAACTCAAGATCGTGAGTGGGGTAGTTCTTTTCTTTGGGATTCAACTGACGAGAGGTATAGGCCACAACTTTCTTCTCTTGCATTAACACAGCGCTGAGACCTTGCAAAGAGGCATCACAGAAAACTTTGAATGGTTTGGATTCGTCAGGAGGAGTTAAGACAGGAGCTGTGACTAGCTTCTCTTTGATGGTGTTGGAAGCAACATCACACTCAGGAGTCCAGACATACTTCACATGCTTCTGGAGGAGGTTGGAAAGAGGCTTTGCAATCTTAGAGAAATTCACAACTAATCTTTGGCAATAGCTTGCAAGCCCAAGGAAACTGCGGAGCTGCTTGACATTCTGAGGAGGTTCCTAGTTCACAACTTCAGACACCTTCTCGGGATTAACAACGATGCCCTTGGCGGAGATGATATGACCAAGGTAAAGAACTTCATCAAGCCAGAACTTGATACGTCTCCGTCGTATCTACTTTTCCAAACACTTCTGCCCTTGTTTTGGACTCTAACTTGTATAATTTGAATGGAACTAACCCGGACTGACGCTATTTTCAGCAGAATTGCCATGATGTTGTTTTATGTGCAGAAAACAAAAGGTCTCGGAATGTCCTGAAACTCCACGAGATGTCTTATAAAAAATAATAAAAAATCCTCGCCAAAGATGAAGACTAGGGGGTCCACACCCTGTCCACGAGGGTGGGGGGTGCCCCCCTAGGGCGCGCCACCCTACCTCGTGGGCCCCCTGGACACCCTCCGATGCCAACTCCAACTCTATATATTGGCTTTCGGGGAGAAAAAATCAGAGAGAAGAAATCATCACGTTTTACGATACGGAGCCGCCGCTACGCCCTAAAACCTCTCGAGAGGGCTGATCTGGAGTCCGTTCGGGGCTCCGGAGAGGGGGATTCGTCGTCATCGTCATCATCAACCATCCTCCATCACTAATTTCATGATGCTCACCGCCGTGCGTGAGTAATTCCATCATAGGCTTGTTGGACGGTGATGGGTTGGATGAGATTTATCATGTAATCGAGTTAGTTTTGTTAGGGTTTGATCCCTAGTATCCACTATGTTCTGAGATTGATGTTGCTATGACTTTGCTATGCTTAATGCTTGTCACTAGGGCCTGAGTGCCATGATTTCAGATCTGAACCTATTATGTTTTCATGAATATATGTGAGTTCTTGATCCTATCTTGCAAGTCTACAGTCACCTACTATGTGTTATGATCCGGCAACCCCGAAGTGACAATAATCGGGACCACTCCCGGTGATGACCATAGTTTGAGGAGTTCATGCATTCACTATGTGTTAATGCTTTGTTCCGGTTCTCTATTAAAAGGAGGCCTTAATATCCCTTAGTTTCCAATAGGACCCCGCTGCCACGGGAGGGTAGGACAAAAGATGTCATGCAAGTTCTTTTCCATAGGCACGTATGACTATATACGGAATACATGCCTACATTACATTGATGAATTGGAGCTAGTTCTGTGTCACCCTATGTTATGATTGTTACATGATGAACCGCATCCGGCATAATTATCCATCACTGATCCGGTGCCTACGAGTTTTCCATATACTGGTTTACGCTTATTTAGTTTCCCGTTGCTACTGTTACAATCACTACAAAATACCAAAAATATTTATTATTGCTTGCACTACTCTTTTGTTACCCTTACCACCACTATCATATTACTATGCTACTAAACACTTTGCTGCAGATACTAAGTTTCCAGGTGTGGTTGAATTAACAACTCAGCTGCTAATACTTGAGAATATTCTTTGGCTCCCCTTGTGTCGAATCAATAAATTTGGGTTGAATACTCTACCCTCAAAAACTGTTGCGATCCCCTATACTTGTGGGTTATCAAGACCTTTTTCTAGCGCCGTTGCCGGGGAGCATAGCTCTATTATTTGAGTCACTTGGGATTTATATCTGCTGGACACTATGAAGAACTTGAAAGACGCTAAGACAACAATTTATCCCTCAACTACGAGGGGAGGTAAGGAACTACCATCTAGCTCTGCACTTGATTCACCTTCTGTTATGAGTAAGCTTGCGACACCTAAACCTGCTTCTGCTATTCGTTCCGATATGTCGCATGTTATTGATGATGTCACTTCTTCTATGCATGATACTTATGATGAAACTGCCTCTATGCCTGATACTACTGTGCCCCTTAGTGAATTTCTTGATGAACAAATTGCTAGGGCAAGAGAAAAGGAAATTATTGAATCTGAATATAATGATGAAAGTGATGATGAAAATATGCCTGCTATTCCTGAGGGTTATGTTTTTGATATGGAATCTTCTGCCGCTATTTTAGCTTGCAAAGATAGATATGAGCTCAAGAGGTTATTAGATAAATGGAACAAAGAATCACTTAGAGATAAAATGAAACCTGACCCTGCTTTTGCTACTTCACCTATCTGTGTTCCTGATAAGGATTATGAATTTTCTGTTGATCCAGATATAATTACTTTGGTTGAATCTGATCCTTTTTATGGCTATGAATCTGAAACTGTTGTGGCACATCTTACTAAGTTAAATGGTATAGCCACCATGTTCATAAATGATGAGAGATCGCATTACTTTTATATACTCAAAATATTTCTGTTCTCATTAAAGGGTGATGCTAAGATATGGTTTAATTCTCTTGATCCGGGTTGTGTGCGTAGTCCTGAGGATATGATTTATTACTTCTTTGCTAAATATGTCCCTGCTCATAAGAAACAAGTTGCTTTAAAGGAAATATACAACTTTGTGCAAATTAAAGAAGAGAGTCTCCCACAAGCTTGGGGGAGGCTTCTCAAGTTACTTAATGGTTTGCCTGATCATCCCCTTAAGAAACCTGAAATACTTAATATCTTTTATAATGGACTAACCGATGCTTCCAGAGATTACCTGGATAGCTGTGCTGGCTCTCTTTTCAGGGAAAGAACACCGGATGAAGCTGAAATTCTATTGAATAATATGTTGACAAATGAAAATAATTGGGCACCTCCTGAGCCAGCTCCTGCTCCAATTACTGAGCCTATTCCTAAACCAACTCCGAATAAGAGAAGTGTTCTATTTCTCAGTCCCGAAGATATGCAAGAGGCAAATAAATCTATGAAAGAAAAAGATATTAAAGCTGAAGATGTTAAGAATTTACCTCCTATTGAAGAAATACATGGTCTTATTTCACCGCCTTTTGAAGAAATATATGATCTCAATCCTTTATTTATTGAACCTCCTGATCCCGATATCCCGACACACGTAGTACAGGTAAATTCTCTCTATAGATATGATAAAGCTGAAGTCCCTCCTACTAAAATTGCTAGTCAGTGCTTGGATGAGTTTGATAACTTTATGTTTAAGCAAGACGACTTCAATGCTTATTTTGGTAGACAATTAAAACAAAATGCTTATATGATTAAACGCTTGGGTGATTATATGGCTAATATTAGAGGTGAACTTAAACTTGTTAGCAAACATGCTTCTATGGTTACCGCTCAAGTAGAACAAGTACTTAAAGCTCAAAATGAAGTGCTTGATGAAATGAATAGTAAGAAAAATGATTATGTTGTTAGATTGGCTACTAGAACTGGTAGAATGACTCAGGAACCTTTGTATCCTGAAGGCCACCCTAAGAGAATCGAGCAAGATTCTCAGAGAAATAATATTGATGTTCCTAGTTCTTCCAAAAAGAAGAAAAAGAAAAATGATAGAACTGTTCAAACTTCTAGTGAACCTGTTGCTGAACCACCTGATAATCCAAATGATATCTCTATGTCTGATGCTGAAACACAATCTGGTAATGAACATGAACCTAATGAAAATGTTAATGATGATGCTCAACCTAGTAATGATAATGATGTAGAAATTGAACCTGCTGTTGATCTTGATAACCCGCAATCAAAGAATCAACGTTATGATAAAAGAGACTTTGTTGCTAGGAAACATGGTAAAGAAAGGGAACCTTGGGTCCAGAAACCCATGCCTTTTCCTTCGAAACCATCCAAGAAAAAGGATGATGAGGATTTTGAGCGCTTTGCTGAAATGATTAGACCTATCTTTTTGCGTATGCGATTGACTGATGTGCTCAAAACAAATCCTTATGCTAAATATATGAAAGATATCATCTATTATATTATTAAAACGATAGAAAACGTATAGTAGAGATTAAACATTACATAGTTATGATAAATCAATGGCAGTGATTGGGTGATATGATTTTTTTTTCATGGAGCGTGATGTGAACTTGGAAAGGCCAGGCAAGAAAATAGAGTATGTACGCCAACCTCTTCCATCGGCTATAGGTAAGAAGAGTCCATAGGCCAACATATTCTATGCAAACACAAACGGATTCCCGATGAAAAGTCCAATTACTACACGGGTCATGTTATGGTAATCTGTATACGTATAGGGGTAACATTTGGGTGCTATCTTCCAAGTCTTTAATTTGCATGCAAAAGGCAAGGCATAATGGCTCTTCCTTGCATGGGTGTGGATTGCATGCACCATGAAACTCAGCTGGGGAACATCAAAGTAATAAAGAACTGCAGGAAAGCTAGAATATATATTGTTTGCAAATACCATGATCGACACCTGTATAAAAGAAAAACAAATCATGACTAATGGAATCAATCATTCAGAGTCTACAAGGGTGAAGAAAATGGCCACAAAAATTATACTGGAAAATATGCAGCAGAGTCCTATTTCCCTAAAAAATAGCCACGAAAATTGTACATGCAATAAGATTTTTTGCATGTAAAAGAATTATAAATTTCAATAGTTGGATGAATACTACAATTCTGTTATTTAGAAAAAATGTAGTACGTATTTGTTTTTCTAAGAATGGCATATATAAAAAGCATTTTCTTGGTAGATAATGAATACAATAATTATATATATGAAATCTATCTATTATAATAATATTAAAACAAGAGACTACGAAAATTGTACAGGCAAAAAGATTTTTTGCATGTAAAAGAACTATAAAATTCAGTAGTTGGATGGATACTATAATTCTGTTTTTTAGAAAAAATATGTAGTACGTATTTGTTTTTCCAAGAACGGCAGTGCAGTTATATAAACAAGCATTTTTTGGTAGATGAAGAATACAATAATTGTATGAACGAAATCTATCTATTATTATATTATTAAAACAAGAGACTAAGAAACCATCACGGTTATGCACATATGTTAACATTATTTGCATCGTCCATCAAGAAAAATTTACAGTTGAGATTTAAAATAAATTATGTAACATATTAACATGTATGTACGAACATATTGGACTGTGGGGTCTTTACTTGAAGATTCCAAATATAGACGCTTAAAAGCTTCGATGCCAGGTAAAAAAAAGGCACGTAATGCTCAGAGTCTTGGTTATGCATGCGCTTACTTCCCTCACTAATAGAAGACCCAAAGGCTGTAAAATAAAATAAAATAAAAGTAGGTGTATGCTAGCGTGTAGTACTAATGAGAAGCTAGCACATGCATGTATATTAATTAACTAATACAGAGTTACAGTTCACAAATGGATCCAGCCGACTTTATGAGCCCACTTAAAAAGATAACAAGCACAGTTTATAGGTAAAAAATCCAATTAGTTATTCTGGATGCACAAATAGTTGCTCATTCTTTTGCGGGGAGCTGCTCATTACACGTAGGTAGAATTTCATGAATAAACATGTTTATCTATCTATAAGCTAAAAAAGCAAAAATATATCTGTAGAATGCACGTACTATTTACTATTATGGATACACATTTTTTATTTATTTTTGTAGTTCAGAAATAAATATATTTAAAAATGATGAAATTACTCATGTGTATAGAGCACATCTACAAGTACACATGATATGTATTTTAAATGTTCTGAAATTTACAAATATGACTCTCTTTACTTTTGAAAATAACTCCCATTATATGGGTATATAAATGGTCTCTAACTCTATATTTGTTTTTCGCTTCCACTATCTCAAAATTTTCTGGAACCTTTAAATATGTCTTTTCTTGCTTTTGAAAATTATGGACCAGCTTTATAGGTATATAGCTGGCCTTCACACCAATATATTTTTCCCTCTTTCTGTCGAGAAGATTTCTGTTGTTCCCGAAAGCAAAAACCCGTAATTCAAATTCACATATCAATTTAACTAGCACATGTTTTTTCCAAAAGATGAAAAGTGTGTACCAAGTGGGGCCATATCCGTTGGCCATGTTCAAATTTTACACGCCAACCAATAGAAGGAAATCAAATGCTTGACCGATGGTAGTTTGTAAAGTCTTTTCTTCCACCATGTCAAGGGGCGAGTGGATTATTAGATTACTAAGATCATGTATAAGCGTTAATATTTGGATTTAATCCCTTATATAAATGGTTCATAAATAATATATATTGTTGAAGAGATAGACATTGCTCTACGAGGAGGAGTGGAGGAGGGAAATTATACATCAATATGAAAGTAAATGATTTCACATGGTAGGTCAAAAACTCGAATAACATAAAAAGAAATTATCACCAACCTTGCCAAAAACCCAATACAACCATCGAAAGATTTATATCAAAATGCAATCATATGTCTCCGCCAGACATATATTATGTATAAATTTTTAAATATTAATTCATCGCACGGACAAAGCTTCAAGAGAATATAATTACAAGTAAAATAATAAGCACCAAATTTCGAAACATCTTGAAGATAAAACAATATGTGTTGAGCCTAGCCGCGCAAATGTGCGGGTTACCCCGCTAGTTACTAATAAAAGAAAGATACCGGAAGCTGAAATTTCCACCATGCTTGCTAATCATACTTTTAAGGGTGGAATACCAAAGAAACTTGGAGATCCCGGAGTACCTACTATACCTTGCTCCATTAAAAGATATTATATTAAAACTGCTTTATGTGATCTTGGAGCCGGTGTTAGTGTTATGCCTCTCTCTTTATATCGTAGACTTGACTTGAATAAGTTGACACCTACTAAAATATCTTTGCAAATGGCTGATAAATCAACTATTATACCTGTCGGTATTTGTGAGGATGTGCCTGTTGTGGTTGCAAACGTTACTATCCTAACGGACTTTGTTATTCTTGATATTCCCGAGGATGATAGTATGTCTATTATTCTTGGAAGACCTTTTCTAAATACTGCATGGGCTGTTATTGATTGCAACAAAGGCAATGTCACTTTTCATGTTAATGGTAATGAGCATACGGTACACTTTTCGAGGAAACAACCTCAAGTTCACAGTATTAACTCCATTGGAAAAATTCCATCGATTATAATAGGAGGTTTTGAATTCCCTCTTCCTACTGTCAAGAAGAAATATGATATACTTATTATAGGGGATGTGCATATCCCCGTTGAGGTAACTTAGTGTTATTCGAAATTTCTCCGGTTTCATGATTATTGGAATGAGTTTGTTAACAAGACTTGATCAACCTTGTTAGTGGATTCTTTTTTATGAGAATGAGATGGATGAAACTAGAAGCACAACCTTCTGTACCCTCTCTACTCTTTCTGTTATTTAGTTGAAATAAGGTAAACATAGTACTTTTTCTGTCTGTTTCCTGACTTATCCGTGCAATATAAAAATATCCCGAAAATAAAAGTCCTCAGAATGCCATGCCAATTTAATATGATTTTTTCGGGAATATTTGAGGATTTACTGTGCAAAAACTACCGCAGGGGGAGCTGCCACCTGGTCACGAGGGTGGAGGGCGCGCCCTACCCCCCTGTGCGCGCCCCCTGCCTCGTGGGCCCACGGTGGCCCTCCTCCACTTATCCCAGCACCCATCTTCTTCCTCTGCCTCACACAAACCCGAAAAACCAACTCAAGCACGAGTTCCAGCCACTTTTGCCGTGATTTTTGATCTCCTTGCTCAAAGCACCTCTCGCAAAACTGCTTGGGGAGCTTGTTCCTTGGTATGTGACCCCTCCATTGGTCCAATTAGTTTTTGTTCTAGTGCTTTATTCTTTGCAAATTTGTGCTGCATAGGTGACCATGTTCTTGAGCTTGCATGTCAAATTTATATGGTTCCAAGTAGTTCTAATGCTTGATATAGGCTCTAGGCACTTGTAGGAGTAGTTGCTATCAGTTTTATTGAAGTTGGTTCACTTTTTTTTGAAGTTACTAAAAATTTCAGATTATTTCAGAAAAAATGAAGAGACTTTTGAGGGGCTCATCGAGACGAAGCTCAAAGGAGAAACAAAATGAAGAAGCTCGGAGGGCCAAATATAATTTTCCTCGTACCGCGGAAATCCGGCCGTGTGAATGGCCATCTGATAATTTCTTGAGAGAGGCCGGGATTTACGAGGATTTCTATTCATTGATTGAGAATGCTGGCCTCACCGACTTCGTCCGCGACCAACGTCCACTTTATCTCTTACTCACAAATACTTTTGTGCAAAACTTCTACTTTTACCCTAAGGAATCACCTCCTTCAGTAGAGTTTCATTTATATGACGTTGTGAAGAAAATGCCATTGTCTGAATTTTGCATCGTCTGCAACATACCCCCTGAGCGTATCTTAGAGGAACGACCCCGTAAAGAGTTGGAACCATTTATTAACCTTATCTCTGTGGGAGAAACCAGGAAGGTTTCTGATGCAAGAATCACTAGCATACATTTTCTTGTTTTACGCTATTTTGCTTTATTTGCTAGTCGTTGCTTGATCGGTCGCGGGAACTGTGGGAACCTTAGTGTTCCTGATATTATTATTCTGTTCCATGGTTTATACCGCGACAACACTGTTAGTATGGGCGGAATTGTTGCTAGATGGTTAAGTCTGAACCGTACTAAGGGTCCCATCTTTGGAGGCATTTATGCTTCACGCCTCGCTGCACATTTTAACATCGCTATTAGGCATTATGAGAAAGAAGAAAAAAGGCTGCCTAGTGCTTACTTAGATTATAAGAGCATGATAGCCCATGATTTTCTTGTTAAGGGCAGGGATGGAGAGCTCAAATATAAGTTATACTTTGATAAACATCATCCTGAAACTATTACGTTGCCTGATCCTTCTTTGTTTAATTTTGTAGGACCCTATCTCGTTACGTGGGCTGCCGTCCAAGCTTACCGGAATCCTGCACCAGCCCCGGAACCGGAACCACAAGATGAGCCTTCACGACAATCTGTTTATTCTTGGGATCCAGAGATGACTGTCAGCCAGTGGCAGTCAGAGTCTTCTTCATCATAGTATGATCCCAGTTATTCTTTGTCGCAGTACGACCCCAACTACACCTACGGGTATCCGCCAGGCTATCCCTAGCAATAGACCATCTTAGGCCAAAAGCCTAAGCTTGGGGGAGTACGTATTTCTCACCGACATTACATTTATGTTCACACACACTCATTGCTAGATGTCGGTGCTCATACTTTTTCACTGTAATATCCATGCTACTTTATTTTCTTTTTGCTGCTTTCTTCTTGTGTGTTTGTTAAACCTTAAGAAAAACAAAAAAAAATAGTAGTAGTTTACTTTTCTGCTGTAGTAGTAGTAAGTAAAAAGAAAACCCAAAAATATTTCCCGTTCTTCTTTTGCTTGTTGGGAGCTTTCTCGTGTAAATAGTTTTATTTCTTTTCTTTTCTTTGGGGGTGAGTAGGAGAAGATCATGATTAAATTGTTGAAGTGGCTCTTATATGCATTATTGTTGAATTAACCCAGAACCCATATTGCCTTGTCTTCTCCTGTTTATTGAATGCTCGCAGATTCCAGCTTAGTCCAATGCACGTACACTCTTATTATTATAAACACCGTTCGGTCGTGCAAGTGAAAGGCAATTATGATGATATATGATGGACTGACTGAGATGAGAAAAACTGGTATGAACTCGACCTGTTTTGTTTTTGTAAATATGATGAGTCCATCGTTCCTGATTCAGCTTATTATGAATAAACATGTTTGCAATGACAATTAGAGATCATAGTTGCTTGTGCCATGCTTGATTAGCTATGAGTTATAATGATTTACCTTGCATGCCAACATGCTATTGAGATGATTATGATGTGGTATGATGGGGTGGTATCCTCCTTTGAATGATTTAAGTGACTTGACTTGGCACATGTTCACGCATGTAGTTGAAACCAATCAACATAGCCTTCACGATATTTATGTTCATGGTGGATTATATCCTACTCATGCTTGCACCCAATGTTTATTAATTTTAATGCATGTACATGGCTGTTTTCGCTCTCTAGTTAGTCGCTTCCCAGTCTTTTGCTAGCCTTCACTTGTACTAAGCGGGAATACTGCTTGTGCATCCAATCCCTTAAACCCCAAAGTTATTCCAGATGAGTCCACTATACCTTCCTATATGCGGTATCTACCTGCCATTCCAAGTAAATTTGTATGTGCCAAACTCTAAACCTTCAAATAAACATTCTGTTTTCTATGCTCGAATAGCTCATGTATCAACCAAGGCTGCCCTTATCTTCCATGTTAGTGGGGTCATTCTCAAGAGGAGTAGACTCTGCTCCTCACTCACGAGAAAATGGCTGGTCACCGGCATGCCCAATCCCATGCTTTATGCAAACTAAATCAAAATTAATTGCAAACAAACCTCCCCCTGGGAGCTGATGTATGTTGGAGGCACTCGTTGTTTCCAGCAAGCCATGGATTGATGCTTGTTGGTGGAGGGGGAGTATAAACTTTACCATTCTGTTTAGGAACCGCCTATAATGTGTGTGACATGGAAGATATTGCCATCTCTTAGTTGTTATGTTGACAATGAAAGTATACCTCTAAAAATACAATTTATCTCTATTTCAAAACCAAGCTCTGGCACCTCTACAAATCCCTGCTTCCCTCTGTGAAGGGCCTATCCATTTACTTTTATGTTGAGTCATCACCCTCTTATTAAAAAGCACTAACTGGAGAGCACAGCTATTATTTGCATTCATCATTGTTAATTTATATTGGGTATGACTATGATTGGATCTCTTTTACCATGAATTACAATGTCTAGTCAGTCGTTGATCTTTACAGGTGCTCTGCATTTATGTTTTGCGGTCTCAGAAAGGGCTAGCAAGATACCATCTTGTTATATCATATTATGATTGTTTTGAGAAAGTGATGTCATCCGAGATTTATTATTATGGCTTGCTAGTTGATTATGCTATTGATATGAGTAATTATGATACCTGGGAATTATTACAAATGTGGTTAGTTATGATCTTTGCTGAAAATTGAATGCTGACTTGACATAGTTACAACAACAAGCGCAAACAGAGTTTGTAAAAGTTTTTCTTTTTCTCTTTCAGTTTGTCAACTGAATTGCTTGAGGATAAGCAAGGGTTTAAGCTTGGGGGAGTTAATACGTCTCCGTCGTATCTACTTTTCCAAACACTTTTGCCCTTGTTTTGGACTCTAACTTGTATGATTTGAATGGAACTAACCTGGACTGATGCTGTTTTCAGCAGAATTGCCATGATGTTTTTTTATGTGCAGAAAACAAAAGTTCTCGGAATGACCTGAAACTCCACAGGATGTCTCATAAAAAATAATAAAAAATCCTTGCCAAAGATGAAGACCAGGGGGCCCACACCCTATTCACGAGGATGCCCCCCCCCGCTAGGGCGCGCCCCCTACCTCGTGGGCCCCCTGGACACCCTCCGACGCCAACTCCAACTCTATATATTGGCTTTCGGGGAGAAAAAAATCAGAGAGAAGAAATCTTCGCGTTTTATGATACGGAGCCGCCGCCAAGCCCTAAAACCTCTCGGGAGGGCTGATCTGGAGTCCGTTCGGGGCTCCGGAGAGTGGGATTCGTCGCCGTCATCATCATCAACCATCCTCCATCACCAATTTCATGATGCTCACCGCCGTGCGTGAGTAATTCCATCGTAGGCTTACTGGACGGTGATCGGTTGGATGAGATTTATCATGTAATCGAGTTAGTTTTTTTAGGGTTTGATCCCTAGTATCCACTATGTTCTGAGATTGATGTTGCTATGACTTTGCTATGCTTAATGTTTGTCACTAGGGCCCGAGTGCCATAATTTCAGATCTGAACCTATTATGTTTTCATGAATATATGTGAGTTCTTGATCCTATCTTGCAAGTCTATAGTCACCTACTATGTGTTATGATCCGGCAACCCCGAAGTGACAATAATCGGGACCACTCCCGGTGATGACCATAGTGTCAGATGTTCATGTATTCACTATGTGTTAATGCTTTGTTTTGGTTATCTATTAAAAGGAGGCCTTAATATCCCTTAGTTTCCAATAGGACCCCGCTGCCACGGGAGGGCGGGACAAAAGATGTCATGCAAGTTCTTTTCCATAAGCACGTATGACTATATACGGAATACATGCCTACATTACATTGATGAATTGGAGCTAGTTCTGTGTCACCCTATGTTATGACTGTTACATGATGAACCGCATCCGGCATAATTATCCATCACTAATCCGGTGCCTACGAGTTCTCCATATACTGGTTTATGCTTATTTACTTTCCCGTTGCCAAAAATATTTACTATTGCTTGCACTACTCTTTTGTTACCCTTACCACCACTATCATATTACTGTGCTACTAAACACTTTGCTGCAGATACTAAGTTTCCAGGTGTGGTTGAATTGACAACTCAGCTGCTAATACTTGAGAATATTCTTTGGCTCCCCTTGTGTCGAATCAATAAATTTGGGTTGAATACTCTACCCTCAAAAACGGTTGCGATCCCCTATACTTGTGGGTTATCAGAACTCACATTTGGAAAACTTCGCATAGAATTGATACTCTCTGAGCTTGTCGAGCACCAACCGCAAATGTTTGGCATGGTCCTTCTTATTCTTGGAGAAGACCAAGATATCATCGAGATACACCAGAACGAATTCATTTGTTTAAGGTTTAAGATGAAGTTCATCATGCGAGAGAACATTGGAGGAGCATTGAGAAGGCCGAAAGACATGATAGTATATTCATAAGAACCAAAGCTAGTTCTGAAAGCAGTCTTGGGGATATCTTGTTCACGAATGTGAATCTGATGATAACCCATACGGAGGTCAAGCTTGGAGAACACATTTGCACCCTTAAGTTGCTCGAATAGCTCATTGATGTTGGGAAGTGGGTACTTGTTCTTGATTGTCTTCTTGTTCAATGGACGGTAATCGACGCAAAGTCGGTCCATGCCATCCTTCTTCTGGACAAAAAGAACACCACAACCCCACGGAGGTGAACCCGGTCTGATCAAACCCAGACGGTCTTGTTCATCGAGTTGTTTCTTCAATTCCTTCAGCTCTTTGGGTCCAAGCGTGTATGGACGCTTGCAAACTGGTTTAGCGCCAGGCTCAAGATCGATAACAAATTCAATTGGCCGGTGCGGAGGCATACCCGTAAGCTCTTCTGGAAAGACATCTTGCTACTCACAAACAACTAGAATCTGAGAGATTGCATCTAACTCGCCCTTCTCATTGAGAGAGAATAACCGAATGGTTTCATCACGAGCGGCATAAACGATAACATCCTCAGAAGAGTGTGTCTATTGAATCTCTCTAGCAGCACAATCAAGTTGAGCCTTGTGCTTAGAAAGCCAGTCCATGCCTAGAATTAGATCAATAGCAGAGTCACCAAGGACCCTTGTAGAAGACAGAAATCTGTAGTTGCCCACCTTGATGGAAACATCTGGAATCATCGTGGTAGCCCTCATAGAAGAGCCCGGAGAAACAACTCCCATGGGTTTCCCCAACATTTCCAAAATGAAATCATGCTTTGAAACAAATGATCTTGACATGAAACAATGCGATGCACCAGTATCGAATAAAACTTTTGCAGGAATATCATTAACTGGAAGATTACCCATTATCACTTCTGAAGAGTCCTTTGCTTCAGCTGCATTCATCATGTTCACCTTAGCATGCTTGGGATTATGCTTGACCACTTCATTGCTTGAAGATCTCACAGGAGGAGGAGGCGGAAGGCTCCTTTGGTTGAAGCACTTGTTCACATAGTGACCTTTCTGCTGACACTTGTTGCAAGTCATCTCTGAGAGCGGACGATGATAAGGAGCATTTGACCTTGGAGCTTGAGTCTGAGACTTGTTCTGATAGCCAGGGTTGGGTGGGTGGGAAGATCCATGGCCACCTTTATTCTTTTGCTAGTAAGACTAACGAAACGGAGGAGGTGGAGGAAGCAAAAACTTCTGTTGCTTAGCAGCCTCTTGTGAGGAAGAAGAAGACTGAATTGCATCCCTGATTCTCTTCTTAGAAGCCTCACACTTGAGCTGGGCAGCTTCTTGGTTGAGGGCGATGTTATAGAACTGATCGAACTGAGTAGGCTCAACAAGAACGAGAGCTAACTGCAGATCTTCTCTGAGGCCACCTCTGAAGTGATAGATCATGCTCTTTTCATTAGGAACGTCTTGCTTAGCGAAGCGAGCAAGTTTCTGAAACTGGATGTTGTATTGATACACAGACATGCTGCCTTGCTTGAGATTGCGGAACTCCTCACGCTCGCTCTCAACAACACTTATAGGGATGTGGTGAGCTTTAAAGTCCCGACAGAAGTCAGTCCAAGTAATCACTCGACCTCCTATGCAATCTTTGTATTGTTGATACCAATCAGCAGCTTGGTCCTTGAGTTGAAACGAAGCAAACTTGACAAAGTCCTCAGGTCTGACATTGCTACATTCAAAATGCTTTTTGATGTCCACGAGCCAATCATCGGCGTCTGTGGCCTCGACACAGTAGCTGAAAGACTTCGGCTGACTTGCAAGGAACTGGTTGAGGGTAGCAAACTGAGGTTGATGATTGAACTACCCTTGACCTTGATTCCCTTGCTTGCCTTGGCCTTGGTTGCGCTCTTGTAAGATTTGCAAAAGCATCTGGGTGTTGGCGTTGGTGGCTGCCATGACAACTTGCCATGCCTCCGGAGGCGGAGGTGGAGGTGGAGGGTTCGCATGACTCCCATCATTGTGTTCTGGATTCTGACGCGTTGGAGGAGCCATCCTCAAGGGTGACATCCGTTAGCATCTTGATAGACAGATATCCAAGTTGAATCAACGGATAGAAATTGCAACATATAGTCTTCACAATAAACATTCGAACAAGGATGAACGAATGAATTCCAAAGCTAACATCACACGTCCATTAAGGTGAGAAGCCACTTGATAAGAGATTGATGAATGAAATAACAAGGTATGACTGGAGCAAATAAGTGGTAAGGATTACCCAATCACAAACCAAATATCCGCGGGAAGAAATGCTAGAGCTACTTGAATTCCCACCTATAAACTCCGGAAACTTTCTGGTTATGCAATCAGGTGTTGGGGATACAGGGGAAGCATAATATCTCACCCAAACTAACAATCCCTACATCCAGCTGTATCCATCCGTCAACACATAACCAAGAAACCTTTGGAAATTGTGTACCTCAACCTTCAAAAAGAATCCGTTATACGAGTTATGGTAATACTCCCGAACTCCCGCCCCAGTACTGGGTGGCGTCGAGGTTATCTCACCAACAACTGCATAAAAGAGATTTTCGATGTCGGCAAAACTCGGCTATTCTAGAACTGCAACGATAAAATTGTGACGACAACACCTCGGAGCTCAAATCCCCAGGACACTGCCACAACCCCTAAATGTCATGAGGCACCAAGAACAATGTTCTCGTCACAAGAATATCGGAACGAACCCGAGATACCCGCGTGATCCTAATTTTTTTAGTGAAATTTGAGGAGAGCAAAGTCAAAACATCTACGTCAGGAGGCCTCACCGGAGCAACGAAGGGACTGAGGAGTAAAAATAATCCTACTCTCCGATAAATATAATCCTAAGACTCAAAACATTTTTGTTCTAGACTCAACAACGCCAGCGATTCCATCAAGCAGGGGGCTCCTAAGTCGGGGATGGCTCTGATTACCAACTTGTAACACCCATGATGCGGCTATATCTACCACGTGTTGAGGCACGACTTGGAGGCATAACCGCATGGTGGTTTTGTTGCAAGAAGGGTCATCTTCACACAATCCCATGTAATGAACAAGAACGGGATAAAGAGTTGGCTTACAATCGTCACTTCACACAAATAACAAGTTAAGCATTCGTCATCCCGAGTACAATCAAGGTCCGACTACGGAACCAAAATAAAAGAAGACAACCCCAAATGCTAGATCGCCGATCGTCCCAACTGGTCTCCACTACTGATCATCAAGAAACGAAACGTAGTAACGACCAAGGTCCTCGTCAAACTCCCACTTGTGTTCGGTAGCATCACCTGCACTAGTATCCTCGGCACCTACAACTGTTTTGGTAGAATCTCTGAGTCACGAGGACTCAGCAATCTCAAAACCCGCGAGATCAAGACTATTTAAGGTTATAGGAAGGACGGGGTAATGAGGTGGAGCTGCAGCAAGCACTAAGCAAATATGGTGGCTAACATACGCAAATAAGAGCGAGAAGAGAAGCAACACAACGGTAGTTGTTGGGGATATGACTATTTGTGTAAGCCGTCCCGGAGGGGTCGGGTTATGCAAAGAGAGGATCATCAGAAGCCCAAGACCAAGGCATGAAGATGGCGGTTCACTAAAGGGCCTAAAGGCCCACAAGCGACTCTAAAGCCCGTAAAGATAAACTGCCATGATGGTATAACTTGTATTGTAAGGTAGAAGTAACTAGTCGCCGAGCCGGACACTGTTTATGAGCCGGCCGGGACTCTGTAGGCCGCAGGGCGTCAACCCGTGTATATAAGGGGACGACCCGCTAGCGGCTTAGGGCAAGAAACAACTCATCGAGAGCCAGGCATAGCGTATCTCGCTCCCTGGTCATCGAAACCTCAAGCAATACCAACCCAACTAGACGTAGGCCTTCCTTCACCGCAAGGGACTGAACTAGTATAAACCTCGCGTGTTCTTTGTCCCGATTAACCCCTTTAAGCTTCCTAGTTACGATGGCTCCACGATTAAGTCCTCGCAAGAGGACATCTTCCGTGACAATTCCACAACGGTTGGCGCCCACCGTGGGGCCAGCGCATGGTGGATTTGAGTTCTTGAAGGGCAGCTTCAAAGGGATCAAGGGATACGCAGTTGGCCGGATGACCAAGAGTCGTCGTGGCAAGATCTACATCGACGACGAAGGCTGGGGCCCCGACGCCGGCTCAATTGAGTACGGGTATCGGGTCCCCTTTGGCGGAATTCATGTCTTCATCGGCCGGATTGGTGAGCCGGGCCCTGAGCCGGACAACTGCATCGACCTCGTCGAGACGGCTCAGCATGCGAGACCCGCCCGAGCTCAACCCGTCGTGAAGCGTGCCTTTGTGGGTTGCATCCACGAAGGTGAACTTTCTGAAGGATCTGAAGATGATGGTGAGCCGACCGTCCTCTCTGACGGTGATTCGTTCGCCGGCTCAACAGATTCGCTGTATCAAGTTCAAGATGGTGTGCTTGGGGGCTGTTCCGATGGCAGCACTATTCCGGGCCCCTCAGAGTCGCCAAACTGGGCAGGAGTCTTCATGGCTGGCACTCAACCCGGCCAAAATTCTACGGCCTCGGCAGCGATAACGTCCGGGTTAGGAGCAGCAAGGGCAGGAGGCCCTGTGCGCTCACCGGCTCAGGTGCTGATGGATCTCATGGATAAACTTACGACCCTGTTAACTGCTACAGTCATCCCTGCAAACCAATCTGAGCATGAGGCAGAGGTGGCACAGGTTCGTGAGGAGATCGCCCAGGCCAAGGAAACCTTAGCAGCTGAAGATACTAGATTGGCCAAAGAGCGGGCAGCTTTGGACGTACGGGCGCAGCAACTTCAGGCAGAGGCTTTTCAGCTCACGATGAGTCTGAACGCATCTAATGAGGTAATGAGGAGGAGACATCAGAAAACTCAGTCCCGTTTACCTCAGATTTATGATCCTCGGAATCTCTTCGCTACACCCGGAGCTGGCCCAAGTAACCCGCCAGGTGCAAATTAGTTTATGACATCCAGAGCGGGAGGCTCGGTTCAGCCTCAGGTGACGGCGCCTCTTCAAGGCAATATGGCGCCGCCCCGTTACGTACCAATACCACCGGGTCACTTCTCCAACCCCATGGAGAACTTAATCGCAACATCAGCGCGTTTGGCGGCTCTCCTAGTGGATGGTGATGATCCGACAGCGGTGGAAACCCGGAGGATCAGGGAACTTCTCCAAACAGCTCTGGCTCAACAAGATACCTACTCCTATAGCCGGGACATGATTCACTCAACTCCTCCACCCTGGTTAGCTCCACCTCGTCAAAACCGGAGCCCGAGTTACAGTAGGCACATGGAATCAGAGGCCTTGTCAAGTAGCGCTCAGCGCCGGAACCAGCCCAGCGGGTATAACCCGGTTCAAGATCGGATACGTCAGGAGGACGAGCGGGCGGCTCAGTTAGCGGCTCAGCTGGCGGCCCAACAGGACTCACCGGCTTACCCGACAACTTCCATTGAGGAGGTGTTCCTTGTCTGGTACCGGCTCTACGTAATGTATGTCTGCCCAAGGATTTCAAGGGACCTCGAAAGGTGCCGAATTATACGGCCGATTTACAGCCTGGGGCGTGGATTGAAAGTTACGAGATGGCCATGGAGCTGCTGGAGGTTAGTGACGCAGCGATGGCTAAATACTTCACCATGATGTTGGACGGAACGGCCCGTTCTTGGTTAAAGGACTTACCACCCAATTCCATTAGTTCATGGGCAGAGATAAAGGCTCGTTTCATCCAGAACTTTAAGGACACTTTCAAGAAGTCTATGTCGATTGTGGACTTGACAAATTGTAAGCAGGAGGAAGGCGAATCCACGACTCATTGGGTGCGCCGGGTCAAAGAGATAATACATTCGTCTGACAAGATGGATGCCGGCTCAGCAGTTCTCATGTTGGAGAAAAATTGCCGCTTTGAGCCTCTAAGACAGAAGCTGGGGCTCCTTAAGCGTGATTGCAATGATGTGGGGATGCCGATGGTGGCTTTAGTCAAGTATGCCGATTCTGATAGTACCAAGGATCCCACGTCAGATGAGGAAAAGACAGGGAAGGGAAAGAAGAACGGTAATGGAAAGGGTCAACAGCATAACCCGACAAATCAAGGAGGCAATTAGCGTAAGGCGGACGGTAACCTGGAATTTGTGGCTAATGCACAGGGTAACAGTCAGAGGCGCAAGGGGAAACCACCCCCTCGGACCGGCGGGTCAGGTCCATCTCTTGAACAGCTACTCAATGAGCCTTGTCCGAAACATGGCACCCGGGAACGGCCAGCGACTCATTTATGGAAGGATTGTGCAATCATGAAGGATTTCAAGAATTCCAATATGTTTGATGGCAATCAAGGCCCGGGCGGTGGCTCAGGGGGTGGCGGATTCCATGGCCCGGGCGGCGGTTCAGGGTCCGGTTTTCAGGGAAACCAGGGTGGTTATAACCAACAGCAGTCTGGTCAAGGAGGTCAGCAGCAGCAGTAATCGGGTTACCAGAGCCATCCAAAGCAGCTAAATAGTGGGCAGTATCACGTGTTCACTACTAGTTTGTGCAAACGTGATCAGAAAATCCATAAAAGGGCTGTGAATTCTGTTGAGCCGGCAGTCCCTCGTTAGTTGAGATGGTCGGAACAGCCCATTGTCTGGAGCAGGGAGGATCACCCTCCCCGGGTTGATAATCCGGGTCAACTGGCCCTAGTGGTGGCACCGTAGGTTGGTGGTTATAAATTTACTAAGGTGCTCATGGATGGAGGTAGCAACATCAACATTCTCTATTACGAGACCTTTCGGCGCATGGGCTTAACTGACAAGAATTTAAAGACTTCAAACACCGTCTTCCATGGAGTGGTTCCTGGTAAGTCGGCGTATCCTGTGGGTAAGATTGAGCTAGAGGTGGCTTTTGGAGACGAGCATGATTCTAGGGCTGAAAAGTTAACTTTTGAGGTGGTCAGAATCAAGAGTCCATATCACGCTTTGTTCGGGCGGCCGACTTATGCCAAGTTGATGGCGCGGCGGTGTGATGTTAATTTACAGCTCAAGATGCTGGGTTACAAGGGCACCATCACTGTGCATGGAAGCCGAAAGGTGGACCTGGAGTGCGAAGAAGGCGATGCAGCTTATGCCGAGTCTGTCTGTGCAGCAGAGGAGCTCAAATTTTATCAAGATAACGTTGACCCGGCGGATATGACCTCCCTCAAGAAGCCGACTACGGAACATGACCTGGCCATGAAGTTTAAATTGGCTGCAGAGACTAAGCTTGTTGATTTTACTCCAGGCGATTCGTCTAAGCAATTTAGCATCAGTGCCAACTTGGATCTTAAATAGGAAAGCACGCTCATCGAGTTCATCCGTGAGAATCGGGACATCTTTGCATGGAAGCCTTCTGACATGCCGGGTGTACCGAGAGGACTCGCTGAGCACACTCTTAATATTGATCCGAAGTATAAGCCGGTCAGGAAGTTTCTGCGGCGATTCAATGAGGAACGACGAAAAGCTATAGGAGAGGAGGTCGCCCGGCTCTTGGCGGCTAGGTTCATTGTCGAAGTTTTTCACCCAGAGTGGTTGGCTAACCCGGTGCTCGTGCTCAACAAAAACGGCACCTGGCGGATGTGTGTGGATTACACGGACTTAAATAAGGCTTGTCCGATTGATCCTTTCGCTCTCCCCCGTATTGATCAAATCATTGATGCTACGACGGGTTGTGCGCGTTTGAGCTTTTTAGATGCTTACTCTGGTTATCATCAGATCAAGATGGTAGTTAAGGACCAGGAGAAGACGGCTTTCATCACTCCGTTTGGAGCCTTCTGCTATGTGTCTATGCCTTTTGGACTCAAGAGTGCCCAGGCGACTTATCAGCGGTGTGTACAGAATTTTCTCCACAATCAGATTGGGCGCAATGTTCATGCTTATGTGGATGATATAGTGGTGAAGTCCAGAGAGACGGAAACCTTGATATCTGATCTTAGTGAAACCTTTGATAACCTCTGGGTTTACAAGATGATGCTTAACCCGGAAAAGTGTGTATTTGGTGTACCTGCAGGCAAGCTTTTGGGATTCTTGGTCTCAAACAGGGGTATCGAAGCTAACCCGGAGAAGATCAAGGCAATCACTTCGTTGGCTAAACCGGCCTGTATCAATGATGTTCAGCGACTGGCGGGTCATGTTGCTGCTTTAAGCTAGTTCATAAGCCGGTTAGGCGAGAAGGCCCTGCCGCTGTATCAGATGATGAAGAAAGCAAACACCTTTGTCTGGAGTGATGCTGCTAATGCTGCTTTTGAGGATTTGAAGAGGCAGTTATCTGAGCCGCCGGTTCTTGCAGCTCCCATTGACAAAGAGCCTTTCTATTATATGTGGCTGCTAATTCACGAGCCGTCAGTGTGGCCATTGTGGTAGAGCGCAAGGAGGCTGGTAAGGAACATCTGGTTCAACGTCCGGTTTATTATGTCAGTGAGGTACTCATCGAGTCAAAACAAAGATATCCTCATTGGCAGAAACTTGTTTACGGGGTGTTCATGGCAAGCCGGAAGCTGAAGCAATACTTCCAAGGTCACCCTATCACTGTGGTAAGTTCTGCCCCCTTGGGAGACATTATTCAGAACAGAGAGGCTACAGGACGAGTCGCCAAGTGGGCCATCGAGCTCGGGCCTCATGGTCTAAAGTACGCACCACGCACTGCCATTAAGTCTCAAGCTTTGGTGGATTTCATCAATGACTGGACAGAGCTACAGGCACCTGAGGAGAAGCCCGATAACACATATTGGACTATTCACTTTGATGGGTCCAGACAGTTGGAAGGCTCGGGGGCTGGAGTCGTGTTAACTTCCCCTCGAGGTGACAAATTTTGTTATGTGCTCCGGCTTATGTTTCCTTGTACTAACAGTGTAGCTGAGTACGAGGCCCTACTCCATGGTCTTCGGATGGCCAAAGAGATGAACTTGAGCCGGGTAAGATTCTTAGGAGACTCAGACCTTGTGGCTCAACAGGTGTCAGGCAAGTGGGACTCTAAAGATCCCCTTATGGCGGCTTACCGTCCTGAAGTTGATGCTGTGGCTGGACACTTCAAGGGTTATGTGGTGGAATACATTGATCAAAGGAAGAATTAGGCGGCTGATGCCTTAAGCCGGCTGGGATCTCAGCGTAAGCCGGTGCCGCCTAACACCTTTCTTGATATTTTGCATAATCCCTCTGTTAAGTTACCTACAGAGGAAGATCTGGCAATACCAGACCCGGAGGCACAGCTGGTGGCGGCTCTCCACGTTATCCCGGATTGGACAATGCCTTATTTGGCTTACATGACCCGGGGAGAGTTTCCTGAAGATGAGACCTTGGCAAGACAAATCGTCCGGCGGTCCAAGTCCATGACAATTGTCAATGGCGAGTTACATCACTGCAGCGTCACTGGAGCGTTTCAGAGTTGCGTGTCACCTACAGAGGGTCAGGAGATCCTTCGTGAGATTCATGAAGGCGATTGTGGTCATCACGCCGGCTCAAAATCTCTTGTGGCCAAAGCTTTCCGTCATGGGTTTTATTGGCTGACGGCTCATGCTGATGCAAAAGATCTTGTCAGTAAATGTGACGGATGTCAGAAGTTCTCACGACGAGCCCATGTGTCGGCTCAAGAATTGACGATGATTCCAATTACTTGGCCATTTGCAGTCTGGGGGCTTGATATGGTCGGGCCTTTCAAAAGGTCTAAAGATAAAAAGACGCACCTCTTGGTGGCGGTTGACAAGTTCACAAAGTGGGTGGAGGCGGAGCCAGTCAGAGCTATGGAAGAGTTCTGTCAACGAGAGCATATCCGGCTTGACGTTTCGGCTGTGGCTCATCCTCAATCCAATGGTCAAGCAGAACGAGCTAATCAATAAATCTTGAGGGGTATCAAGCCCCGGCTCTTGTTCCCCTTGCAGTGGACGCCGGGTTGTTGGGTGGAGGAGTTACCTTCTGTACTTTGGAGCATCAATACTACACCTAACAGATCTACGGGTTACACGCCTTTCTTTATGGTGTATGGAGCAGAGGCGGTCCTGCCAAGTGACATCCGTCATGACTCACCCCGTGTGGCGGCTTATGTTGAGGCGGACAACGAAAAGGCTCGACAAGACGCACTGGACCTGTTAGATGAAGAGCGAGACTTAGCAATAGCCCGCTCGACGATTTACCAGCAAGACCTGCGCCACTAGCATAGCCGCCGGGTTAAGTCCAGAACCTTTCAGGAAGGCGACTTAGTCCTCCGACTCATCCAGGATCATTCTGACATACACAAGCTATCCCCTCCTTGGGAAGGACCCTTTGTGGTCAGCAAGAATCTGAACAACGGGTCATACTACCTTATTGATGTTCGAGAGCACAAAGACTCACGTAAGTCGGAGGAGGAGACCCGTCGGCCGTGGAACATTTCTCATCTTCGGCCTTATTATACTTGAGCCACCGGCTCTAATGTGTATATATTTATACTATGTATACTACATAAAGCAATAAAGCAGGACCTCTGTCCTTTTTTCCACTCCCAAAAAAGGTTTATGTGTTTTCTTTGTCAGGTGGTGGAGATAATCAAGGAGAAGCGGATCATATCTGAATCCAGCTTTCCTTTGGTCCGGCTTATGATCATATCTGAATCTAGCCGTGATCACTTGGGGGCTTCCTGTTCAAACATAGGTCGTATTCGAACCAAAGAGAACATAGCTGTCGATACACACTTGATCGGCATACTGCCAAACCCACTTGGGGGCTTCTTGATCATATTTGAATCATAGCTTAACCCCTTTGGGTCTGACGTGGATCGTATTCGAATCAGCATCATTAAACAACTCTTATGGTCACTTGGGGGCTTCCTATTCAAACATAGGTCGTATTCGAACCAAAGAGAACATAGCTGTCGATACCCACTTGATCGGCATTGCCACAGCCACTGGGGGCTAACAGATCGTATCCGAATCTTAGCTCAACCCCTTTTGAATGGTTCACTGATCGTATTCGAATCGGAAACCCTTGAATTTTGTTCATCATAAGTATCAATATTGGATTATCTTGAGATCCTCTTGAAAATACAATGGAGTATACTGCAATCCTCCGGCTTAACATTGGTTACATCAGGTTGATAAATACCAGGTGAACTTTTATGTGCCAATTTTCAGGAGTTAAACATACCCTCAGGGGTTGGCTCATATAAGCCGGAAAAGTAACCGTAAGCATCACAGGTATATCATTATGATTACGTCTACTAAGTTTAATCAAAAGTTGGATTTCCTGTAATTATTCGGTGTATATTCTGGGTTATCATAAGCTTATGTGACCCTCAAAAGCGATAAGTCGCCAAGGGGTTTTCTGTTTGTCTTATGTGTCGGGCAATGCAAGACATTTCTGCAAGGACATACCAGATTCATATAAACTACGAAGTGCATAGTGACGGCGGCTTATGCAAGTATTAAGGGCCATAAGCATGCGCGAAGGCATAACAAAACTCAAAGTATTTTCTATTCTATTACAAGACTCCCTGAGTTTGGATGATGAAGCATTGTTTTTGTTCTACGAAGACATAAGCGTGTGGCGCCTAGAGATTTACTCTTGAGGTTGACCTGAGGCTTCGGGGTTATCCTTCTCCGCCTCTCCGTCGGCTGCTCTATCCTAGAAGGTTGATGAGGCCCAGTCAATGCCACTCAAGGCTTCAAACTCAGCTTCATCATCGATTAAACCAGTTGGGTTGACGTCAGGGGCAAAAGTGTGCTTACGAGTTGGAGGAACCAGGCTGACTTCATGGTCATGAGGTGTTGGAATCCTACGGTTCTCCCTATCGTAACCCGGCTGATATTTGGTCAGATCAGTGTCATTCCCAATAAGAGTAGCCACCGGGCGTATGTCTTTCACACAGGCGGTAAAGTCTGCCTCGTCAAATAAGGTGCCATCCTCCTTTAGACTTGGGTATCCAAGAGCGATGTCGGCCGGGTCTAGTTATGGAATCCATGCTTTAGCCCGGCTCAACGCTGCTATAGCCCCGGCTCTTGCGGATGCCCGCCTTAGCTCTTGAACCGGCTGAGGGAGTACAGCAAGCCGTTTCAGCACATCTTGAAGGAGATAAGGAACGTCATTAGATAAAGCCACAACGGCCAGAGCACGTTGTGACCCAGTGTAAAGTTGTTCCACCAGTGTATACACTACCTTCAGCTTGATCAGCATATTTTGCTTAAGGTTGGTACTCCTGGGGCCTATATTGTTAAAAAGCATAAGGTAAACCGGAGATAATAATTAAGGTATTTATCAACGAAAGGTTTGCACTATTTAAGTTTTCATATATTGGTACTTACCAAAGATTGCTGAGACCATTTGAGATATGTGCTCCTTTAAGCCGGACAGTTCAGTGTTTACTTCTGCAAGTGATGCTTCTGCTGTCTCGGCCCGGGTCACCAGTAAGGCTTTTTCGTCAGCCCAGATTTTCTTATCCGCTTCAAAATTCTTCTTCAACTTCTCTTGTTTAGAGACGCTGAATTCAAACTTGGAGTTGGCATTTTGAATTTCAAGTTCCTGGGCTGACAGGCGGCTCTTAAGGTCAGCAATCTCCGATTCAAATTGACTTTTGGTGGCCTGCATTATCCCGGGTTACAGTCAGAATCATGATAAATAATTTTAAGTCCCAAGCACTTTGCAAGCAAACATACTTGACACTTGGGGGCTAATGTGTATTGAAGCTTTCTAAATTATTAAGCCGGTCCTGGATATTAAAGTCCCAAGCATTTTGCAAGCAAAGATGCTTGGCACTTGGGGGCTAATGTGTATCGCAAGTTGAAGGTATTGTTTACAGCCGGTTTAAATGTTTCTTCTTTAAGCCGGGCAAGCAGCTCTAACAATGTTTCTAAGTCTACAACATATTTATTCATAAGCAATAGACTTGGGGGCTAGTACAGTAAGTATGATTGAAAGTAAGGAAGCGTAAGTTATACCTCAGATTTTTGCTATATTTGCTTCACCATTTCAATCTCCAGGTCACGGCTACTTTGCACCTGGTTGATGTAACCCGAGACGATCTCTCCAATACTGAAATGAGTATAGTCGGTAATATCGATCTTGGCCTTACGACGTTCTAGCAACTCCTCTTTAGCCGAACACTTGGCAAGGACAGTGGGCCTGGCCGGTTCAACGAATTGAGCGTTGAGAAATTCCACCTCTGGGTTAGCCGTTTTAACTGGGCTAGGTGCTTCCGGGTTAACAGAACCATCAAGAATATCTTCAACAGGCGGATCAGAAGTTGGTACTGAAGTATCCTGAGCTGGTTCAGATGGTGGTTGATGTGTGGGAGAGCCGGGAGCAGTTGTGCCCAGTTCCAATTCAGTCACCACAGGGTCTTGGGCCGGCTTATCTTTCTTCGTTTTCTTCCTGGGCTTCACTTGCACACTATGGACAAAGCGGAAGAATGAGTAAAGGAACATGAGGAGGAAAACGTAAGGTAAATAAATTGATATTACCCAGGGGTAGTCTTAAAAGCCGGCATGTTTGACTGCATAGACTCGCCGGATGAAGGAGATGTATCCTAATAATTGGAGTCAGATGAATTGAGAGGTTGACGGATTAGACCCTCCAAAGGTAAAAAAGGGGATAAGTCGGAGATAACCTCAGTCCGACGCTTCCGGGTTGTGTCAGGCAAGCCAGAGGAGAGCTCTGCATCCTTGCTGGTCCGGGTCTGCCTCCGGCTTTCAAATTGTTGTTGCTTCAAAAGAAAGTCAGGATCTTGGTAAGCCAAAGGGTGTGAAAATCTTACTTTCTGGGTTACTCTTCGAATTTTTTGACGCGGCCGAAGCTCGGAGTCGGAGGAGATTATAGTTACCTCTTCCTCGACGGGTTGGCTGTTCCCCGTGTCTTCCTGAAAAGGAGAATAATGTTAGTAAGGTAATGATAAAAGAGTAAGGGAAGTTGAAAGGTTACCTCTTCTTCGTTATCATCAGAGTCATCGAGCTGGAACATCTCTGAAGCACTTGGTTTTCTTTTCTTTGAAGTAGACGGCCTGGTGGTTCTTTTTTCGGCCCTCTTTGCCGCCCGGGCTTGTTTGGCCACCTCATGATCATACAGGACTTTCCAGAACTTGTCATTTGCCTGTAAGGAGTTGTAAGGGGGTATGAGTAAACATAAGGCAAACATAATAAAAGGTGATCATTGAGGCTGATGACTTACTGCGGGGGCCGGGTTGTTCTTACAGAAGGGGAGTAAGCTGAAGGTATTATTCACCACAGTCCCCTCTTTCAACAGTGACTGGATCATAGGCTCGACCGTGTCATCTGGTAAATCATCAGGGCTGTGACGCAGCGGGTCATCCTTTTCCCTTGAGTAAGTACACATTAAGCCGGGTCGGCGGCTTAACGGAATCACCCGTCAGGTAATCCAGGTCCGGACCAAATCAATGTCGTCCAAACCATTGCCCAAAAGAGCCTTGATCTTCTTTATGGTGGGGGCAAGTGGAATACGTTCAGCGGGAGATAATTTGTCAGCCAATGGGTGGTTGGACTCCAAGCGCAGAGCGCGAAAACTGGGTAGCGAATTCTCACCAGCCGGAGAGGTATCTTGGCAGTAGAACCATGTCTGATTCCACTCTTTCTGATGGCTTGGCAGCTCTGCATAAGGAAAAAGGCAGTCTCTTCGCCGCTGGATCGAGATGCCACCGAGTTCCAGACTGGGCACATTGGCACGTTCATTTTGCCGGTTCAAATAAAACAGCTCTCTGAACAAGGTCAAATTTGGCTCTTCTCCAAGGTACACCTCGCAAAACACTTGGAAGTTGCAGAGATTCGACACGGAGTTGGGCCCGATGTCTTGAGGTATGAGGTCAAAGAAATGCAAAACATCTCTGAAGAATTTTGACCCGGGTGGAGCAAAGCCCCGGTTCATATGATCCGTAAACACAATTACCTCCCCTTCCTTGGGTTGAGGTTTCTCCTCTGATGGGTTAGGAGCACGATAGGACATAATTTCCTTTTGGGGCAGATGGCCAGATTTCACAAACCCAGCTAAAGAGCTCTCTATAACGGTGGATTTGACCCAGTTGCAGATCATCGGGGGTTTGACAGCTTTGGGTGCCATTGTGTAAATTGAAGCCTACAACAAGATAAAGGAAATTTTCCGGTTTATTATAACCCGGAGAATAAGCATTATTGGGTTATTTAAGATGGCGGCTTAAGAAGGGGCCTAATGACATATAGGTAACTATGTGATAATGTTTAACAGTTGCAGGTATTAAAGATGATTAAGATTTTCCTAAGTCGCCAGAAGCAAGCGGTGCTGACAGCCGGTGTTATCTTAAACCGGTTACACGAACTACTATGGCTGAAACAGAGTCAACAGACGCAGTTTTTGGCTAAGTGTGGAGTAAACAGGTTTCACAAATTGCAAAAATTATTTTGGATCAAACGATGCTCTGGAAAGGAAAGATTTCTAGACCTAAAACAGTACAGGGAAGTTCTTATACTCAAGGAGGG